>CM042250.1:29166511-29829368 GCA_023566225.1 Romanogobio albipinnatus | reverse complement strand
GGATTACTTTGGAAGCACTGGAGTGGAAAAAAATGCCCTTGGGGAGCAGACCTTTGTGTCTACACAAATCCTGTTACATGCTGTGTAATTGCTGCTTTTTACATAATGTTTGACATACCCAGAATAACAGGGATGATTAGATGTTGACAGAAGAAGACAAAAACCTTTAGTGGGTTTCGTATACAGATTTCAATAAAGCTGAAAAGATAAAATATGTTTTTACTTGATTTTTTCAATATATGAACTGTGATTAATCTCTCTTCTGGGGTGATGGTATCTAACAACTTTTTGAGAACTGTAATGAACAAAACAAATGCGATATAAAAGTATGTTGTTCTTCTTTTGAAATATAGAACATCTAGGCAGAAAGAGTTTCACTTCATATCTTTGCTTATTCCGATCAACAAAAATAATCAGCAAACTGCGTGATATACAACAATCAATAAACCATACAGTGCAAATCAAACTTTACTGCATACAGTACCCAGGTTCACTGGAAAAATGTGCCAGTGACAACATTTCTGCAAAATTATGTTGCTTCTTGCATATATCACAGCACTTTCAATGTGAAAATATCCAGTGAGTGACAATGGAATCGCTTTTAAAGTCGGCATGAAATCTAAATTGACCCCTATTTACTTTGTTAGTGCACATAACTAGTCTTGTAGTGAACAATTCAAGAAATGTAATTCATAATTTTGTTTGTTTTTGTAATCTTTGATCAAAATCTGAAAATGCACTTCCCCTCTAGCATGGCCTTCCTTCTCTAATGACGTCAGTTTGACGGCTTGGGTAGAACATCCCCTTCAACTGTCAGTCTGCTGTGAGCTTTTTACAGCGAGCTGAATGGAACGCCTAATTTTCTGAATGCAATCAATTCCCAGCAGGAAAAAAACAATCCACGCCCTCTATTTTTCTCATTCAATATTCAGTTTTTACTTGGAAAATACATCACAATACTGAAGTAAAGTTGGTCGCAACCAGAGCCGATCCTCCCTATATGCAGAGTATGCAAGCTGCGTAGGGTAGCTAAATGAGCTATTTAGGGGCTGTGTTTTAGTTTAGTTTTTGATTTTTGCTTCCAACGATTATGAAAACATGATGCCGCTTTCTAACTTTTCTTTAAAGCGGTGCACTGTCACTCAAACACGTGTAAAAGCGTATCGAGCTGCGAAAGAGACGTTGTTCAACAGACGGCTGTCTGTTCCTCACGATAGATGGGGAGAAACACGGTCAAGTGCAGGCTACTTTGGGCTTCGGGTGTGTGCTTAAACGGACAAATACACGCAAAAACATGTCAAAATGTCAGTTTTTGAGATTTAAACACATTCAGTTATGTCTTTGGTGAACAGGAGGTTTATTCTGTGGGGTGGGAAAGTAATCAAATGCTTGTCAGTCTATCAGGTCTGTGCATTTGGTCTTAAAGTGACCGCAGCTGATAAACCCACAGCTCTTTCTGTCATTTAATGTTAATCAAACAACAAAAGAAAATGAGAGAATCATTCACTGCACTTCCCTGAATAACATTAGTAACTATAATAAGAATCAATGTTTATTTAACTCATACAGTGAAGACTATGCAATGTTTTATTTTATTTTATTTTTTCTTACATTGAATTACTTTATTCCATTTCTGCATAGTAGGCTATTATAAGCAGTAGGCTAAAAGTTAATTTCATTCATATGTTTTTTTTTCTGTTGTATTTGTCCTATTTTATTTATTGAACGTTTCAAACTGTTGTTTGTTGACAGTGTACACTGCTCTAAAAGAACAGATGAAGGGGTTGGGGGTCTTTTTTTTTTTAAATGAACGCACCATGCAAAATAAGTCTTTATTAATTGATAATCTGCCCCTGTAATCATAATTTGTGTGAAAAGGAATAAAGGTTGGTGTTTTATGGCCACTAGAAACAGCAGTGAATTGTATTTATAGGTAGGTTTTTGGAGTTTTGCAAAAAAATGGTGGTAGAGGCACATTTTTCCAGCAAGCCTAAGTTGAAAGAAATTCAGATAGATTGCAAAGAAATAAACAAATAATATTTTACATTATCATGTGCAATATTCAAAAGGACACTTACAGTTTGGTTCTTGTCTTGTTAAAAACTGTGAATTTGATTTTGATTGATGTTTGAGTTAATTCACTCACAATCACACTGAGAAAAGAATCAATTTAAATCTTTGATCATGAGTAATGTATTCTAAAATATTATATTTGGTAAGAGGATGAGCTTTGCAGTGTGTAAATATAGAATTAGTGTTTAATGAGCTGCATTCAGACTATTTAAATGCTGCTAGATAATGATACACAAGTATGGTTTTTAGTTTTGTCATTCATCAGATTAATGGACATACAAACCCAATTAGTCTAAATTGGAAGGAGACAATATGACATATTCTGACTGTAGCTTTAGCAATTAGAGCCAAAAACAATCTGTCAAGGACGTCAATTCTCTAAGGTCACTTTTATTTTCAGATGAGAAGAAATCTCTCCACCCCCCCCCCCCAAAAAAAAAGAATAAATGTACATTTTTATTTGATTCGTTTGATTCACTAAAAGAGATGTTCAGCAGAATGTTCACGCTGCTTTTTACCATACAATGAAAGTCAATGGTGAAATATATATATAAAAAAATAAATCAAACAGCAAATAAATATATATTTTTTATATATAAGTAGAACAGACTACTTGCATAAAATGCATATAAATATCAGTTGTCACTATTTCTCACAATAATATGTTTTAGTAAGTTGATATTTACAGTGAGGAAAATAAGTATTTGAACACCCTGATATTTTGCAAGTTCTCCCACTTAGAAATCATGGAGGGGTCTGAAATTGTCATCGTAGGTGCATGTCCACTGTGAGAGACATAATCTAAAAAAAAATATCCAGAAATCACAATGTATGATTTTTTAACTATTTATTTGTATGATAGAGCTGCAAATAAGTATTTGAACACCTGAGAAAATCAATGTTAATATTTGGTACAGTAGCCTTTGTTTGCAATTACAGAGGTCAAACTTTTCCTGTAGTTTTTCGCCAGGTTTGCACACACTGCAGGAGGGATTTTGGCCCACTCCTCCACACAGATCTTCTCTAGATCAGTCAGGTTTCTGGCCTGTCGCTGAGAAACACGGAGTTTGAGCTCCCTCCAAAAATTCTCTATTGGGTTTAGGTCTGGAGACTGGCTAGGCCATGCCAGAACCTTGATATGCTTCTTACAGAGCCACTCCTTGGTTATCCTGGCTGTGTGCTTCAGGTCATTGCCATGTTGGAAGACCCAGCCTCGACCCATCTTCAATGCTCTAACTGAGGGAAGGTTGTTCCCCAAAATCTTGCAATACATGGCCCGGTCATCCTCTCCTTAATACAGTGCAGTCGCCCTGTCCCATGTGCAGAAAAACACCCCCAAAGCATGATGCTACCACCCCCATGCTTCACAGTAGGGATGGTGTTCTTGGGATGGTACTCATCATTCTTCTTCCTCCAAACACGTTTAGTGGAATTATGACCAAAAAGTTATATTTTGGTCTCATCTGATCACATGACTTTCTCCCATGACTCCTCTGGATCATCCAAATGGTCATTGGCAAACTTAAGACGGGCCTTGACATGTGCTGGTTTAAGCAGGGGAACCCTCCGTGCCATGCATGATTTCAAACCATGATGTCTTAGTGTATTACCAGCAGTAACCTTGGAAATGGTGGTCCCAGCTCTTTTTAGGTCATTGACCAGCTCCTCCCGTGTAGTTCTGGGCTGATTTCTCACCTTTCTTAGGATCATTGAGACCCCATGAGGTGAGATCTTGCATGGAGCCCCAGTCCGAGGGAGATTGACAGTCATGTTTAGCTTCTTCCATTTTCTAATGATTGCTCCAACAGTGGACCTTTTTTCACCAAGCTGCTTGGCAATTTCCCCGTAGCCCTTTCCAGCCTTGTGAAGGTGTACAATTTTGTCTCTAGTGTATTTGGACAGCCCTTTGGTCTTGGCCATGTTAGTAGTTGAATTCTTACTGATTGTATGGGGTGGACAGGTGTCTTTATGCAGCTAACGACCTCAAACAGGTGCATCTAATTTAGGATAATAAATGGAGTGGAGGTGGACATTTTAAAGGCAGACTAACAGGTCTTTGAGGGTCAGAATTCTAGCTGATAGACAGGTGTTCAAATACTTATTTGCAGCTTTATCATACAAATAAATAGTTAAAAAATCATATATTGTGATTTCTGGATTTTTTTTTTAGATTATGTCTCTCACAGTGGACATGCACCTACGATGACAATTTCAGACCCCTCCATGATTTCCAAGTGGGAGAACTTGCAAAATAGCAGGGTGTTCAAATACTTATTTTCCTCACTGTAAATGCTTAGTCTAATGATCAAAGTTCTGTAGTTGGGGGCCAAAACATATAATTCAATGCAATACAATGATGATGATACAACCATTTTAACATGATTTAAATATTATTAATAATCAAAAATGATACAGTAGGATTCATAGGGTTTAGTGAGTTTTTTTGTGGTCATTTCAGAGATTGACAGTTGCTGCTCCCCATTCAGTTTTTTTATTAATGGAAAAGCACCACGAACATTCAGCCTAACATCTCCTTTTATAGTGGTGGATGTTTGGAACAACATGGGGGTTAATTTCTCTGTGTACTATCCTTTAAGTTACATAAATTATTGTTATTGCCTTCAAACTAAGTCCAGGTTAGTGTATGGATTAATACACTGGTAATGAGGTTAGTGTGATTGTGCTTTTCAGAAGTGACACTGTATTACAAAGGTGTTTTGTCTAATATAATGTGTTGTCAACACCCCATCCTTGTACATATGTGACAGAGCATCACTTAAAGCACACAGTTTAGGTTTCAGTGTGAATGTATACTTAAAAAAAAAAAAAAAGTATAATATGAATTTGTAAATGTCTTAATGTAGCCTATACTGTATTGACATTTGCTTGGTTTAAAAAAAAAAAAAAAAAACCCTTTTAAACTCTGCATTGGAAAAATCACTTTCTTAATCATTATTTTGGTCTTGTTTTGCAGTTAAAATATCTCAATCGTTGAAAGAAGTTAATACCAGGGTAATACTTATTGAATGAAGAGTATTCTTATCACACCTGCAGTTTGCCTGTTGCAAGTATAAAACGAATGAAAATGAGGTTCATGATTAAAACAACACAATTTGCCAAGGTGGTAAGAAAATTATATTTAATCCAGCAAATGCTGTAAATTTACTTCAATACCGTTTTCGGTAACACGTAATATACAGAAGTATACAGTAATAAAGTAGGCTACTTACAAATCATTTGGAAAATATTATTTTATAGTTCAATATATTAATAGGCTATATACAAATAGTGAGTTCTTCATTAAATGTCACTGCAATTAACCAAATGATTATTGTTTAATTAGCTCATATGTAAAGACGTAGATGTAGATGTAATAGGTAGGTTTAGTGGTAGAGTTAGTGTAAGGGATATGCAAAAAGAATATGCAGTTTGTACAGAATAAAAACCATTACACCTATGGAGAGTTACCGTAAACAACATATGCCAACATGTGTGTGTGTGTGTGCATGCTTAATGTATTTGTAAACATTTTAAGGAACACTGAATATGAATGCAATTAATGTCTAATAAAGGTTGGTTTAAAGAAAAATCTAAACCTAATCTAAAGTGAGAACTATTTACTCCTAATAACCAATTAACAATTGTCTTGTTCTAATGATGGTAATGTGTTCTGAAGTCATATGACTGGATTACTGGAAAGCAAGACAGCAATACTCATTAAGAAAATATTTTTTGCAGAGTGTAAATGTAACTAAAAAAGAAAAAAAAAAAGAGTAAAACGTTATGTTTTGGTCTGAAAGCATGACTAGATCAGATGGTGCAATAAATTCACTGAAAGTGCAAGAACTGACATCTTTGTTAAATGTCATGAACACCCATGAGAGGTTAGCAGCCAGTCAGTACAATCTGCAGAATCATAAGAGATGAAACTGAAAAAGTTATAAATAGCAATTCCTTCATGTATTACAGGTGATAAATCTATTTAGTGGCACAAGAAAATCAAATCTGAGGCAAATCATTTTTCAATTCAAAAGCATGGTGTTGAGGTCAGTGTGTAATGTACTTCTAGTGGCAAAACACAATCTGAAAAATATAGCTCTGGCCCAGAGGCACTTCATATAAGCACAAACAAGTGAACAAAAATATTATCCAATAGTTTCAAATGTATGTGCAACTTCATTTGTGGTTTGTGTGCAGGTTTTAGTGATCATTTCAAACCTACCTTTATACCACAATTCTTACTTGGGCTTTTATATATTTGCTACCCTGTTGTGATATTTGGGTGTAGCGAAGAAAGTCTCAGAAGCTCGATTCAGGTACTGCTTTCTTTCTGCCCAGTGAATTTGTGCTGTACCGTGTGCGATGCAGAGTGTTCTGAGAGCCCCTGTCCACGGGCGTGTTCTGTGGCTGGGCCACCGATGTGCTGTTTCTGTGTAGAGATGCTGTTCTTCTTAAGCCTAGATCTGCCTTGCTTTGAATATTGGAAGAACTTTGTGACCGTTTGATATCTGATGACCCACGGCTCACCTTGCCATTTGCAAGTTCACCTCCGTGCCTGCTCCGACCTTGGTTATTGCTATCGTCTTTACCTTCTGAAGTTCTATTATGTGTCCCATTGGAGAGCGAAACTCTAGATGGGCTCTTCAACCCCGCATCACCCATTTTCACAGATTCACTGTCTCGAGACCTCCGAAGTGAGTCCTTCTTCATGAAACCACCTTTGAGAAATGCAAAGACACTATCGTGACGTTTTGTCTCTTGTCCCTTTCTCTGTTTCTCCTCTGCTTGGTCTTGCTCCTCACCTGAGTCATTCCTCTGTGTGGTTTCCCAGCAGCTTGGACTACTGGAACTGGATTGGATCCCTGCACTAGAGCTCTTTCTGGACTGTGATTGTTCCTGTTTTGATTTTCTGCTGCTCCGTCTAGTCAAAGTCCCATTTTCTCTTGGTCTACTGCTGCTGCTGGGTTGTTGGCCCGTTGCTTTCTCTGAGCTACTTCTTTCTTGACCCTGCGGTATTTGGAGATACTCTAGAGGTCTGAGGCTGCTGTGGCTTGAAGATTTGGCAGCAGGTTTTTTTGTATTGTCTTCTTTTCTGACTTCTTTATCTGAAGGTCGAGTCATTAGGGCAACAATGGGGTCTTTGGTGCATCTTGGCCTCCGCCCAGACTCTAAATACTCCACTAGCTCTGCAGGAGCTGGGCCAGGAGCTGAGGCAGGTTTGTGGCGGTCTTTGTTACCAAAGGACCATCGGAGTGGGAGTATTTTGGTCTTGGTGGGACTTTTCATGCTTACACTACGCCCTTGGATTCCTCGCACAAAAGGTCTGCTTTCGAACCCACCTAAAGACACTGACATTTGCATAATATTCAGTACATGGTAGAAAACACTTGCCCACAACAAAATAAGTGAAGAACTATGATACAATCTCTCTCTTTTACTATTTATATTTCTTATTTACAATGACGAGAACAAACTTGCTGGGTAAACTCACCTCTCTTTTCGACCAAGGGCTCATTTTGAAAGACGGGAGACTCTGGGGAGTCTGGGATGGAAGAAGGGCATGTTGTAGAAGACCGTGATACCATACTTCCTCTTTTACTGTCACCATTTAAACGGATGAGCCAGTGGTCTGACATGGAGGAACTGGTGGAACCTGCACAAGGAGACAAACATGACTATATTTACATTTATGCATTTGGCAGATGCTTTTATCCAAAGTGACTTACGGTGCACTTATTACAGGGACAATCCACCAGGAGCAACATGGAGTAATGTGCCTTACTCAAGGACACACTGGTGGTGGAGATTGCTGGGATTGAACCAGCAACCTTCTGCATATCAGTTCAGTGGTTTAACCCACTAAATGAAGTAGGCATGGAGTATGCTGCACCTTCATTTTTAATAACTAAAATAATGTCCTGTATTATTGTTTCCACAATGACCAATTAACACATCTTTGATCTTTGACTGTAACCATGGTTCCCTGAGAAGGGAATGACAAGCTATGTGAACTCTCCTACGTGATTACGTCTGAATCATGTCCAACTAAGTCCAATGTCATTGGCGCAATGTCACCCCATTACACGTGACCGCGTACCAAGGAAGCTATAAAGGGTACCCAACACAGCTTCTGATTGGTTTAAGCAAGTTGCTGAAGGAACTCCTGAAGAAACTCCAGCACTGAACCAACCGGGCAGTTAACTGGGCCCAACTGGTGTTTTCTGCATCATGTGGTGAAGACTCTCCACTTCAGGGCATAAAGTTTCCTCGTGGAGGGAGCACTAGAGCTTAGTTTCTCAACAACCTTGGCAAATCAATCGTCTCCTCGGATGCAAACAAGTCGACTTCCACCTGGCCGAAATCCTTCCAAATCAACTTCACCACCTCGAGGTGAAGTCTCCAGGCCTCAGCCCCTGCCTCGACAGGATGTCTGGTCCCTGATTCAGGTACCTAGGAACGTATATTGCTCTCAAGGAGAGCAGCTTGCTTTGGGACCACAGGAGGATCTAGTGTGTCAGTCTGCAAAAAGGGCATGACTGCAGACCCTTCTGATGATTTATGTATGAGACTCATGATGTGTTGTCTGAGCAGGTCTGGGAGGAAGGACCTTAGTGCTAGAGCAGCAGCCATCATCTCCAGGCAATTTATGTGCCATGAAAGGTGACATCTCCATAGACCCTGAGTTCAGTGGTGTCTAAGTGAAAAGCTTGTTTTCAAAAACTTCCATTTTGAAACCTGTTTCCAACTTTGCATTCCCAGGCCACCAAAATGTTGTTGTCATGTAAATGAATGGCCAGAATGCATTAAAAGTTTTCTGTTTTCAGTTGAAAATATTGTAGTGTAAACGACCCCTAAATTAATAACTAAGGATTTTTACAATAGAAATGAATCAACTATGATCTTTCTTAAACTGGACAATGACTTTCCTCTACAGCCAAAACAATCTTTGTTACATTATTTTCCTGTTATCACTGTAAAACTGCTTTGAAACAATATGTATTGTAAAAAAGCACTATATAAATAAAGGTGACTTGACGTCCATGGTACGCAGTCACGCATCATGGGGTGACGTTGCGCCAATGACATTGGACTTAGTTGGACATATGTATCAGATGTAATCATGCAGTAGCGTTCTCAAACAGACGTAACAGAGTTCCCTCGAAAGGGAACCCTTTATTCAGTTTTTAGTTACATTAAACAATGTAAATTGTCATGTGGTCTCTAAATTATGTTTTACAACTGATTAATAATTTGCATTATTTACACAACTTTTTAACTAATTCACCTAACATGTATCTTTTACTGATCACTTTACCAAGACAGTTATCTTATTGATTTTTATTTACTTCACGTCTATGTAAACTCTGTGAGAAATGCATGCAAATCAAATAGCAATGCTTCTGTCTCCGTGCATCTTTCAGAAATCAGAGCTTAGCAAGAGAGTAATATTAACTAAAATAATACATCATACACAATTTCTACTATTTGATGTGTCTATTTCAATTATTTAAACCATGTACGATATAATACACAAATGAATGAAATGAGGGCATCACGAACACAAATCAAATAGCCATGTTGCAGTGTCTGCACGTCTCTCAGAATCCAGCTCTCTGTCAAGAGTAATATCAACTAAGTTACTGAATCATACTCATTTTCTACTACTTGATATGTCTTTTTTAATGTTTTAAACCTTGTACTATATGATATTTCTCTGTCTCACAGTATTCATTTGAATTTGTTCAGATTTGTATGCATAGTCAAAGTTGTTTTAGCCATTTTTAACCACTGAATATTTCAACTTCCATGTTCTCTAATCAGCTATTTTAGATTCTGGATGATTGTACTGACATAACTGTCTTTAAACAAATTCCTTAGGGGAATTTTTTTTTTTTTTTTTTTAGAAGATATTTAAATATTTATTTATCTGGATCAGGAGGCTTGAGCCGGGACTCAAACTCGGGTCACCAGAAACACAACCTAACTACATCTTAAAGCACTGCTTATGAAGCTATCCACTCTGACAATGAATCAACAAGTTATTTAAATAAATGATATAATTACATTAAAATAAAACAAATAGGAGTTATACAAATGTTTAAATCATAACTACAAAGGAAACAGAATTACATTAAAAAAGGTCTTGTGTAATGTTACAAACTTTCTGTATAAATACTGCACCAGAACAAAGAAATGAGTTTGTTTTCTCGAGAACAATTTTCGTTCTGGCCAGGACATTCCATACTTCACGAGAAAAGCAGGTGCCAAATTTCTGTTCAATTTCTGACCAATCGCAGTAGTTCTCGGACACCCACAAGAAAAAAGTTCTGCTCAGCTTGCACTGAACTATTTTAAGAGAATGTGACTTGTACAACAGAAAAACTGGTCCTGCACTCAAAATTCGGTCACTGTCAAAACACCAAATGTATTCTTACCATGACTGTGGAACATTCACATTGCAATATTAATAGGAAAAAAACCAGGCCAGGGGAAAAAAACAGATGTGCTTCCTGCCTAACATTGATCCAATGCAACAAACAAAATGTCAGTCAACCTCCGTCTGAAATGTGGCCACAAAGGCTCATTCACTGACCTCTGACTGAGCTGTTGGCAGACCAGGGAGGGATGACATTTCTTCTCTGGTAGAACAGGATATATGCCCCTCGTGTGCACAGTTCCTCTTCTGGCACAAGCTCCACGCTGCTGTCGTCATAACTGTACCAGTGGCTGTCCACCGAGTTCCTACAATAGGCTGTTTTGCAGACATATGCTGATTCAGACTTCTGTTCATGTTTTAATGTATTTATGTAGGGTTGACAATTTCATTAGTGGCTCGTGCATTGATTAGTTTCTAGGGAACATTTGCCAAAACAAAGTGTAAAAAAATGTAAGTGTTGTTATTGAACTGGTTAATATCCGAGTAGTCCATAGTAACATGGACATGAACCTTTCCCTACACTGTAAAAAAAAATTGGGGGGAAAAATTGTGTAAATTGATCATTACATATTGGCCCAATAAATGACTTCCAAATAATTATCGCCATGCAAAAATATGCATTGTACTAATCATAGCTTAAGGTCTTCACTAAAAATTAAAATTGTATATTCACCGAACATATTTAATTGTGCTCAGTCAATCTATGAAGTCGAAGTGAAAAATCCATGTTGGCTGAACAAGTCCTCCGTCCGAAAAACGGTATACGCATGCGCAAAATGCGCTTGAAAAAAAAACCGTTCGTGTGGAGATTTCAAACGCGGAGACGCGCGGGAGCGGCAGCGCGAGCGGAGCCGAACCAGCAGGTGCTGAAGACCGAGACACATTCCCGAGAGAATAGAGAGATATTCATCTCACAAAGACGTTGGTGAGTATTGAGCACTGAAATTATTCTCCAGAGTTTTGCTTTATGACCGGGTATGAAGTTTAAAAGACATTTTGTAGAATCACGAGTTCATGCATTCATTGTTTTCATGAGTGTGTTCTCGTTTACCACATAATTATCTAATGGTAGCCTGTAGCCAATAGTTTTATTTTTCTCATGTCTTATATGTCTAAAACAATAGGTAATAAGGAAATTAAGTCATTTGTGTGATATGTGCGGCATGCGACTGTTGAACACGGTGCGTTTGGCGTCGGCCTCTTTCAGGGCTGAAGTTATTGCCTTTTAATATCAAACACGTCAAGCTCGTGATTTTCTTATGTCCATTCATTCGTCTCATCCTCATTATATAATGAAGAAACTTCTGTTCTGTCTCTTGCCAGATGTGATGCAGGGGAGCTTTGTCATTAATGTTAGTTTTTATTTTTATTTGCAGGTTTTTAGCTTGCCCGTGTTTTCTTCACCACAACAAGACATCCTGTTATGCAGAAGACTTCTTGAATGTATTCAGAGTTTTTCCTTATTGAAAATAAGGTATTTTCACCCAAATATCCTGTGTTGGAATTTACTTGTTAATAAAGTAATGTGATAAAATGTCAACCCTGTTGTCTGTTTCTGTATTTTGCTTAATATATTTATGTTTTTAGTCATTTTTGTCTTTTGGGACAGTGAGAAATAAACAATTGTTACTACAATTTAAAATATTTAATTGGACCAACCACACAGTTTCGCTGTAAAACATTTCTCCAATTCAAAAATTTCTAGTGACTGATCACATCTAAATTTTTCAATTTGGCCAACTAAAAAATTTAGATGTGATCGGTCACTAGAAAATTTTTAATTGGAGAGGTCTGACATTTTTTACAGTGTTGGTAAATTACATTTTTCCATTACCTCAACATATTTCTAATTGAGCCCATGTTAACAGGCTGTTGCCACAATGGATAAAATTCAATTCACAGAAATTCAATTTGGCTAATTGAAAATTTTAGATGTGACCAGTCACTAGAAAATTTTGAGTTGGGAAGATTATACATTTTTTCCACTGGCTCAACATATTATTTCCAATTGAGCCCATGTTAACAGGCTCTTGCCACAATTGATAAAATTACATTTACAGAATTTCACTTGGGCCAATTGAAAACTTTAGATGTAAACAGTCACTAGAAAATTTTGAGTTGGGAAGATTATACATTTTTTACAGTGTAAGATCATTAGGTTTAAATTTATATGAACAGATAAATGAAGAAAGTAAAGTATAAAAGATAAATAATAAAGTGGGTGAAAAAAATTATAAACCATGGGCAAATTACGACTGTCCCTCAGTTGTGCCATTTTCATTATGACTGTATTTAGGTTACATACAATGTTATCTTATCATTAGCAAGACAAAAATGGATTTAATTTTATCCCCAAAATGTTTAAAATGAATATTATACACAATTCATTCATAATTTGAAATTTGAGTTGTGAAAAGATGGTGAGAATTCACCTAAAAATGCAATGTATGAATTCTGCCTTACAAAGGCAAAAGGCAGTAACTTAAAGGGATAGTTCACCCAAAAATGAAAATTCTGTCATCATTTACTCACCCTCAAGTTGTTACAAACCTGTATGAGTTTCTTTGTTCTGCTGAACACAAAAGATGATATTTAGAAGAATGTTCATAACCAAGCAGATAGATCGAGCAACTATTGACTACCATAGTAGGGGAAAAAATACGATGGTAGTCAATGGTTGCTCTATCTGCTTTGTTACAAACATTCTTCTAAATATCATCTTTTGTGTTCATCAGAACAAAGAAACTCATACAGGTTTGGAACAACTTGAGGGTGAGTAAATGGTGACAGAATTTTCATTTTTGGGTGAACTATCCCTTTCATTTTTGGTCGAACATTAGTTATTGATCTTTTTAGTACATTCAAGACAGCCTTTATCATGTGGATCTTGAGTCAATTCAGTTGTTTTTGTGAGAAAATAATAGGTTGTCTTAACAGTAACTTCCAAAAGCACAGGAGAAACCAAGGCAGAACACACACCGTAATACCAGTTACCATTCTTTGCCTTTGTTTTGGAATGCTAAAATTGAGTTAGAGTACTCTGCTATTTTTTAGAAGTTACTGTGCTGGCCTGGAGTTACGGTATTCTGCCTTTGTTTTACTGTCCATTAAAGTTTGCTGCGTTTAGATTACAGTGTAGCCTGTGTCATTCATCTGTCACTGAAGCACTTCTGACACACAATACCTGTATAAAAGTGTAGGTAAAACAAATAGTTGAGTGGTTGTTTTTACCAATAGCGTTTAAGGGTGGCCCATTGCTCTTGAAGGAAAATTATGGTTGAGTTGTGTAACACAAAAGATGCGTTAGACAAACAAATTAGACAGATCTCAATCTACTTCATTTAGCTAGCTGGCAGCCAATAGCAAAAATAAGCTTGTCATCTATCCAATGAATAGGCTACCAAACTGCTCCATATAACAAAGCAATTGTAAATCATCCACTATAAATGCAGTGATCACTAGATTTTATACAGGTGTTACTATAATGATTTTGTAAATGGTGATCAGCAACCAAATATTTATAATGTGGAATGCCATTTGCCTTGGCGTGACTTCTCACTTTTTGCAGAAAATACAAAGGCAGGGTACAGTAACTTCAAAATATTGGTCAAAAGTCAAGTTTGAGCTTAAGATTTTTTTTGATGTATATAATTTTCATTACTAAAACATTTAATTGTCAGATTTACAGTGTCCTATACCTATAATTAATTTGACTGGACAACTACAAATCTTTAAAGTAATTTTTCTCAGTTCCACACAGCATTAAGGTCTTTTGCCTTTGTAGGGCAGAATTGCGAGACATTGTTAGTCATTAAAAAACTAGTAAGAGTGTGTCTTTATAGTTTTATATTACTAAATGAAATACTGAATGTTAAATGTTTTTAGATAACCCCTGCTTCAATACTATCAGAGATCCCAGCACTCTCACCTGTGTAATGGCCTCCATGCATGCCTCCGTGGTGGTTGCAGACTGCATACAGGTCATAAAGGAAGTCAGTATCCCCATGTTTCCAGGTTGAAGGCCACGGGGCCAGATTCTTCATGCTCTGACTGCGTTTCACCACATGAGGAGTCATATCCAGAGCGCTCACAGGGAAGCGGATGAAGGTGGAGAGCTTGTTTCGTCGTTTGCCCACCTGCCGAAAACGCTTCAGGTGCAGAATGAGTATGTCAGGCAGGGTCCATAAACTCATCTTCACCATCCCCTGCTGCATCTGCTTGCAGTGAGGACAATTCCATGCATCGTCTGGCGCCAGCTGCAAGACAAACATTAGCTATAAACAGTCTAATACTCATTAGTGATGTATGTCACAGACAATAAATCAATAGAGTCAGATACTACCTACAGTATGTAGCATTCATGATCACAGGTATATAAATAACATTTTCTTTCTGGGGATTTGTTGGAATGCATGCAGAGTGTAGCGATTCTCCATGGTCAACTAAACCATGTCATTATCTGAACCTGTTTTTGACTCAGTGTGGTGCAGTAAAACATTTAAGTCTCATTAATACACTGCTGCGACAGACTGGAGTGCAGTGAACATGCAGAGAGGAAAGGACAACAACATCTGAATATTTACAGAAGCTCTATAGACCATCAGTAACACGTTATTTATAACTTTAAAATATCTATTACAGAAAAAGGCATGATTTAATTACAGCTGTACAGCCATTTCTCACAGGCATTGCACACCATATAACTGAAGTCCTGGTATAAGTGTTGCTTGAGTAATGACATGACACTGTTAGAGGATCGATAATTATTTGTGCAGCCACTCATGATGAGGCAACTCTCAGGGGTTCATAAGTGTTGCTTGTCAGAACAGACAGAGAAGAATGAGTTCAGAAATGAATGAATGACCTTACAAAGAGAGCGAGAGTAAGTGGGATATGAGAGACAAAGATGGTAGGAGGGAAAACATCTCTATTTGCTCCTCAAGAGGGTTTTGTTTTGAATAATCTTGGAATAGTGATCAGTCCTGTGAATCAAAATGTCTAACGCCTTTGCAAGTATAAATTCTGTAGAGAACATTTTCAGCCCCCCTAAAAAAATTGTGATTAACCTTTATAACATATGAAACTTCGCCTTCGTCCCGTCTTTTAATCAGTGTGTTCTTCAATCCGCTGTGGCGGCGAATAGAGCGCACGTCAGAAGCAGAGGTGTGTGCGCTCATTGGTCTGTCACCGCTCGTCAATGTCAAAATATTTGAGAAAACCAATCAAATCAGAGTAGGCGGGCTTTATGGTCACAGACACTGCTGAGGCTGAGCGCGAATTTTAGCAGCAGGACTCGACGTCAAGTGCGAGATATGTAGCTAAACTAAACGTTTCATATTTGACAGCTGCTTCTTTAAGTCAGAAATGTTAAACAAATGACAAAAATATTCAGGCAAATTAATAAACTTTTGACTAATTTTGCCATTTTGAATTGAAATAGGCCTATGTAATGTAATTTATAATATAGTTAACAAACAAGAAATATTAACAAAGCTGTTTTCTTCAGATTAGGCATAAGATTAATTGTAATGAATGTGTGCATATTGTACATTAATAATTCCATTTGTAGCTCTCAGTAAATAAAAAAGATCAACTTTTTGTCAGCCTGTATTGGGCATAAGATTAGTAATGAATGTGTGCATATTGTGAATTACCGTAATGTAATACATTTAGTTACCTAGCTTTCCTGTTAGCCTTCGAAAATGATTCATAAAACATATAAATATCAGTTAAACGTATGTTTACTGTCTTCCCTGACAAAAATGGAAAAAACGTAATCAGTCATATCTTCCCACTGACATGGTTTTCAAGTTATTGTTATCTAATTTTTAGGCGTTCAGAACATCTTAAAATACATATATGTAGATCATGGAAATCAAAATTTTCTCGAGGGGCCATGCCCCCCAAACCCCCCTAACCTCACATTTGACATCTCATTGATTATAAACCTGCCTACATTGTATGATTAAGGGATGTACAATATGGTCATGCAGAATAAGGCATTAATATTGGCTTTTTAAGTAATAATAAACAGCCAATATCCTAATATGCATACTAATAGGCTACTAGTTAATAGTGAGAATTGGACCCTAAACTAAAGTCTTACCATTTTATTTTCCCATACCCTCACTGGGGGCTGAGAAATGAAAATCCTAGAAACGCCCCTGTTTCTAACCATTTAAAAAACCAACTGAATCATATAATTGAAATAAATGATCACTCTGGACATCCTACCTAAAGATCCTAACCACATAACTGCTATGCTAGAATATTAATTTATATAATTGGTTGCTCTTATGTTCGTTTGTAGAGCTCTCTACACTGAAAGAGATTTTCAAGAGTTGTTATTTTTATTTTTATTTTTTTTTACTTTTCTTCATGTTCAGTCCATATTTTTAGAGCTGATTTTAGTGTTTTTCTTTTCATCAAAACCCACTTCATCTTAAACATTAGCATTTGAGACAGAAAATACAGATGATGAGAGCAAGAGG
Organism: Romanogobio albipinnatus; assembly: GCA_023566225.1. Lineage (NCBI taxonomy): Eukaryota > Metazoa > Chordata > Actinopteri > Cypriniformes > Gobionidae > Romanogobio > Romanogobio albipinnatus. Next base: position 29,812,367 of record CM042250.1, on the reverse strand, counting down.
TCACTTCAGAGTGTCTGCAGAGGCACTAAACTCATAACTAGACTGGAATTTAATAGAAAGTGAAATATTTCAAATGTTAGGTAACAAATAAAAAAAGAGGAACTCATTTTCTATGCCATTTTTCAGCTCTGGTTGAGATGTATTTCATTATTAACTTATAATAATGTCATTCTTTCATTATGAAGTCATTCTAACCCAACATTTTGTAATTTTTGTGGAACCCAAAAGTTGTTTTTGATGGATTATTATACAAATTGAACTGAATAAAAAAGTGACCGTAAAGGCATTTGCATTGTTACAAACTATTTCAAAATATTGCAACAATAAAGCAATTCAAGATTTGTTTAGATTATTTTATTCACAAATACAATCACTGTAATATGATTAACTTGCTTATCACTTTTTACCAATAGGTGGCGCTGTTATCAAATTATTATGGTGTGTTCAGTGTGAGGTGACAATGACACATAAAAAGTTTGGTGTCAATATGCCAAAGCATTGCAGAGTTACAGCCTCTGAATCAGCTTGGCATCATGCCAACAAATTTGTTGATGCATTACTCGAGAATGGTTTGGTCTGTCAAAAAGCTTTTGTTAACTTTTTGCAGGCATGGTCTAAAGATGATCTGAGCCAATTTTGGTGAAAATCAGACGGTCTAGGAGGAGTTCGAAAAAGTAGATTTTCAAAGATATTCAAAATGGCGGACAGCAAGTTCAAGGAAATAATATAATTGGTATCATTGTTCTCAGCCACGGAATTTATCAAGACCAGTTTCACTAAAATAGGCAAAATTAATTCAAGGTTATTAGCCTTTTTGGAAATTTCATTATAATTTTTGACTACAGGGTGGCGCTGTCTCAAAACCTTTTGAGTGCATTCAGGGCATGGTCCCAAAGGCACATACCGAGTTTCGTAACAATGATTTTCGTCTAATTTGTTTGTGTGTTATTTGAGAACAGTTTTTCAACCGAATCGGCTTGAGCCAAGGCATCGGGGGAAAAAAGAAAAGTTTCTAGCCTTTCCAGTTCAAAAGTTATTAACATAAATGTAAATGAAACTTTAGACAGTTGGTGGCGCTAGAGGGATTGAGTTAGATACTCTGTGTGCCAAATTTCACTACTTTTTACAGTTCTATGGGCTTCCATAGACTACCATGGCAGAAGAAGAAGAAAACTAACAGATACAATAAGACATAATACATTCTTTTTAATATATATATATATTTTTTTTTACTTTCGGTTCATCATAGAATTCTGAAAAAAAAAGGATCACAGTTTCCGAAAAACATGAAGCAGCACAACTGTCAATATTGATGATAATAATAATGTTAGTAATGTTACTTGAGCACCAAATCAGAATGATTTCTGAAAGATCATGTGACAATGAAGACTAGAGTAATGATGCAGAATAATTATTCAGCTTAACATCACAGGAATAAATTACATTTTAGTGAAAGTGGCATGTGAAGGCCAAGTATGGGTTCCCATAAAGAGGAATTTGTCCTCTGCATTTAACCCATCCAAGTTAGTGTACATACATTAGGAGTAGTAATGAACACACACACACACACACACACACACACACACACACACACACACACACACACACACACACACACACACACACACACACACACACACACACACACACACACACACACACACACACACACACACACACACACACACACACACACACACACACACACACACACAGCAGTGGTTAGCCATTTTTGCTGTGATGCAAAACTTTTGCTGTGCTTTTGGGGGTTAGGTGCTTTGCTCCGTGACTCTCTAACCATTAGGCCACGTCTGCCCCTTTTTTAATCTCCACGATCTTCACATACATGACACAGGTACGAAGAGAGAGAAATAAACCGGGAGTGTGATTGAAGGAAAGAGTACCTGCTCCTCTTTGGTGTAAAGCTGAAAACACTCATCCAGCGTGCAGCTGTGCTGCTGTACATGATTCTGCTGCTGGATTCTCACACTATCTGCATCCTCAATAACTTCCTCTTGAATGTTACCAAAGAGACTGAAACAGATATGAATCACAAGAATTCTGACTTTCAAATGATATTACTGAGAATACCCTTACTAATACAGGGAAATTGACACGATAGTTTTAAATTAAATTAACATGTTTGCCTATAATAAGAACATTTTATGCAGCAGCATGTATCTCACCTTTCTTTGATTCTGTTCTCCCATTCAATCACGAGTTTCACATGCAGAGGACCACCAGCACCACAGAACTTCAGGGCCCTGTGAGAAAGGACATGATTCAAATTGTGAGTTCGTTATTCAGCCACTAGGGGGCAGACTACAGTCAGTGTTGTGAAGCTCATATTAGCATTAGACAGTAGGACAGCCACAGTCAATTTGTAATTTGGCAGACCTTTTGTTTTATTTTTGTTGCCTTTTTATTTTTAATTTACCAATAATTGAATTTGCACTACCGTTCAATGGTTTAGGGTCAGTAAGTTATTTTTATACTTTTTTCAGAAAGGACTGAAGGTGATCAAAGATCACAGTAAATACATTTATACAAGATTTCAAATAAATACAGTTCTTTTGAACTTTCTAGTCATCAAATAATCTTGAGAACATTCAACATGGGAAATAATAAGAAATGTTTATTGAGCAGCAAATCATCATATTAGAATGATTTCTGAAGGATCAAGTGACATTGAAGACTGACGTAATGACAGTAATAAATTGCATTTTAAAATATATTAAATAGAAAACAGTTATTTTAAATTGTAATGATATTTCACAATATAACTGTTTTACTGCATTAGTGAGTACAAGAGACTTCTTTCAACAACAACAACAACAACAACAACAACAACAACAACAAAATCTTACTGCCCCCAAACTTTTGACCATAATGTATATAGTATAATATATACAATAGTTTATTATTTTGTATAATTTAACTTATGGCTATTTGCCTTTGATTGTACAGTAAAGAAAGGTAAAGAAACTTCAAAGACAGAGATTATGACCACATGCAACTGGGTCATGACTCGACTCAACTATGATTATGTAATTTTGTTTTTTAATCAGAACATATATATTTTAACTATTTAATCATTACAAAACAAATACAAAAGCATGATGCAAATATAGAGGGAGAGAAAAAAATATGAAAATGTCCAGAAAATAAAGTAAGTCAAAGAACAATGTTCAGTTCAGTGCTCCAGTTCTTCTTATTATTCATGGTAATTACCAGTACGATTCATCTGCAGTTCTCACTATCATTACAGGTCCTCAGACTGAAAAAAATAGCCTATGCACACACATGGCAATTATCACCTGGCTAAATAACCGAGAGGGAGAAAAACACAGCATTTACAGCCTCTGCCCTCACTGTTCACCCAGTGCAATTCTGCAAACAATCAATCAAATATGACAGAGGGAAAAACTGCGGCGGAAAGGAGTGCAGAGTAATTTGAAGATGTGACTAGAGCATGGCTGAGTTTTTCTGAGAGCTGGGCTAAAGCCAGATTAATTCTGAAGCACAGTCCGTCTGCGTTAATTGCGATTGTTTCTGAGAGGATTTAAAAGCAGGGAACAATAATTCAGAGACGTGAGGGGAATTCACTTGGATTCATCAACTCTGGCCTATTGAGAAAAAAGCTTCACACGCACATGCAGGAGTTTTCTTATCTTACACCAAACAACTTATCTTGTCTTACACTGACAATTTACCTTATCTCAAACTGAACTTTGGGGACCTAAAACACGCGCACACGCGTACACACGCGTACACACACACACACACACACACACACACACACACACACACACACACACACACACACACACACACACACACACACACACACACACACACACACACACACACACACACACACACACACTGGTATATGTGGTTTACTGGGACTCTCCATAGGCGGGTTTTTATACTGTAAACCGTATATTCTATCCCCCTACATTAACCCTAACCCATAGCCATCACATAAAACCTTTGGCATTTTTTTAATTAAAACAAAAACAGTTTAGTGTGCTTTTAAGCCATTTGGATTACAAGGACACAGGAAGTGTCCTCATAAACCATGTTAACGTTGTAATACATACATGTCAAATACCACATTTGTGTCCTCACATATACCCGTACACACACGCCTTTGACTCTGTAGTTACACTGGAACTTTGCATGCTTTTTTCACTGTTCTCTGAACTTCTGTTCATACAAACATCTATTTGATGATAAATGTTTGGGGCAACCATATGCTTCCTGTCATTACTTTGAAAATGTGGTCTTCTTAACTCAATCTTGCTTGTGAAACCTCTAGATAGAAGAATGAATGCATCTTCAGCAATGGCTGACAAACTTAATTACTTGCACAGTTAAACACTGCTGGCTTTCAGCACACAAGAGCAGCAGCTTGCGTCAAAGAACAGCAGGTAACCACATGAGAGATGGAATGTCTCTGCTATCATCTGAACATCATAATTACAAATAAATAACCTATTTATACAGAGACAGACATAAATGAGAGTAAACAACAATGCTTTGGCAAGAAAATGTGATCAAACACCTCTGCACCGTTAAAAACATTCACATCTCCAAACCTGTACCTTAGTTCTAGCGCGGTATAATGATCCTATCAGATGATAACAGCCGAACAGTTTCTGACATTTTCAGTGCATATCTGTGTGAGGTAATCGGAGCTACTTTTATGTTCAAACCAGAGTCGGACAATGATGGCAAGACTCAAAAGAAGTGACAACATGTAGAATGCAACAGGATGTTTCTGAATGGTTAGTTGATGAATTTATGCAGCTGATGTGGAGTTAACTATCTTCAAGTCATCGATTAGCAAATTCTGTCATGATAATCTATAAATTGCTCATGTGGGGACTGTTGTAAGATACCTTTGGAGCCAGAGAATATTTGCTGCATGAAGATAGAACAGGTATAGTTTTGTTTAATTATAGTTTTAACTTATGTGTTATGTACTGTATTGCAATAAAGATGAAAAACAGATGCGACAGCTTGAGCAGATGCAACCCCTCCTGTGCGAAATGCCCGCTCTTAGCAGGACTTAATCCCGGGTCCGCAGGCATGATAGACGGACGCTCTAACAAGGAGACTAAGGGGAGACTAACAGGAGTAAGGTTCACTCGCACAGCAACTACTAGCTGGCCTCCGTTACACAGACTCCTAAATGTACTCTACTACAACAACTCTTCCTCGACTCAACATGGCCTCACCCCCTTTGTTTTGGGTTGTGTAGGCATTCAGAGTAAAACCTGTGCCAAATAAATATGCTGATGATCCACCGTGGGAGCAGCCAAAAGAGAGAGAGAGGGAGAGATCAAGGTGAGTATTTTACAAATATTATGAATTATTGATTCATAAATAGTATTACATCTTTTGGGAGTTGAACCACTTGACATATTAAAACTAAAACGGTACCAACCTCGCCTTGTCATAAACAAGGCAAAATATCAGATATTATAAATCTGCAGTATCGTTTGATTATGCGTATTGGTTGCACCATATTACTTTAATTTAGCAGACAAAAAAATGTTCTGACATATTAATAAGCATTGAACAGTTTAAAATATTTTTGTTTTCTTGAGAAATAATAGTAAAAAGTTTGTTTTTCTTTTCAAATATTTCATTCTTTAAATAAAACTTTTTTCTTTATTATGATTGTGGGCAGTTATTATGGGCAGTTGTGTAGCCCAGACATTTGTGACTTTATGCCCCCTAAAAATAGTCAAAGTCAAAGTCAACTTTATTTATATAGCGCTTTTAACAATGTAGATTGTTCCAAAGCAGCTTTACAGTGTTAAACAGGAAAATAATGCAGCATAATTTTATTAAGCTGTATAGTCATTTGATGTCATCAGTTTAAATTTCCATACGGTGACAGTGTGGGCTTTAGATCAATAATTAGATCAGTAATATATGGTTCATTATTATATGGTTCATTTAGTTTATTAATTAGATTTATTTTGATGTTTAGTTGAAAATTTTTTAGTGTCCCCAACTGAGCACGCCAAGCCAGAGGCAACAGTGGCAAGGAAACCAAAACCCCATCAGGTGACCTAATGGAGAAAAATAAACCTTGGGAGAAACCAGGCTCAGTAGGGGTGCCAGTTCTCCTCTGGCCAATTAACAAACAGCGTATTATTATTATTATTAAAATATATTAAATATTAAAATGAATTTTCAGAGATTTAATTCAGAAATAAAAATATTCTTATTATACATGCGTCACGTCATCTATCCCTTGCACACACATTACCGTCAAACCCCTTAAATCTAGTTTGTGGATTCATACATAATCTGCTCTAAAGATTCAAATTATATTCTACTGAACTCTCATTTAAAAGCCTTGAACTTTAAAGTAAAACACATTTACAAATAAAACCATCATAATTCTGTTATATTCACTTCAGAGGAAGGAAAACAGCCCAGAATAGCAGGCACAGGAGCGAATGAGGCTGCAGTCACGACTGTGGAACTGAGTTTTAAGCTGTTTAAATTGAGAAATGGATCATTGGCTTTTGAGACTGTGTGCGTTACACCTACAGCACTGAGAGGATGAGCTCTTCATGGTTTAGCTTGTTGGGTTTGTCTCTCCAGAGCCTCACAAACATGATGCAGAGAAGAGGATACAATTAGTCCAAACTAGGTTAAAAAACTGTGATGTGGGTGTTTGGAGACCAATTAAAAAGTTTAAAGCAGCTGGAGATATTAACTTTTAGCAAGACTGATGAGCATTTAGGGTGTATAGAACAAATATCAAGGAATTTCTAGACATACACTACGGTTCAAAAGTTTGGGGTCAGTAAGATTTAAAAAAAAAAAAAGATATATGATCTTATACTACGGGCTGTTGAATGCTTGAATCTGATTAGTTGATGGACGTTCTAAAGGTTGCAATTATTTTCAGGAAAACACACAGCTAAAGTAGTTCCAGACAAGTCTTGACCGCATTAAAGTTCCATATCACTTTGCTAAATGATTTCAGTCATTTCAAAAGTTCCTTACAGCCTACTACAACAGTAAAATAACCAAAACCCACAACGACACTCTCCAAGCAAATAAACATAGTAAACAATAGAATAAAAACAACAAATTATTTCCAAGTTATGGAGATATAAGTACTGTTCCACTCAAATGCACAAACATACAGTACGGACACATTCTCAATAGATAAACCTACAGTTTCGCTATTAGTAGAGACGCTGGTGCCGAACACTGTTGAGAAACGCACAGACTGAGGTATCACACACACTTAATCTCTCTCTCTAAAATGACGTTTTGGAATTAGCAACAGAGGCTTGGGATGAGATGCGTAAGAAATTACACAAGCGTTTTAAGGACAACAAAACTGGAAATACATCATGAACAATGTTTTGAGGTGTGGTAATCGTAGTATAAGCGGAATAATTTAATTGAAAAATAATGCACACCAGAGGTGTAACTCCGTTTTGCATCGTGGCTGCATTACCATCTCGCGTCCTTACATAATCTAACGGGAAAACTAAGTCAAACTAAGACAATAACCTACAACCCAAGACTAAAACACTGGGCTATACATTTTAGATAGATTTAAAGGGTTAGTTAACCCAAAAATTCATATTAGCCCATGATTTACTCACCCTCAAGTCATCCTAGGTGTATATGACATTCTTCTTTGAGATGATTAAAATCTGAGTTATATTAAAAAAGTCTTGGCCAATCCAAGCTTTATAATGGCAGTAATTGTTGCTGTTTTTAAAATCCATAAAAATGCATCTGTCCGTCAAATAACCTGCTCCACACAGCTCTGGGGGTTAATAAAGGCCTTCTGAAGCGAATCGATGCGCTTCGATGCATAAAGTTTCGGCCGATCGCCTTCCGTATTCAATGTATGGAAAAAGTGTTGAAAGTGCCTCTGCAGTTCAAAATGCTTACTCTACCAATTACGCTCGCCAGACGTAGCGTAAGCATTTTGAACTGCAGAGGCACTTTCAACACTTTTTCCATGGAAGGCGATCGGCTGGAACTTTACTTTATAAAGTTTTAAATATGGATATTTTTCTTACACAAACGCATCGATTCGCTTCAGAAGGCCTTTATTAACACCCAGAGCTGTGTGGAGCAGGTTATTTGACGGACAGATGCATTTTTTTATGAACTTCAAAAACCAGTGAGTAACAATTACTGCCATTATAAAGCTTGGATTAGTCAGGACTTTTTTAATATAACTCCGGTTTTATTCGTCTGAAAGAAGGTCATATACACCTAGGATGACTTGAGGGTGAGTAAATCATGAGCAAATTTTCATTTTTGGGTTAAAGAAGAAACAGATGAAGAACATAATCAGTAACTATGGTAACAAATAAGGGTGTATTAGTAACCTAGGAACTGAGGAAATATAAACAAACACAGGAACAATGGAATGAATCGAAGATCACATTCACACATTAGCAGAATATGATTTTCAGCCCCAGTGCCGCCGCTCCCACCATGCGCATCACGCGTTGCGCGTAGGGCACCAAGTGCTCAGGGGGGCACCACAAGAAAATGCCCCCCCCCCCCCCCCCACACTCGGCTCTACAAAATTGGCGAACGGCAAAAAATGATCGCGCATAGGGCATCAAAACGGCCAGCGGCGGAACTGTTCAGCCCTGTATTTGAGTCATTAATATGTTAGGTCTGATGTTCACAAAGAGTACAGTTATTTACGGGAGCGACAAAAGCATTATTGAACTCATACCTGTACATTTTCAGGACTCACAACAGCATTCTCGGAAAACCTGTGGTGTGTGAACATAATCGGACTGGATAACTAGTTGTCTGTCACATCATACAGCCACTCTGCTAAGGGGTTTTGTGTGTGGTTTTGCTTATGGTAACTTACAGCGACGGAAATATGAGCTCTGTGTATCATCTGAAGGTTCTAGATCCAGTCACTGTTCTCCACCGGAGTGACTCCCGTCAGTTTTGTGGTCTATGTGTGATTGTTTTAAGCATTGATAATTGTCAGGTGTATGATCTGTGTTATGGACTCTTATTTTGATATTCTAGTTTGTTTCCTTTAGTTCCTGTTTTCCTGCACTATTTAGTTTCGGTTTCCTTGGTTACTGATTATGTCCTTGTTTGTTTCCTTCGTTACATATTATCATCACCAATGTATCATTATGCCTGCCATGTATACTCCTTTTTCAGTTCAGTTCTTTGTCAGTTTTCGTTTGTGGAGTATGTTGGTTTGCTATTCTCCTACGTTTCTTCTGTCGGTTAACAAAGATTTGAAAGAACTCTGGCTCAATGGGTCGCTATCTTTGATATTCCTTTAGTCACTGTCACTACTGGTAAGAGAATACAGACTTGTTGCTTGCATACAGACAGACAGTATTTAAGGTATATTAACTGTAAAGTATTAACTGAACCAGATGTGACAGCATAATACATTGGACAATTTCAGTGACAAGACTTTTACATTGTTGCAAAAAAAAAAATCCTGAAAAAATGGTTTCCACAAAAACATTACATTTTAAAATACAAAACAGTTATTCAAAATTGTAATAATAATTCACAATATTACTGTTTTATTTTTGACCAAACAAATTCAGCCTTGATGAGCAAAAGACTTATAAAAAACATAAAAAAAACATTGTACACTATTTTGTTCTTCAGGTGGGGTGTGTGGACTCACCTGTCCACAGTTGGGTGGCACAGAGGTCTGCTTTCAAAGGGAGACAGGTAACTGCAGGAAGCTGACCCACCAACAACACGCATCTTAAACATTTCAGTAGTCTGTGGAAGGAAAAATACAGCTTTTTAATAAATGTAACAAGTAATTGATTCACTCCATGTGTAGCTATTTAACTAAAACAGCATTACATGGAAAAGAGTTGCATAAAGATTCTTCAAAAATTCTAATGTGTTCCATGAAAAAATAACAGCATTCAGGTTTGTAATGACATGGGGGTGAGTGGGGCTAGAACGTTTGTGAACCCTTAAAAAATAAAAAGTCTGTTTTTCTGTATAAAATTGACCTAGACTACCATTCAAATGTTTTAGTTTAGTTTCAAAAGATTTTTCATCTTAATTTTTTTTTTAATTAATACTTATTTCAGCAAGGATGCATTCAATTGATCAGTGACAACAAAGATTTATTGGTTTACATTGTTACCAATAATACAGTATATTGTTCAAATAAATGCTGTTCTTTTGAACTTTCTATTCTATTTCTATTTAGGAATCCTAAAAATAAATGTAGTACAGTTTCTATTGCGCCAGAACGCCCACCACACACCATCTGATTGGTGGAGAGGAGATTATGTGGATTTTTAGGAGGCCATTATGTACCGAGGGCAATGGGCAAATTTGGCCAGGATGCCAGGGTTACACCCCTACTCTTTTTCCGAAGGACATCCTGGGATTTTTAATGACCACAGAGAGTCAGGACCTCGGTTTAACATCTCATATGAAGGACGGTGCTTATTGACAGTATAGTATATATGTCCCCATCACTATACTGGGGTGTTAGGACCCACACAGACTACAGGGTGAGCCCCCCCTGATGGCCTCACTAACACTGGTAGAGGTGTTAGTGAGGCCATCAGGGGGTGCTCACCCTCTACCAGCAGTTACCTAGTATTTCCCAGGAGGTCTCCCATTCAGGTACTGACCAGGCTCAGCCCTGCTTAGCTTCAGTGGGAAACCAGTCTTGGGCTACAGGGTGATATGGCTGCTGGCTGCATATGGGCCCGGGACTGACTTGCTACGCCACTGATAACAGCAATCAAACATTTTCGGTAATTGTGGATCAGACCTGTGTGTGTTAAGGGCTGTGGTCTTTCTGTTTAGCTTTAGTTCAAGGACTGACACCCTGTAGAAAACACAGGATTCATTATTCCATCAATGACATCAAGTCTTGTCCAGAGGCAGTAAATAATCCCAAACAATAATGCCACCACCACCATGCTTTACAGTTGGGATGAGGTTCATATTATTGAATGCAGTATTTAGTTTTTTCCCCCCAAATGCAATGCTTCTCATTTAAACCAAAAGTTATATTTAGGACTCATATGTCCACAAGACATTCTTCCAATAGTCTTCTGGCTCCACGGTCTCTGGCAAACTTTAAACGGGTAGAAATATTCTTAGAGAGTGTTTGCTTGATGGTGGATTCATAAACACTAATCTTAGATAATGTAAGAGAGAATATAAGATGTCTTTCTCCTGGAGTGATATTTGTTCAGCAACTAAAGTAACATTGTAGCTGAGCTTCTTCCACTTGTATACTTTAATAATAAGTACTGTAATCTGATTGGTGGAAAATAATTTTGCAACCTTTTTCAGCCTGGGAAGCATCAATAATGAGTTCTGCTTGCTTGAGGTTTGTTCAAGCAAGTACGGTTGAGCTACCATTGACCCTCTTTGATGTTTTCTATGTATGTGCTTTGATCGATGGTTATATGTGATTAAAATCCTAAATTAAATCTGTTTATGATATAACACGATTGTGCCTCTTCAGAAGACTTGGATTAAACAGCTTGATTCATATGTATTACTTTTACCATCTCTTTATGAACTTTCTGAATCTTGAAAGTTGTGGTGGAATGACTTTGAATGGAGGGAAAGTTTCATTAAAAATATCTTCATTTGTGTTTCGAAGATTAACTGAAGTCTTACGGGTTTGGAACGACATGAGGGTGAGAAAATGACAGAATTAAATTTTTTGGGTGAACCAACTAAGTCCAAGTTTACATTTGTTCAGCTGACCAGGGCCAACTAAACCCAATTTTATCTAATTAATTACCGTATTCCAATTACCGTTTTAAATATCTGATACTGTAATCCTAAAGGTTTACATACAAGTATATACAGTATATAAAAAATTTGATATAGGATTTAGAATAATATCTGTTCATAATGAAGATCAAATGTTTGCAACAATACAGAAAATACTTAATAGCTCCACTGAAAATAATAATACAATTCTCTTGATATTATTACATTTTTGGGTGAACTAATGCATTAAAATAGGTTTGAAAAAGTTGTTTATTTCATTCTCTGGGAATGACAGCAGCATAGTGGAACTGAGGAAGAGACGAACATCAGGCTTTAAAGATGCAATTTAAAGCAGAAATAGAACAAAATGGAGCTGTACTCAAGCGTACAGAGTGATAAATTAAATACTTAATGGGAACCAATGAACAGATGAAAACCGCAGCAGTCTTTTGTCTGAGAAGGTGAGTTTATATTGGTCCTTTAATTTATTATCCTGAGAAGACATTAAAACAATACAACCCTGCTCTCTGCAGTTCTGGCCAATCTGTTGTACTGGAGCAATTAGAAGACAATGTAAGATCTCTTGTGTCTTTCTTTCTCATACATTTTTTGAAACATGTTCTAACACATTTAGTTTGTTGTAGAGCTCATATACAATATAATGGGTCTAATACTGTAAGTACAAATAACTAAGAATTAGCATTGAAAAAAGATTGAGTCAATGATCAGGACTGGTGTTATAAAACAGTGGCATCTAGTTTCAGGCTCTTCAGATGATTAAATGCATTTAATGTATATGACTAAAGCTGTTAGTTAAATATATTCTACTACGGTAATTAAAAACATATTTAGAATTTTAATTCATGGTATGATAAACTTTATGAATGTTAAACAAGAATCTCTTATTTGGAAAAAATGGATACAACAATGGCCCTCAGAGGGCAGCATTGGCACATGACCATTTATGGTGACATTCCTGCATATTTAAACTTCTTAGGAAAGAACATAGCACTTCAGCATGTATCTAAAAGAAAATGACTGATAAATAATAATAAACACATTTATTCATATTCAGTCAGTAAGTCCAACAGGTGTGAATTTTATAAGAGTGAAAGAGAACCTGTACACATGACCATTTCTCTTTCATCTCATCTCTCCATCTCCTGTATTCAACTAATTGGTCTGTATGACTATCTCTCCCTCATGTAAATATTTAAGCTTGCAGGGAGAGCAGTGTCATTATTATCGAGTGGCTTCTGTCATAATAAAGAAGTTTAATATCCCCTTAATATACCCTTACTCTAACCACAGCACATACCGCTAACATAAAAAAATGATCAGCTCACACTCACCTTTATGACTGTATTTTTTTTAAATAAGTAAAGCTTATTGCAGACACTCTGTCGCAAATGATCCCAAGAAAGAGTCCTTTCTACTCTCATCAGGAATGGAGGGCCAAACCTGGAAAGAGAAAGTGAAAGTCAAAATGAGTGACAGCACAGTTTTGTGTGGACCGAAGACTTATTTATTTTCCCTGCATCATTAGTCTAAGATCATGTGACTATATAAATATGCACTTTCTGATATCCAGCAAGCTCTAATATGATTGGTTGACTTTATAAGAGTATGGGTGTCATGTTATACCGGTTTAGGGCTCTTATTTTGAAAGATATTTATTTTCCATTGCTTCCGTTTTCTCTTCCTGTGTTTTCGGTTGTTTTTCATACTAATTATGTTTTCATGGTTTCTTATTATATTCACCTGTGTCTTGTTTAGTTTCTCGTTTACCCCTGTTTATATCTATCTAGCCCTGTAACTCTCGAGATTGTCAGTTCATGGCTGTGTCCAAAAACTGGAAAATGCTGCCTTCGGGGGACAAATTTCAAGGTAGGAAGGCATCAAGGCACGTCCGAATCCAATGTTATCAATTCACTTCCTGCCTCCTGAGAGACCTTCATCTGATCGATTTTTGAAGGCAGCATATATGCATCCTTCACTGCCTTTGATATCCCACAATCCTATGCATTCCTTTCAATGTCAGATGAGCTAGAAAAACAAAGATGGCGTCTGGAAGTTGCGGTTGCTGGTCAGTTTGTGTGTAAATGTAAGTTTTTGACCAACGTTTTCCACTTCTGATGTCATTTCTATTGAGAAATTACTACTGTAGTAATTCAATATTTGTTTAGTTCTCACCAAAGCTCGCTTTATTTTGCTGTATATCATTAAACTTACGCTGCTGTTTCATGAGGTACCTTCGTGTGTTTACGCTGCCTTAAAAGTCATTGTCTGATAAGGCAATGAGGCAACAAGTCAGCTGCCTAGGTTTTCAGATGCAGCCATTGTCTTGGTTAAACTAAGCAGTCACTTTCAAGCTGTCATCTCCACAATCTGGATCATCATCTTTTAGAAATAAACTACAGCTGCAATAGGTATCTTTGCCTCACTCTCCCCTGCCTGAGCGCTACAAAGGGGAAACAGCATTTATTAAGTCATGCTTGCTTGTTGAGGACAAAATAATCACTGGATTTGCCAGGTTAGAGGCACCAAATCTTTGAAAGATATACAGAGTTTAGTTTGAAGTAATTTAGTAAGCATTAACTTAACTAGATACTCTGTAAAAAAAATTGGACAGGCAGAAAGTCTGTAATCTATGGTTTTCTATTATTTTTCCAGTGTTTTCAGATTGAGAGATTGCTGTGCCAGTTTTTTTTCCATTCCAGTCAAATATTGCGGCATAAACTTATAGAAATAAATGTCAGATAAATCTTAAAAATAAAACAAACTGTGGTCTCTTGCTTTATATGTCATTCAGACCATCACTTCCTGACTGAATGGACAGTTATTGACCAGAATAAGCTGCAGTGTGGTTTGCCATTTAGTCTAGCTAGCCAAACTGCTGCACCACACACAAAAAATACGATTTCCCAAGGACTAAATAGTCACTTCCCCAGAAATCAGATATTACAGGTAGTCCTGCCCCTAACTGGTGATATTAGCCGAGTCAAGCAAACAGAGCAATATTTGCTACAGTGCCAAAGCACTCACACTCTTTGGGGCAATCAACCTATAAATGGATTTTTGAAGTCCATTGAAGTTGCCTCTACATATGAAGTTATGACAGGATCAAGTTAACATTGCAAAGCTTACAAAATTCACCTTTTTAAAACGCCCTATCACATTGAAAATATGAACCTACTTTTTGATATTTTGTTGCAATCGTTGAATCAGAGCATTTAAAGCATCTGCCATTAAAGTGCAGTACACAAACACTCCCCATCAAGCCTCTCTCTCCCTCTCCCGGGCCCTAAAATGTCATCCTGACATTTGTAGGTGTTCCAGGGGAATACCTGTCATCTGTTTCCACCCATAGCCCTGTGTCCATGGGTGAGAGAGCGAGACAGTGTGCGACTTTGATTGACAGCTGGAGGTTAGTGACAAAGATGGCCAGATGCAGCACTCCCCAGAGTCCAGCCTATCAGTGCAGCTGTAGTTGGAGCATGTAAGATGATTCCTGTGCTGCAGTTTACTTGGATTATTGATTCTGACAGCGACTGATCTGACTTGTATGAATTAATGTCTTTGTGAATATAGAAATGTCTCTTGTCAGTAGGTCTAAAATGAATTTCCAATGAATCTCTTGACTTATAGAACAGCACGTTTGGGATATTGGATCTTTAAAATGATAAATATACATGGACTTTAAATGGTCTTTTAAATCACATGATGATGTTTCTGCAGGCACAAACAAGTCAAGGACTGAATGCTGCAGCCTTACACAAATCTGCTTCAAATTTTGTTATTGCAAATACTTTAATTATATTTACATTAAAAGTGCAAAACAATTCAAAACAAAATAGAACTCTAATATTACATATAAAAAGAGTCATTCATTTAATTATGTATTTAATAAACATACACTACAGTTCAGAAGTTTAGGGTCAATAAGATTTTTAGGGTCAGTAAGAAGTCTCTTACACTCTAAAAAAAAAAAGGTTCTATATGGCACCAAAAATGGTTCTTCATCGTAATCATAGGGGAACCACTTTTGGTGCTATATAGCACCATATCTTAACATGTTCTGTATATGGTAGCGGTGCTATATAGCACCTTAGTCAAAGAACCAGTGAAGAACCTCTGAAGAACCACTGAAGCACCAAAATTGGTGCTATATAGCACTAAAAAAGGTTCCCCTATGATTACGAGCCAAGAACCATTTTTGGTGCCATATAGAACCTTTATTTTTTAGAGTGTATGCTCACCAAGGCTGCATTTATTTAATATAAAAACAGTACATTTGTGAAATATTTTAAGAAAAAACAGATTCATATGCATGTGTAAACTGTGCTACAGGATTCTTTGATGAATAGAAAGTTTAAAAGAACAGCATTTATTTGAAATAGTTATCTTTTGTTACATTTATAAATAGTTTACTGGCCACTGTGATCAATTTAAGGCATCCTTGCCGAATAAAAGTATTAATTTCTTAAAAATAAAAATCTTACTGACCCCAAACCTTTGAATGGTATTTTATAAAATTATTCATTATATTTATTAACTGGCAGGTCTTCAAAGGGGTTAGCAGTGGTACCTCAAAGGGTTCACCCATTATGGTTTGATTTCAAACTAATTTTTGTGGGAAACCGAACATGTGAATACAATATTAGGCTAACTTCAGCCAAAGCTAAAATAAAGAAGCTAAAGTTCAGCAAAACCTCTCATATTAAAATGTAAAACGCAATTTTAAAATGTAAGCTACAAGTACATGTATGTAGAGTAGGAATCTTAAAAGGAGTCACTGCTCCATTTCACTATCCATCAAAGGGTCCTTTGACTTCAGTAAACAATTTGGGGATAAGTTGGCAAAAAAAAGGTTAGGAAACCATTAGAGGGCTCCTTCTGAAACATTAGGTTTAAGAAGTTTTAGTCACCTTGCTGCTTGTTGGTCAGATCCAGCAACATTGCAGAGTAATAGAAGGATCTTTGAAGAACCACCCTGATTCAAGAACTCTGATGATAACGTCCCTGAGGGTGGTAACCTGTGACCCTCGGGCTCTGCGGTGTATGGGGAGGAAGGGAGGGAGTGATGGAACCCTACGAAAGAAAAAAAGAAACATGTTATTAAACATTATAAGTGTTGCAAAATAATAGTGTATAATTATAAATCAGTTCAATGATAAAACGAGAACTTTGTACGTAGTGCCATTAAATCTTCAAATAAAGATAAAAGGAAGAAGGTCAGTTATGTTTCATACATTTACAGTGAGTTAAAGGGGCCTTTATCTTACAATTTCACTTGAATATTTTAATTTTCACATTTACGCCACACTGCGCCATGCCTAACAATCCCCATCACTGTAAAACACAGCTTCTTGAGGCTTGTTGCTTTACTAAATATGTAAACATACAGTAGGTGGTCAATATGACTTCTCAATGATCCATTTTTGCAGCTTATTTTCCATAAGTGATTTGAATGGAATGCAGAGGGAGTGTTGGGATCGTTATACAGCTCTTACTTGTGTTTTCTATATGTTGTATCTTGTGTATCAGGATGTGTATTCACTAAGTAGCATTTGAAACATGGATACATGTATAATTTTATTCCTGCATCAATCTTATAACTTCCTTCTTTTCCTTGGTGACTGCTGGCATGCTCTGATCTTTCACTTAAATCAGAAGTGGATGTTTGATCCTGCAATGTGATTTAAAAGCCAACAATGCAGTACAACACACACACACACACACACACACACACACACGCGCGCAACATCTGGTTCGCTATCTTCTTGGGGGAATCTCCATAGACGTAATAGTTTGTATACTGTACAAACTGTATATTATGTCCCCTTACACTAACCATACCCCTAAATACCCATCACACAAAACTTTCTGCATTTTCTCATTTAAAAAAAATGATTTCTAAGCTTGTTTCCTCATGGAGACCTCAATTCAGGTCCCCACGGTGATCCAATTCCCTTCCATGAGTCTGTGTGCATTCAGGTTGAAGTGCGCACTGGGATAGAAAAACATGGACACACGCACACGCACACGCACACGCACACACACACACGGACACACCATGAAATATGTGTTTTACACATATGACAAAACATTAAACCATGGCTCAAATCATACGGTATATCATTTTGTCACTTAAATGTGACCCCCCTTTTTAATGTTTGTACTTTTTTTTTTTTTTTTTCATTCTCTTGATCTCTCTTGATTTGATGTAAGGGACAATGGTTTGCTGCTCTCTTTCTACAAACAGTGCAAACAAACTTTAGTGTGACTGCTTTTTTTCCTTTAAAAATCTTATTGAATTTAATTTTCTCTTATGTTACTTTTCTCACTAAGTCATTTAAAATGACAGTTCATTTTTAAATTGTTTTTACAACACCGGCAAAGATCGTTTATCCTCATCTTCTTCTAGCGTGTGTGCAGTTGAGTTCTGTTGACAACTATGCATTGCTCAACTGCTCAACATGCGTCACTTACTCGTTTATTGGTTGTATATCCAATTGAGTGCAGAGGCACTTTCTTTGCTGGCTCGGTTGAAACACACCCCATAATCACAGCCCAATGGAGCAGTATCAGACTCATATTCTGACTAGAATCAAACTAGTCTTTTTGGCAAAAATATAAAGAACTGAAAGACCAGGGATCGAGGGACATCGAAGTCCGTATCGATGATGACACATTGGAAGAACTAGTTATTCAACCCGAACCTTCTCAGTGATGCTACTCAGTTTGAGGTACATTAAGATGTTTCAACTGTAATTCCTCACCATCAGCATTAACAAGTGTTTGTTCATCAACAAACCTTTGTGTGTGTTTCTAATTTATTGCGGTGCACATGTGGGAACTGTATCAATAACAGCGCATACGTTAGCCAAGCACTAACGTGAATGACGGATGTAAGTTAACATTAAAAGTAAAAAAGTATTTTTAGTAAGACAGTAATAACGTGAGTTAGCCGGTTAGCCAGATACCTACACAATAAACACATTGTAGAGTCTTCTCGACATGATACTATCCAGTATCCACATGAATCGGCTGCAGTGTTTGAGGTGGTTCAAGTTTTCCCTGGTGTCTGCGCCTGCAATAAGTGGACAGGCAATATGCTAAAGTTTCGTCTTAACGTCACAACGAAACGTCTTAGGACTCGTTTAAGAAACGATTTGTTTAATTGACTCAGTTGATTTAAGTCGACTCTTACTTTTGAGAGACAATAACTTTATATACTTTCAGATTTAAAACACTGCAGGACGTTTTCATTCACTTCTATGTTACACTGACTCTACATGAAAGGTAATCCATAATATGGGCTCTATTTTTTGCAAAGACAGTGGTACATTGTTACAAAAATCAGGTATATTTTTTTAATCAATTTAATGCATCATTGCTGGGAAAAAACCTTAACCGTAATTTATGGTCCCTAAACTTTTGAATGGTAGTGTATATATTCAAGCTCACAAAACACTAAATAACAGATTTTTGTGATTAGCCTTTCATTTCATGTAATATGTTTGACAGAACTGTTCCTATATAATGTGAATACGGTTACTTTCATAGATGAATACTTGACAGACACCATCAAAATAAGTTATGGATAAATATTGGTTCTCTTTATCAGTCCAATGAGATGACATGTAGCAAGTGCTTATGTATAGTATCTTCTTTTCATGGCAGGATGGAAGTGTTTCTCTCTCACTCTCTGATTCGCTCTACTTACTCGTCAGAGTCTCATTTGAGGGCCAGCTGGAGCAGATTGAAGAGGGGAACTGTGAGCTTGTGAGAGCCATAATTAAACTTGGCCCTCACTGACACGCATACACATTTCACACTTTCACAGACAAACACACTAAGACCAACCCACAGCTTGAATGCCTTTGCAACAATCCAGTTCTTTAGGATATTGACAGAATTCTTCTGTTCAGTCATTTATTTTAAGGTCAAAGGAGGAGCCAATAGAGGCTCTCAACAGTCCTGGTATCAATGTGATAAATGGGTTAGGTCAAAAGTAATCTAAAAGTAATCAAAAAGTAGTCTGATTATTTTACCTAAAATGTGTAAAGTATAATAGATTACATTACTCAAAATAATTTGAAGTGAGTAACAATTTGTAAGTAATCACTGGCTCTTAATAATGTAATTGCCTTCAATCACAGCAGTTTTCCTTTGTTCCCTTAAAGGTCCCGTTCTTCGTGATCCCATTGTTCAAACTTTAGTTAGTGTGTAATGTTGCTGTTAGAGCATAAATAATACCTTTAAAATTATAAAGCTCAAAGTTCAATGCCAAGCGAGATATTTTATTTAACAGAAGTTCCCTTTCAAAGCCTACAGCGAACGGCTGGCTTGGACTACATCCTGGTACTTCCTTCATAAATGACGTCAGTAGAACAGACTAACCTCCGCCCACAAGAATATGTGAAAAAAGGGGGCGTGGTCTTGTTGCTGTCCCACGTGGAGAAAAGGAAGTGCTGCGTTTCAGTATGTTTGTCGCCATGTCGTCGAGACTCTGTTATTTTCATCCCGGAGTCAAATCACCTTTGTTTGGCTTTCCCAGGGACGCTGTAGAGATCATTGAGCGCATAGCCGCATGATCTCCCGTTAAGAGGCGTCACCTTTCCGTACAACTTGCGCTAAGCTGCTGTCGAATCACAACACAGGAACCGTGCCATGTGCACTAAGCTGCTGTCGAATCACAACACGGGAACCGCTGGCACAATCAGAACTCGTTACGTTTTCTGAAGGAGGGACTTCATAGAACAAGGAACTCGTCAGCCCGTTTTTAGGAGAGTGAAAACAGCGGTGTACAGATAAGTAAATTGTGTTTTTTTACACGCGAAACATGAACACATGTTATATTGCACACTGTAAACACAATCAAAGCTTCAAAAACACACGAAGATCGGGACCTTTAAACCGCACTCTCACTACACCGTGTTCTACTGTGGCTTTAAAAGACTATTTCTGGTTCAATACAAGTTACTGTAAGTTACTTGTACAGCATACATGTATTTAACCTGGACTATTGCTTTAATTCCACCACACTAGAGTAGATACATGACAGAACAGCTCTGGGGAAGAGGACGACTCTAATAGCAACATTAGATATTAGTAATTCATTAAAATGGCAGTAAAAGAGCAGCCCATGCAGAATTAAAGGTCCCGTTTTGTGTTTACAGTGTGCAATATAACATGTGTTCATGTTTCGCGTGTAAAAAAACAGTATTTTTCACACAATTTACTTATCTGTATACCGCTGTTTTCACTGTCCTAAAAACGGGCTGATGACTTCCTTGTTCTATGAAGTCCCTCCTTCAGAAATACGTAACGAGTTCTGATTGTGCCAGCGGTTCCTGTGTTGTGATTTGACCGCAGCTTAGCGCACGTTGCACGGTTCCTGTGTTGTGATTTGACCGCAGCTTAGCGCACGTTGCACGGAAAGGTCACGCCTCTTAACGGGGAGATGTATGCGCTCCATAGGCGTAATTCTATGGGGGGACAGGGGGACACGTCCCCCCCAATATTCAAAGAAGGACAATTTGTCCCCCCCAATATTTGATCATACTGTATGATTATGCGGGCAATATCGATGTGATTGCAAATACGTCTTTCTTTCCAGCTCCGAAAATATAAAATCCCGGCCGGTCCATTTCCCAAATCCATTCGACTGGCCTTACACTATACACTAACAAAACCTATTTTTCTCCTGAAATCCATGTCATGTTTTCACTATACCTTTACTAGCTAGTGCACCGTCAGTGAGTTAGTAAAAAACAAACAGAAGAAGAAGAGTTGGGAGCGCGAAACCTGACATTTGGCACTTATCTATGAATGGTAAATATCCTGTATTTGGCTGACATCATTGATAGAAAACAAGTCTGCAAAAGCTTAATAGCCATGAGTGACATCCGCAAGAATGTGTTTGGATCATTTTAATAAAAGTGTTAAGGGTGGCACGTTACAAAATATGCACTGGTTCATTTCATATAAATATTTAAATTCAGCTTTGTGACTTAATACCCAGATAACAATTTTTGGTTCTCAGAACGTTCCCAGAACAGGCATCCTAACGTTCTCTATTGGTTAGCCAGGAAAGTTTTCTTTACGTAAATAGAACGTTCCCTGTTGGTTTGGAGAACCGTTCCCCTAACCTTCCCAGAATGTTCCCCTAACCTCTTTACTCCGATATCATTTCCCCTGTTGTACGTCAGGAATCGTCCAGCAATGCCCGCGTCCCATAGGGTATAAGCGGCAGGGGAAAGAATGAATGGACGTCAATAATCAGTAGCCTATTACAAACCATGTCTTGTTTTGGAACTTATGTAATCAATAGAAATAATTCAAGCATATAAACCTTCATATGGAGGATTAAATAAGACTGAATTATGCATTAATATGTACATTTCGTAACTTGTATCACTGACTACCACAACCAGGCTTTACGTTTAAGAGCCAAATAACAATGACTTCAACACAATATGTGGTTTTAAAATATGAATTTTATTCACAGACATTAATAATGAATAAAGATGACTTTAACTGGGATGACATTGCATTATTTTCTCACCACTGAATTAACGGAACGCTTCTCTCTTTTGGTCAGTAAACTAAACTCCTCGGTTAACATCATGTTGTCTTCAATTACGTGTCAAATCTCTCTCAAATCACACTATTTACACTGGTGTATTTATTAATTATAACATATTATTCAATAAAGATCGATAAACTAATGTTAGTCAGTCGGTAAAAACGAAATGACCATTCATTTTTAAATTACGCGAGAGCGCGCCTTTCTGTGGAAGACGAAAAAAGCGCGTGCTGGAGAAGCGCGCGCAGATCAGAGGCGCGCAGTGACGAAATATACAAATAAACCTTATAAAAAAATTTAATCTAAAAATAACCTGCAGGGAACGTTCTGGGAAGGTTCTCTTTAGGTTATAAAATAACACCTCAAAAATAACCTGCAGGGAACGTTCTGGGAACGTTCTCTTTTGGTTACAAAAACACAACCAAAAGAGAACGTTCTTATTTGGTTCCCCACAAAAATAACCAAACGGGAACCATGGGAAAGTTATGGGAACGTTCTGTGTTTACTGGGTAGTCTGTATTTAGCGGCTTTACTGTGTACTGTACATAGGTTCCATAAACCTTCTTTAAGTTTATTACTTTGTGTTTGATTTATAAAGATGTGTCAAGAATTTAATTGTGATGCAAAAATATTCTTCTGGCTTGAACACTTCAGCGAGTTTATTTATTAAACTGACAAGTTCCTTTTTTTTATCCTGTAACAGTAATTTAATCAGAATGTTTATAGAAGAATATAAGAGAGAGATCACTGTCCGCTTTGCTGTAATTGATGCTGATGTTGTGATCATTACAGGGTGAGTATACGTTGGCTTGACGATCAGATGTAAGAATTTCTTGTTGTGTTACACAATTACAAACATTCGAACTCTGACTTTTTATTTTGATTTAAAAAATGTGTGCATGCGCCACCACAAAAAGTCCCACAGCTGTCCCCACAATGTGTGATTGACAATTTCGCCCTTGATGCGCTCAATGATCTCTACAGCGTCCCTGGGAAAGCCAAACAAAGGTGATTTGGCTCCGGGATGAAAATAACGTCTCGACGACATGGCGACAAACACACTCAAACGCAACACTTCCTCTTCTCCACGTGGGAGAGCAACAAGACCACGCCCCCTTTTTCGTGTATTCTTGTGGGTGGAGGTTAGTCAACAAACTGTTCTACTGACGTAATTAAAGCAGGCTGTACCAGGATGTAGTCCAAGCCAGCGGTTTGCTGTAGGCTTTGAAAGGGAACTTCTGTTAAATAAAATATCTCGCTTGGCATTGAGCTTTATAATTTTACAGGTATTATTTATGCTCTAACAGCAACATTACACACTAACTAAAGTTTGAACAATAGGATCACGAAGAACGGGACCTTTAATTCTTCACTGGTCTGGGCTGGAAAGTCCAGACAATAGCAGGGCTCTAGATTGTATACAGTACAGCAAATTAATGACTTTCTAGATGAAACCAAAGGAGCTCGAAAACCACAAATTATGAAATTTTTCCCAGATTTGAAGCGCTTTTTGCTGTCGTGTAAAACTGCAGTGAACAAGGCAACCTTTGAAGAACTTAGTAGACAGAAGCGATATCGTCTCAAGAAAATAGTAACAAATGATGTTTTATAAACAAAGTTCGGGAGGAGCACGTTCAGATAATTGACACAGGTGGAGAGCAATCAGCTAATCATCAATAAGAGGTATATATACACGCAGCAGTCTGACCTCTGTTCATTGACAGTTTGCCAGCACAGACGGCATTTCCGGCAGTTCTCCCTGCCCACCCACGCTGTCCACATGGCTCGAAGCAACTCTACAAAACTAAAATCTTTTCCTTAAAAATGTATAAGCTATCTAAAAACCCCTTTCGGCCGCTTCCATCAGCATTCACGAGCCAACCGCGAGAGCAGTGCTCGGACAGTAAAGGAGTGCACACCGCACATACTTGCAACAGGGAGAACTACAACAGTTCCTGTCTTAAGATAAAGTATTACAACTCTTTTACTTTTCTTTTCTTGCGATCTTTCCGCCTCTGTGTACTACAGTACAGACAGATACTTTTCACACAGGAGAAGTGCGTTCATCATGTACGCGCACGCGGTCGCCGTGGTGATGAACGATCAATGTACTTGCTGCTGGTAAAGCGAGTGAACGTATCGTGAGGCTAAATCACTATAATGCTGGCAATGCAACAGTGCATATTATGCCAAACAATCAGCTACTAGTTGGAATCAGCTGATAATCACCGCCTTGATTCAATACTTCTCAACTTGACGCTCACATAAACTCGGTCACACAGGGCTCGACACAGTGCGACCATAATCGCATTTGTGACTATAAATAGACGTGTGCAAACTAAACAATGTATTTGGGAGCACCCGCTTTCTTAAATGTAACATCAATACCAGGGCTCTGAACCGGTTCAAGGAACGAAAACGAAAACCGGAAACGAACGAAATTTTAAGAGGAACAAAAACGGAAACGAAATCAAAATCAATTTGAATCGTTCTGAACAGAAACGTTAATTTGAAAGGACCATTAACCGGTTAATAACGTTATTTTATCGTTCTCTTTAATATTTTAATTTGGCAGTGACCAATCATGAAATGAGTAGTACAGCATGTGACGTTGACGGATCAAGCGTGAGTGAAATGCCCGCGCACCATCATCTATGAATCTACCGGTAACGCAAGTCAGTGTGAGCGCGCATTTTCATGCCTCAAGTACATTTCTTTCCCCGCTGAGGTCTACAATGAATGTGCAGGTATTGGAGGACATTCTTTTCGAACGTTTAAAAAAGCAGTACGGACTTTAAGCTCAAATAGACTGATTTAGGATAGTTTATGGATTCCGTTTAAGCCTATCCAAGTAGGCTATAGCATCTATCAAACATTTTTCCTATAGTCTTTCAGATTGCCAATACAGGACAGGTCAATGTTTTCTATATAGACGGTTGATGCTTCGTATTAAATGGTATGTTATATTGCATTAAATGCAAGCTTTATTAGCTGACTGAATTTGATTATGTGATGCAAGAACGTGTTGCGCAGTGTTTGCTTTGAAATTAGCAGTTGACGGTGCATTAAAAGAGCAATGGTTATCCAGTTTATTTATTCTTTATTCATGCATTTTTTAAAACAAGTCGTGTTGAAAAAAAAGTTATGTACAAAGAATGTTATCACTCTTCTGAAAATAATTCGGCATTAGAGGCCACTTTCGATTGTCTAACGCTCCATTAAAACAGGTCCGCTGTTTATGCCTTGTAATTAATGCATGTATTTCTGGTTTTAAAAATGTTATTAAATAAATATTCAAGTTGAATTACCATGTGTTATATTATTATTGAGTGAAAATAAGTCTATTTATACATATTTGTTTAAAATTTATACATATTTGTTTAAAGTATAGGCTTAATTAAAATAACGTTATTAACCGGTATTTTTTCATATCAAACCGTTTTCGGAACAGTAATGTTTATTGAGCAACGCAAAAACCGAAACGCTATAATATCGATTCTGCTCGGAGTGAACCGATTGATATTTTTTTCCGTTTTTAAGCCCTGATCAATACCTTATAGTAGGGCAGGCTATTGTATTACAAGCGTATCAATGATTGATATGCCATCTTATATTTATATATATTTTATGAAACAGAAAAATTCAAAGACTATGATTTCATTGAATTAATGTGAGAGATCATATTTCAAAATCTGAATGTGGCACCGTTGTGCGTTCTACTGGCTTGAACAATGCTTCAGAATGCTTCAGTTCAGAGCATTTCACAATCAATGAATAGCATACATTTATGCAAAGCAAATTAGAATCAACAATGACAACATATTACAATATAAATCACTGTAAAGAAAACGGTGTATACAGTTGTAAGACTGTATTTTATCTCTCTCATATGAATTTGAATGAGCATCCTGCAATAATAAGGCATACACATTTCAAAATAAGAGTCCATTCGGTTACACAAATGTGTTTCTCCATTTGTCCGTCTAACTTTTTCTCCCACAGGAGCACAGTTTTCTCTGGCTCATTTTCTCCATTGCCACAGCAGTGCTATTCTCTCTGCTCCCACAGGAGCTGAGTTTCTCTGGCTAATTTTCTCCTACTACAGCAGTGCTGTTCCCTCTGCTCCCACAGGAGCTGAGTTTCTCTGGCTAATTTTCTCCTACTACAGCAGCGCTGTTCCCTCTGCTCCCACAGGAGCTGAGTTTCTCTGGCTAATTTTCTCCACTGCCTCAGCAGTGCTGTTCCCTCTGCTCCCACAGGAGCTGAGTTTCTCTGGCTAATTTTCTCCATTGCCACAGCAGTGCTATTCTCTCTGCTCCCACAGGAGCTGAGTTTCTCTGGCTAAATTTCTACTACTACAGCAGCGCTGTTCCCTCTGCTCCTACAGGAGCTCAGTTTCTCTGGCTAATTTTCTCCACTGCCTCAGCAGTGCTGTTCCCTCTGCTCCCACAGGAGCTGAGTTTCTCTGGCTAATTTTCTACTACTACAGCAGTGCTGTTCCCTCTGCTCCTACAGGAGCTCAGTTTCTCTGGCTAATTTTCTCCACTGCCTCAGCAGTGCTGTTCCCTCTGCTCCTACAGGAGCTCAGTTTCTCTGGCTAATTTTCTCCACTGCCTCAGCAGTGCTGTTCCCTCTGCTCCCACAGGAGCTGAGTTTCTCTGGCTAATTTTCTACTACTACAGCAGTGCTGTTCCCTCTGCTCCTACAGGAGCTCAGTTTCTCTGGCTAATTTTCTCCACTGCCTCAGCAGTGCTGTTCCCTCTGCTCCTACAGGAGCTCAGTTTCTCTGGCTAATTTTCTCCACTGCCTCAGCAGTGCTGTTCCCTCTGCTCCTACAGGAGCTCAGTTTCTCTGGCTAATTTTCTCCACTGCCTCAGCAGTGCTGTTCCCTCTGCTCCTACAGGAGCTGAGTTTCTCTGGCTAATTTTCTCCTACTACAGCACTGCTATTCTCTCTGCTCCTACAGGAGCTCAGTTTCTCTGGCTAATTTTCTCCACTACTACAGCAGTGCTATTCTCTCTGCTCCTACTGGAGCTCAGTCTCTCTGGCTAATTTTCTCCTACTACAGCAGTGCTATTCTCTCTGCTCCCTCAGGAGCTCAGTTATCTGGTTAATTTTCTCCACTGCCAAAGCAGTGATGTTCTTTCCCAGAAACCTCAATGCTACGTGACGGCCAGGAGATGTTTAAAGCATTTCACTTCTCTTATAAATATGCCGTTCCCCGATATCTCTCTCCTTTCAATCACCTCATTTATTTCTACCTTAATACATCAAAGGTTACTTGAGCTGCATCCAGTTTTCCACAATTGATGTACAGCAATTCCTCCCCTGAGATAAACAATTCACCAACCTCTCTCTGATCAAAGGGATTCAAAGATCCCAGCCCACCCGTCCCGACACCAGACAACCTATAACGCTGGTATCCTCAAAGGTATTGACACCCTCCGCACAGACTACCAGCCCCTCAATACCGCCCGAACACTCAACGCCATGTTCTCCTAGCCTTTTCTGGTTTCCTTAGATGGATGGATTTCATCTACATTTTCAACCTCTCATCGCCAATCTAATCATATCAGTCAGAACCAAATTCTGCATTATTTTCCTATTTAACACTGTGAAGCTGCTTTGAACCAATTGGCATCGTAAAAAGCGCTATAAATAAAGGCGAGGTGACTGACCAGTCAGTTCTGGCTTAATTTCAATGGAGAAGTTCTCCCCTGGAACCCCAGTTTCAGATGATTCTAACAAACCTGTGACACGCTTTTGGTTCCAGAAACACCTCAAATCCGTTCTCCAACTATCAGGGGTCCCAGCAAAGAACTTTTCAAGCCACTCCTTCCGTATTGGGGCAGCAACCTCAGCGGCTCAAAAGGCCTCTCCCAACAGCAGATACAAGCTCTCGGGAGATGGTCATCCGACGCTTTCCAAAGCTATATCAGGACCAATTGGTTCCACATCAAAATAGCCCTCCAAACCCTTATTGACTAATACACACTGAAAATCTCCCGACCAAACACTCATATTTTTTGTTTTGTTGCCGTTCTCTTTTGTGTTCTCAGGTTCCAGTAAGAAATGGAAAGTTTCCATGGACGCAGTACAGCGGGAAGTTCCCTATAGCTTGAAAGAGTGGAACGTTTCCACGCCATACAAAAGAGTGGAAAGTTTCCACGCAGTACGAAAGAGTGGAAAGTTTCCACGCAGTATGAAAGAGTGGAAAGTTTCCACGCAGTATGAAAGAGTGGAAGTTCCACGCAGTATGAAAGAGTGGAAAGTTTCCAACACAGTACGAAAGAGTGGAAAGTTTCCAACACAGTACGAAAGAGTGGAAAGTTTCCAACACAGTACGAAAGAGTGGAAAGTTTCCAACACAGTACGAAAGAGTGGAAAGTTTCCAACACAGTACGAAAGAGTGGAAAGTTTCCAACACAGTACGAAAGAGTGGAAAGTTTCCAACACAGTACGAAAGAGTGGAAAGTTTCCAACACAGTACGAAAGAGTGGAAAGTTTCCACGCAGTACGAAAGAGAGGAAAGTTTCCCCGCAGTATGAAAGAGTGGAAAGTTTCCACGCAGTACGAAAGAGAGGAAGTTCCTCGCAGTATGAAAGAATGGAAAGTTTCCACGCAGTATGAAAGAGAGGAAGTTCCTCGCAGTATGAAAGAGTGGAAAGTTTCCACGCAGTACGAAAGAGAGGAAGTTCCTCGCAGTACGAAAGAGTGGAAAGTTTCCACGCAGTATGAAAGAGAGGAAGTTCCTCGCAGTATGAAAGAGTGGAAAGTTTCCACGCAGTATGAAAGAGAGGAAGTTCCTCGCAGTATGAAAGAGTGGAAAGTTTCCACGCAGTATGAAAGAGAGGAAGTTCCTCGCAGTACGAAAGAGTGGAAAGTTTCCACGCAGTACGAAAGAGAGGAAGTTCCTCGCAGTACGGAAGAGTGGAAAGTTTCCACGCAGTATGAAAGAGAGGAAGTTCCTCGCAGTACGAAAGAGTGGAAAGTTTCCACGCAGTATGAAAGAGAGGAAGTTCCTCGCAGTATGAAAGAGTGGAAAGTTTCCACGCAGCACGAAAGAGTGGAAAGTTTCCACGCAGCACGAAAGAGTGGAAAGTTTCCACGCAGCACGAAAGAGTGGAAAGTTTCCACGCAGCACGAAAGAGTGCAATGTTTCCACGCAGCACGAAAGAGTGCAATGTTTCCACGCAGCACGAAAGAGTGCAATGTTTCCACACAGCAAGGTAATGTTTTAATGTTTTAATATTGTTGTCTCTCCCATGTTTCTCTTTTCCCATTTTTCTCTTGCAGGCAATCCCCCGGCACGATGCGCCACAACCGCCCTCAGGGGCCTACCGGTCAAGCAACCAGGCCCCTTCGCGAATGCCAGCCCGCCAAGCTCAGCACTTCTTGGGGGGTATTTAGCCAGGCGGCTGTCCTATGCTTTTAGCATTTTTTTGGGGGGTACTTTGGGTTCGGGCCATATTCCGAGCTCGAAGCCCTCCCCCCGGACAGCACGCCAAATACGCATTTAAATTACTCTCCATAAATTATATGTAAGTGTGAACTCGTGAAATGATGTTTTATAAACAAAGTTCGGGAGGAGCACGTTCAGATAATTGACACAGGTGGAGAGCAATCAGCTAATCATCAATAAGAGGTATATATACACGCAGCAGTCTGACCTCTGTTCATTGACAGTTTGCCAGCAACCCTCCACCACCCCTTTTTCACCACTTTTATTTCATCAACCACTTACATACACGGGGGGTACTTTGGGTTCGGGCCATATTCCGAGCTCGAAGCCCTCCCCCCGGACAGCACGCCAAATACGCATTTAAATTACTCTCCATAAATTATATGTAAGTGTGAACTCGTGAAAGGTAAAGGGCATGATAAAAGCTAATGCAAAGAAGGATTGAACCTGTGTTTGGATGCCTTTTGCCTTTGTTTTTAATAGTCAGTATCATGGCATCCATAAACTTTGGATCTTTGAATGTGAATTGGAAAAAAGCGAGTGTAGTTTTTCTGCAAGAAACACACACAGATGTGAATAATCAGGTGCAATGGTTAAGTGAGTGGAAAGGTAAAGCTTTTCTTAGCCATGATTCAAATGTAAGTGCGGGAGTGGCAGTTCTTATTTCTCCAGATGTACAAATTAAAGATGATAGAGTTCAAGAAATAATACCTGGCAGAATGCAAATGATCGAGATTAAGTTATACGAGTTGTCTTTTTCTCTTATTAATATTTATGCCCCAAACGATGGTGTAGAAAGGGTTTCTTTTTTTTTTTTTAATTAAAAGAGGTTATTTCAACATTTCCGCAAAATAGTATAATATTTTTAGCTGGTGATTTTAATTAATCTAGAGGAAGATTTTTTAATAGTAACATTTCGCCAACATCATTTTCTGATCATCATTACATTGCGGTAACTATGACAACAACACAGAGGACTTCCTACCATAAAATATGGCGTTTTAATAATAGATTATTACAAGACAAATCTTTCGTAAAATTTTTCCATCTTTTTTGGGGAGAGTGGAGAGAGAGAAAGTTACATTAAAAAACGTTAAGCCAGTGGTGGGATATTGGGAAAATACAGATTCAGATCTTCTGCCAACAATATACAAGCAATCGAATGAATGAACTGAAAGAAAAGGTCCAGTTTTTGGAACAGCAAATCCTCAAGTTAAGCAGTACCATCAGTGAGGGCGAAGAGACGCAAACAGCTAAAAGGCTAAAAGAGTATAACTTGATTTTGAAGAATTTGTATGAAGAAAGAAGTCATAGTGCATTTATACGGGGAAAATATCTTCAGTCAAACAGTATGGATTCTTCAACTACTTTCTTTTTTTCATTGGAGAAGAATATAAGAGAAAAGAAGAATATAAATCATCTTAAATTGTCAAATGGAAAACCGATAACGGGAAAGAAAGAAATAATTTCACAAGCTTTACTTTATGAGGATTTGTATACTGAACAACCTTGTGACCTAGAAGCAACAAATCAGCTTTTAGATGGACTTCCACATCTTGAAAAAGAAGATAGAGCTGAATTGGAGAAGCCGTTGTCATTTCAGGAGTTAACCATGGCTGTTCAGCAGCAATCTCCAGGAAAATCACCAGGGTTGGATGGATTAACTTCTGAATTTTACAAAGCTTTCTGGTCTCTTATTGGACAGGATCTGTATGCTGTGTTTCTTGAAAGTTCTGAATTGAAAGTCTTACCCCTCAGTTGCAGAAGAGCTGTAGTGACTCTTTTACCCAAGAGAGGAGATCTTGGTTTATTAAAGAACTGGCGTCCAGTCTCTCTTTTGGGAACTGATTATAAAATATTATCTAAGGCGCTGACAAATCGTCTCAAGGAATGTATAGCATCTATTATCCATGAAGATCAGTCTTATTGTGTACCAAAGCGATCTATATTTGACAATCTTTTTCTTGTGCGAGACATGTTGCACTTAACTGAACTGCACAATCTTGATCTTGGTCTTGTGTGTTTGGACCAGGAAAAAGCCTTCGACAAAGTTGATCATGCATATCTGGTCAAAACTCTTTAAGGCTTTGGGAAAGGTTTTATTTCATGGATAAGGCTTCTGTATAAGGACGTTTATAGTATGCTGAAAATCAATGGGAATTTGACGAGGCCTTTTTCTGTCCGTAGAGGAGTGAGACAGGGGTGCAGTTTATCTGGCCTCTTGTACATCATTTCCATTGAGCCGATGCTGAAGATGTTGAGAGAGAAACTGCAAGGATTGGCGTCATCTTGCCTCTCAAATTCACCAGCAGTGAAACTAACAGCTTATGCTGATGACATCACCGTGATCATTCGATCTGAAGACGATGTTAAAAATCTAACTTCATGTCTTAACGTCTTTCAGAATGCTTCTTCTGCACGGGTCAATTGGGAAAAAACGGAGACTTTGTTGTTAGGTCATTGGTTAAATCAGAATCCACCTCATCTTCCACATCAGCGCCTTTGGAATAAAGAAGGTGTTAAGATACTTGGACTGTTTTTTGGGACTGAGCAATACATGGCAAAAAACTGGGAAGGACTCATAGAAAAAGTGACAGGCAAGCTTCTGAGATGGAAATGGATTCAAGTCCAGCTTTCTTTCAGAGGCAGAGTGTTAGTAGTGAACAATCTAGCCGCCTCGATGCTGTGGCATCGTCTAACAGTGCTGGACCCTCCTGAAGAGCTTCTGTCACAACTTCAAAAAGATTTTGTGGACTTTTTTGGGGTGGCCATTATTGGCTTCCCCCTGGAGTACTTTGTCTTCCTGTTATTGAGGGTGGTCAAGGATTAATTCATTTAGCCTCCAAGGTGAAAACCATGAGATTACAAACTGCCCCAAAACTGCTCTACTCATCTGACTCTGTACCGTGGATCAGTTTTGGTCTTGCTATTCTAAGGGGGGAAAACAAGATGAAATTTGATAAAGAAATGTTTTTGATTTCTGGAAAAGTTGTAAAGGATATGTTTGGCATCAAGTTTTATGGATCGGTTTTTAAAGCTTGGAGTGTTTTTAAGTTGGAGCGAAAAGAACATTTTGGCTTTGAACCACTTCATAATCCTTGGTTTTCCCAAAAGTGTACCATTTCCAACATTGATATCTCTAACCTTGTTTCAGCTGGGGTAACTAAGGTTGGAAATATGTTTGATTTGACAAATAGAGAGAGTGGTTTTCTGTACCTTTTCTTACAACAAAGATTGGAGGTAGATCAGAAAGAATAGTTGGAAATATATTGAAGAATTTAAAAAGTTATTTTCAAGTCAAATCAAAATCAAATCAAATCACTTTATTATCACTCTACCATATGCACAAGTGCAACAGTAGGTGAAATTCTTAGGTGTAGTCAGAGCAAACACAGTAGTCATGACATGTACAACATTTAAGCAACAACAGATTACATATCTGATGCGCACACAATTACTCACAGCACAGTATACACTACAATAAACAATAAATAATTTACACAATGTGAGTGTAGTTCTCACAGCTTTAAACAATATACACATACTTACAATATACATATACTTTAAACAATATACACTAAACATACACTAAACAATATACATTACGCTATAATAATAATAATAATATACAATGTATAGTATACAATATTATTCACAAATTGAAATCCAAAGTGCAATAGATGCTGTATGATAAATAAATGTGTATATAGTGTGTGTGTATCTACAGTGGGTTGTGCTGAGTGATATTCTGTCCAGTGTGTGTTATGATCCTGATGGATCAAGAGTTAAGAAGTCTGATTGCTTGTGGGAAGAAGCTGTTCTGGAGTCGGCTGGTGCGTGTTCTGATGCTGCGGTACCGTCTGCCTGATGGCAGCAGTGAGAGCAGCCCATGGTTCGGGTGGCTAGAGTCTCTGATGATCCTCTGAGCTCTCTTCACATACCGCCTGGCGTAAATGTCCTGGAGGGAGGGAAGCTCACCTCCGATGATGCAGCTGGCCGTGCGCTCTACCCTTTGCAGGGCTTTGCGGCTGCGGGCGGTACTGTTGCCGTACCAGGTGGTGATGCAGCCAGTCAGCAGGCTCTCTATGGTGCTGCTGTAGAAGCGTGTGAGGATGTGGCGGTTCATTCCAAACCTTCTCAGCCGTCGCAGGAAGAAAAGGTGCTGATGAGCCTTCTTCACAACGGCCTCGGTGTGGACGGACCATGAGAGTTCTTGAAAACGAAAACTGCTGACTCTCTCCACCGGTGCTCCATCGATGGTGATGGGGCGGTGTTCTCTCTCATTCCTCCTGAAGTCGACCACCAGCTCCTTGGTCTTGCTGACGTTGAGGGAGAGGATGTGCTCCTGACACCACCGTGTCAGAGTGTGCACCTCCTCTCTGTAGGCCGTTTCATCATTGTCAGTGATGAGACCTACCACCGTCGTATCGTCAGCAAACTTGATGATGGTATTGGAGCTGTGGGTTGCCACACAGTCATGTGTGTACAAGGAGTACAGGAGTGGGCTGAGAACACAGCCCTGAGGGGCTCCAGTGTTGAGAGTCAGTGATGAGATGTTACTGCCCATTCTGACCACCTGGCGTCTGTTTGGCAGGAAGTCCAGGATCCAGCTGCATAAGCTGTTTAAGCCTAGAGCCCGGAGTTTCCCGTCAAGTATGGAGGGCACAATGGTGTTGAATGCTGAGCTGTAGTCTACAAACAGCATTCTCACATGTGTTCCTCTTTTCCAGGTGGGAGAGAGCAGTGTGTATTGTGGATGAAATGGCATCATCAGTGGAGCGGTTTGTGCGGTATGCAAACTGCAGTGGGTCCAGTGAGGGGGGGAGAACAGAGCAGATGTGGTTTCTGATTAGTCTCTCAAAGCATTTGCTGATGATGGGGGTCAGAGCAACAGGACGCCAGTCATTTAAGCAGAGTGTTTTTGACTGCTTAGGTACAGGAACAATGGTGGACGTTTTGAAGCATGTGGGGACCACAGACAGGGAGAGGGACAGGTTAAAAATGTCCGTGAAAACTCCAGCCAGTTGGTTCGCGCACGCTCTGACGCGGCCCGGAATGCCGTCTGGACCCGCGGCTTTACGGACGTTCACCCGCCGGAAGGATCGGGTTACATCCAATAAAGATACGGAGAGTGAACTAACCTCTGTATCTTCAGCCACGAGCTCCCTCTCCGCGAGGGTGGGGTTAGTTCCCTCAAAGCGAGCATAGAAGGTGTTGAGCTCGTCCGGGAGAGAGGCAGCGGTATTCACGGTGGAGTTTGTGTTCCCTTTATAGTCCGTGATGGTGTTAATTCCCCGCCACATGCTTCTGGAGTCGGTGGTGTTGAACTGTCCTTCAATCTTGTCCCTGTACTGCCGTTTTGCTGCTCTGATGGTTTTCCGGAGGGCATAACTTGCTTGTTTATGCTCCTCCGCATTACCGGAGTTAAAAGTGAAGGTCCGCGCATTGAGTGCCGCGCGAACATCCCCATTTAGCCACGGCTTCTGGTTTGGGTACAGCCGTATTGTTTTGGTCGGAACAACGTCTTCTACGCACTTCCTGATGAAACACATTACGCTATCAGCGTAGACCTCGATGTCGTCATCAGAGGCCGACCGGAACATCTCCCAGTCCGCGTGATCAAAACAGTCCTGTAGCATAGAATCTGATTGGTCCGACCAGCACTGGATGGTTCTGAGGGCGGGTGCTTCCTGTTTCAGCCTCTGCCTGTAAGCGGGCAAGAGGAGAATGGAAGCGTGATCTGATTTGCCGAATGGTGGGCGAGGGAGGGACTTGTAACCATCCTTGAAGGGAGACTAGCAGTGATCCAGAACTCGGTTCCCTCGCGTGTTGAAGCTAACATGTTGGTGGTATTTTGGTGCAATGCGTTTGAAGTTGGCTTTGTTAAAGTCCCCAGTCACAATAAACGCAGCCTCAGGATGCGCGGTTTCCTGCTCACTCACTGTCCTATACAGTTCCTTTAGTGCCCGGTCTGTGTCGGCTTGTGGGGGAATATACACAGCTGTGATGATGACCGCTGTGAATTCCCTCGGTAGCCAGAATGGTCGGCACAGAACCATGAGAAGTTCCAGATCAGGAGAACAGAAAGACTTGATAGAATGTACGTTTCTCTGATCACACCAGGATCTGTTGATCATAAAACATACACCCCTGCCTTTGCTTTTCCCTGAGAGATCTTTTTCTCTGTCCATTCGGTGCACGGAGAACCCTGTGGTTTCGATGGCCGAATCTGGAATCTCAGCAGACATCAAAGTTTCTGTAAGGCAGATAATGCAGCAGTCTCTCGTTGGAAAGAGATCCGTGCTCTCAGCTCGCAGAGTTTGTTGTCCAGAGACTGAACATTTGCTAGTAAAATACTGGGAAGCGGGGGTCGGTTTGCGCGGCGTCTTACTCTGATGAGCACGCCGGCTCTCTTCCCCCTTCTCCGGCCGCGTTTCTGCGGTCGGGCCGCCCACACAAAAGGTTCCGCTGCCGTGTTTGTAAACAGCGTGTCGTAGTTGAAGAATTTAAAGTCCGGTTTTCGGTGTGCGATTGCCGAACCAATGTCCAAAAGTGTCTGTCTGTCGTACGTAGTAAGGCAGACAACATCCAAGACAAAAAAACACAAAAACTGTAAACAGAACAAACAAAAAACTACAATGATTCATCGGAGCTCGCGACGCAGCGGCCATCCTCGGCGCCATCTTGAGTATACATTTCCAACAGCTTTAGAGGAATATATAACCAAGTTTATGTCTGGTAATGACTATATTAATGTTCTTTTTCCAGAAGTGAATATAACTCCACAGGTAGACCAAGTTTGGAATGAAAGTGGTGCTAATGTGAACAGTTTGCTATCTTTTAAAGGTTTACAAAGTCTTCCTTTTTCTGTAGTGAACAAACTGAATCTATATAATGTTTGTGTAAAGTCTTTCTTTGTTGGGCAGTTAAGAGAGAGGAGAGACACAAAATGGAGAAGTGATTTCTCAGAGTCAGGGAATAAATCCCCTTCCTGGCGGATATTGTATAAAAACCCCCTACCAAAGAGGTCTGGGGATTTACAGTGGCGGATTCTGCATTGTGCATTACCAACTCAAGTGTTTTTGTTTAAATGTAACTATTCAGTTTCAGCACTTTGTACTTTGCGTAATGAAACTGATACTGTTTTTCATGTTTTTTGTGAATGTTGTAAATTATCCCCGCTTTTCAATATTTTGGATAGAATTTTGGGTAGTTTAGGAATCATTTTGTCAAAAACAATGTTTATTTATGGGTGCAAATATTCTCGTGATAAATGGGAATTCTGTACTTTATCAAATTTCTTGGTTGGTCAAGCAAAATTAGCCATTTGGCTAATAAAGGCTTATAAAATTGAAATGGAAGGGCAAGAAGTAAATATGATAAATATATTTAATGCTTTGGTTGAGTCTAGAATTAGATTAGAATATGAATTTAATAAAATGAATAGCAATCTCCTAATGTTTGAGAAGAAATGGTGTGTAAACAAAGGGTTGATTTTTATAGAAGGTGAAGATATATTTTTTAACTGGTAATGTTTTTTTAAAACGTGATGTTTTTTTTGTATGTTAAAATGGTTTTTTAATGGTAGAATAAATTGCTGTTTAAAAGTTTAAAAAAAAAGTCTCTCTCTCGCTCTCGCTCTCTCTCTCGCTCTCTCTCTCGCTCTCTCTCTCGCTCTCTCTCGCTCTCTCTCGCTCTCTCTCTCGCTCTCTCGCTCTCTCTCTCGCTCTCTCTCTCTCTCTCTCGCTCTCTCTCGCTCGCTCTCTCTCTCTCGCTCTCTCTCTCTCGCTCTCTCTCTCGCTCTCTCTCGCTCTCTCTCGCTCTCTCTCTCTCTCTCTCTCTGAATGACATACCATAATACATGAAATGTCAGATGATAATAATAATTATTAATAAAAGAAAATAATTAAACAGAAATATTAGAATCGACAATGGTACAACAAAGAATATTTCCTGATCT
Source organism: Romanogobio albipinnatus (assembly GCA_023566225.1). Classification (NCBI taxonomy): domain Eukaryota; kingdom Metazoa; phylum Chordata; class Actinopteri; order Cypriniformes; family Gobionidae; genus Romanogobio; species Romanogobio albipinnatus. The sequence continues at coordinate 29,774,579 of CM042250.1, read as the reverse complement.
TTTTAACTTGTTTTCCAGTAAAAATGTTTATTAAAGGGATAGTTCACCCAAAAATGAAAATTAGCCCATAATTTACTCACCCTCAAGTCATCCTAGGTGTATGACATTCTTCTTTCAGACGAATAAAATCAGAGTTATATTACAAAAGTCCAGGCTAATCCAAGCGTTAGAATTGGATTAATAGTTGCTCTGTTTTTGAAGTCCATAAAAAGTGCATCTGTCCATCAAATAACATGCTCCACGCGGGTGTTAATAAAGGCCTTATGAAGCAAATCGATGTGTTTGTGTAAGAAAAATATCCATATTTAACTTTATCAAGTAAACTTTTGGCCGACCGCCTTCCCTGTTCAATTTATGAATTCAAGGAATTTATTCGGCCGATCGAAAGACTAATGCGACCAGGTAGGCTCGTCATGACGTCACGTACACATCCTGAGTTTCACTTTCAACATTCAACACTTTTCCACGAAAGACGGTCAGCCAAAAGTTTACTTGATTAAGTTTTAAATATGGATATTTTTCTTAGACAAACGCGTTGATTCGCTTGAGGCCTTTATTAACACCCCCCGGAGCCGCATGGGGCACATTATTTGATGACAGATGCACTTTTTATGGACTTCAAAAACCGCAACTATAAATCAAATTTTAATGCTTGGGTTAGCTTGGACTTCTGTAATATAACAATTTTATTAATCTGAAAGAATAATGTCATATACACCTAGGATGACTTGAGGGTGTGTGTGTGTGTGTGTGTGTATATATATGTGTATATACATGCTTAAAAATGGAAATTCTTCATAATATTATTTTTCAACCAAACCAAATGTTTACGAAAGAGAACTGGTCAGGTGAAAATACTGTCTACATACTTTAATACATCAACACACATTACTGACCAATAGTAAGGATTTATGAAAAAAATTAAAATATGAGGAAATACGAGGTTTCCGCCCGACAGTGACAATATGTTAAATGACCAATTAATTATGAATACACTATCCTAATTTGTATACATCTTGAATCCGTAAAAACATTGTATTTTACCATAAAAACATTCAGTTAAAAAATACAGCAATTTTAAGAAAGGGCTTTATAAGTGAACAAAAAGCTGTGACATGATTGCAGAGAGAAAGAAGACCGCAAACCACATTTTAGTGCCGATCGGTAACTGTCACCTGTAATGAGGCAAAGAGTCATGACAAACCGTCTAGCTGTATGAGTATAAAACGTGCCTTCAAGCAAAGTCAGCAAAAAGTTATTTATAATATAATTTAAAGTTTCTCACAACTTGATGAACACTCTTAATACACTACACATTGTACAAGAAATGAGGCCCATGACAAAGCTGGGCAGTACTTGTTTCCTGATATAGATGAGCTATAATTACAATCTAACCATAAGATAAATAGTTGTAGATCCAGGTGAAAAGCACAGGAGCATATGGCAATTGGAAAAAGCAGCAAAATGGGATAATCCAGTCTTAAAATATTCAGAAGTGAAATAAGTACGAGTGATCAAGTTTTCTGTGGAAAACATAGTGCTTAAAAATGGAAATTCTTCATAATATTATTTTTCAACCAAATCAAATGTTTACTAAAGAAAACTGGTCAGGTGAAAATACTGTCTACATGCTTTAATACATCAACACTAGGGGTGTAACGGTACACAAAACTGACGGTTCGGTACGTACCTAGGTTTTGAAGTCACGGTTCGGTACGGGTTCGGTAGAGCAGTTTAAAAAAATTGCTTTTTATTTATTTTTTATTAAACGGTGTGTGGCGAGCAGCGAGGTCGAGGGACCGTGAGGGCGGGATGAGGCGGCGCTCATCAGAGAGGATGAGCGCCAGCTGCGAGCCGCAGCGATCTCGGCCCTCGCGGAGGAGTGAGGGAGTATAAAGGAGGAGCGACGACAGTGAGGGACGAGAGAGGACCAGGCCTGGATTTTATGTTGTGTTTTATTTACGTTATGTTATGTGTCCGCTGCAGTCGTCCGTGAGGGGCTGCAGCTTTTTATTTTCATTTTGTGTTTGTGTGTAGGCGGCAGTCGACCGCGAGGGGCTGCCGCCGCCATTTTATTTATGTTTGTTTGATTAAACATTTTGAACGCTCGCCGGTTCCCGCCTCCTTCCCGTATGAACGAGTTTTACTACAGTGGTGCCGAAGCCCGGGAGGAAGGAGGGACACGCTGTCGAGGAGCCCTCGCAGCTGAGGGGGATCGCGGTGCCGCGGAGTTCGGGCAGCGCGGAGGAGAGAAGTCCGCGAGCGGCTGCCCGAAGCGGTGGTGCTGGAGCGGATGAAGGTCGGTGGGACTGAGAGCTCGCTGCCGTGCCCCTGGGTCGAGGTGGGGTGGCTGCCGTCCGCGAGGGGGCGAAGGAGTCCCCAGCGCTTGCCCGGAGCCGAAGCCTGCTGCCGTCCGCCATGTTGGGGAGGAGCCGAAGAGTGCTGCCGTCCGCCAGGTTGGGGAGGAGCAGGGAGCACGGGACGGGGAGGAGCTTCCGGCCGCCCTCAGAAGGAAGAGCCACCGCCGGCCGCCAGGGGGCGGAGGAGTCTCGAGCCGTCCACCGAGCGTCCAGTACCACCGCATGGCACCGCGAAGAAGAGCCTCTCGGCTGGCTGAGGACCGAGCGGCAGTGTGTCTGGGAACCGGACCAGAATTTATTTTTTTTCTTTTCTCCTCTCTCCACTCTCTCGTCTCTGTCGCTCCTCATGCTCCCCGCTCCATTCTCTCACCTCGCTGTTCTTACCCCCAGGTCCCGCGGCCGCCGTGATTTGACACGCCTATACAGTGATCAGTCGTCACATTAAAGAGTGTCAAACGGCATTTATCGTTTGAATTTTGTGATAAAATGGGCAGAATACTTAATATGTTCATGTGGGAACTAGGATTGAAGTGTGTTCCGCGCTTAAAACAAGCCGACTGTGAACTGTTAAAGATTGCATTCGGCAACGAAGATTGCACACGCGCACCGAACCGAGAGCCCTGTACCGAAACGGTTCGATACGAATACATGTACCGTTACACCCCTAATCAACACACATTACTGCTTATTTTAAAATGGCCTCCAGTCAGGCCAAGCAGAGGAAGATGGATTTATCTTTTGATACTTGGTTCTCCCCAAGGTTACTTACTAACTCTATTTTACGGTACTTTTTCTTGTAACCATGGGCTTGGTCATTGAAGTTCTAGTTCTAATACCCCATAAAACTCCTTTCAGGCAATTACGGTTGTATAAAGTGTTATACAAATACAATTAAAAAGAATTTACTTCAATATTGAACTTGCAGGTGGATCCCTTTATTATCCTGTTTGTTGTAGAAGCTTGTACCATTATACAAGTTTATTTGGAAAAAAAGAAAGCCGCATACTGATACAAGGACGGACACTCTAATTCCCAATCCATTTGTCTTTCTTTGCAGTAATCCCAGTGTTGTTATTTTTCATCAGATGGAATATCAATTTCTAAATCTAACACAAGCACAAGTTCATTTTTCAATAAGAAAGCCTTGGCAGACACCCAACACAGCCTCATCTTATTGGAAATTGCCAGAGAAAAAAATATTTCATTACAGTAGAAAAGGCCAAATCAGAGAGAAGAAAGGCAACATTTAGATCTACAGTGTATGGGCCTGCTTTGTTTGACACTTCATTCTAATTCAGTATTTTCAATCCATATTTATTAATGTAGGCTATATGATATTTCATCACGTCATGAGTGATTTAATGTTATACTGATGCTACCTACCTGATGATAACCGTGGCTGATCAGTAATGCAATTAAGATGGATAATATGCAAAGTGCTAAAATATACTCATTAGCCAACCACTGACAGCTGAGCAGTAAGTCAAATGTTTTGACAGAGTCTTGTATAATATTCTGATATTATGAGTTGTTCCATAACCGCTCATGTGAATGCATATATTCACATACAGTATTAATAATATGTTAGCAATTAATTTCAGCTGGTGACTGGTGTTGCACACATCAGGGAGCTGGTGTTCCCTCAGAAAAACATTTCACATCTATTTTAATAAAGTACAATCACATGAGACGATCATCCATTATGAAAAATAAGTGCACTTAATTGTATTGATTGTCCACTTGTAGGTTAGTTCAAGTCTTAAGTTTACTTAAAGAAAGTACACTTTCTTGCCCATCTTTTGCTATTAAAAACTTCCCCTTTGTAATAAAAAAGTGCACTTTGCAATAATGTCAAAATATGTTTTAATATTTTGTCATATAATTTTAACTATAGCGTGATATTCAATACTAAATGTAATATTTTAAATTGCAACATCCTCATTGCAAATGTGTAATTACAAATATCACCGCTCCTCGGTGAGGCGTGCTGTCATGGCGACCGAGTCGATCTCTATCCCGAGAAAAGAGATCCTCTGTACGGGACAGAGTTTGCTCTTCTCCCAGTTGACCCGAAGACCCAACTGGCTGCGGTGCCGAAGCACCATGTCCCTGTGTTCGCACAACTGATCCCGCAACTGGGCAAGGATCGAGATAGTTGAGAAGGCGAACACTACGCTCTCTCATGGGAGCAATGGCCGCCCCCGCGACTTTCGTGAAGACACGGGGCAACAGGGACATTGTACTGATATGCTCATCCGTCGAATGAAAAGCGTAGAACGGTCTGTGTCGAGGGAGAATCAAGACATGAAAGTACGCGTCCTTCAGGTCGATCGCTGCAAACCAATCTTGGGGACGGACGCACCTGAAGATGCGTTTCTGCGTCAACATTCAGAACGGCATCCTGTGAAGGGAGCGGTTCAAGTATCGCAGATCCAAGATCGGTCGTAACCCGCCACCTTTCTTGGGTACAATGAAGTACGGGCTGTAGAACCCGGACTTCATATCGGCTGGAGGGACCGGCTCTATCGCGTCCTTCGCCAGTAGGAAAGCAATTCTCCGCCTGAAGTACAGGGGCGTTCTCCCTCATTACAGACGTGAAGTGAACGCCCCTGAACTTGGGGGACGCCGGCGAACTGAATCGCATAGCCGAGTCTGATGGTGCGGATGAGCCAGCGAGACGGCCTGGGGAGCGCTAGCCCCCAAGCGGGATCATCGGCACCATGGACGTACCCGCAGCGGGGCAGCGCAGCGGAATGCAGGGACTCGTGGATGACATGGGAGTGGTCCGTGGAGGGGGTCTCGGTGTGTGACACACAAACCTGCATCCGCTGAGGGGGCGGGCGAGTGTGAGGAGGCACATTGTGTGCGTCCCGACAGCCAGTGTCCCCTGCTGGCGATTTGGAGAGGCACTAGGGGTTGACAAGGCATGGGAGCTTGTACACCACCAAGCGTGCTCCCCAAATGAAGGAGGGGCTGAGCGTGGCAAGGCTTTGTGGCGCTGCACATGGTCTGCCTCACCTCCTTCCTCAGCGGGGAACAACAGCGGCGAGGCATAGCGTCACACTGTCGTCCACGCACCGCTGAGAAGAGGGGAATAAGAGTGGCGAGGCTTTGTAGCGTCACACACTGTCATTCCTGAACTCCCGAGACCCAGAGGTATTGGAACTGCTCTTGTTTCTTTTAGAATTTGGGTACCACTGGATTTTTTTTAACACCAGTGGCGGAACAGAATTACTAATGGTTTTCCATTAGAAACGAGCCAATCTATGTTGGCATGCGGTCCACGCGCCACCCCGCACCGCAGGTATAAATATGGAAGTGGAATACCGCATATTGCTTTCAACTTCGGAGCCGAACGGTTGTGAGAAAACTGTTTTTCTATGGAGAGTTTGAACGAGTCTCTACAAGAAGCTGCTCTTACCTGGTGCAGGAGAGACGGCGCAGTTCAGCGAGTGGTCGCTTCAACACTGTTCCTGTGTCGGTTCGCTGGGCGTTTCCTCTTGAGTGCTCACACGCGGGCTTGCATTATCGGACCGCTGTGAGCCGCGGCTATCTCCCTGAGTGCTTCAGCACTGTAAAAGAGCAAATTTCTTCTAAAAGAGCAACACGGTTTGACCCTGCGTCTTTTTCAAGATGTCATTCAAACCGTGTGTTTCTGGATGCCGTCGTTTTCTGTCCCCAGTTGACGGTCATGATCGTTGTCTCACGTGTTTGGGCGTTCAGCACGCTGAGGCAGCGTTTGTGAATGACTCATGTTCCCACTGCGGGAACATGACCATCGCAGTGCTTAGATCTAGGCTCGAATACCTCAGATGGGGTGGAGTCCCATTGTGCATTCCCCGATCTAGTGGTCCACAAGAAGTGTAGCTTCCTCCTGGGCGCTGGCTCAAGGCGCCTCGCTGACAGACATCTGTAGAGATGCGGGCTGGGCGACACCTAACACGTTCGCTAGATTCTATAGCCTCCGTGTGGAGCTGGTTTCTTCCCGTGTACTCGCCTCCAACAGCCAGTAGACACGAAGTACCCGTTCCTGTGTCGGCTTGCTATGCCACTCCCGCCTATGGCCGGATACGTGCGTTTATCTTCTCCAGTTGTGTTCCCCAGAAATGGTGAACCCTGTCGAGTTCCTCCGTCACCCCTTCGGTGTCAGACGTTGCGGCTGTCTGATGCCAGGCCTGCATCCGTATGCTCGTGGAACGTGTGTGTAGGCTGGGTTCCATATGTGTTGGTTCTAGGGATGGGACGATACACTTAAACTCACGATACGATGCACCTCGATATGCCAGGGTTACGATACGATACGTCACGATACGATATCGTATCTCTCTCTCACAGCAATGTCCATGTTGCTCGCGTTGTCTGTGACACAAGCAATGGTTGTTTGTGGCCTCGTTAGCTCCCACTCACTCAGTGCATTTCTCAACACGTGAGCTATGTTAACACCAGTATGACTTTCACTTAGCTCACGAGTTTGCAACACAAAGCTTTTTCTCTCCCATTTCTCGTTGATGACTTCTGCCGTGATGGTTATATAACTCTGTGTTGCACGCGAGGTCCAGCCGTCGGTGGTCAGGGCGACACAGTCGGCATTTTTTAGATACTCTTTCACGCTTTGTTTGGTTTCATTGTAAATTTCTGGGATTACCTTCTCTGAAAAATGTCCTCGACATGGCATCTTAAACTTGGGCTCCAGCACATTGAACATTTGGATGAATTTTCTGTTCTCTACCATGTTAAATGGAGCCATATAGTCCGCTATGAATTCGCCAATGAGCCTGGTTATCTGTTTTGCACGCGGACTTGACGGAGGTAGAGTTGGTGTCAGCGCTTGTTTCATAGTCAGCTGTCCCTTCGGTAGGCTCGTTTTCTCCGGGGCCTTCTTCACATTTTTATGGTGACGTTGAAGGTGGTGGTTCATGTTTGATGTGTTGGATGTGGTGTACGGAATGACAGCATGGCATAGCTTACACACAGTCTTAGTCTTGTCAGTTACTCTATTGCCGTCGTTGTCTTTTTTAATGAGAAAGCCAAAATACTGCCAGACATATGACTTGTATCCAGGCGGAGCGTCCTCAATTTCGACCTCATTTGACTCCATGGTTGGCTGTTTGGGGGCAAGGCAGTTGGTGGTAATGCTAATATTTGTTAGCTCGCTGCAGTGTTGTTGTTGCAACATGCGCTGTTGACGTGACGACGTACCGCACCGTTCCCCGGATATAAAATTTTTTTCATTTAGTTTTTTTTACCCTGCTTGATCAGCAGATGGTGCTGCCAGCCTGCCACCATAGACTGTATGTCTGCCCCATATACATACACACACATATAATACACTAAATTATTTATATACTACGCAAATCATGCAGCAGTGCCATCTATCTTTATTTCGCGATCCATTTTTTTCGACCTCGATGCGTTTCGTCACGTTTTGTATCGCGATATTTTGTCAAACGATATTTCGTCCCATCCCTAGTTGGTTCCCTCACGGCGACCCCATATGTGTATTCTCCACGGTACTCGCTACCCTACTCGGCTAGCCCCTTGTCTTTCCCTTGACAGAGCCCCGCTCTGTCGTCTCTGGGTGTGTTCTTTCCCCCCTGGGACCAGGTTGGATCCACCCCAGAGACTGCCATATGTTGCACTACCCTGCTAGGTTAGTCCTTATGAGTATTTCCACCTCTCCTCCCTTGGAGGACGTGGCTCCACAGCGTTCCATCTCCCTGAGACGGGCACGCTTTCCCAGTGTTATCCAATAGTAACACTGAGTGGGTCTTGCAGAAAACAGCAGTGTCGGACCTTCCCTGCTTCAGCCCTGACTCTCGCTCCAGCTGGAGCACTCCAGTAAGCTCAAGCAGGGCGCTGGAAGGTCCAGCATCTCTGGCATGTTGGTAGGGATCCCAATTCGTCGGTCAGTTCCGACGTTCCGACTGAAGGAGGGAACGGAGACGTACGTCCCATCGCCAGGTGCTGTGCTTCTTCTGAAGGGCCACTTTTTCGGCTCCTCAGTTGGAAAAGCAATATGCGGTATTCCACTTCCGTACTTATACCCGCGGTGCGGGATGGTGCGTGGACCGCATGCCAACATAGATTGGCTCATTTCTAATACACTCGAAGTAGATTGGTCTCTGAAGACAGATCCCAATTCGTTGGTTAGTTCCGACGTACGTCTCCGTTCCCTCCTTCAGGGAACGAGGGTTACATACGTAACCGAGACGTTTTTTCTACATGGAGCCCCTCATGGGGGCAACCATGTTGAGATCCCAAAACCAGCTGAAAAAAATTAACCCTCCACTTTTGACAACCTTCATAAGCACAATTTGCACTGTTATCAATCTTAAATCATCCACCTGACAGCAATATTACACAAACATGCTATAAAGACTCGTAAACAGGGTTTTATCTGTAATTCAAAAGAAATTCTTCATTTTGAAGGAGAAACTTTTCTTTAGACCTTTCAGTGAACTTAAGATATACAGTGCTATAACGTAGCTGGGAGGTAAAAAATGTAAGCTCATTTATAAGGAAAAATGTATGCTGCAATCATATCACATAAATGCATCACTGGACTGAGAAGTCACAGTGTACTTGAGATATTTCTGTGTAAATATGCTACATTTTCCAGCACATTGCCTTTTATGCCTACATTTTTCTTAAAAGTGCTGTAAGCTAATATTTTTGTGGAATACTAGACATAAAATGTCCATACTACCTGACAGATATCATGAAACAGGTGTCCAGAGAAATCAAATCTGTCTGTGACAGCCCTAGGCACTGTAAACAGCAAAACCGGGAAAGAGAGTGGTCTGCACTGTTTTCATCAGAAATATTGTATTTTCCGGAATTTAAGTTAGAATATAAGTTCTAGCATTGATAATCTGTCATCGCAGCCCACTCATCATAGAACAAAAATGCAGTCAACAAAACAGAAGAAGTTACCCAGCTTTGTACAGTATCGACGGAAAACTGAAATGGTAAGTGGAGTATTGCAAAAAGCTGGAATCCACCAGAGCAAGTTGTTCAACAGCGATACAGATAACAGCGATATTCATGTACAACTTTTTTTACTGGAAAATAACTCCCTGTCTGTCAATGATTCCAATTAGTCTCAACCTCAGTCAAACCATTCAATAACCAGTCACTGGCATATTGCAAAAATATTTTTGATAAAAAATAAATTCCAAGCGCTGACTGAAATCACCAGTTCCAGTCTGATTGGCTGGCTTTACGTAACTTTACATAAAACAAGATCGTAACACTCGTAATATGAAGCTTTACCTGTAAATATGAAGATGCAGATTTCTAGCTCTTTCTAGTTTAATTAAATACAGTATAAAACACACTCATTCAGGGATGTGCATTTATTGCATGGACGAAGAACATTATGGCCTGGTTTCACAGACAGGGCTTAGATTAAGCCAAGATTAGGCCTTAGTTCAATTAGGACATTTAAGTAGCTTTTATAAAAAATTAAACATTACTGGTGTGCATCTTGACACATATTTTAAGATATACCAGTGCAAGTTACTTTCAGTTAAAAAAGTTAAAACATGCATTTTAGTCTGGGACTATCTTAAACCTTGTCTGTGAAACCGGGGGAATGTGTTTAAAGTGCATTTACACAGTTCAGTTGAATGATAACATTTGCCCTCTTTAATGCTGTTAAACTGAATGTACGAAGCAAACTGTTAGCTAAAAATAGCGTAATAGTAGGTCTGTCCTCCCTGATCCAAAGGCCATAGTGTAATTCGCACCCTGAGTAAGAACACAGGTTTTTTGATCAGTACAACTTAAAGCTGTGTTAAGAGGAATAACCCCACCACTGAATAACACTTAAAAACTAAAGAAATCCTGACGGGTCGCTTTACATGCCAATCAAGTGGTTTCCTCCAGTCTAAGTGGGCAGTTTTTTGGCCAGAATAAAGCCGCGTTTCCATCGCAGGACCTTTCCCTTGGAACTAGGGACTTTGGGTAGCCTGGATGCCAGCCGAACGTAGCCCCGCTCACAGCATTTGAGGTCGGGAAGTTCGGTCTGGACTTGATCCGTTGTGGAGGAACTATGCTCGAACCAGAGCTGTCCACATCACGGCCACGAGTGCTTGGGCTGAATTTGTTTTCTAAACGGAGAACTTGTTCGTATATGCATTCATCTTTACTATTTCTCTCAAAAATGATAATCGTGTTGGTAAGTACTCTGTGTATTCTTAAATTATTTTGACAACACCGGCAAAAATCCTTTACACTCATCATCTTCTTCCACTTCTTCCAGTGTGCGTGCATTTGGGTTCTGTTGACAACTATGCGTTGCTCAACACGTCACTTGACTCTGATTGGTTGTAGGTATAGCACTTATCATTCTATTCATTTTCTGTCTGTCTAATTTATAAAAAACCTTGACTGTTCTAGTTGCTTCTATTGCTCTCAAGTCGCTTTGGATAAAAGCGTCTGCTAAATGACTAAATGTTAAATGTTGTAGGCCTATCCAATTGAGGTCTTTCCTGGTTCAGTTGAAACATGCCCCATATTCACAGCTCAATGGAGCAGTATTAGACTCTGACTAGAATCTGAGTATTGCGCGCGCGTGCGGTTTTACGGTAACGGTAAGCCTGGCACTCCCCCCCCCCCCCCCCCCCCCCCCCCCCAAACACGTTTCAACATATTACAATCTGCGACGTCAGGCTAGACTTTGGGGTGGTACTCTGTGTGATTCGACAGGGACCAGGATCTATATGAAGTTCCAGGTAAAAATTTCCCCTTCAGAAAGTCACTGTTCGCGAGTTAGTACATTTTCAAAGTTCAGGAACTTCGAATGGTGGTGGGACTTGGACACTGAACATGCTGATTGGTTGATTTCAGATGGACCGACAACAAGGTTCAGGCTTTATTAAGCTTATATGCGGAAGAATTCCAGTGGGAATTGGAAAGTCACGCGCAGTCCTACGTCACCGGACTAAAAGTTGCCTAATCTTCACAGTACTTTAGACCGCGATAGAAACGCAGACAACTGGTCTGGGGGAAACATTTTTTCTGGGACAAATTGTTCCGGGTAATTTTGGTGGAAATGTGGCTTAAGCTACCAAGAAAAGTGAAAATTATGAGACTAGACGGAAGTTAGCAAACATCTCAAATGTCCAGCACCCATATATAATTAGCTGAAGCATTGCCCTGATTTCCTTATGTATAACTTAGGTTACCTGAGAATCGCATGGAGCCTCCTCTCGTGGACAGGGGTGGAGCCTGGAAGGCGTAGATGACATCACTCTCTGAGATACTTGTCATATCATCTTCATCAGAGAAAGAGCGCTGGAACCCATTTGAGTTGATCTCTGTCAAAATCACCTATAAGAGAAAGAGAACAGTTCATCTCAAATGGCCTTGCACACCATAAAACGGATTATTCTGAGGGGCGAGAAACTTAGGTTTTATTAAACAAAGAAGATTTTAGGTTCTTCTCCAGCTGTTTCCCAGAAGCTGTTGCCGTGTCACAAACCAACAGATAAGGGGATTTTAGCTCAAACACTGACAAATCAATGTCAAACTATTAGGCTTAGTGGTAGATCAGTTTCTATTGCTTGATTTTGGTTTCTGTTTCACTCACTCCATTACAATATTTCACACCACTGTTTTGTTCTCCAACACACACACACACACACACACACACACACACGTTATATATTACAAATGTTATACTTTAAAAATTGTGGCTGATATCACAAAAATAGAATGTCAAGTTTGCATTGTGGGATACAGTATATGAAACAGTTCAGTTTTATACTGCACACGTTGCCAATGGTAGTATATAATGCATTAATAGTTAGATTAGTATGGTAGTATACTCTTCTAAACAAGCCATGCACATACTCGTACTCATCTCAATATTGCCTCCCACCACAAGGGGGAGACACTATCTACAGTAGTATATCGCTGTAAGATGCCCTGCTAATATAAGGCTAATGTTTACAAAAGGCCACATAATACTGAATCTAAGCTCTGAGGAACAGGCCAAATAAAAATCTGTTGCCTGAACCCATCATATAATATTCAGTGCCGAGATCTGTCTATAAAGGCTAAGGAGTCATCCTCTTTCTCGTAATATCAGACAAAAATTGTGCCCTGTGTTGATGTTTCTGTCCTCTCCCATTGTTTGGGGCGGCTTTTAAATAGCCATAGCATCCTGTAAGCCTCTCCACAGCATTACTAATGGAGCTGAAGAGATGAACACACTACTGTATAAGATTAGAACTGGAGGTCCAAATGCTCTTAGTACTTGCAAATATCACCTTGTAGCCTATTTCGTTTAATATCAACTTGCATCTCCAATGGTTATCACCAGTAAAATGGCCTCAGATTTATCCAAATAAATAAATACATTTATTTTTTTTACATCTGACCATCTATTCCTTACCAGATAATGTCCTCATCCATCCTAAAAATATGAGCATAATTTGAATGCACTGAATTAGTTAGTCAGACAAGTTTGATTGATTATCTGTATAGGAATTGTGGTTCTCCATATTTTGATATGGGTATTTAAAATAGATTAATTACTTATCAAAAGCATAAAAAAGATTTCAGCAAACTAATCTAGATCTTTTTATGATTTTAATAAAAATGTACATACTGTTTTTCTTGTTCTTTCTCTTTATCATGTCTATGAAAAACGCACTGTATGAAATGTGCTGTAAGTAAAATTGCCTGGCCATGGAATGTCAACATGCGCATTGCATTATGAAAATAATAACATTGGTTGGTGTTATACTTCTTAATCTGAGTGCATTATTGATATGGTGCTCTAAATAGGGTCTAATTACTGTCACCCCACAAGTACACTATATTGAATTGGGATTAGAGATTCTGGTGCAAGTGAATAAGCATGATCAGACTGTACATCAATGGACTGTACAATATAAACTTTGGTCACGATTGATATCGATTTTGACAAGTGAAACCCAAGCAAACCCTTGTGCTAATATTGCCAATGCTCCTCTTGGACAAGGAAATAAATAATCTGGATAGTCTATACTCTGTCATTTCTGGGCAAAAGTGGGAATTTGTGGACTGTTCATTATCCAGAGAAACCTAAGGATAATTGTAATACTACAATAATAAACGTAATTATGACAATATGCATTTTGCTATTATTATACTATAATCAAATCACAAGCTTAAATGGTTAGTTTTTCTTTCACTGTTATTCAACCTCATATCATTCCAAACCCACATGACCATCAAATATGGTAAACAGAAGCTCAAATGTGCATGCTTGACATGCAAGAATCAATGAGGTTTGAGTTCCAAACATAACAGTAATCATCATTACTAAAAGCCATGACATTTTGAATGTTGGACCCAACAAAAGCCAAAATCAAACAGTGTGCACCAGGTTTCAATGAGTGAGTATATAAAATAATGTCTGTTTAAGGATTATAACAGTGTCATTAAATATTTGTATCTTGCAGCACAATAACACCTTGAGCCCTGGCTGAGCAAGTCTGGGTAGTTTCCATCAACCACCAGATGGAGTGTGTTCAGAGGAAGCAGTTTAATGGAGTATAAATAGAGATGTATGTGCTTGTTCGCTACTACTCTTTGTGAGCCTGGAAGATGTATGCAAGAGGAATTCTTCTTTGGCAAGACTATGCAAGGTGTGTATGTGGTACAATCAAATATTTTATTATGAAGCAATGGGTGTGTATCGTACACAATGTAGTTCAGTAATAGGAAAAGATGAAAGAGAGACAAAACACCAGCAGATATGACAGACAGCAGGTCTCACCTGGTCTGGAGAGATCTTGCCCTCCTCTGCTACCATGGCCCTGAGCGTTGAGACAGACCCAAAGAGAGGCACAGCCAACCCTACTTTCAGAAACCGCTGACCTTCATTGTTGAACACCAACGTCACATTCAAGGCCCTAAACACACAATAACACACATTTTTAGCAAATCATCAAGTACAACTGTTCAGTCATGATGTTCAGTCAATTTATAGGCCAATTCAGCTAAATTCTCTCTGGGTTTTTACCATAGCAGTTTCTGATTTATGAGAACAAATGACCTCTTCAAGTCTCTTCAAGTAATGGTAGCCACAGACTTTAATGCAGCATAAAAACGGTAACATTTTTTAAAGCTTTTACTTGTCTTGAAAAAGACGGTTTGCTAAATAATAAGTGGCTAAATGGGACTACAAAGGTTGTTACGTACACTTAACAGGGTTGCCAACTCTCACGCATTTGGCGTGAGACACAGGCTTTCAGGCTCTGTCTCACGGTCTCACTCTGCCCAACTTAATTTCACGCCAAATTGCCAAAACTGTTTTTGATATTAAACAAATTTTTTTAAAGTTTTAATGCAAAAATTCAAACAATAAATAGCGTTTTGGTGATAATGTGGCATGAGGCGTTGAAAAACGCGATATGCTTTCATCTCCCGGCGGCGCGAACGGTCACGTGGTTCATCGAGCGCACAATACTTCCAGCATAGTGTGCATTGATTATAAGTCAACCATATCTACAGGATCGTTTTATAATGGAGAGTGATGGAGATGCAACATTGTTAACATTAATGTTAATGTTTTTCTTGTATTTAGCCCTCTGGTATTCCTTACTAATTGCTCACACATACTCATTAAAGGTCAAATGTGACCATACACCTTAACTATTTTTCAATTATATAAATGTTCTATATTTTAGTTCAATAATATTTATTGAATATTTTGAGGAGATCTTTTGGTACTAAATACTATTTGTGCAATAATTATTGTCAATTAATGACCACTTAAAATATTTTTCTTCTAATATTTGTATTATTTTTATTACAATTAGTGTAGTAATTAAGGTTAAAATAGAGAATTTCAATTCAAAGAGGCAAATTACAGTCATTTTGTGCCTGGAAAAATTATAATTTTCATTTGTAATGCCATTATCCACCAGGTGCCTGTATGGCTCTTTAATAAATATACATGTAGCTTATCTAATCTAGTTGCTCAAAAAAGTATTGCAGTTTTGCATTTTAATAAATATTCAGATATGATCAAACACTAGATTTCTTTAAATGTGAAATTTTAAAACGTTAATAACTTACATCCTAATATTTTTAATGATCAGGGGTGTCGGACTGAGGGTAAAACCAGCACTGATTACCAGGGCCCCAAGGGCAGAGAGGGCCCTTGAAAAGTCTGGAATATATTTTAACATGGAACATGGGGGCCCATCAGGACTGCCTATGCATAGGGCCTGAGATTTTGTGCTACATCCCTGTTAATGATACTTATAAGCACATACAAACAAGTGAGTATTAATGAATGCGAGCACATATAATTTAACACAAGAAACATTTAAAATAGTGCTAAAATAGTACTAAGGCAAACTTATGTTTCCTTATATGTACAGTAGGCTATATACATATGAATTGATACTGAATCAAGATCGAAATCGAAATCGATATCGCCCCTCTCACTCCAGGGTTGGCAACCCTGACACTAAACACCATCACACCGAACAGGAAAACTTGTCTACTCACTAGTAAGCTTTTACAGCCTCATTGTGTTTATAATCACACACTTGCAAGCTATTCTAACTCCAACTTTCAGAGAAAATGTTTATAAGTAAAGACTGAAGGTGTTGGAAGCTTAACGGAGATGATACAGATGAAACATAATTTTTGAGTGGACTATCCTTTTAACCATGGTA
Source organism: Romanogobio albipinnatus (assembly GCA_023566225.1). NCBI lineage: Eukaryota > Metazoa > Chordata > Actinopteri > Cypriniformes > Gobionidae > Romanogobio > Romanogobio albipinnatus. The sequence continues at coordinate 29,758,537 of CM042250.1, read as the reverse complement.
AACACATGCTCTTGTGGCTTTTTGCTTTACCAATACTGTATATGAAAGAGTGTGTGTGTGAGAGAGTGAGTAACCAATCGAAATCAATTTGCCACATGCAGGGCTACAGTCTGAGTGAGTGCAGATATGTCTGGTTGTGTGTGTACATGTCGTGAAGGTTGATTTAAACCAGCACGTGTCTCTAGCACTGCCACACAAACACGCAGCTTGTGGGTGCATCGACATTAGAGTTGAGAGCTGATATGTTTCCTGCTGTATTAGTTTGGCTGGAAATGGCCCCACACAAGCCAGTCGCACAGCAGCTGATTGTCTCAGTGCAGCAGCATTTTTCACTGCAGATGCAGTTGTGGACATTATGGCTCTGGAGACTTGGGTGGACTTTTAGATACCTCTCTCTACTGCATTATTGAAAGCTGTATGAAATGCTGGACCCAACAAAAGCTCTTGGTTATGCAAAACCACAATTTCACTTGAGTGCACCAGTGAGAAGACAACTGAACCTTTTTTAGATTTAGCCTTTTAGATTTAGTTTTATCTATGTGGACTGGCATTCAAACTCAGCTTATTCTGTTTTCAGAGTGTACCTGGGTGTGTTAAATTGCGGGTTGGATGTGTTACCTCTTGCAAAGACATATTTGTGCATAATTACTTTGAAAAGTACAGACTAACAGCGTACCAAATATCTGCACAGACATCAACTAGATTTAATCACTTGTTGTCAAAACTGAAAGCACTAATTGGGTAAATCTGACAAAAAGAAATGCCCAGATCATATTTCACCCAGAAATAAGAAAAAAGGAAATAAGAAAATTGTGACTTCAAATGACACATTCTGCCATCATGTCATGCCAAACCCGTATGACTTCAATGTGAACTAGATGAATAAAGTTTGATGACAAATTTGAAGTTGGCTTGAGAAAGTAGTTTGAAGTTTAAAGTTTAATGTTTTGAAGGCATGTTAGCATGAAGTAGCATGTTGCTAGCATGTTTTAACCTGTAACATTTTGCTAACATGATTTAGCATTTTGCTAGCACAAATTAGCATGTTATAACATGCTGCTAGCATGTATTAACATTTTGTTAACATAATTTAACATGTTGTAGCATTTTTAGCATGTTGCTAGCTTGTTTTAACATGTTTCTAACATTATTTATTTTGAATTTATCTTAGTATATTGCTAACATTATTTTAGCATTTTATGCTAGCATGTTTTAACATATTGCTAAAAAATTGCATTAATTAACATGTTGCTCATGTTGCTAGCATGTTTTAATATTAATTAGCATGTTGCTTGCATGTTTAACATGTTTGCTAACTAGGGTTGTCAACTTTCTGAAATGGAAATAAGGAATGGGGGGGGGGGTTGACATATAGATACAAACTAATTGATACATTTAGATAAATAGATTTCATACATTATAGCATATTATAATACAATATTTCCCGCTGTTGTCACTTGTCGTAATCGTTGCTACGACACGTGACTCACAATGACTGAAACGACCAATTAAAAGGGCATTCTCTCTAATAATGTTCCAACATGTTAAAAACGCTTCGCTGATCATAGACAAACGGGGAGAAATTAGTAGGCCTATCTACCGCACACTGAAAAAAATGACTGTGATTTTAACTGTAAAACTGTGAAAATGTCACAGAGATTATACTAACTGTGAAAATGTCTGTCATGGATTTGCACTGAATTGATTCTCAAAAATACGGAACAAAGTGTGTTCCGTATCAGTTCAATACGGAACAAGACTTTTATGTGTCAAATACGGGACGATTCCGTATTATACGGAACGGTTGGCAACCCTATTGCTAACATGATTTAACATGTTTGCTAGCCTGTTTTAACACGTTGTTAGCATTATTTAATATGTTGCTAGCATGTTTTAGCATTAATTAACATGTTGCTAACATGATTTAGTTTTTTGCTAACATGTGTAAACAATATTTAGCATTTTGCTAGCAAGTTGTGACATGTTGTTAGCATTGATTAGCATGTTTACCACTTTGCTAGCATGAATTAGCATGTTGCTAGCATGTTTTACCACATTGCTAGCATGTCATAAGCTAGTTGCTAGGCTTTTTTTTGCATTTCCTTGCACAATACTATGTTATGACCTCAAAATACTTTTACCATACTTTTGTAAACTAATACATTTTGCCATTTGCATCACCAGCTCCATATGTAAGGATTTTCTAAAATCGAAAACTTGCTTGGTAGTTCATCTGGTACAACACTGCTCTTGCCATAAGGAGTGCTCAGGTATCATTACAGTGAAACACGAGTCCCAATAAAAGAGCTTTAAAAATATGAAGAAACAAGCTAAATGGCATGGTTGCTTCAGAAATAGCATTTTTAATCTCACGTTTGATTTTGTTAACTATCAGTTAGGTTTTGTATGCCATTTTGAAACCCAATAGAGCACTAAAACTTTTAGCGTTACTCACTGGACATTTTGTTTTTTGAACCTTCGTGATACGTACAACAATCAACATAATAAAATATTGCCAAATTTATGTTCAAATACACCGATCAGGCATGACATTATGACCCCTGACAGGTGAAGTGAATAACACTGATTATCTCTTGGGATATATTAGACAGCAAGTGAACAATTTGTCCTCAAAGTTGATGTGTTAAAAGCAGGAAAAATGGGCAAGCGTAAATATTTGAGCGAGTTTGACAAGGGCCAAAATGTGATGGCTAGACTAGAGCATCTCCAAAACTGCAGCTCTTGTGGGGTGTTCAGTGGTCAGTATCTATCAAAAATGGTCCAAGGAAGGAACAGTGGTGAACCGGCGACAGGGTCATGGACAGCCAAGGCTCATTGATGCACGTGGGGAGAGAAGGCTGGCCGTGTGGCCTGATCAAACAGACGAGCTACTGTAGCTCAAATTGCTCAAGAAGTTAATGCTGGGTCTGATACAGGGCTGGACTGGTAATCTGGCATACCGGGCATTTTCCCGGTGGGCCGACGCACTTTGGGGCCGATACAAGGTTATTTATTTATTTATTTAGGTTTTTTTGCCACGGACTGGCCCATCATGCAGGGACAGCGGCCCATTGGTTTGTCTTCTGAAATGACAGGCCACAGCGAGAGAGACCTTCCTTCTTCCATATTCATAGACTGTGTCCATATTAGGCACTGTTTTTTTATTGTGTTTTTTATTTGGGCGCATGAAACTGCAAAAGGCGAATATCCGCACAGCGCTGCTGCTGACGAACATGCTTTGCGTTTCTGCTGCTCTTTGAAGTGATGAATGGCACTTTGACTCTGAATTTTGTTTTATACAATCGTGTGATATGGTAACATAACGGTTCTTTGGTGAATCAGCTGAAAACAGCCGTGAGCATGTACATACACAATGAGGTAAATTGGAAAATGGCAATACACACTACAAACTTCTCACCCTAGCACAACCACAATTTACCTTGCAGCTACTAACAGTGAAGAAATATGGTGTATTGGCACAAATGTATTTATTAAAAATGTTGCTATTATTATAGGCTACATTAAATATTGCGCAATAGAGGCTTTTTGTATTTTCTACGTGTTTACAATATTTTTTTTTATTACAAATTCAATAGTTTATTATTTATTTATTTATTTATTTTAGAAACCATATACCCATGGTAATGAGGAGCATGGTTTGGACAAAATTGGCCAACAGTTAAACTCGGTTAAAAGAGACAACGTCATTTCGGTTTGAAACAACTTTACACAACAGAATTTAAAAGCAGTAAATTTACTTTATTGCATCCTAGCTCAAAATCAGTGCTTTACTGTCAAGTGCATTTCTGTGTGACAAAAGTGCAATATCAAGTTTGATATCTGCATTTGCAATAAATTCAATAATATCCATCATTATTTGTCCCTGTCCTAGTTTTATTTATTTACTCCAATGTAAGGCCCTAACCCCAGCAAAAACATTCACAACGATCTCATGGGCCGGATGGGCTGGGTTTGCCAGGGCCGAATTTTATCCCCAGTCCAGCCCTGGTCTGATAGAAAGGTGTCAATACACAGCGCATCACAGATTGTTGTGTATGGGGCTGCATAGCCGCAGACCAGCAACAGTGGGCACGTGAGGATCAAAATTGGACCATGGAGCAAGGGAAGAAGGTGGTCTGGTCTGATGAATCACGTTTACTTTTACATTATGTGGTTGACCGGGTGCGTGTGCGTCGCTCACCTGGGGAACACATGGCACCAGGATGGAAGCAGTGTAATGCTTTGGGCAATGTTCTGCTGGGAAAACTTGGGTCCTGCCATCCATGTGGATGTTACTTTGACACGTACCACCTACCTAAGCATTGTTGCAGACCATGTACACCCTTTCATGGAAACGGTATTCCCTGGTGGCTGTGGCTTCTTTCAGCAGGATAATGTACCCTGCCACAAAGCAAAAATGGTTCAGGAATAGTTTGAGGAGCATAACGAGTTTATGGTGTTGAATTGTCCTCCAAATTCCCAAGATCTCAATCCAATCGAGCGTCTGTAGGATGTGCTGAACAAACAGCTCCGATCCATGGAGGCCCCACCTCGCAACTTACAGGACTTAAAGGATCTGCTGCTAACATCTTGGTGACTGATACCACAGCACACCTACAGGGGTCTAGTGGAGTCCATGCCTCAACAAGTCAGGGCTGTTTTGGCAGCAAAAGGGGGGCCAACACAATATTAGGTCATAATGTTATGCCTGATCTGTGTATTTCAGGTAAAACTAAAAGTGCCTTTAGCACAATTCATTGGACATTTTACTGTGAAATTGTCTCGAAACCTTCAAGAATCAATGTAATATCCTTGTCGGCAGAAATGTAGGCAGAGGCACGGTTTTTGCAATGAGTCTAGTTTGATATTTTAAGTCTTCTAAGATAATACAACAACTTTCTGTGAGTATCAGACTGTGGTGCATTAATGAGAGCAGAAGTAGCAATGTCTGATTTTTGAAAGAACCATTCTTTTAAATCAGATCACTGTAATGAACTGGTTGATTGGTAACACTTTATTTTAGGATTCAATTCTCACTATTACCAAGTTGCTTTTTGGCATGCATATTACTAGGATATTGGCTGTTTATTAGTATTTATAAAGAACATATTAATGCCTTATTTTGCATGATCATATTCTACATCTCTTAATCCTAACCAATACCTAAACTTAAACACTACAAAAACTACCTTACAAACAATTCATAATCAGCAAATTGGGAGTTTATTGAGGCAAAAGTCATAGTTAAACGTTATAGTGAATGTGTTCCCTATACTAAAGTGTTACTGGTTGATACAGTTCTAACTTGTAGTCTTCATAATAATTCATAACAATAAGTATTGTCGACATTTACTAAAGACCTTCAAAACTCTCAGTGAGGCTAGATATGGAATTTTCACTGTAATGAATGTTAAATCTGGAGGTTAGTGATTCAGAGATGTGCATACTGAGAAATCTGAGTGTTTAGGACAGTCTTCATGATGAGCCGTAGTTCTCTCTATATATATTTCTCGTGTTCTATTATCGGTCTGTCTGACAGGTTGACAGTCTCACAGGAGAGATTTTGCTGACTGGCGGTTTTTGAGATTTAAGAAAATTGAGACAATGTTCTGTTAAGAGCTGTTCACTTGGTCATTCATCAAATGAAGAATTTCCGGGTGGCCAAGGACACAAACACACAATAGCAAAGATACACACAGACATATATACATACAAACACGTTTACATACATAAAAATACATATAGTATATAGATAATGAGTCCTAATAGATTCCAAAGAGATAAAGACAGAAGGGACAGTAGCATACCTGGTCTGTCGCAGTGGGATTGGAAGTGAAATACACAGGAAAGGGTCAAAGGTGTTGCTCTGTTTAAGGCAATGAGGGCACGTCAGTGATGACCTGAAACATAGAAATGACCATGAGACATTTCACTTTCTTTAGAACACTCACAACCATAATAACCAATAATTTACTTGATTTTATGTGTAGCTCGTGTTTCATCAGGAAGTGCGTAGAAGACGTTGTTCCGACCAAAACAATTCGGCTGTACCCAAACCAGAAGCCGTGGCTAAATGGGGATGTTCGCGCGGCACTCAATGCGCGGACCTTCACTTTTAACTCCGGTAATGCGGAGGAGCATAAACAAGCAAGTTATGCCCTCCGGAAAACCATCAGAGCAGCAAAACGGCAGTACAGGGACAAGATTGAAGGACAGTTCAACACGACTCCAGAAGCATGTGGAGGGGAATTAACACCATCACGGACTATAAAGGGAACACAAACTCCACCGTAAACACCGCTGCCTCTCTCCCGGACGAGCTCAACACCTTCTATGCTCGCTTTGAGGGAACTAACACCGCCCTCGCGGAGAGAGAGCTCGTGGCTGAAGATACAGAGGTTAGTTCACTCTCCGTATCTGTAGCGGATGTAACCCGATCCTTCCGGCGGGTGAACGTCCGTAAAGCCGCGGGTCCAGACGGCATTCCGGGCTGCGTCATCAGAGCGTGCGCGCACCAACTGGCTGGAGTTTTCACGGACATCTTTAACCTGTCCCTCTCCCTGTCCGTGGTCCCCACATGCTTCAAAACGTCCATCATTGTTCCTGTGCCGAAGCAATCAAAAACCACCTGCTTAAACGACTGGCGTCCTGTTGCTCTGACCCCCATCATCAGTAAATGCTTTGAGAGACTAATCAGAAACCACATCTGCTCTGTTCTCCCCCCCTCACTGGACCCACTGCAGTTTGCATACCGCAAAAACCGCTCCACTGATGATGCCATTTCATCTACAATTCACACTGCTCTCTCCCACCTGGGAGGAACACATAGTGAGGGACTGGGACTGGGACTGGGAGGAACACAAAGAGGAACACATATGTGAGAATGCTGTTTGTAGACTACAGCTCAGCATTCAACACCATTGTGCCCTCCATACTTGACGGGAAACTCCGGGCTCTAGGCTTAAACAGCTTGCTATGCAGCTGGATCCTGGACTTCCTGTCAAACAGACGCCAGGTGGTCAGAATGGGCAGTAACATCTCCTCATCACTGACTGAGGAGCCCCTCAGGGCTGTGTTCTCAGCCCACTCCTGTACTCCTTGTACACACATGACTGTGTGGCAACCCACAGCTCCAATACCATCATCAAGTTTGCTGACGATACGACGGTGGTAGGTCTCATCACTGACAATGATGAAACGGCCTACAGAGAGGAGGTGCACACTCTGACATGGTGGTGTCAGGAGCACAACCTCTCCCTCAACGTCAGCAAGACCAAGGAGCTGGTGGTCGACTTCAGGAGGAATGAGAGAGAACACCGCCCCATCACCATCGATGGAGCACCGGTAGAGAGAGTCAGCAGCTTCAAGTTCCTCGGTTTCTACATCACAGAGGAACTCTCATGGTCCGTCCACACAGAGGCCGTTGTGAAGAAGGCTCATCAGCGCCTTTTCTTCCTGCGACGGCTGAGGAGGTTTGGAATGAACCGCCACATCCTCATACGCTTCTACAGCAGCACCATAGAGAGCCTGCTGACTGGCTGCATCACCACCTGGTACAGCAACAGTACCGCCCGCAACCGCAAGGCCCTGCAAAGGGTAGTGCGCACGGCCAGCTGCATCATCGGAGGTGAGCTTCCCTCCCTCCAGGACATTTACGCCAGGCGGTGTGTGAAGAGAGCTCAGAGGATCATCAGAGACTCTAGCCACCCGAACCATGGGCTGCTCTCACTGCTGCCATCAGGCAGACGGTACCGCAGCATCAGAACACGCACCAGCCGACTCCAGAACAGCTTCTTCCCACAAGCAATTAGACTACTTAACTCTTGACACACTAGTATCATAACACACACTGGACAGAATATCACTCAGCACAACCCACTGTAGATACACACACATTATATACACATTTATTTATCATACAGCATCTATTGCACTTTGGATTTCAATTTGTGAATAATATTGTATACTATACATTGTATATTATTATTATTATTATAGCGTAATATATATTGTTTAGTGTATGTTTAGTGTATATTGTTTAAAGTATATGTATATTGTAAGTATGTGTATATTGTTTAAAGCTGTGAGAACTACACTCACATTGCGTAAATTATTTATTGTTTATTGTAGTGTATACTGTGCTGTGAGTAATTGTGTGCGCATCAGATATGTAATCTGTTGTTGCTTAAATGTTGTACATGTCATGTCATGACTACTATGTTTGCTCGGACTGCACCTAAGAATTTCACCTACTGTTGCACTTGTGCATATGGTAGAGTGACAATAAAGTGATTTGATTTGATTTTGATTTGAGCTTTGTGCAGTTTAAAATTTCAAAACCCATTCATTTAAAAATGGGTGTCCATGTGCTTTTGGTCAAATAGTTTATGTCTTTAGTATGACGTTCATACGCTATTATCTTCACATCAACAAGAGTCTTGTTATTACAATTTGACTTCAAACTTATGACTTTCTTTTGCCAATTATCAAAAAGTCTGGCTGGCTGGCTGGCTTGACCATGTATAATTTGATATATGTTTTAATGCAGCTACAGAGTATATATTTAATACATTATGAAAGAAAAGGTTCCATATGGTTTTCTGCATTTTATGTGCCACATTACTTTAATCCTAAAACTACAATATTTTGATCAAAATCCTGATAATTTATAGCTGTTCAGTCTGCAACATTCCAAAAACTCAATCTTTCTTAATCTGTATTATTGTCTTTCATTCCAGGGGCATATACATTCTCTCAAAAATGATAGGTGTATTAAGACTCTTTTTTTTTCTTATCACATCTTCAATATTTTTCTTTTAAGAGGCAGTCACACTACACTTTTCATTCCATTGATTTCTATTCACATGCATTTGAATGCTGAAGATGGGAAACGCAAGCTCATATGAAGAAGTTTTGATTTTTATTGCATTCCAACATTCTAGTTTGGTGAACTTAAACCTGCAAATTTGTATCGCATGAAGACGATCTAATTGCTAATGTGTGTAAAATTTAGCGGCATCTGGTGGTGATGTTGCGAATTGTAACCGCCCACCGCTTACCCCTCCCTTTCGAAGCACTTAGAGAAACTAGGGTGGCCGGCACAGGACAAAGATCTCGTCGTCGGAAACGGCAGAGAGTAGCTAGCGCTCTGTAGAGCAGTTTGTCCATTTAGGGCTACTGTAGAAACATGGCAGCACAAAATGGTGACTTCACTGTAAGGGGACCCGCGGTGTATGTAGATAGAAATGGCTCATTCTAAGGTAATACAAACATAACGGTTCATTATGTAAGGTCTTTATACACCACTGAAAACATAGTTATGTATATTATATTGCTTTTCTATCAATAGGTCCTCATAAATATTACACACAGCACCTTTAATTAATCATCTTGTAATTAATGTCACTTCATTTCTACTTTCTGAGTATGAAGTATCATATGCATTAAAAGAAAAAAACTATATAATGCAAGCACTGTAAAAGGTTTTGCCACAAACTCAATTCCGCCATACTGATATCAGCTCGACGAGAAATATTGTCATGTTCGGGAGATCTCATGGCATGAGATCTCGTCACACCTCTACTTACAATCACATCATTTTCTATATCAAATAATGTATCTTGTGTTACTGGACAACAATACAAAAATAAAAGATTTTGCCTGAAGAGTATTTTTTGGAAAGCACAGTTGTTTGGCATCATGTCCACAGTGGACCTGCGTGAGCATGTCTGTCTCTGAGCCCGATATAGAGCTTCCCTTTCATGACTCAACAGCTGAACACTGGAAATGCATCTGGGTTCTGCAGGTGGAACGTGTTCACCTGCAGTGCAGATGACAGCTCGAAAACCAGCAGAGATGGGCACATGTTCTCATATTCACTGAGATAGAAAGCTCTGGAATGCATGGCTTTCAATATATCAGCACAGGGAGAAAAAAAAAAAAGAGCATGGAGAGAATGATGAAAAATGAACGAGGACGATAAGAGTGAGAAATAGAAGAGACATCTGTAAATGGAATAAATGAAAAAGAAAGTGAGGGAACAGCAGATGCAGAATGTGGCTGCAGATTGCATCATGTTGGGGTCCAATTGTGCCTTGTGAACTCGGCAGAGCTGTCATATCAACTGGTGGAGACCCCTTAAAATAGCAGTGCACACCTACCACAGCCTTACAGTGATACTCAACAGATGTGTTTTGCATCGCACACAAACAAATTGTGCACTTGTTAAAGAGAAAGTGTGTATGGGGAGTTAGTGTGAAGAGTGAAGGTAAATGAAGAGCTGTGAAAATAACAGCATGAGAACATCATATCTAGCCTAGAAATCTAATTTGCAGCCCGGGTAGTCTAGCAACCCCTAATTCTACCCAATGGGGTATTCTACACCCCTAATCCTACCCAATACCGAAATGTGACAAGTACCTTACTAACTATTAATAAGCAGTAATTAGGACTTTATTGAGGCAAAAGTTGTAGTTAATAGTTAGTTATTAGTGAGAATTGCCCCCTAATCTATGGAAGCTTATGTGTAGCAATTTTCTAATTGCAATGCAATATGCAAAATGGCTATTCATTGCCGGACATTTAATGAAAATGCAATCGCAAGTATCTTAACTGTGAGTGTAAATGCAATTAAGAAAAAGAACATTTAAATGATAATTTTGTTACAATTTTTGCTTGAACATGTTAAACACATCTAATCATTTCTGTAATACATTTTAATTTTAATTTTGCAACTTATAAAGCGTTAAAATTTATATTTAAATGATATGTTAAAACTAGTGGTGTTGCGAGTGGTTTTCGGTTGGCTTGCGAACTGGAAAAAACAAACCAAGGTCAGGCCAATCACATCGTGTATAGAGTCGGTGGGAGGGCTTAACATAATGACGGCCGCGGTTCCGAGTGCTACTTGTAAACAAAGAAGCTGGCGTACAGTGGTCTTTCGAATTGACTTTGGCCGCGACTCTGGAAGACTTGGAGTTAAGCTTTTCTTTGAGAAAAGAACAAAGAACGCCACTGAAGTCATTCTTAAAAAAGGAAGATGTGTTCAGAGTTTTGTCAACTAATCTATCAACTCTGCTTAACCTTCTTCGTTGCTCTGGTTGGTTGTAGCGCTATCCTATTGCGTGCAGAGGGAATTTGAAAGACAACTGTTAATCCCACCAGTCGGATTGAGCCCTGCCAATGGTGAGTTTCCAGACCCACCATCTTGATGTGGGTCTGGCTTGTCAGGCTACATCATATTAGCAATGTTAATAATTATCTCCAAACTCAAATTATGAGAATATGCTTATACCATGCAGTTTAGAGCCATGGCAGAATCAACTCTGTACTCATCTGTAGTGGGACAGGAATCATACCCTAAAATGGTATATAACAATATTATGTTTAATTTCCAAAATGTAAAAATCAAAGCATCCCTGTTACGACATGATTAGACATCATTGCAAAAAATAACATTCCTCAACATTGCGCACACTCATTAAGTAACATAAGGAAATAACAGCATTGCATTTTCTGAATTTTACAAAAGTTGGCTGCATTTGTAAAGCTTAGCCATTCAACTCTGTTGCCTTAGAAATTTTTGGTAACACTTTAGTTTAGGGTCCAATTCTCACTATTAACTAGTTGCTTATTAGCATGCATATTACTTGGATATTAGCTGTTTATTAGTACTTATAAAGCACATATTAAAGCCTTTTCAGCATGAACATATTCTACACCCCTAATCCTACCCAATACCGAAATGTGACAAGTACCTTACTAACTATTAATAAGCAGTAATTAGGACTTTATTGAGGCAAAAGTTGTAGTTAATAGTTAGTTATTAGTGAGAATTGCCCCCTAATCTATGGAAGCTTATGTGTAGCAATTTTCTAATTGCAATGCAATATGCAAAATGGCTATTCATTGCCGGACATTTAATGAAAATGCAATCGCAAGTATCTTAACTGTGAGTGTAAATGCAAGTAAGAAAAAGAACATTTAAATGATCATTTTGTTACAATTTTTGCTTGAACATGTTAAACACATCTAATCATTTCTGTAATACATTTTAATTTTAATTTTGCAACTTATAAAGTGTTCAAATTTATATTTAAATGATATGTTAAAACTAGTGTAGGAAATAGCAAATGTAAATTATATTATTCCATTTGAATTATCATTTTGCTCCAAATGTTGCACACGTTATGGAAAATGTAAATTTAAATACTGAAATGCATTGCCATTTTACATATTGCATTGCAAATTGAAAATTGCTACACATAAGCTTCCATACTAATCTAAAGTGTGACCAAAATGTTTTATTTTATGAGATCAATTAATTAAAAACTATAAACCAAAACTGTATTATATATACACAAAATATATTTATTTAAAATGTAAATTGATGTTTGTTTAATATTTATTTCTAGAAAATGACAAAAATTAGGGTTTAAACATGGTTGCAAACAGCATTGAGATTAACTTTTATTTCAGGCCCTATTTTGTACCCTATAGAATCACACCATAAGCCAAGGTGCCTCTGTTCCCATGCCATACTTGTGTCGTTAAGCTGCAGTAAATCACAGTGCCACTTTAAAGCACGTCCATTGAGAAAACTGTCTTTGAACTAGTCTGGTGGGCATGTCAGAAGAGCATTGGTTTGTTGGGCTAAGGTGGAGTGAATAGACCTTCTCTGATTTACCCTTTCCTCAAAGTCTTGAGTCAAATTGTTCTGTGATGTTAATTCAGTGAATGTCATTCTCATGAGAGACAATTACAATAATTTTACAAAAGAAAGTCAAACCACTTTGCTCTATTGCAGTGCTTTGATCTAAATACAATGAGGTTCTTTTGTTTCTCATTTTAACCCGTAGTACATTGTCAACTTCACTTAGATAATATAAATGATGCATTGGTACAATCCATCATTTTTAAATTATCAAGTTGCTCTTTTTGTGTAGAGGGCTAATATAATCAAGATTTTAAGTTATTTTGGAGTTATTTTAAATCACTTCTAGCACACAATAACAGCTTTTTAGAATGACATATAGGTCATCATAATTCTTCCTTGCTAAATTCTTCCAAGCCTAAATGGTATAGAATTACATTTTATACTATTGTCAGCTAAAAGCATAATCATAGTAGCCAAAGTGTGAAATAAACAAACACAAGGGGCAGAACGTGTGGAATTTGAATGACAGAGTATAAGTCTTTCTGTGGGTGTATATTCCGCACGAGTCTGCTAATGACAGCTGATGGTACTGAACTCTCTTTGACCCAAGAATGGAGGTAAATTAGAACAATGGTGTCACATAATTCCAATCCTATGCTATTATTTTTTACATGGAACACACACAAAAAAGGGATTTTTCAAGAATTTTGACATTTTTCATACTTCAACTTCAAAGTGACTATGGCTGTCCAAAAAACACAAATAAAAGTTATACCGTAAAATCACTGTAAATGTATTCCATACAACACATGCACTATATTCCAAGTCTTCTGAAGCCATACAATAGCTTTGCGTGAGGAACAGGCCCACATTTAAGTTATTATTTACTGATAATCTTGTGTGTGCCATAACGTCACATTCCAGAACTGTATTTATTTTGTTATGTGAAACAATGTTATTTTTTGACTATAGACAAGATTGGGGCAAGCTTTTTAGTGCAAGCTTGATGTCATGATTTTTATTAGGGCTATACCTTTATGGTACTTTTTTGTTATCCAAGCCTTGGCAGCATACTGTAATTGATTTAAGAGCAGCAGTAGAAGTGAAGATCAACAGCTTCAGAAGACTTGAAATATAACATAAGTCATGTGCACTATTGACCAATTTTGAGTCTATGTCACGTTTACGTCATTTGCAGCTGCGCACACATTGTGGTGGAAAAACAACAGTGGTAACAAGTGGAGGAAAATTGGCAGAATCCATGGAATAAGAGAAAAAGTGTCTTCTTGTGCCTTTGGATGTCAGAATCGGAATGCAAAAAAGATGGTTTTCATATTTATAGAATATTGTTGTCGAAGACAATTTTGGTCTGGTCAAGCCACAGACTGGACTGATGAAACCTGAGAATGGATTTGTTGTAAACAATAGATCTGCATATTATTTGCATGCAGTTCATAGCGGCATAATAGCTTTACAATTACAGCATGAAATAATATTTAAACCTATAACGTTTTATATAGCTAACATTTAAACATAATATTTTTAGGTCTATCTCACAATTCTGGGTGACAAAGTAAGAATTGGGGAATATAGGGGAGAGCGGGGCACAACCTAATGCTTTTTGACTTTCTCAGTTTGTGTAAATCCACTTGGGGTTCAGAGTATTTATTTTTTCCCACATTAATTTCCCACATGTCTAGTACAATTACGTGGTTTTGTTTCATTAATACAGTGTATACTTTTTCTTGATTTACCCCGAAATAATGGAAGTGAAATGTGACAACATGCCCCATAGGTGGGGTACATTGCAACATGTGGTGGGCACAATGAAACATGACCAAATAACAGCTTAAAATGTTCTCTGATATAATAAAAAAAATATCCAAGACAAACTAAAATATTTTGTCAACAAAATACAATTATTAAGTTTTTAAAATAAAATAATGGCATTTTTTAATCATTAAAAATATAAGAATTTTTGAGTTTGACTACAAATTAGTGGTGGGCATAGATTCATCTAGATTAAAATGGCTCATTTGAATTCTGCCGAAGGCATTCAGAATATGTGTGCTCGTAAGTGATCGTTTGTCTTTTTGTAGTTTGAATAATAAATAACTTCTGTCCCTTTAAGACCTGACACACGCATATCCAAACACTGTTCCTGTGAGCTGGTTACGACTGTGTTTACGTTAAAACTCACCAAGATGGGCATTGAGACATTTTTGAGTGTATTTGACCATTAATAAGCTGGAAAAAGGAGCTAATTTTTGCACTTGTATGTCACTTGATGAATGTCATGTTGTTTATTACGGTATGTGTGTGTGCCCTTCAGATGCGAGCGCGAAATCTGCGGGAATGAGTAAAATTAACGTTATGTGCAACCCCGAGCGAAATTCAGACCGGTCACACCAATACTAACAAAAGTCCAGCAGAAGTTCAGAGGATTAAACGGACTGAATGAGAGGAGGCGGGTGCGTGTCACTCGCTGTCGGTCGGAGAGGAGAGCGCAGCTGATATCGATACTGTAGAAAATGAGTATTATATCGTTTCAGATATTTCAGTATCGATACATAGCGTAATATGGATATTTTTGACAACACTAGTAGGCATACACACAGGTTCGAAGACTCGTTCTCTCGCCCCCTACAGTGCAATTCGGCTAGGTGTACATCCGCGCTAAAATATAAAGGTGAAAGTCATCATAGATTGCGTAGTATAGACCCAGCTCCCAACCCAACTTTGAGAATAGATTAACGGCGATATTTTTTTTATCGCCCGATAACGGCCCACCACTACTACAAACACATCCCTAAATACAGCTCAGCATAATTCAAAACATAATAATAATTAATAATATCTGAACATTAACTCTCAGTCATTATTCACCCTTTTCTCATGGTTTCGCAAAATAATTCATAAAAGTATAGAATATAATGGCATATTTCTAATAGCGGCACATTGTAACGCAGTGTTACAACGCACCCCATCTGCGCAACTGGGATTTAAATCGCGGCTCGTGTCTTCTGCTGTTAGATCAGCATTAAAGAATGATCTCAACTGTTAAATAACAGATATAAGATTAAAATAATATCGGATTTGTCATTGTGGCGAGCAGCGAGGTCGAGGGACAGTGAGGGCGGGACGAGGCGGCGCTCATCAGGGAGGATGAGCGCCAGCTGCGCGCTGCAGCGATCTCGGGTCTCGCGGAGGAGTGAGGGAGTATAAAGGAGGAGCGACGACAGTGAGGGACGAGAGAGGACCAGGCCTGGATTTTGTGTTGTTTTAGTTACGTTTTGTTTGTATGTAGGCGGCAGTCGACCGTGAGGGGCTGCCGCCGCCATTTTATTTTGATTAAACGTTTTGAGTATTCACTGGTTCCCGCCTCCTTCTTCCCGTACGAACAAACTTTACTACAGTCATATTTTAAATAAACACGAAAAACAGAGATGAAAACTAAACTTAAGTAAGAAATTTACTTTTGCTATGGTTAAATAAATGTTCAGTAATATCTTCCAGAATTTAATTTTGGCGCTATTTTTTTCTCTAAATAAAGTGTATATGGCAACTAGTAAATACACTAAGTTTCGTCATTCTGGCATGTGTGGAAAGGGTTAAAATATGCGTGTTACAACTAACCCCGCGTTAGGTTGTGCCCCGCGCTCCCCTAAACCTGTAATTCTAAGGGGAAAAAAATTTAATATTGAGTTTATATCTTGCAATTCTGATATTTCTTCTAAGAATTGTGAAATATAAACACGAAAATGCAAGAAAAAAGTCAAAATTGTGAAATATAAACTCAAAAGTACTTTATGGTACTTTAAAAAATAAAGTAATTTCATATGTGTCAAACTCTACTCCCGGAGGGCTACTGTCATGCAGGGTTAAGCTCCTACCTGGAAGTTTCTAATCCTGAAGACTAATTAGCTGGTTCAGGTGTGTTTAATTAGGGTTGAAGCTAAACTATTTTATAAGAGAAGGCAGAGAAGGGAATATCGGACTCATTTACGGCATTACCATATATTTAATAGTAATATTGAGTGATATTATTTATTGTCTAAAGAAAGTAGAAAATACCGATGTTTTCTTTCTTTGGCTTGCAGGTTTTACCAGTTATGATAAGACTTGAATGGTAATGACTATTATAACTGCATGTATGCACATGCTGATATTATGCATTTGAATGAATAAAGAGAAAATTAATAATTTAATTATTGTGTTATATTGTATGTTGTTTAATGAAAAAAAAAAAGTATTCTTTCTATCGCTGCCAGGTTGTGTTGTAATGCTTTATGACTCTGCTGTGTGCCTAATGATGATGATATAACGCTTTTTAATGAATGAAGGTAAAACAATACATATATGTAATGAATTAAATATGTATTAAATTACAAGTACATTTTTGGTGTTCTCTAACATTTTGTTTTATGAACCCTGCAGTGACTAATTTGCAGCTAATAGAGATATTCACACACTTTTTTTCAGCAGTAAAGCACATTCCACCTTTACTAGTGATATAACACCAAATATAGAACATTTATTCACAAGACTGACGCGCTAATCCACACAAAACTGATTAATATAAACTGTAACTGATATACTTATTAACTGTTATAAAACTTTGAACGGCGGGCACTGATGTCACTACCATTACACGATAGGCTGAGAAGTGCCGCATGTGATCCAAGTTAGCTGTTACATTTTCTCCAATGGTAAGAGATACAGACCCTCTCATCTCCCTATAAGACAATCTCTGGCTAAACTCTGCAGGACACAAGCCCTCCAGGAACTTTGGTTTCGACAGCCCTGCATTATTTACTCACCCTTATTTTGTTTCAAACTTTACATGACTTCCTTTCCTCTGTGGAACACTAAATTATCTTCCCCTCCAGTAAGCTGCAAACTAAGGGCCCTTTCACACCTACCTTGTTTGGTCCGAATTTTCAGACTTTTCAGTTTGGTCTGTATCAAAATTACAGGTGTGAAACCTCCCCCAGACAGAGACGAAAAGAGGTCTCAGTCTGGATCAAACTGAACAAAGGTTTGGCATTTCTTTAAAGTGAATTTCGTTTTGTATAAATTGTGTCTTAATTTTATGTTTCATCAGCCAATTGCCTGGATTTAATAAATAAGAAGCAAATAGGCTAAACCAGACAACAATAGTGACATGGAGGCGCCGGAGCGATCATTTGCATTGCTCAACACAGCAGGCTACTTGCCTCACAGACATGAGAAATATGTGTATAGAAAGCGTGAAATGTAAACTAAACAATTTGAAATGAAAATAAATAGTCAAGCAATGTGCACTGTTCACTAGTGGCAACGATATGCGTCTCTTCATTCATTCTTGTCAAAGACACTGACGTCAGATGCACGTCCGTTTACAAACCAATCAATGTCAAGATGCAGCCCACATAGATTATGATGACATGACGCAAGTATGTCATGTAAAATTTTTAGTGCGCTCGCATAATTGCGATGCGAAACCAAACCAAAACTAACCAAATGTATCAAATGTATCAAAACATGAACTTTGGTTCGGATCTAGGTGTGGAGTTTCAGGTGTGAAAAGCCCTAAATTAGCACTGCAACTGGATCAATAAGTAAATGGCTACGTTTACATGGATATCTTTTGTTTCAATCGGAATGAAATCATTGATTAAATGAATCCAAACATAGTGTTTACATGAAGTCTAAATAAAGTGATTGGTTTGATGTGCATGTTTATATTTCACAATTTTTAAATCAGATTTGATCTTTTGACATGTGCACGCTACATGAATATATACAGAGTTTCCCGCTGTTTGCACATACTATTGTCCTAACATAGCTTATTTTCTTTGTTTTAAAGAGCATACTTAATATTTATCTATTTCTGTTTCGTCATTACGCCATTCTACGTCATTGCACATGCGCAGTAATTTCTAGTTATGGTTTTCAATCCGATCAAGTGTTTACATGTCCTATTGATCAGATTAGGTCTACACCACCAATACCAATACGATCGAAATTTAATTTGTATCGAGCTCAAATGGATTAAGGTGTTTCCATGATGGCCTTTCTGTCCTTTTGAGCCATCAATCTGATTACTAATGGATTATTTGGTTGCATGTAAACTTAGCCAATGAGTCTGAGGACCAGATGAGTCCAATTCATGAATGGATTATTGTGAGGTGAAAGAGCGGCAAGTACACTCATCAAAATTTCTGTTTTATAAATTGCCTTCACTCAATCTGAAGTGAAAGGCCTTGGCAACCAGCAACTCGGTACCAGTCTGTCAACAGCAGAGCAGGTGGAACTGGTTTTTCCCCAAACAAAAGAGGCTATGCGACCTCAGTCCAGGACGTGTAGTTCTTTCTAAAAAGAATCTTACTCAGTATATTCACTTTTATCACTTGGGAGACAAAAAAAAAACATTCTATGAAAAAAGAACGAAAGAAAGAAAAAAAGAAAAACAGCAGTCAAAACAATCCAAAGAGAGCAAACTGAGACCAGCCTAAGGAAACACAGAAGTATATTCTGAGTCTGAGATTGTATTTAAAAACAACTCGGCTTCTAAATAAATCAACAGAAGGTCCTCCAAACTCCTAGTCAATACTTTAGCAACATCAGGGGGATCTCTTTGCAATTTTTGTGCAGTCCTATATATCAAATATCATATACATCAAATAAGTATGGCTGGTTTCAGGGTGTTTTCAGAAGTCATCTAGCTGATATGTAGCTAAAAATCTATTTTTAATATGGCAACCAAACCTAGATTAGTTATCAACACTGCAATCCTATTGCCAGTGAGACTGTAGATAAGGATTTGTGCCTGTCTTTCCCTTATCTACTGCATGCTGTAGCAGAACTTGATATACAGCAGTGGCCAAAAGTGATGTCCGGAGGGGATATTTTCACAATATTTGCCTTTAATGACCCTTCAGGCTCAATTAAACAATCAAAATATGAGGAGTATGATATATTGGGAAGAAGAAAACACTAAACTTGGTATTAAAATGACAAAATTGCTTGGCAAGAAAGGCAATCTCCAGCATATCATGGAATATGGGTTTATATCATGCCAAAAAATGCATAGAAAAACAAAGCTCACAGGAAATAAAGCATACATTGACTACAATGTAATTAATGTTATTAATATTTAGCTAGTTCTCTCTTGTTTTTGATTACAACAGCCATTCTGCTGGCTATTAACTCACTAAATGTTGTGCATGTGTCATGCTCAACTTCTTTCCAATCCTCCTTAAGTTTTTCCCAAAGCTGAGCTTCATTTGATGACCTGCATGACTCATCACAATTCAGGCATATAATTTCCCACAGGTTTTCAATGGCTTTAAGATCTGGGGACTGAGGAGGCCACTTAAAGACTTCAAAATTCTGAGAATGAACACATTGCGTTTGTGGTGCGTTTAGGATTGTTATCATGTTGAAAAATATACATTTGCTCTCCAAAAAGATCCTCCATACTTGGGTTCATAAGGATCTCCAAGTATTGGTCCATTTTCAAAAGTGCCAGCAACTTTATATAAGCCATGCTTAATTGCGCCATACATGCACATACTCTTTCCTCACTATTTGACAGAATTTTCTGGCAATCCATGTTTTCACTGTTATATGGGAGGGGGCACATATTCTGAAAGAGTACAGATTATTCAGATCAAAACACGTGAAAAGAAGAAGCTGAAACAAGCAATAGAAGCATTGCTTATGCACATGTAGAATATTGCGATAATTAGACATTAAATAGCGTATAAATCAAAATGGACTAATGTTACAGAATGAAATGTCGACCCAGGAAGAGATATATGAGGGTGCAAGCTTCATTAGTGTACAGGTGCTGGTCATATAATTAGAATATCATCCAAAAATTGATTTATTTCACTAATTCCATTCAAAAAGTGAAACTTGTATATTATATTCATTCATTACACACAGACTGATATATTTCAAAAGTTTATTTCTTTTAATTTTGATGATTATAACAGACAACTAAGGAAAATCCCAAATTCAGTATCTCAGAAAATTTGAATATTGTGAAAAGGTTCAATATTGAAGACACCTGGTGCCACACTCTAATCAGCTAATTAACTCAAAACACCTGCAAAGGCCTTTAATGGTCTCTCAGTCGAGTTCTGTAAGATACACAATCATGGGGAAGACTGCTGACTTGACATTTGTCCAAAAGACAACAAATTACACCTTGCACAAGGAGAGCAAGACACAAGACACAAAAAGGTCATTGCAAAAAAGGCTGGCTGTTCACAGAGCTCTGTGTCCAAGCACATTAATAGAGAGGCGAAGGGAAGGAAAAGATGTGGTAGAAAAAAGTGTAGAAGCAATAGGGATAACCGCACCCTGGAGAGGATTGTGAAACAAAACCCATTAAAAAATGTGAGGGAGATTCACAAAGAATGGACTGCAGCTGGAGTCAGTGCTTCAAGAACCACTACGCACAGACGTATGCAAGACATGGGTTTCAGCTGTCGCATTCCTTGTGTCAAGCCACTCTTGAACAACAGACAACGTCAGAAGCATCTCGCCTGTGCTAAAGACAAAAAGGAAAAAAAGTGGTCCAAAGTTATGTTCTCTATTGAAAGTAAATTTTGCATTTCCTTTGGAAATCAGGGTCCCAGAGTCTGGAGGAAGAGAGGAGAGGCACACAATCCACGTTGCTTGAAATCCAGTGTAAAGTTTCTACAGTCAGTGATGGTTTGGGGTGCCATGTCATCTGCTGGTGTTGGTCCACTGTGTTTTCTGAGGTCCAAGGTCAACGCAGCCGTATACCAGGAAGTTTTAGAGCACTTCATGCTTCCTACTGCTGACCAACTTTATGGAGATGCAGATTTCATTTTCCAACAGGAATTGACACCTGCACACAGTGCCAAAGCAACCAGTACCTGGTTTAAGGACCATGGTAACCCTGTTCTTAATTGGCCAGCAAACTCGGCTGACCTTAACCCCATAGAAAATCTATGGGGTATTGTGAAGAGGAAGATGCGATATGCCAGACCCAACAATACAGAAGAGCTAAAGGCCACTATCAAAGCAACCTGGGCTCTCATAACACCTGAGCAGTGCCACAGACTGATCGACTCCATGCCACACCGCATCGCTACAGTAATTCAGGCAAAGGAGCCCCAATTAAGCATTGAGTGCTGTACATGCTCATACTTTTCATGTTCATACTTTTCAGTTGGCCAAGATTTCTAAAAATCCTTTCTTTGTATTGGTCTTAAGTAATATTCTAATTTTCTGAGATACTGAATTTGGTATTTTCTGTGTGTATTTTTTAATATATCAGTCTGTGTGTAATGAATAAATATAATCTACAAGTTTCACTTTTTGAATGGAATTAGTGAAATAAATCAACTTTTTTATGATATTTTAATTATATGACCAGCACCTGTACATTAGTTTTACACTTCAAAATATCAAAATCACTTTTAGACACTACTGTATAGCCTACATCAAAATCATATCTCTACTTTTTTTGTCTTACTATAATATTCAATACATATCTTGGTATTTATGAATCAGTTCTTAAAATAATTGTAAATAAAAAAACATAAAACAGTCAAGTAGTTTTAAAATGTTGTTTACCACTAAATGAAGAGGAAGAATGGTATTAATACCATTGCATTTGTATCACTTTATTTATATAATTATATTTGAAATTATTTCAATAAGTATATTTTGACCTAGTTCTGGCATGAAACTCTATATGGCGCCAGCTGATAGGTCATTATCTACATATCACAGCTGATTGGTTTCTGTGGCTCAACATTCAAATACTGGTAATGTTGCTGTTAGCAGTCTGTAGCATGCTTCCAGAAAGCACCTGGAATCAACATACAGTATAAGATAAATAAACATTCTTTTAAACCATATCTCTATGAATATTGTGTGGTTTGCTTATTAAATTAGCAATCAAAATAGTTAATCTAGCGTTATGTTTAACAGTCTGTGGTGTGCTTTGCGTTGATTGTCAAATTGTCAATTATACATAAAATTAATTAATTATGAAAACTTGCTCAGGTGGATTTCTCTTCTTTATCAGCTTGCAACGTATATCTTTTGTTAAAGAGAACTCATATTGCATGTTTCTAGTGCGAAGCCATTCGGCAAGGTAGCCCAGGCACACACAGTCATAAGCCACTAGTGGTCTCTTGGCTCTCGGAAAAAATATAATATGTCTGGTGGTAGATCAGATGTATGCATATCTGCCTATGCAGCAGCTTGTTTTCTCACTTTGCAGCACGCATGTATTGACTTATAATTGTCCATTTCTCCCATTACCCTGTGCAACTGTGCAGGGGGAAAAGTTGCTTTACAAATGTATAGCAATAATCTTCTTTTCAGCTGGTGCGACAACCGTGCATCTTTATTTGTATTGGCTGTACAGCCAATAAATTATCTGGAGAAAATTTTGCAGCAGCAGAATGTCTTACATGCTCCCAACAATGTCCATGAATGTATTGCCAGTAGCAATTCTCGATACATGCTCTGCAGCAGCTTAGTATATCTATTCCGCCAATCCCAAATACATTAACATTGCCATATCCATTACCATGCCAATCTCTCCGAGAGTTACCAGCATACTGTACATTTTACTAAAACATTTTCAGACCTGCCAACCTTGGAATTATTTTTTTTTTTGAGTACCATCAGTGTGACGGAATGGGACACGGTCATTGTGATTTTTTGTTGCTGTCGATTTGCAGTCTCTTTTTTAATGATAGGCCTTACGCATTTGACAATCACCCCCGCTTGCTATTTGAGGAATGAACCCAGAGCTTTGATTGGTCGAACTCTTTTTCTTTTGCTGTTGCTTGATTTGAGTATTGAGCATGCACAGAGGTGTCACCTGATTTTTGTGTAGTGACAAATCGTACCAGCGTTCTTTGAGGTCAAATGTGTACCCGCTACGCAAAATGCGTACAGGTTGGCAGGTCTGCATTTTAAACTGCCCTGCGATTTGAGTAATGACATGAACAAATTGTTAAATCACAATTTTGAATTTGCTGGATTTCAGTGAATAGATTCACTGAAAATGGACAGTTTGAACTGTTTCAAGCTCTAACATAAATTTTGCTTTACTGAGGTTTATGAACTTAGCAAAACATTAAAATCATAGCAATATTCATGATACTGCTTAACTATCACAAATATATAATATTCAATATACCGCCCATCACTACCACAGCTCTAACATGGCAAGCAAATGTTGTCATTACTTAGACACAGAAAACTGCAACTACAGTAGTCCGAAACTTCCGCACTTTAAAGACATCAATCTTTATTAAGTCCTTGAGGATACTTCAGTGCTTTGAATCTCCTTCATTAAACACCTATGGAGCACAAAAAATGCTCACAGCTCCGGATAAACTCAGAATCCAGATTTTAATGATCACATCATGTATGCTTCTGAAGTGTTTTGTCTCCCTATACATTTCATAGCTTATCAGACACAAACCACCACAGGCAATGTAAGACTGACTTAATTAAACAAATGCTGAAAGCAGATATCACAGCAGTGTTTGTGTGGCGAAGATTTGAACAAACAAGCAGGGTGCAATCTGAAATGTAGTCAATCTGTTTTCAAAATTAGAGCAACCATAATAGCTAATGGAATTACAAAATGAATCCATGAAATCAAGAACTCACTGAGATGCGGAAGCGTTTCACTCGACTGAAGAAAATTGCTGAGTTCATCTCTACCTGCGTTTCTTCTTGCTGAGGAGTTTTGGGAGTATAAATGTGAGTGGGCATGAAGCTGGGAAAATTGGGATATTTATAAAGAGCTTTGATGCTTTAGAATGTTTAGCATTGAAGAAAAAAAAAAACGAATTAAACCTACTCAAATAACTTTTGCTCACTTGAAAACTTAATATTCAGCATTTGCATATTGCTCACATCTACAGAAGCAGAAATGCCGTTGGCGAGAAGGTCTTTGTCACACCAAAAATAGGTGAAAATAATGCTTTCGTAATATTCTCTATAGCATAGTGTGTGATTTCATTGTGGTTTACTTGATAATTTTTACTCTGCAGAAAGTTCCGGCACAGATGTTTCAACAGCCCTGCAGCCTGAGAGAGACAGTGAATAGCATGAAGCCTGCTGTTTTCTAGAGAGCTCACTCAACGGGTGCCGGATGAGCCCATTTTTTTCAGGGGAGACAAACTCTCAGCCAAAACTGTGGTACAGACGATAAACAGTCATTTTCTTTATTGATGGATGTCTGAATAAACCGTGAACAAGAATATTTAAGGAATCTGCAAGAATTATAGGCTAAAAATATTACTAATTAGTATGCAACTAATGTATAGTGAGTGTGGTCCCATGATTTATGTCTTGTGCATCAGAACTTCCATTAAAGGTCCCGTTCTTCGTGATCCCACTGTTCAAACTTTAGTTAGTGTGTAATGTTGCTGTTAGAGCATAAATAATACCTGTAAAATTATAAAGCTCAAAGTTCAATGCCAAGCGAGATATTTTATTTAACAGAAGTTCCCTTTCAAAGCCTACAGCGAACGGCCGGCTTGGACTACATCCTGGTACTTCCTTCATAAATTACGTCAGTAGAACAGTAGAACAGACTAACCTCCGCCCACAAGAATTCGTGCAAAAAGGGGGCGTGGTCTTGTTGCTGTCCCACGTGGAGAAGAGGACGTGTAGCGTGGAGAAAAGGAAGTGTTGCGTTTGAGTGCGTTTGTCGCCATGTCGTCGAGACGCTGTTATTTTCATCCCGGAGTCAAATCACCTTTGTTTGGCTTTCCCAGGGACGCTGAAGAGATCATTGAGTGCATACATCACCCCGTTAAGAGGCGTGACCTTTCCACGTGCGCTAAGCTGCTGTCGAATCACAACACAGGAACCGTGACACGTTCGCTAAGCTGCTGTCAAATCCCAACACGGGAACCGCTGGCACAATCAGAACTTGTTACGTATTTCTGAAGGAGGGACTTCATAGAACAAGGAACTCATCAACCCGTTTTTAGGACAGTGAAAACAGCGGTGTACAGATAAGTAAATTGTGTTAAAAATACTGTTTTTTTTTACACACGAAACATGAACACGTTATATTGCACACTGTAAACCACAATCAAAGCTTCAAAAAACACGAAGAACGGGACATTTAAAGCTACACTGTGTGATATTTTCCCCCATCTAGCGGTGAAAGGGTATATGACCATCCAGTAAATATTAGTTTCTTTTCCTTCCAATTCCGATTTCGTTTTAACTCCTACGGTGGCCGATTTAGTCCAAGATTAACATGGCTTCGAGTTCGATCCAGCAATCCCCCTCTTCACATTCGCCATCGAGTTGTAACGCGTGTGTCCGGGTGAAAAATACGGATAGCTCACTCAACGCAACTGGAGTCGATGCAAACACGGAGGCGATTGACATCAAACAGCCCGCACTTTATTCCCCGCGGAACCCCCCACAAGAGTCCGGCACAAACTCCACTTCCGTCCACAGCATTACCCAACAAAACAAAAATAAATGAATGTTAGCAACAGAAGACAGAAAATAATCCGCACACATGGGAGCTCGAGGCGCAGTGCGCACACACACACACACACAGAACGCAGGCGCTCCAACCGGGGCGAACGCTCTTAAAGGGGCCACACTATTTTCCTACTCGTTACAGAGTGTTAAAACGCGAAAGGCGAAGCTTGAATTTACGGGTATGTCCCTCTTTGGCTAATGTACTTTCAAGATGGAGGGGAAACATGGCGACCCCCATTCGAACCCCTTACCCGTATGTATTTTCAATGGCATATTATAAACTTACGAGAATACTTTATTACTTGAAAGTAGTAAATATACATTAATGAGCACATATATTTTTGAAAGAACTAAGTGTTTTTAGCTAAGAATAAACTAAAAAAGTTACACAGTGTAGCTTTAAGGGATCATAGAAAGCGTCAATGCTCCCTGGTTTTCACAGTGCATTGTGGAACTTTTTAGGAAGCAAAAGTTTCAGTGGATTGAGGCAGCCCTTAAAATGTCTGACTCCCTGATCAGTGCCCAGACTGAACTAGGGAGCTGATTGAGACATAGATTGTAAAATGCACATTCAAACATCTTATTTAACATGAGATAAGATTTTTGTTCTTTTAACCTTTTCTAAACAGCAATATGAGATTTTACAGCTGACAACAATATTTGTGAAAATATTAACAGTATGATTTTTGACCAAATTGTGCAACCTTTCTATCTACTTCTATCAGTACACAACGTCCTTCTTTATGTATAATTGCATGCAGATTGTTACATGCTACTACAGTATGATAAAATAACATATTGTGTACAGTACACAATCAAGGACGCCTAATTCCACAGAAGTGTTCCAATAGAAGGGCGGACTTGATCTTAAATTAAAGACTAAGGGGTGTCTGACCTGTACTGAGCTTGGAAGTGCTCCTGAACGAAACTGTGTCGAGTTCCAGGCTGCTGTGAGTTTGCTGGGCCGGGGCATGGACTCTCCTCCAATTCCAAAGGACCCTGAGAGATGCAAGCAGAAGAAATGAATGAAAAAAATATATATTTAGCTGTTTTCACATTGGTTTTTGGATGATAACTACAGTTTACACAGGGAAAGTATATATTACACAGGGAAAGTATAGATTAGACAGCGAGGGTTTAAAACATTTTTTTCAATACAACCAGAATTTTGTTTTCTTCAGATATTAGAGAAATACAAGCCATGAATTATAACATCTAACTGAGACAGATATAGCCAGTATTAGTTGTTTTCCATTCAGAAAGAAATCGTTTTGCTATACTACAGAGATGATAACACAAAACGCATCACATTTTGAAATAAAAGTTTACAGTTATGTCTTTTAGGTGTTTTTGGGCCTAGATTTCTTTTGACTAACTTAATGGAATGCTAAACTTTCCATGTTCTTCTAATGTGTACATTTCAGGCCTGAGTTATAATGTTCATGTATTTATAAATTTATACTGCAAACATAAAATTACATTCTAGAAAATCGTGTGCCTTCGACTTTATTGCAACAGTTTGGGGAAGGTCCTTTCTGTACTAACATGACAATGCCCCTAAAAGGGTCCATAAATAAATTATTTACTGAGTGTGGATTTACTGAGAACTTGACTGGCCTGCACAAAGCCTAGACCTGAACCCCTATTGAACACCTTTGTGAAGAATTGGAATGGCAATTATGAGCCAGACCCGATAATCCAACATACAAAAGCTGCGGTTGGCCTAAAGCACTTTTCGGATAGTTTTTTAAATTATAGATTTATAAAACATATACACCCCCCCCCCCACACACACACACACACACACACACACACACACACACGCACACCTTTCCGCATCGACATGAAAATTCACTATCTGAACTTAAAGGTATAGTTCACCCAAAAATGAACTCACCCTCAAGTTGTTCCAAACCGGTATGAATTTCTTTCTTCTGCTGAACACAAAACAAGATATTTGGAAGAATCTTTGTAACCAAGCAGATATCGGGCAGCCATTGACTACCATAGTATTTTTTCCCCCACCAATGACTTGGTAACAAACATTCTTCCAAATATCTTTCTTTGTGTTCAGCAGAACAAATAAATGTATACAGGTTTGGAACAACTTGAGTGTGACTAAATGATGACAGAACTTTCATTTTTGGGTCCCTTTAAATGGTTGTAATTCAAGAATACTTTGGAATACAGACGTAAAATTGGTTTTAAAGAAGACGCTTGGCAGATTATTGTAGAAGTGAACTAAATTAAGAAAGTGAAACAGAAAAAAGTTATAGAAGTTTGAGTTTGGCAGCATTTGATTTGAATTCAACCTCTAATAAAGATAAAAAGAACACGTATGTGTGTGTTATAGCTCACCGCCACATCACAAATGGAGAATCTTTAATTTTCTTTATATTTAAAAATTTTCAGACATTTTTTTTTTATTTCTCATCAAATTGAATGCATGTTATCTTTTGAACTCTTGGCATGAAAACAAACTGAGCTTTCCACCAATCTTTCATGCTTTTTCAAAATAAAGGTCTGAACATGCCTTATGAGTATGAAAATATTCTTAAGATAGGATTGGTTAGTTCCCTTTCGTTCAGTCACTACGACGTACGTTAGTCACTAACGAATGGGGGTTTCGCTTAGAAGCCCATCATCTTCGAGCATATAGAAAACGCCCAATGGCGTGCCAATGCCATGGGGCATGCGGAATTTGCATGCGTAACTCCGCCTCACCGCGTGAGTATATAAGGAAGTATGTGGCAATATCGCATTATGTTTCTGCTTTTGGAGCCAAGAGTACCTTCTCTTCACTCCTCACAGCCTTCTGAGACTCTGTCAGCTTCTTCGAGATGAGCAGCTTTCCAGTCGGTGTTGGTGTTACGGCGCGTTCCAGTGATCACATACTTCCTGCTTGCTGATCTGCGCAGTGGTCCGTCTGACCTGGTGTGTGCTTCACTGGGCGCTTCGGCATCGACTGTGAAGTTTCCTCTCATAAAAGAGCTTGCACGTGACGCGTCCTTTTCAGGATGTCTCATCTGTGCACTTCTGGGTGCGGTGGATTTCTCGCGTCTTCTGATGGGCACGAGCGCTGCGTGACGTGTTTGGGCTTTCAGCACGCTCAGGCAGCGCTCGTGGATGACTCATGTTCCCACTGCGGGAACATGGTCATCTCGGTGTTACGATCGAGACTCCGTGAGCTTCACGCTGATGCCGGAGCGAGAGTCCCCTCTTCCACACCCCAATCTGCGGTCTCCAAGCGAGGCTGCACTTTGGCTGGTGGCCAGGGTGATGGTGTGGAATGATGCGGCGACGCTGATGCCTCGGCCCACACCCCCCTCTCAAGCACCTGACCCGCCCCATGTTCAGGTGTCTACATCGGGGCTGGCTCATGCTGTCCCGACTGTGGCGTTTGGCGTGGCGGAGGACGAGGAAATGTCCATCGCCGCATCACAAGGTGGGCTGGAGTCATCCGAGGATGAGGATTCGGCTGTGCTGCCACCTTCGGGCGTAGTAGCATTGCCCGAGTCGGACCCGGAATTGACAGCCATGCTATCTCGGGCCGCCGCTGCGCTTGGGTTGGAGCGGAACCCTCCGCCCCGACCTGAGCGTTCACGGTTGGATGATTGGTTTTTGGGGGAGCGTCCGGACAACCGTCCGGCCACTCCTCCAATTCCTTTCTTGCCCGAGGTGCATGAAGAGATCGCGCGGTCCTGGAAGAACCCGTTGTCTTCCCGCGACCGTTTGGCGAGCTCTTCCGCCTTCTCCACCCTTGATGGAGCGGTGGCTAATGGGTACACTGGGGTCCCCCCGGTCAAACGCTCTGTTGCGATGCAACTGTGTCCGCAGAGTGCTTCGACTTGGCGCGGTGATCCTAACCACCCCTCCAAGGCCTGTAGGTTTTCGTCGTCCCTGGTGGCGAAGACCTATAGAGCTGCAGGGCAGTCCGCCGCTTCACTGCATGCCATGGCAACTCTTCAGGCCTACCAGGCCAAGTTGCTGTGCGACATGCACGAGGGAGGAGCTGACCCAGGACTCAGCAATGAGTTGCGTGCCGCCACCGACCTCGCTCTCCGGGCGACGAAGGTGACCGCACGCTCCCTGGGTCAGGTGATGTCCACAAATGTGGTCCAGGAGCGACACCTATGGCTCACCCTGGCCGATATGCAGGACGCCGAGCGAACACGGTTCCTCGACGCCCCCATATCCCAGGGTGGGCTATTCGGCGGGGCGGTCGAGAACTTCACCCAACAGTTCTCAGCCGCTCAGAAGCAGACTGAGGCAATAAAACATATACTGCCCCGGCGGTCCGCTGCTGCCTCCACCCAGCCACCCGCGCAGTTGCCTCAGCCTACTCGCCGCCGCCGACGCCCTCCTGCGGTTCCCTCAACCTCTGCGCCACCCAAGCAGCAGCCTCCACCCGGGCCGCGCAGAGGTAGTCGCAGGAAGGCATCCCAGTCCGCTCCAGCCCCTCAGCCCGCGAAGAAACGCCAGGCTAAGCGGCGCTCCTGACGAGGACAGCTCAGGGATGGGCAGTTCTTTCCGGGAGACGGCAGCAGGGCCCTCCACCGGGGGAGAATCTATTGTTCAGCTGCTGGCCCCCGGGTCAGCAGCACCCTAATGTGGTTAAAGAAAGAACTGACAATCCCATCCCTGAGCACCCAGAGACCGGTGATGACGGTGCGCGCCTACTTCCATGTCTCCATCCTTCCTCGACACAGACCGTTCCTACGGTTTGCTTTCGAGGGGCGGGCATATCAGTACGCGGTCCTCCCATTCGGGCTATCTCTGTCACCTCGCGTCTTTACGAAGATTGCCGAGGCAGCCATTGCTCCCCTTCGGCAGCACGGGGTCGGTCCGCATCCTGAATTACCTCGACGACTGGCTCATACTGGGCCACTCTCGGGAGCAGGTTTGCGGACACAGAGATCGGGTGCTCCATCACCTAGCCCGTCTGGGCCTTCGGGTCAACTGGGAGAAGAGCAAACTCTGCCCAGCGCACAGGATCTCTTTTCTCGGTATGGACATCGACTAGGTCGCCATGTTTACTTGCCTCCGTCAAATCGAGAGCAAGAGTGCGGTTCCACTGAAACTATTTCAGAGGCTCCTGGGGCATATGGCATCTGCAGCCGCGGTGACGCAGCTCGGATTGCTACATATGAGACCGCTTCAGCACTGGATTCGCGATCGAGTCCCGAGGTGCGCATGGCAGTCTGGCACGCTCCGGGTATAAGTGACTCGGGCCTGCCTTCAGACACTCACCCCGTGGTCGAACCTCAGTTTTCTACGGGCCGGTGTGCCCTTAGAACGAGTTTCCAGGCATCTTGTCGTAATCAACGGATGCCTCTGCCACGGGTTGGGGTGCCATGTGCAATGGACAAGCAGCCGTGGGCTCCTGGACAGGACCCCAGCGCCTCCTGCATGTCAATTGCCTCGAGTTACTGGCAGTACGGTTCGCCCTGCACCGCTTCCGGGCGTTGCTGAGGGGTCAACATGTGCTTGTCAGGACAGACAACTCGGCCGTAGATCAACCACCAGGGCGGTCTACGCTCCCGCCGTATGTCTCAACTCGCCCGCCACCTCGTTTTATGGAGTCAGAAGCGCCTGAGGTCCCTTCGTGCTGTCCATATCCCAGGAGCCCTGAACCGTGCAGCCGACGAGCTCTCACGGCTTTAGCCACTCCTGGGAGAATGGAGACTCCATCCCCAGACGGTCCAGCTGATTTGGGAATAGTTCGGGGACGCGCAGGTAGATCTGTTTGCCTCCCACGACTCTTCCCACTGCAGCCTGTTCTATTCCCTGACCGAGGGCACGCTCGGCACGGATGCACTGGCGCACAGCTGGCCGCGGGGCCTACGCAAATATGCGTTCCCCCCAGTGAGCCTACTCGCACAGCTCCTGTGCAGGATCAGGGAGGACAAGGAGCAGGAACTTTTGGTCGCCCCGTACTGGCACGGCCGGACCTGGTTCCCCGAACTCTTACTCCTTGTGACAGCCCCTCCCTGGCCAATTCCTCTGAGACCCGGACCTCCTTACTCAGAGACTGGGCACCCTATGGCACCCGCGTCCCGATCATTGGAACCTCCACGTGTGGCTCCTGGATGGGACGCGGCAGGTTTGAGTGGCCTGCCACCTCCGGTGGTCGCCACCATCACTTCCGCTAGGGCAGAGTCCACTCGGCATGCCTATGCATTGAAGTGGAACCTCTTCGTCACCTGGTGCTCTTCTCGCCAAGAAGACACCTGGAAATGCCTGATCGGGTCCGTGCTATCGTTCCTCTAAGAGGGGCTGGAGCGAAGGCTGTCTCCCTCCACCCTTAAAGTTTATGTGGCCGCAATATTTGCCTACCACGATCTCTTGGGGGACAAAAAGGGAAGTCAGCACGACCTGATCATCAGGTTCCTGAGGGGGGCGAGGAGACTGAATCATCCTCGCTCTCCTCTCGTACCCTCTTGGGACCTCGCAGTAGTTCTAAGTGCTCTGTAGAGGCCTCCCTTTGAGCTTTTGCGGTCGGTTGATATTAAGTTTCTGTCAATGAAGACGGCTCTGCTGACCGCATTGGCCTCGATTAAGAGGGTCGGGGATCTGCAGGCATTTTCGGTTGACGAAGCGTGCCTGGAGTTCGGGCCGGCTAACTCTCACGTGATCCTGAGACCCCGGCCTGGATATGTGCCCAAGGTTCCCACCACTCCGTTCAAAGACCAGGTGGTGAACCTGCAAGCGCTGCCTTTGGAGGAGGCAGACACAGCCTTGGCATTGCTCTGTCCAGTTTAGATTAGATTAGATTAGATTCAACTTTATTGGCATTACACAAGTACAAGTACAAGGCAACGAAATGCAGTTTAGGTCTAACCAGAAGTGCAATAGCAGCAAGTGCATGATATATACAGTGGTTGCGTAAGTGCAGGACATGGAAATGTACTGAATAGGGCTGTGCAATTAATCGAATTTCGATTTCGATTTCGATTTTGCCTCCCAACGATCACCAAAATAGTACAATCGAGAAAAAACGATTATTTTGCCTTGCGTTCTGAATGAAACGCGCACGCGCACATCCGCCCCTCCCGAACCCACAAATCTCTCTCAGGTCGTGAGTCTCGTGTGCATATCATCCGCTGGAATTTAAAAACTCGGCGCGAGTAAAGATGGCAGAAGGAGGGCAGTTACAGCAGCGTTTGGTGAGCAAAAAAGGCAAAACCAACTCCGTTGTCTGGGAACAGTTTGGCTTCGAGGAATCAGACGACGAGCAGAAACATGCTAAGATTTGCTACATGGTAGTGGCTGCAACGCAAGGGAACACCACGAATTTGTTTAACCACTTGAAAATTAAACAGAGTGACCTATGACAATCTAATAAAGAAACAAAAACTGAGGAGAGCAGGGGAGCCGTGTAAACGTCCTTTTTTTCCTTCATATTTTTCAAATAATTCTCTCTTTGTAAACTTTGTTCAATGCATGCGAGATTGCGAGTGCTGCCATATTTTCGAATATGACCAGTCGTTTTCACCGTCATCACGCGGGTTTAGTGGCAGAAGACGCGAATGATGAGCCGCGCGCGCTGTGAGAAAATGTGTCTGTGCGTTCATCCGAGAGCGCGCACACGTCTCTCAGCGCGCAAATATTGAGTTCTCTTTCAAGTCTTGCTCTTAAACGGACAAACTCACACAAAACGTATGTCAACATGTCCATCTTGATGAGTATCTTAGCAGACATAGTCTGTATATGCCTTAAGTGAACTTTATACAGTCGATAAAGAAGACGCGAGGTCTTAAAGGGGCAGTAGCGTTTACTGTTGTCTGTTTAATGTCAAACAACAAAAGACAAGGACATCACTCACCGCTCTTGATTGAATAGCTTTTGTAAGTTTAATAGGATTAATCTTTAATTTATGCACTCAAATATGCAATGTTATTTTACATTTGATACATTTCTGTACCTGAAAACTAATGTTAGACGTACATGAAAAGCATAGCCGAACCATATTGTTGATCTTATTTATTTGTGGTTATCATTTTTACGTGAATACTTTTATACTTTGATTCGAATATATGTTATATTATTTATTTTAATAGTTCAAAAAGTACAACAAATGTTACAATTTCAATTGAATTGTTGAAAGGTGTATTTTTAATAAATACAACACATTCCCAAAGTCATGTGAAATAATCGTGTTACATAATCGTGATTTCAATATTGACCAAAATAATCGTGATTATGATTTTTTCCATAATCGAGCAGCCCTAGTACTGAATATATATAAATATGTATAAATAGAGAGATGGTTATTACTATAAACAGAACTGAATTTACAGGTGAATATGTACAGTGAATAAATATACAGATGGCTATTACTATAAACAGAATTTACAAGTGAATATGTACTATTAATATACTATACAGATGGCTATTACTTTAAACAGAATTTTACAGATAGAGGTATACAATAATATGTTAGGCTAATATGAGGAATATAGCAGTGGATAGTAGTACGCGCCCTCCGCGCATATGTTTACAGCACGCAGTGTTTCAGGACCTCAGACCAGCTCTTTGTCTGTTATGGTGGAGAGCGGAAGGGAAGAGCTCTCTCAAAGCAGAGGTTGTCTCACTGGATAGTGGACACCATTGTTTTGGCTTACCAGCAGCAAGGTTGACCATGTCCCCTTGGGGTCAGGGCACAATCCACTCGGAGTGTGGCCTCCTCTTGGGCTTTAGCGCATGGTGCCTCGCTAACAGACATCTGCAGAGCTGCAGGCTGGGCGACACCGAACACATTCGCCAGATTCTACAATCTCCGAGTGGAGCCAGTGTCCAACTATGTACTCGCCCCCCCGAGGGGCCGGTAATGGGCCAGGCTCAGGTGTCATCGCTTGCTCGCCATTCCACTCCACGGACTGGATACGTGCGATATTTTTCCTCAGGTGAGTTTCCCCGAGAGCCCTGAGTTCCTCCAGCACCGCTTACGCCGATACCTGTGTGTCTGCCCTCTCACGAGCCCAGACCCTCGTGCCCGGCCAGGTGCCCCGTGTGCATGGTTCCCCTCCGGCGACCCCCACACGAGTATTTCCACCGTCAGCCTCCCTTGCGAGCAGGTGTCTTTCCCTTGGCAAGCCCCTGCCACCCCTAGGGTTAAAAATTCCACCTACGGCTGGTACCCTAGAGTTTTTCCATATACAGCCCTTAGCGGGTCATATGTGTACTCTTAAGTCCTCCCTACGGGCAGGCATCTTGGCATTCCCTTACTGGGATATGCTTCCCAGTGTACCTTGGTATTCCTGTGTTAAGCGTGAGTCCTTCGTCCGTATTAGTCTTACGACAGGGAACTCACACTTACGCAGGGCACTGGAAGACAGCTGAGTGGCGGGATTATATTGGAACCCCCATTCGTTAGTCACTAACATACGTCGTAGTGACTGAACGAAAGGGAACATCTCGGTTACGGATATAACCCTCGTTCCATGATGACGGAACAGAGACGTACGTTCCGTTGCCACATCAGCTGTGCTACCTGGAACGCAGGAGTTCAGTCTTGGCTCCTCAAGCAGGTAACATAATGTGATATTGCCACGTACTTCCTTATATACTCACGCGGTGAGGCGGAGTTACGTATGCAAAATCCGCATGCCCCATGGCATTGGCATGCCATTGGGCGTTTTTATATGCTCGAAGATGATAGGCTTCTAAGCGAAACCCCCATTCGTTAGTCACTAACGTACGTCTCCGTTCCCTCCTCAGCGAACGAGGGTTACATCCGTAACCGAGACGTTTTTAACTAAATTCGAAGTTTCAGGATTTGGGCATTATGGAAGGACATATATGAAAGAAATATAATGTTCTGCATAAAATTAAGGAAGGGAATGAATTAATTACATGTAGATGCTACTACTGTCATTCTGAGCAGTCCATGAACAAACTTATTTCATTTTCATTTTATATTGCATTGAGATGCAAGCAATACTTGAACCACCAACTAAGAAACTTGGCAAAAGATCTAAACACATAATGAAGACACACCAGCAATTCAAAGACAGTCAAAAAAAAAATGAGAAGAAGCTTTGTAGAAAATAATATACTGAATTCACAGACATTCTTTTCCTGATGGGATTAGAATTCTATGAGGGTCATTGAAATATCCAAAAACAGTAGGTAATTTTGCTTCATCATTTTTACTGAGGTTACGCAAGGATAAACACAGACATGTTCGATTTGGATGGGATTAAAATCATGTCAAGTACATCTGTGAAACACAAATTTACCTAACCTCCTCAGGGACAACTAACTCCCCAAACAGGGCTTAAGACATTCAGGGAATTATGGGGAGCAGTCAGAGAATTATGGGAAACAGTCAGTATGATAAAAGTCATCTGATTCTTCAATGCAAATCCTAACGGCAGAATTAAACATGTCCTTACATAAAATCTTTCCATACTGGAAGTGATAGAGAAGAATTTATACCTTAACACAAGAAACTAGTACCTTCGGGGAACTAAAAGGCAGAAAGAGTGCTGTCAGACATTGGCGCTAATAATGCCATATTCACTGAGACTGAGGCACTGACTGAAACAGGAAACATTGTTTGTGAGAAGAACTGTTATACAGTAAGTTAGATCTGGCTGTGGTCTCTTTCCTTATTCATATCAGATGAATTGTCAAGCTTTCAGTGCACACTCAAAGAAGCACCTTCTCAAAACTGGGTCAAAAGCCACTTAGCTGGACTTTAGAACAAAGAATTGATGCCTCAGTGACAAGACTGGGCAGCATTTCCCTCTCGCTCTCTCTCTCTGTCGGAGTGCATGCTGGTGAGTGCATTTGTGACTGTGTGCTAAAACTTGTTTTGTGTGTTTTTTATCTTTATTGTATTGGTCTCTAAAATAAATTACACATTTTAAAATCAGAACTTTAAATGGTTTTTAAATGGTTCCAGAGATGGAGAAACACAGTGATTTTAAAAATGGGATTTTTGGAAAAGAGAATGGGATGGGTAGATTGTCACAAACAGTCACAAACCCTCTATTAGTGGAGGTGTTGCGGTTTTGTTTTCAAAACATGTGTTGCCTTTATCTTATGCATTTGATGAAATAATTTGTGGATGTTTTTTTAAAGGTTAATGTTAAATTTGAGAAAACCACTATGGTGCTTATAAATATATATGCACCTAAAAAGGGACTGGAAATAGTTTTTTACTTTAATAAGGTGGATGCATTTTTGAAAGATTTAAATCCAGAAGAGTTGTTATTTATAAGTGGAGATTTTAGTTGTACCGCTAATGATAATCTGGATAAAAATCTTAAAGAACCACATGCTGTTTCAGAGAAAACACAACTGATTGAAACTCACAATTTGTGTGATATATGGAGAAGTAGGCTATGCATCAAAAGCAGCACACTTGGGCTCATAGTACTGAACAGTACTGAACCATATCTTCCGGTCATATGTGGGGTAACGCAGCGCTGTTTTATCATATTAGATTCATCTGAGTGTGTTGAAAGTCATGTTACAATGCTACTCTGTGAGTTTGTTTGGTGGCTACTATGAGACACTTGTTGCACACTGCACTAAGCTAGATCGATATTAGGCATGGTAAAATATGGTACTCATGGTAAATCAAGAAAACAAGATTTAAAGGGGTCATGGCTTTTTTACTTTTTTTATACTGTTGTCTGATGTCAACTTATTCCGTTAGCGTGGTTATTACATTCAAAAACATCATAATGAATAAGGAATAGGCTATTTTCTGACCTGGTTTTGAGGCTCTCTGAAAAACGCTCAGTTGTGATTGCCGTGCCGCACTGAAGACTTGGAAGTAAACGCCCATGGCTAGGATTGGATAAGATTTGCATATTTAATGAGCTTCTGCTTCCCCTGTCAGTGACAGCGTGTGGCAGACAGCAACCGGAATGAATCGCCCAGCCCACAGCCAGGGCTCACAAAATGTCTTTATCAAACAAACACAATGATTCATCTCTCATCCACCCACGATTGATTGGAATGATATTTTTTATTAACGCTACTTGGCCCACCCGATCGATGAATATAACCACAAACCTGCTTGTGTGCCCTTCAAATATCGAGTCAAGAGAGTGAACAACGCAAATCAAGACAGTATTATCCAGCATGTGACAGCGTGCTAA
Organism: Romanogobio albipinnatus; assembly: GCA_023566225.1. Lineage (NCBI taxonomy): Eukaryota > Metazoa > Chordata > Actinopteri > Cypriniformes > Gobionidae > Romanogobio > Romanogobio albipinnatus. The sequence continues at coordinate 29,720,260 of CM042250.1, read as the reverse complement.
GGTATGTTCTGTTAGACACATACACATAATCCATAGATATCAAACGATCTGTAACAATGCAATTCTATCACATATTAAAAAAAACATGTTTTACTCATATTAGTGTGTTGCTTCATTCGTTCATGTAATCTCATCCTGTCTGCAAATCCAGTCTCTTGTTTACAAACGACTCTGTGGTTAAATGAACATACATGCAATGTATTCCCCACGTGAGCTGGACATTAATTAAAAATAAAGTTAATTCATGCATTCATAATATTGGAATCCGAATGCCTAAAAATCAGAATCCGAAAAGCTTATGTGGTATGTTTACTGCTTAGAAATTCGATGCTGTTTAGCTCTATGCTGCTCTTAGCTGTCATGTTAATGGCACGAGTCGGTGGGCAGGGCTAAAGAATCAGGCGTTGTTCTTCTTCTGTTGAGGCGGTGCTTCACTACACTCTAACGTCATAGCTGGGCACATTCTGAGATCGATTGTTTGCTGGGCCTGGTGTCAATAAAAGCTTTTCTTTGACTTACAAGGAAGTTTTCAGCTCTGAAACGTACAGGATATTCTTATATTACCATGACCTTTTATATATCAAAAGCTCAAGGGAAAGTTGATTTCTCAATTCATCACCAATTTAAACAATACGACTAATAGTGTTGAGCTATATAACAATGATTTGTTTTGATTAATGTATCCAAACAGTTACTCAAGTCACCTGTCTAATAAAATACAATATAAAGCGTCTTTCGGGTTTCCATGGTTTCTACAAAATAAATTGAGGGTAATGTGGGAAAGATGTCATTGATAGGTATGGACACAGTCTGTGTCCTGGTTAAAATTGCTTATTTCTCTTGATTTAAACATTCTTGGAAACATTTGGGATAATGCAAGCACACAAGTCAACAAAATATATAACATTGTTCTAGTGGTTTTTGGATATTTGAATCCAAAAATCTTACATATTGAGCCTTTAAGTGAATGTTCATAATTTGTTTGCGTGTTGCTTTAAAAGTCATCATGTCTTTGTTGCAGCATTGAATTACAGTTACACTAACACCATGTTCTTATAACGCTAAAATAATCTGAAGGAAGGATTTTTTGTTCAAAACAATTTACTAGACTTTTGTTGCTGTGTTAATTTTTGGGAAAACTTGCCAGGTATGTGGAAACCGTTTTAGGCTATGAAAGTAATTGTTTAATTAAAAGGCACCAGAATACGAGAAAATGGCATCTACTCCAGTAAAATCTTTCTGGGGGAGGACCCACCCACATTTTTTTTGCTTCTGACACCCATAATATCGCTTTAATTAGGGATGTTTTGGATGTTTCTAAACTTTTGGGAATTAACTCTGGTCTGATTTCGCTCGATCAAGAGAAAGCTTTTGATAGAGTTGAACATCTGTTTTTGTGGAATACATTAGAAGATCTTTTATATCAATGATTCAGGGCTATATACTGTACCACTGAGATCGTTATTAAGATTAATGGTGGTTTGAGTGCTCTGTTCAAAGTTCAGAGGGGAGTGGGATGAGATGTCCCATGTCTGGTATGCTGTATTCCCATAGAACCTTTACTTCAAAAGTTACAAGTTCATGTAAAAAGTCTGGTTTTCCCTGGTTGTAAAATCTCTTTATCTTTCTATTTGGAAAATTTTAATTTCATAAAGAAAAATTGGGAAGGTATAATTGAGAAAATAAATGATTGGAAAATGGAAATGTTACTCCCTCAGATATGGCTTCTTCTCTATTGCTTGTTTAGACCCCCAAATGGACTTGTAAATATGGGGTTAACATTGGTGGATGGAATCAGCAACTTCTCTTTATTGGTTATTGGAAGAACCACTTGTGTTTGGAGCTCGATTTGATGTTTCTGGAGAAGATTTTCCTGTTAATAACAGACTTATTATGTTATAGAAAACTTTTTAAGTAAAAGAAATCATCATAAATGAATCAGTATATAGACCTGAAAAAGTCACTACCCTTTTAGGAGTTCAGTCAATACCTTTTGCTACAAAGTTACTAACTATTAAAATTAACTGTTGAAGAGAAGACACTTTTAGGAAAGTTTAGTGCAGTGACATTGAAATTTCACCTGCTATAGATGGGTCCTGTTTTACTAGGCCCCTGTTGAACTTGGGAGTTAATGAACATATTGATTTTTGTAATGAACATATTGATTTTTGAACAGTAGAAGGAAAAATATTAATGCATTGTGAAATATATTCATCAGCACAAATTAAGTATTAAAACAGATACAGTAGGGATTGATTCTGAAACTAAGCCTGTTTGGCGAGCACTTTATAAACCACCATAAAAAATGGTGATAATATATATGTTTTTATATTACCAGGAGAAATAAGGACAAGATGTTGTATTACCATATATAAAAAAAATATGGTAAAATCAAGAATACCTATTGATTTTCATTTTCACAAACTAATGAGTACGATAAATGCTTTTTAAATTCAGTGGTGTTGTGATAATGCTCTGTGTTTAGTTTTTGATGAAGAAATTGTTTTTGAATAAAGTGATTGTAAATCTCAAATCTCGCTCTCGCTCTTTCTCAAAATGTTTTCACCAAATGCAAAAATATGCTAGATAAAACTTGATAATTTTGCTTTATGTGATGATAGTGAGGGTCTAAAGTAGCACTGACCTGCTTGTAGAATAAAACTATACACCAGGAAAACAAAAACCACTGAGGAGTGCAGTGCACAGTCAGAAATATAACAGTAAACTGATGATGTCTGGAGAACATTGCTACACATTACCATAACATTGTCTAGTTTCCATTCTCTGGGAGCAGTAACTGCAGAACTCTAAAATCAACATTTTTGGATTTTTGTTCACTCAAAATGACTGAAAAGAATTCAAATTCAACAAATTAATTTCAAAAGGCTAGACAAAGTAGACATCTGCAGAAATAGAGTGAGTGACTATTTGTTGTTAAAGAAACCTCAGATGACCATATGCTAGAAAATAATTCAAGACCATGTTTTCATAACACTAATATAAAGGTGCAGCTCATGTCTACCTATCTGTTTGTCTCATCACAGAACTTGGAATGGGGTTTGAATGAGTTATTGCTTTTAAAGAGATATGAGGTCAAACAGATACCCATCACCAGCATCAGCAAAACATTAGAAACTGCTAGACCACACAGATACTCATGGGTATTAGATATCAGAATGTTTCATTCAGCAGACAAACTCCAGCCCAAGGACTTGCCCTTGCAGAGGAGCTGCTGCTGTTAACAATGACTGTCCTCCGAATTATTCACTGTAGAGTCACTGAAGATGCACACAAATGTGTCTATTGAACATCACTGTCTTCTGTGAATCTTTTCTGATACAGTTAAATTCAGTTAAGAACATGTCTCTCATATAAAGAAAGCTGTTGTCACCCTGTAGTCAATAATTGTATCCATAAAACTCATCTTTGATCACTAAAATTACATATTTAAATGTTTTTTTTTTCTGTGAAAAAAGTGTTGTAATGCTTATGTAACTCACCCTTGCTTCATTAAATGCAAAACCATGAATATGCAAATTAGCCCCACCTCCACGCAATCACACAAGCTCAGAATAGCTGATCCACTCTGTCAACTTTACTGTAGTAAACGCTTCACAATGGCAGTGATTCAGAACAAGTGGAAGAGCGAATTATACAAGCTTGTCTACAAGTATCAGAATGGTAATGCGTTGCGAACATGTGAAGCCAGAGAGGGAAGGAAGAGAGGAAGGAGTTGTGAGGAAGTGACCTGGGAGAAAGTGAGGGAGAATTGTGGGAGAAAATGTATGAGGTAGAAAGGTAAGAATTTTTAGGTGAGAGATAATAGGTTGAGGAAGGAGCTATGAAGAAATTAGGTATAAGTATTATGCTATACCTAAAAATGAGGTATTACACAGAACTGTGGCAAGAGCTAAAAGGAAGTAAAGGAAGGTTAACTGTGTGAAACGTTACAAAGCAGTGAAGGAAGGGTAGTGTAAGAATTGGGACCGATTTCCAGAGAGGGAAGCGCAATAAGATATTAGGGCTGAGTGGAAGTAGCCTTACTGTGAGGAAGTAGGGGGAGAGTTGTGAGGAAGTGGTGCAAGGCAACAGGGAACTGTGGGAAGAGATGGAAGAGTTGTGATGGTGAGGGAAGAGTTATGAGGAAGTAAGAGCAGAAGTGTGAAGAATAGAAGGAAGAGCCATGATGAATTGAGGCAATGTGTATAAGGAAGTTCTAAGAGATGGTTGGAGACAAAGTGAGGAAGAGTTGTGCACAAGCAAAAGGATGTGTTTTGAGGAAGTGGGGGAAGAGCTATGAGGAAATGAGGGAAGAGTTTTGAACAAAAAAAGGCAGAGACCTGAGGAAGAGAAGAAGGAAAGTGAGAGGAAGTGAAGGCAGAGGTGAAGTCGGTGAGAGTCTGGGAAGTGGGAGAAAGTCTTTGAGGAAGAGAGAGAAGAGCTTTAGAGAGGAGAGGTAAGAGCTGGAAGAAAGTGAGGGAGAAGTTGCGAGGAAATGTGTGGGAAAGAAATGGTGAAGAAGTGAACAGGGATCTATGAGAAAGGGGGGGGGGGGGTTATAAAGAAAGAAGTTAAGGAAGGACTTAGATGAAATAAAGTAAGGGCTGTAATTAAAAGTACATGAATCATGCTGAATCTACAAGTCCTTTTTATCCACTACATCCATCTGTCTGCCCACGGAGGACAGTGTGAGTAACCTCCTGCATGTGGAGCAGGATGTTTGTAAGGAAATGCAGTATGAAAACAGCTGAAACATTCTTGCAACAAATGAATCCGAAACATGCCAAGTATTTACCTCCTCTCACAGAAGCAGTACTCCAAGAAGTGTCTAAATGAGTCTTTAAAAATATGCACAGCCCTATCAAAGTTATTCCTTACTGGTCAACAGTTCAGAGCTTTGTGTATACTAGCATATGGCTTTGAAACCTATAAAACGTCCCTCTTTTTCTGTCAAGATAAGAACAAAGATTGTTGAAGTTGACAAGAAATCAGTTAAAACGTTTGGCATGGAAACTTGTCCCTTGTCCCATAGCTGTCAGAGATGCATGTACACATCATCTTTCATCAGACTCTTTCATTCCAGTGAAATCACAATATATTGCAAATAACTGGTTTAAAATGACCCCAAGATGTACACTTAAATAACAGACAAAGGTGCATGATATATATATAAAAAAACACACACACTTTAAGCAATATGTTTCAGAAGAATTATATATATATTTATATAATTTATATTTTATTTATTAATATTATTGCCGATAATTAATTTTAGATGTAGTTCCAGACTATTTATTATATTATTATATTGCATATGTACAGTACATAATATTAATATATCTAATTATTATCTATTATATTTAAATGGAAGTTTAAGACATTTGAAACACTGACACTAACAAAAATAACAATTTTTTTAAATGTTGTCATTCGAGCAAGATTTAAATGCAATCTCTGCCAGAAATATTCCTCTAAACCATATCTGCTCATGCTCAGACAGAAAGAATCCTGGCCTCTGTTGTTAGTCCACTTTCTTAACAATCCAGTAAGGGCAGTTAATTGGTGTCCTTCAGAGCGTTTCTCTGTGATCAGAGGCATTTAAGGACTGTATAGAGATTTCAGCTCAACTCTGTAGTGAAGCACGAGGCACTTTCTTTACAAGAAACCCATCCATCCTTTTATTTCTTCCATCATTTGGGCGGCACCAACGGTCATGTGAAGTCAACAGTCGCTGGGAGGTCAGTGAGAATGGAGTAACAGACAGAGAGGCATGTAAAGGGGGACGAAATGCTAGTCTTGCAGGAAAGGGGCTGACTCACAGCTATTCTTTCAGACACACATAGCAGCTGCTAATTCAGGCTATTCAGCCAGGGCTTACGGTATCACAGCAAACACTGGGGACTCACAGGATAGGAAAAAACCCTGACAGGCATTTCACTCTAACAACCCTCCATCTCCGCATTTGTTTATCCATATGTCAACTTTATCCATCTCTCCATTGTTCCATTTCTGCATTCCAATTAGACATTCAAAATCTCTCTCTCTCTCTCTCTCTCTCTCTCTCTCTCTCTCTCTCTCTCTCTCTCTCTCTCTCTCTCTCTCTCTCTCTCTCTCTCTCTCTCTCTCTCTCTCTCTCTCTCTCTCTCTCTCTCTCTCTCTCTCTCTCTCTCTCTCTCTCTCTCTCTCTCTCTCTCTCTCTCTCTCTCTCTCTCTCTCTCTCTCTCTTAGCTCACAAGCTCTTATCTGCTGGGTTTTTTAGTGATTCGTTTTAGTGATTCGTGAAGAGCAGAGTAGATGATCTTCCTTCCTTTACTCACTTTGCCTAACACTACAAATGGATATTTTACTCTGTTCCTATTTTAATGGGATACCAAGTTTGAAGGTTAGAAGGTTCCCTGTATCAGTGTTTCCAACATCACTTTTAAGCAGTGGGGGAGAATTACCGCCACAAATGAAACTTCAGGGCCACGGCACAAGAAATCATTCTTTACCTGAGTGGCCAATGTGAGATTTGCAGGCTGTTTTCTCAAGTCAAGTCAAATTTATTTGTAAAGAATTTTTCACAATACACAGCGTTTCAAAGCAGCGTTAGGCCTGGGACACACTAGACGATTTTAAAATCTTAACTGATTTTAAAACTGTGGGAGACCACAGACATAAGGCCAGTTTCAACCGATTTTTAGCATTATAATCCTCCGAATGCAATACCGAATTATTTTTCTTTTAAATGGTTGTATCGTGTTTGTTATATAATTTTATTGGTAGGGTTGGGCATCGAGAACCGGTTCCAACTTGGAACCGTTTACAAAATAACGATGACATTGGAATCGTTTAGAAATTTTGTTTTCGATTCCGATCATCGGTTCCAAACGCGCAAGTTTTGGTTTCCATAGTCGCCACCGGATTTCCGGAAGTGCTTGCCACGCCCGTTTGTTCTGTTGCAGCCATGGAGCACGGTAAGCAGCGCTCAAAAGTGTGGCTTTATTTCACTTTTTTTAAAAAGCCTGGGTCGGCACAGTGCAACACATGTGACAACCTTATTTATTGCACAGGAGGATGCACTACAAATATGTGGTGTATAAATTAACGAGTGTAGCGTGTTTGACATGCTGCGCAGGTCCACTGTCCTACTCGGGCAACCCTGCGCTAACCAACATTATTAAAGGGATAGTTCACCCTGAAATTAAAATAAAGCCTTCTTTTACTTACCCTGATGTTGTCCCAGTGCCCTATCTTATGAAAATGTAAAAAAAATAGTCCTGCACGCGCTCCTTCCTATTATGGTAGTGAATGGCGATCAGCTAAAACATTACAAAAAATAAACAAATGTATCACGCAATGATACAGGGAGACATGCGCCATATATGGAAAGTGTTCAGGGGGCACACTATAAGGTTTTGCAAGAAAGAACCCGTATTATTCAGTCAAAACACTGAGCTCGGCCGTTAGCCTACTCGTTAGCCTACTCCTGTGTATGCACACTATGAGCCGTCAGCAGCCGCCGGCGCTCATGCCTACTATAATGAGTAGCAACTGCCTGCACAACCGGAGGCAGTCCTAGGACCGCATTTCTAGGACCATAGGTTTTTATTGACAACGTATATAATGTGTGTGCTCTGTGGTGACTAAGATTTGAAAAATTAAAATTTGAAATTAAAAATGAGGGATGTTCCTTATTTCATTCACTTCTCTATCTTTCGCTCTCTTAGGAGTCAGTGAAGAAGTTGTCCATGAAGTTCTTCCTATGTGGTTCACGGCATGAACAAATTTGTTTTTGTGTGTGTTCAAATTTAACTGTTGCAATATATTATTTTATAAAATATACACAATCTTAAATCTACCCCCAGAGTCATCCTTGTGTATTCCCTCTGTACTCGAAAATGTGATTGACTGAAAAGGCTATACCATTCCTTGTTTATTTTACTTGTTGAGTTATTAAATTATGCAACTTGGACGCAATAATTACTCAACATTCCTAGAAACCAGATTTAATTGCAATAAAGAAAGCAGTATTTGGGTGTAATAAACCTTTAAATACCTCTAAAAAAAAATTTTTTTAAAAAGGGTTAAAATAGTGCCTTGGTGGCACTTGTTTCGGATCTCCAAAACTAGGGTCCTGGAAATGTGTTCCTGGGATTGCAGTTCTCCGATTCGGTAGCTGGCGCTGTCACAAAAAAATAGGGTCCTAAAAATGCGGTCCTAGAAATGCGGTCCTGAAAGTGCAGCCTCTGGTATTGCAGACAGATAATGTTGACTATGACTCGCACTGTCGTCATTGCACCCAGGATAAGCACGCACACATGCACCATTTTGAGAAATCAGGCTCAATAGAAACAAATGCGACTCTTGTCTTTTCTATAACGTATATGATAAGAAATAATACTAATAATATAACCTCCTTAAGTGAATGTTGTGTACCGGTTGTAATGACAATATTGCATGAGGCTACTGACGGCTTGGAGTGCGCACACACACAGTAACACGCGGATTTGAACAACAGCAGGGTGAGTCTGTGAAATGAGCCTGTGACATGTTTTGACTCCACCCCTCAAAGAATCGGAATCGAGAATCGAAAAGAACTGAAATCGAAACGAAGAATCGGAATCGGAATCAGAATCGTTCAAATCAAAACTATGCCCAACCCTATTTATTGGAGTGGAAATCCATTTACTAAATAATTTTAACTTAACTGACTGCTTCATTTCCATTTTACTTTCCAATAGTAATGTCTTGGTATAGAGAAAAAACTAATTTCAGAAATAATTACTGTGAAAGGAGTTGTTATCGTGACGTCTATAAGGTTTTGGCATTATCATGCTTTTCACTTTAGAATACTGATCCAAATAATTAGTAGTTCCTTTGGAAGGATAAAGTAACACTTGAGTCATTAATATTCAAAACCTTACAAAAAAACCTCAAAAGCTTACAATGACTTCAGTCAATATTATTGAGTTATCATGTTTTTCACTTTAGAATACTGATCCAAATAATTTGTTATTCCTTCTGAAGGATTTGGTAATACTCGAGTCATTACTAGTGGGTTATCATGATCTTCACTTTAGAAATAATTATACATTATGCATTATCTATGTAAATTATGAACCTATATAGTAGTTCTATGGGAGGTATGAAAAAAATTGTCGTTATTTATTAGCTAATAGTGAACTAGCACATTCGACTAAGCACTATTACCTAATACTTACTACTATTACAAACAAGGATGCATAATGTAATTTGACCGGTGTCAAAGAGTATTAAAGTTAGCTATAATAAAGCAACTTGGACTAATCAGACCTGATAGCCTAATAGCCTAAAGTCAAGAAGAGCGGGGAAAAATTATGCAAATCCAGGCGAGCACAAGCAACAGTCCTCTTTTCATCCTCAAAAGTGAGCGAGGGCTTCCAACTCGTCACTGTCATCTGTGAGGTTAGGACTGCAAAAGGACTAAATTATTGCAATTTAAAATAACCATTTTCTATTTTAATATATTTTAAAATACAATTTGTTCCTGTGATGGTAAAGCTGATTCCCTTTCAAGGGAACTCGCGCTGCATCGAAACGCTGTGAGAACGCTTCTGCGTGATTGCATCTTGAAGCACTTGTGGAATAAGTCCAATGGACAGACGGAACGTCATAGGCGGGTGACGTCATAGACCGGAAACTATAAAGCACCTGTGAACACAAACAGAAACTAGCTTCTTTGCCTTCAGAAGCGCTCTGTGTGAATCTTGTCTGTAAAAACTGGTGTTTTTGTCTGTCTTTAGAAAAAGTTAGGCAGGAGTTTTCCACCTTTGTTCTTGTGAAAAGAAAACATAAAAGTAAAACGAATGTGACAGCAATTCACTGGATGTGTTCATCCCTGCCCTCATTTCATTACGAGTGGGGATGCATATTCTATGTGTGTTGACTGTTTGTTTAAGCCGCCGGGCGCTCTCCGTGGAGGGCGCTTCGGCTCGCGTTCCCCGTGGCTCAGGTCCCTTCTGCCTAGGCAGAGCGGCGAGTTCAGTCGTGGGGATCGCAAATAGGTCCGGCAGAAGGGTTAGAGACGGGCATCGCCCTTTCTCTGCCTTCACCTGCCGGGTCCAGTGTTTCATCTCAGGGTTGGAAGCACCATTGCGGTTCCTTCCGCCCCGATTGAAGCGCAGAGACAGTAAACATATGTATGTGTGTCAGCTTTCATAAAAAAGGAGTGGGCGGACATTCATTGATACATTTCTCAAATGTGTAAGAACAGCACATAGCGAAGAGAATATAACAGCTTGGATCTCGTGTTTGCCGAGGCAACATGTAGATTACACAGCGCCGCCGCTCCCATTACCTGGGATGGGTAGCGACCATAGACTGTGAGAGGGGCACCTCAGCTGATGAGGGCAGAGGGGCAGTGCCTCTAGCCACCGGGCCACCCCCCTGTGCACGGCCCTGGTACTGACAACGTCATTTTATGTTAAGGAAATTACAGACATTCAACGTTGAGACTACGCTGTCAGTTGGTAAGTCATGAAATTGCCAAAAAGTAAGAATAAATTACGTAACTATTATGTCGTGTGTTAGCTGGGTAGATTACAGTCTGTAATATAGTGGCTTTTTGATCTCGCAGTTTGCCGAGGCAGCGCATAGATCGTGGTCTGCTGAGAATGTAATGGTCGAATCTCGTGTTTGCCGAGGCAACACGTAGATTCGACCATTACATTCTCAGCAGACCATGATCTATGCGCTGCCTCGGCAAACTGCGAGATCAAAAAGCCACTATATTACAGACCATTTTTTTCCACGTAGAAAAAAAAAGAAAAAAGGAATCAATAGATCTCGTGTTTGCCGAGGCAACACGTAGATTACATTTACATTTAGTCATTTAGCAGACACTTTTATCCAAAGCGACTTACAAGTGAGAGCAATAGACGCAACTAGAACAGTCAAAGGCTACAGTATGCAAGTGCTGTAACAAGTCTAAGTTAATCTAGCACAGAACACACAGGACAGAATCATTTTTTTTTTATTTTATAAATTAGACAGAAAATGAATAGAATGTTAGGTGCTATTCTTGATTGGTCAGGTGCTGCTGGAAGATTATGTTGACACAATGCATTTATAAATGGGGGAAAGAAGAAAGAGAAAAAGAAAAAGAGAAGCCCTTTCTCTCTGTTCTTATGTTTGACTCTTTTTGCATTTTCCATGCCAATATGAATATTCAGCCTGTGAAAAGCTGAGTGGTTTTGAATGCATTTCATTTTGACAAATTAAATCATATTTCTTTGTGGCTTGAGAATTTTTTATATATGAAAAATATATACAAATTTCTAAAAATCCATGGTTATGGTAAGAGCACGCGCTGAGTGCTTCGTTCTCTTAAGGCAAAGCGGTTTTGAAAAGACAGTTATTGTCATAAAGAGGGCTTTGTCAATGTAAAACTCCTGACGCCATCAATGTCAGGTATCTGAGGGAAACCCTCCATAGGAAGGCGGTGTTCACCTCACTATACAGTGCCCGTCTACCTTCGGTGCCCTCAAGGGGACCATTCTGCCAACCTCACCACCTTGTGTGCTTCGGGGAGCAGTGGTCTCTGGCGAACACATATCTCAGGGTCCACCCGGAAATGTAGTGGTCCTGGGATGCATGCCCCCTCCGAGGAGGGTCCTAGAGCAGTCAAGCCAGCTGTTCCCTGTCGGTTCGCCGCTTCAGGGCACTGTGCTTGCTGTTCTTGGTTCTGACGCCATCAACGTCAGGTTTCTGAGGGAAACTCTGTGGGAAGGCAGTGTTCACCTCATTATACGGTGCCCATCTCCCTTCGGTGCCTGCCAACCCCGCCACCTCGTGTGTTTCGGGGCGCAGTGGTCTCTGGCGAGCACATATCTCAGGGTCCACCCGGAAACGTAGTGGCCCTGAGATGCACGCCCCCTCCGAGGAGGGTCCTAGAGCAGTCAAGCCAGCTGTTCCCTGCCGGTGCGGCGCTTCAGGGCACTGTGCTTGCTACTCGTGGTCCACCAGAGGCCAGTCTCGAGAGACTGGTATCTCTAATCTTTTTTGACGATATCAATATCATGTCTCTGAGGGTCCCTTCCGTAGGAAAGCGGTATCCACCTCATTATACGGTGCCCGTCTCCCTTCGGTGCCCTCAGGGGGACCATTCTGCCAACCTCGCCACCTCATGTGTTTTGGGGAGCAGTGGTCCCTGACGAGCACATATCTCAGGTTCCACCCGGAAACGTAGTGGCCCTGGGATGTGCGCCCCCTCCGAGGAGGTTTCTAGAGCAGTTAGGCCAGTTGTTCCCTGCCGGTTCGCCGCTTCAGGGCACTGTGCTTGCTGCTCGTAGTACACCAGAGGCCAGTCTTGAGAGACTGGTATCTTTAATATTTCTGCGGATATCAATGTCATGTCTCTGAGGGTCCCATCCGTAGGAAGGCGGTGTCCAGCTCATTATACGGTGCCCGTCTCCCTTCGGTGCCCTCAGGGGGACCATTCTGTCAACCCCGCCACCTCGTGTGTTTCGGGGAGCAGTGGTCCCTGACAAGCACATATCTCAGGTTCCATCTGGAAACGTAGTGGTCATGGGATGTGCGCCCCCTCCGAGGAGGGTCCTAGAGAAGTCAGGCCAGTTGTTCCCTGCCGGTTCGCCGCTTCAGGGCACTGCGCTTGCTGTTCGCAGTATGTCAGAGGTCAGTCTTGAGGGACTGGTTCCAATAGAGATTTGTTGGTGAAAACAAGAAAATCTGATATTTATATCTTGGTCGGTCCTGCAGATGCAGGCTCTGGTTTGGCACAAGAAGTAGAGGCTCTTCTGCAAAAGGAGGCTATAAAAAGGGACCTCTTCCCTGCAGGGAGTCAGGGTTTTACAGATACTTAATTTCTTCATTATGCCAAAGAATTATCTTTCTATAACGCAGGAGGTCTCTGAGGCTCACTTTTGGGGGAGAAGCACACCAATATCGGGTACTTCCATTCGGTCTAGTTTTGTCACCCCATGGAGTGTGGGGGTTGTAGTAGTGCTGCGGGGCCTACAGGGCACCCACATACTCATTTATAATCAACGATTGATTGATCTTTTGCTCAGGGAGCAGAGTAGAAAGCAGTTCAACATTGAGATGTTGTGCTTGCCCATATGGAAAAGTTGGGGTTGAGGCTGAACGCAAAGATAAGTGTGCTTTCTACAGTACAGAGAAACACTTATCTGGGCATTATATGGGAGTTGGTAGCGATGTGGGCTCATTTGTCACTTGTACGCATTGCAGCGATTCTCTCAGCAAATCTAGGCCGGCCACTCTCTATCAAACAGTTTCAGAATCTGTTAGGTTTCATGACAGCTGCGTCCAACGGTGATACCTTTTTGGCCTGCTGAGCTTGAGACCGTGACAGTGGTGGCTCATAACCAAGGGGTTTTCCCTGAGGGGATACCTGCTCCGCATGATTGAAGTCACGCGGCGATGCTTTAGTTATGTGGAAAGATCCTTGGTTTATGTCCCAAAGGCCGGTATTGGGGACTCATGTTCGTCGCGTTACGCTAACGACAGAGTTTTCCTTTGCGGGCTGGGGGAGCGATCATGAGTGGTCGCTCAACTCAGGGTCCTTGGCAGGACCATCAGCTCTTATGGCACATAATCGCCCAAAATTGATGGTGGTGTTTCGGGTTCTGAACCACTTCTGGCCATACCTCAGGGGCCGCCATGTGCTTGTTCAAGTTAACAACGACACTTTGATGGTTGCATATATGTAGTTCCAGGAAGCGGACATCCTGCTGAGGCAGGGGCTGAGGCCCGGGGAAATGAAGACTCCACACCGAGGTGCCGGAGCTCTTGTGGTTATCCAGCTCCTCCGGGACTGGACACCATGATACAAGAGTGGCCGAGGTCACACCTGTACACCTTTAACCGATTGCTCTGCTTCTGGGAGTTCTGAAGAGAGTTCGCCGAGACGGGGCCCATCTGTTATTAATAGCCCTGTACTGGCTGGCCCCAGTAGGGCTCAGACCTAGTTTCTCTTCTGGATGGCTCTCCGCTGGAGATTCCGTTCAGTAGGGACCTTCACTCTCAAGTGAGAGGTTTGATCATCACCCCTGCCAGGAGGGTGAAACTGGGCCTGGCCTCCGAGGGGGCCCAGCTCATAAGTTCAGGTCTCTCAGCCGAGGCTGTTGAGACCGTATATCACTCCAGAGCTCCGTCCACAAGGAAACTGTATTCTATCCACATTGAAGGTGTATGTGGCAGCCTTAGCTGCTTTCTACGCTCCTTTGGGTAAGGTTTCTTTGAGGAGACACCCGCTAGTTACTGGTTTCCTTCGTGGCATTTTGAGGCTTAGATCTGCAGTCAAGGGTTTGCGCCCAGCATAGGGAAGGTTTTCTTCATCCTAGGCCGGGCTATGTTGGTGTGGTTTCTACTATTATTGTAATACCTATAGTGCTGCTGGCCTTTGTCCTCCTTGGCGTCAGACCAAGAGAAACTAATCTGCTTTGACCACTCCTGGGGTGCAGGTGCTATCGTAGTAGTGTGCGCTTTTGATTTCACACATACAGTCACTTGCTCTTATGGCGGCGTGGGTATTGCGTTCTCACGGCATTTAGACGCAGCGCGCGTTCCCTTGAAAGGGAACGTCTCAGGTTACATATGTAACCATGGTTCCCTGAGAGGGAATGAGACGCTGCGTCGTCCTGCCATATTCCCTGCGTGGCCCTGAGCGACTTACTTCAGGCATTTTCAGAGGCTAGTGTCTGTTTGTGTTCACGGGTGCTTTATAGTTTCCGGTCTATGACGTCACCCGCCTATGACATTCCATCTGTCCATTGGACTGATTCCACAAGTGCTTCAAGACGCAATCACGCAGAAGCGTTCTCACAGCGTTTCGACGCAGCGTCTCGTTCCCTCTCAGGGAACCATGGTTACATATACGTAACCTGAGACGATTTCCAGCATCATTACTCCAGTCTTCAGTGTCACATGATCCTTCAGAAATCATTCAAATGATTTGCTGATATTCCTCAAGTAACAAGTACGGAATGTCCTGCTGTATAGTGACTAAAATGTACTAGTAAAAAGCAGTGAACCTAATTCTGTACAAAGAAAGGAACAGTGCAGACTGTTCTGTGGTAAAATAAAATGTGTGGGATCAGAGCAGATAACATTCCCCCCTTTACTTCTGAAGACCAGTTTTAGAGGTCTGCAGAGGAATGCATTACAAACGGGGCATAGACATATTGTCAACACAACATCTTCAATGCTGGGGCGTTTATAGATAAGCACGAATAACATACAATATGATACTGCCAACCCCATGTTTGATAACGGAAGAAGAGCAGCTGGGTGCTGATCAGTCATTCATTCAGATGATAAATAGAGCATACAGCTGAGTAGACAAGAAAAATTCACAAAAATCCCGAAAAGCACCTGGGTACCTCAAACCCCTGCTAGGCGAGTAATCTCTAGACCTCTCCATGATACAGCATGCCAGCCTACCATCCTACACCCCCACTGCGAATGTAATCCAACTGAGATTAGGATGTGATTCACAACACACACACAACCACACATACATCCAAATACACACCCACTCACAGCATGAGCTATACTGTGCTTTACAGAGCCAATCTTTGGCTTCAGGAAGAGATAACTGAGGTGACAGTTTCATCTCCTCTCATGCTCACGTGAAACACCTCAATGCTGATCTGATCCTATGTTCCAGCTGCATAGAGCGGCTGAAATGATAGTGTCTGTCACTTAGTATAATATATATGACAAAAACAGTTGTCTAAATTATGTTGCATATTCCTCAGACGTTTTTGTGATGATATCACTAGTTGACAACATAGCCTATGATTTCCGAAAATATAGTACTATGATGGTGCACGTGATGCAACGCTGTCAGAGCCGAAAGACTCGTGTGTCAGACTCATTTCAGTGCAAAATAATCAGGTCAAAAACGATTTAATATACTGCAAATAGCCTACTAGTTTTTTATGTTTATTTATAATTCATTTAGGCAGACAACAAGGCCACCAAGTACTGCGCACAGTGTGCAGCTAATTAATTTAACGTTTTTTTTCCTAACGTCATTTTTAGTCGATTTTTAGTAGAAAATTTCAGGACCTCATTCGACCAAGATTTTCTTTGGTTGATTACAGCCCTAATTCTTACCCTCATGTTAATCAAAACCATCTTGCAGAAAACTACTGACAAATACAAAAGGGTTTTTTGATTCCATCAATGAAAACGAAGACTGTAGCAACTTCCAAATGTGATATAACAAGGCTCTTTCTACATTTAGCAAGTTGTACACAGATGGTCACTTTTCATCTTTTGATCTTCTTCTTAAGTAGATTTGGTCTTTCTCACTCTCATTTTTATTGTTACTTGGAGATTTGACATTATGTTCTGCAGGCTTTCTCTGACTATAATATTCAGCAGGAAGTGCACTGATTTTGTAATCTAGTGCTACATGCACCAGATTCTAGGCATATGGTTTCACAATTTGTTTCCCTGTTCTTTTCGCAGTTAAATACATCTTCTGATTATCTCAAGGTTGTCTGGGAAAAGGAGGCTGGCATCTATTTATCTGTCAATCTCTGGTCTGAAATCTTGCAGAGAATGCATAGCTGTTCCATCAGTGCAAGAATCCAATAATTTCAGTTTAAAATTGTACACATTGCACCGTTCTAAAGCCAAACTCCACCAGATCTACCCAGCGGTGTCTCCAATTTGAGATCGATGTCAGGGTGCAGAGGGAACTTTATCCAATTCTTTTTGGTTCTGCCTGAAGCTCCAGAGTTATTGGCAATATATGTTTTCTCTCCTGTAATGAAACTGGCCATCTTTGGCTATTCTGACAGTTTCCTCTTTGCCGTATTATTTGCAGCTGGCATTATGACACATGTCTGTCTTTTTTTTTTATATTTCAGTTGTGTTTTGATTTTGTCACGTTCCTTTTTCTTAGGCCTAGTCCACATGTACACAGGTATTTTTATAACCAGAGTTTTTCCTCCTCCATTTTAAAAAACAATCGCGTCCACGATTGTGGACTAGCACGGTTTTAAAAAAAATTCTGTCCACATGAAAACGCAAAACCACACTATGATTGGCTGCCTGATTTCCACATGGGTCCCATCCGCGGCACAGATGCACTGAGGGATGCCATGGGCTCAGTGAAACCCAAGTTCCTTTATTTTGGACTCAGTGACATGTAACTGTATAAACACAGGGGCCCAAGTGGACTGTAATAGCTTCACACAGTTGCCTTACTATTTTGTATTTGTAGTAAAGCTTGTTGGTACAGGAAGAAGGAGGCGGGAACCGGCGGACGTTCAAACAAACTTTAATTAAACAAACACAAAATAAAATGTCGGCGACAGCCCTTCGCGGACGACTGTCGCCTTAATACAAACAACAGAAATGAAAATAAAAAGCTGCAGCCCCTCACGGTCGACTGCAGCAACACATAACAAAACGTAAATAAAATACAACATAATGTCCAGGCCTGGTCCTCTCTCGTCCCTCACTGTCATCGCTCCTCCTTTATAGTCCCTCCCTCCTCCGCGAGGGCCGAGATCGCTGCGACTCACAGCTGGCGCTCATCCTCTCTGATGAGCGCCGCCTCGTCCCGCCCTCACGGTCCCTCGGCCTCGCTGCTCGCCACAGTATTATTGCATTCTGGTGCCTCTGTTCTGCAATACAATGAGATAACTGCGCATAGATCTGTATACATGTGATAAGCGCTGTAAGCAGAGTTATTAAAAGCTACGTCCGCCATTGCATAGACTCGACTCATGTAAACAAAAGAGATAAGGATGCACAATCTGACGTCAAACAAAGGAGAGAACGGCGCACACTTCGACTTCACAAGCCGAAATCTCCGGTTTCACCATCTACACGACAACGCTGCAACTGAAGTTTCTAAAAATCTTCACCCTGGCCAGAGTTTTCAAAAAAGTCTGGTTTCAGTCACCGGATACTGCATTTGCGTGTGGACGAACAGCCAAACTGTGTAGAAAAATCTGCGGTTTTGAAAATACCGTGTTCGTGTGGACAGGGCCTTAGTTTCCCACCACTTGTCGGTTTCCATGGTTACCCTTGTCAGTTAAGTTCTGTTCAGCTGTGTTTAGTTAATGATCTTGTTTCTGTCTCCTATTTAAGTTCCTCTTGTTCACTCAGTCTAGTCACTGTTATGTTACCCTGCCTTTCTGTTTGTTCCTGAGCATTATTAAATTTTAGGTTTGTATTTTGATCGTCTGAGTCTTCAGCTTGTTCCTGTGCACACCAACCCGTTACACATGGTTGTGGCCAAGATAATTATATTGAGGGATTGGAAAACCACTGCTCCCCCATGTTTTCAGAGATGGTTTGCTGAGGTGGTATATGTTTTAAACCTTGAAAAAATGAAGTCACTTAATACATTTTCTAAGGTCTGGGGTCCCTTCCTCCAACATTTACATGATAGTAGACAGAGCCGGCCCAAGGCATAAGCGAACTAAGCGGCTGCTTAGGGCCCCTTGGCCACCAGAGCACATGAAATGACTTTTTGCTGTAGCCTATGTTATTTTATGATTATTGAAATCGCTAAATGGCCTTAAACAATTACTAAATAAACTGCAAAATGTGAAGTTTTCTAATATATGCACGGATTGATTCTGACAGCACTGCACGAGCTCGCGGCGTCATCGGCCGGACATTATTCGCTTGTTAGTCAGGGTTCAAAATTCCAAAGTGCGAGAAAATCTGCGCTAAAACGTACTACTCGTCAGTTGCCCGGTAACCTTTTTATGAATGGATGGATTTAGTAAACATGGACTGTAGGAGACACTGTAGTAAACACGGACGTTCAAATGATTGCGTAACGCGCGAAAACAACATGAGAGGGAGTAAATGCAGAATTAAAATTCTTGGATGAGCTAAACATTTACAGTTTGACTGGTCATTTTGACTGATTGCATTGATCATCTGAAGTGCACGCAATCATCTGCCGGAACGGCGCACTCTTCAAAGTGAGAGCGCAAACATCATTTAAATCACCAGATCACATTTAGTTTTACTAGCATGATTATTCAAAGCATTTTAGATGGTTTATTCCATATGTATAGTGCATTAATAGCGGGAGAGGCGGGACATAGCGAGCACCGGGAGAGATGCTGCCTGCATTGAAAGTGCAAGTAATGCATGAGGGAAAAAATGAACAGTTTACAGAGTTTCAGTGACATTATTACATTAAACAACTATATATAATGTATAGCCTAATAATGCAATGGGGAAATATTTGTTGGGTCCTGATAATAATACACTAATAATAATATTATTATTTTAATAATAATAAAAAAGTACAAAATAAAATAAAAAAACACTCTTGATTTTGGCTACATATTGGGATACATATCGTATCACGAGCTTCCAGTTTCTCAGTAAATGTTTGTCTGCAAGTGCTATATCGTCCCCTTGGAATTATAAGTTGTGTAGCCTACATTTAGGAAGTTTTTATTTAGAAAATAAAAAGGTTCTTTCTACACAGTCGAATTTCACCAAAATAAAAGCTCTGTTTAATGTTTGAAATAAATCAACATTTCTTGTTTTTAAAAGTAGTCTCTTCTGCTCCTCAAGGCTGCATTCATTTGATCAAAAAACAATAATATTGTGAAATATTATAATGTAAAACAGCTGTTCTCTATGGTGTCATTTATTAAAGCTGAATTTATCATCATTACTCCAGTATTCAGTGTCATGATCCTTCACAAATCATTCTCATATGAGGATTTGATGCTCAAGACACATTTATGATTATCAGTTTTTATTACAATATTTTTTAGGATTCTTTGAAAGCTTTCTATTTAAGAGAAATGCTGTTCTTTTGAACCTTCTATTCATCAAAGAATCCTGGGGAAAAGTGAGCATTTTCAGCATAAGAAACTAGGCAAAAAAACACAAAAACAAAGTACATATCCCAGTCTGAACTGTAGTACTGTAAGACTTTGAATATTAACATCTGGTGTAAGTGTAAAAACATGACAGGCAGACATGATGAAAGCAACACAGTGACAACTTCTAACATTGATACTGGGTGTGCGAATGATCAAGAATTGACAATAGTCAATCGTATTGGTGGCACCGAGGGGTTCTGCTTAGGGCCCCATAAGGGCTTGGGCCGGCCCTGATAGTAGAATTTTTTTATTTTTATACATTTGTTATACTACGATTTGTGCTAAAAAATGAAAAGCTTTTCCTTTGCGTTCTTTGTGTATAACCTTGTCAAAACAAGTCCCGTTCACGCTGACTAAAAATGCTGCATTACGCATGCCAGGCCTGTAGTTGGCAATGTCACTTTTTAAATAAACACTACTACACTAAACATGTAATGCGCATGTGCGTTACGTCACCGCTTTCACAAATTTGCATTTTTGTAGAGAGACGATAACGTTATTGTTTTCAAAATTTCACACTTTGTCTGCACTGATAGCCTCATGGGCAGCGCGCCGACATGTTGCGCCATTTCGAGTTTGAATCCTGGTTCATGGACTTTTCCCGATCCCGTCCCCACTTTCTGTCCACTCTATACTATCCTGTTACAAAAAGGCACAAAAAAAACTTTAATAAAATAAAATTTGCATTAATAAAATTCGCATTTTGAAATCCATTTTCAAAAGTTGGCTTTTTCATGCAAACTTAAAATTAGAAAACGCTGTTGTGTAATTTAAATGAACGGCCAAAACACACATTTTTTTTAGTTTTTAGTTGAAAACGGTGTCACGTAAACAGCTCCTAATTACTCTGACAAATAAACAAACATGGCCTCGAGCAGCCAATCAAATTTCAGCATTTTCTCAATGTGAATGACAGATGAGGGCTATAATACTAATGTTGTCTACTAGAAGGAGCCACTGTAAAATAAATGTTTTAGTTCTAATCTTTTTCCATCAATTTGAATGCCTGAACATTTTATGATTTCATATCATGTATTTTTATAAGCCGTTTCATCAAACACTAACTCACAGTATCAGTGGAGATTCCAGACTGATAACTTTGCAGTGCACACACATATCTGTAAGGATACATGGGCATGGCAGTTGTATCTACATGAGCATGGTGCTACATGGTGCTTGGACCCTGATAATTGTCATTTGCAGCTTTATTTAAACTATTTTAAAACAAAAATATAACAAGGAAAAGTAATAACTAACAAACTAACAATGCATTTTCAAGAAGAAATATAGACTTAACAAACTCCAATCATATTCTATATGAGCTGACACTGATCAGTGAATGAACAAATACTTAAATGTTCAATCAAAAGACAAAAACTATCACTGAAGCAAAAACAGTGTAAAAATGATTGCAGTGATTGCATATATTTATGCAAGTTAGTCAGAGTCACTTCAGGTGAAGACAGGTGTGTACTATTTCCCATGAGCTTGATGATTAGGTCATTCTGAACACAGCCACATACCCAGTTATAAAAGTGTTTTATTAATTTCTTTCTCAGAAATATGTCAGGGTGAGTAGGTTTTTTTCCCTAAAGCATTAAGATACTATTGCACAACAGTAGAGCCTTGAACCTGCATACACATGCACACATACACACAAGTCTGATTCCCTATCTTTGTGGGTACTGCTCACAGACGTAATGTTTTTTATACTGTACAAACTGTACATTATATCCCCTTACACTAATCCTACCCATCACACAAAACTTTTTTGCATTTATTTAAACTCATTCTATATGGTTTACAAGTTTGTTTCTTCATGGGGACCTCAATTTATGTCCACACGAGTCAGTGTGCATTCAGGTTGAAGTCCCCACCGGGATAGAAAAACATGAACACACATGCGCACACACACACACACACACACACACACACACACACACACACACACACACACACACACACACACACACACACACACACACACACAATCAGCCTACACCTCAACCAGCCGCACACACCTCCATCAGCAACACATACTCTACTGTTCACCTCTCACTTTAAAGAATAGACAAAAGTTTAGATGCCTCTGAATATTTTAGTTGTTCTCTGCACTATTTAGGGAGTTTATCTGAAATATTAATTGGTTTAATCAAATTTTCCTATAAAAAAGTGTTAAATATTTCAAGCAGCAGTGAAATCCATTACAGGCCCTTTAATAGTATCTAGGGAACATGTACGTGTGTCAGGTTGGTACCTGCTAGCTGAGGGTTTGAATGGACACCAATGGCACTTAATCACAGGAGAGAGACATCATGAACAGCTCAGATCACAAACATACACTTTATTTTATTACAAATTTATACAGCTCTATTCACTGTGCATTATCACAGTATAAATATATTATGGAATATTTTTTACATACTTTTTGTACTATGCAAAAAGTATAAAACACTAATAAATTGTTAACTCACTTTAAATTTTTGACAATTTTAATCTGCAATTTAGAGTGCACATTTTTTTAAAAGTCCTTGTCACAAAGAGAGTATATATTATCTAGTGAAAGCAACATAATATGATGGAAAAACCAAGGGGGAAAAGCAAAACACCTCACAAGGGGGTCATTAAAAGTCTATTATGTTTAAAAGTGCTTAAAATACACCTATCCACCTCTAAAGGGTTCATAAAGAGGGCAGGATGCCATTATGCAGTGTATGGTGCAGTTTTAAAGCACCCCTGAGGTTTCAGGAGCGGTGATGGTGAGCCGGATGTGCATTCTGCCCTCTCAGCCGATCAATTCCCAGTCTAATGTTCCTCTCTTTTGTGGCATATGCCTCCCTCTCTCGATGACTTCAACCCCTCGCTCTGTCTCTCACTCACTCACTCTGTCTCTCTTAGGTTGAACTTGTTAAATATTCATGATGCTTCAATCTCAGAGCGGTGTTTATAGAGGCTTGTCCAAAAGTGATCCAGTGTGATAGAGTTCACTGCTTCTAAAGATCTCTCTTCATTGCACGTTTGACCTAGAGGGCCCCTATTGAAATAACTAGGTAGTCATCACTGTACTATTGTTTTAGAGCAGATGTTCTTGGGACAATGTCTGAATTCATAGCAGAACAGAAATAGTAGACAACTCCCTGGAGACCAGAATACATACCACAGATTTTATCAATGAAGGTCACCTGGTTGTTGTATTGTCCGTCACTACTCGCTACCTTATTAAGCATTCAATTTACTGAATGCGCCAACTAGGTATTTGCAAAAAAAAATTGAGTCAGTTGTGTTGTGTGAAGGACTAGCCAACTCGGTCTTAAGGAAGCCCTGAAAAATCAGGGTCCATTAGACCTTGATCAAACCCAGCCAGCATGTGATCAAAGTAAGTTGTTGTTTCAGTGTTGAAATAATGTTTTAAAAATGTTGAAGCAATGTTAAATGCAACATTTTCTAAAAAGTTAACAAAATACTTCCAACATTGAAATTTGAACAAGGCCTGTACGAAAGACAAAATAAAGTTGCGAAATCAATGCTGGTTCCAATTGCACAATCAAAACAAAATTCAACAGTGATTCAACCTTGATTCACCAATGAATGAACATTGAAATGTCAGCTGCGAAGAAGTTTCTTAAAGGTTGTTCACATAAAACACATTCCTGCATTCCAAAACTGCTATGAGCCCCGAGACGCATTTTTAAAATGAACTATTTTTAACACAACACCACAAGACGAAGAAACTGACAGATCTTACACTCATTAAAAATGAAAGACTATATTTGACTAATAAACAAATAACAGATAGTTATAACAAAACCGTTATTGTACAAAACTAGTGTAGTTGTCACAAAAAAGGGAGACTGTATGATAATGGGAATATTGCTAAGAGCAGATGATTTAAAGTTCAACAGCAACTGCCTTGAAATTTTATGTGAAAATTTGTACTGTAACTCTTTCTACCACAGCATTTTTTCCCTCCATTTTAGATTAACCCTATCGATTCTTACAGTAAAGAGTCTATCTTTTAGTCTGTTTTCAGTTGATGCATGAATAAAACTTCACTTAACTTTATTTGCAGCATGCCTCCCATTCAATAAATCTCTAAGTTTTGGGCTTTGTTATTTTTGAAAACAAAGTCTCATATAAAACAATAAATACCGTTATGGCATTTTTAAAGGGTTAGTTCACTCAAAAATTTAAATTAGCCCATGATTTACTCAACCTCAAGTCATCCTAACTGTATATGACATTGTTCTTTCAGACGAACACAATATAAAAAAGAGTTATATAAAAAAATGTCCTGGCTCTTCCAAGCTTTATAATGGCATTGAATGTTGCTTCGTTTTTGAAGTTCATAAAAGTGCATCTATACATCATATCACTGCTCCACACGGCTCCAGAGGGGTTAATAAAGGCCTTCTGAAGCAAATCGATGGGTTTGTGTAAGAAAAATATCCATATTTAAAACATTATAAAGTAAATTATCTAGCTTCCGGCAGATCGCCTTCCGTATTCAACTTACGGAAAAAGTGTAATGCCTCTCGCAGTTCAAAATGCTTATGCTATGTCGCGTCTGATAAGCGTAACTGGTGTCCACTGTCGTCAGACGTAGCATAAGCGTTTTGAACTGAGAGAGGCATTGCACTTTTGCCATAAGTTGCATATGGAAGGCGATCGGCCAGAAGCTAGATAAATAGGCTGTCAATGTTTTTATTGTTCATCAGCTGAAAAAAAAATAATTCTGAAAGTGATTCCAACTATATTGTTTCTCTGTGCCATTATCGTTATAGCTGTGGTGTGAGCTCTGCTATTCTTTAATATTGAGAACCATTTTTAGAACTATATCTTTATATCGTCCTTGGTGTGAACAGGCCTCAAGTCTTCAGTGTCACTACCAATCTGAAGGAAAGTCTGCACAGCTGGGATCAGATTAGGACAGCAGTCTCCACTTCAAGCAAACAGGCTTGGCTTTACATTCACAGTCTTGCAGATTAGATACCAAGACAAGGCTGAGGAGAAATGCACTTCGAGACCGAGACAAGACCAAGATCTTCAATTGAAGGTCTTGGTCTTGTCTCGGTCTCGACTGCATTTCTCCTCGGCCTTGTCTTGGTCTCGGACTTAGAGGACTCAGGATTTTATCTCAAGACCAGTCAAGACCACAACTGCAAGGATATCAATAAATTGCCAGTGCATTGTCTGATTTAACATCATTTATGTGATTTGATTAACTTACTGCTTAAAATGTAATCAATAACTTCTTTGTAATGTGATTTTCGTTTGTTACTGTGCTGCCGGGTTCAAAATTAATGCAGCATTGTCTCAAAAATGCCCAAAATGTATATAAATGCCCACAAAATTCTCTTTAGGTTTTTTTATATAACATAGAATATAATTAAACAATATCACAAGAGCAAGATAGCGGTTTTCATGAATATAAACGAGATTGCAAATAAACAAGAAGTTAATATTAAAAAAATACATTTTAAACTGTGTCTTTGCTAATTAGGCAACGTTTTGTTATTAAATGAATCAGCTGCTTTTAACAAATTGGTTGAATAAATGATTCCGTGTCTGTTAAATAATGTTAATGTTTTATTGTTAAATTAATCTGAACATTATTTATGCAGGTGTAATTGTACCAATTCAGATGCAACTTCTGTGCCATGAATTTTATTGTTAGTGATTTGACTGGTAACAGCGCTTTAGTGTCTTACTTGTAATTGTGTTTATTTATTAAATATAAGTCATTTCTCAGACAGTAGCTATGGATATTTTAGTGGAATGTAAGGACTGCTGGTCTGGTCTTGGTCTTGACTCGGTCTCGCCCTGTCTTGGTCTTGTCTTGGTCACAACCCCACAAAGTCTTGGTCTTGTCTTGGTCTCGGCACATGCTGGTCTTGGTCTCGACTTGGTCTCGGTTTAGGTGGTCTTGACTACAACACTAATGGATGGAGGCACTTTTTTGAGCTTCAAACTCAATGGACCCCGTCACTGCCATTATAGAGCTTGGAAGCGTCAGGATATGTATGAATATAACTCAGATTGTGTTTATTAGAAAAAAGAAAGTCATAAGCCACGTTTCCACCACGGGAACTTTCCCCAGGAACTAGGGACTTTGGCGTGGTACTCGGTACGACCACAGGAACCGGGGTCTAAAAAAAGTTCCGGGTAAGGATTTCCCCCTCAAAATGGCCCTGCTCGCGAGGTGGTACTTTTTTCAAGTTCAGGAACTTTCGGGGGTGGGACTTGGGCGCCGAACATGCTGATTGGTTGAGCTCACGCAGCATTTTATTTCAACCTAAAAGTATGTTGCGGTGCGTGCAGTAAGAATCATTTGCTATTCAAATCAACAATGGAGTTTAAACAATACGACAGATGGACCGACGACGAGGTTCAGGCTTTTTTAAGCTTATTTGCTGAGGATGAAATCCAGTGGGCTCTGGAAAAATCACACGCAGTCCTACGTCACCGGACTAATCTTCAAGGTACTTCAAACCGTGATGGAAACGCAGACAGCAGCAGGTCTGGGAAAAATTTTTCCTGGGACAAATTGTTCTGGGTAATTTTGGTGGAAACAGGGCTATATACACCTAGGATGGCTTGAGGGTGAGTAAATCATGGGGTAATTTTAAAGTGAACAAATCCTTTAAAGACAATGCGTCTCATTCACTAAGTGTGCGCACGCAACAATTTTTGCATAAAATTTGTGTATGAATGTTTTCACGAAAAAAAATCAAAATTCACCAATAATACACCATACACTGCAATAAAATGTATTCTATATTTATTCTATAAGCAAAAATCCCAAATATATTTCCTCATATACAGTGAAAGAGTAAGAAAAATTGCATTATAACTAAACCTGTGAAGTTTCTCTGTATAACAACACAGAAACACGCAAGTACAGCTGGCTAATTAGAGGTCTGTATGAAAGGTGTTTATTGTGTTTGAACTGGTTTTGAAGTACACACACCTGGCAGTGGCACTGCTCAAGGATCTTGCTGTGCGTGCTCTAAGTTAAGAGTGCATCATTAGAGAGCATTATATGTTTGCTGAGAGTGACGAAAGGTTGTAAAGGCAAGGTTGTATGGAGAGGGCAAGCCCTTATATGGAGATGATTTGGGCATCTTTTATGCAAATAACTAACCTTGGTTGGTCACGCAATTAGAATACTCCAAATTCATTAACATTCGAACAAGATTAAGAACAAATTCATGTACATACGCGCATGTTGTGAACTAGAAATGAGTAAGTTCTCCTGTGCTTTCAAATACAAAATATTATACGCAATTATTAGTGAAAGACAGACCATCCTTGGATCCATTATATTCCTATAAGCACCACTTCCATCAAGGCAAAGAGATCTCACAGTGACTAATGAAGGCGACAGGATTCAGTGTATAAGTGTACCTGTGGGACACTTGTGACAACAGCCAAAGAAACTGAAGTGCAGCTTTGTTCAGTGCAAAACTAACCACTTCAGAAATTATTCACCTCCAGAAAGTCTCTAAGAGCTAGAGCTAAGTGGAGAAGAGTGCAAATTGGATCGCTTTTATTTTTCCATACATCAATGGAACAGGGTCGTTTTAATAAATAACTTAAATGGATGAAGGTAAATTTATAGATGGACAGCTGGGCCTTGAGGCAGTGGAAGCATATTGAGTAATATTTCCTTCAGAGAAGGTTCCGTTTTGCTGGGTAAATCCTACCAAAGTGTGAGTACTAGGAAGATTCTGATTCATTTCATTCAAACTGATTGTGATCAGCGCAGTACATCAGGCTATAGCCAAGACAGACTGAGCGAGTTGTAATCTCTAAGTAAACTCTCAATCCTTTGAGGTTAAACACTGAAGTGAGAACTTTCATGGCAAATCATACTGACATTTTGACAAACAGTTTGACAAACACTTGACCTGTCGTCTCTCTCTATCTCTCTCTCTAGCTAAAAACATTTTAACTATGTTTAAAATATTTGACATTTTACATTGTGAATAATAGTGTTGTAGTACTCATTATCGAATTTGATATTTCTTGGTCTTGACTCAGACTCAGTCCCTCCCCTTGTGAAAAAAAAGTGGGCTTAACTGTATGTAATGTGCACCTGTGGTGTACTTAAACCCTTAAAAGGTATATTTATAAAACATTACTTGCAGATAATATAAATATTAATGAAATGAAAGTGTACTTAAAGGGATAGTTCACCTAAAAATTGAAATTACCCCATTATTTACTCAACCTCAAGCCATCATAGGTGTATATAACATTCTTCTTTCAGACGAATACAATCAGTTATATCAAAATATGTCCTGGCTCTTCCAAGCATTATAATGGCAGTGAATGGAAGCCCAAAATTTTAAACCCAAACTCCACACGGCTCCGGGGGGTTAATAAATGCCTTCTGAAGCAAATTGATGGTTTTTTGTTAGAAAAATATCCATATTTAACACATTATAAAGTAAAATATCTACTAGATAGCTTCTGATGGACTGCCTTCGGTATTCAACTTATGGAAAAAGCGTAACTGGCGCGACGATGACTTTGGACATAGCGGAAGCTAGATATTTTACTTTATAAAGTGTTAAATATGGATCTTTTTCATACAAAAACCCATCGATTTGCTTCAGAAGGCCTTTATTAACCCCCCGGAGCCGTGTGGAGTACATTTATAATGGATGGATGCACTTTTTTGGTAAAATTTTGGGCTGTCATTCACTGCCATTATAATGCTTGGAAGAGCCAGGACATTTTTTAATATAACTCCGATTGTATCGTCTGAAAGAAGAAAGTTATATACATGCT
This sequence comes from Romanogobio albipinnatus, assembly GCA_023566225.1. Lineage (NCBI taxonomy): Eukaryota > Metazoa > Chordata > Actinopteri > Cypriniformes > Gobionidae > Romanogobio > Romanogobio albipinnatus. The sequence goes on along the minus strand of CM042250.1, from coordinate 29,691,584 downwards.
TTTATTTTGATGTGTTGAATAACATACTAGTACCTGAATTTTAACTGTTGTGTGTTATTCGATATTACACTTAAAGTTATTATTCTGTGTATATATATATATATATATATATATATATATATATATATATATATAGACAGGTCTTGGCTGAGGTCTCTGTCTGAGCTGGTCTTGACTACAACACTGCTTAATATGTCATTGGCTGTGTCTAGTTAACAGTCACAGATCTATGAAAAGTAATCTGTGAGAGACATGTTTGTAGATTGGTTTAAGGTTATTAAGATTTTCCCACAATCTTTCACCCCTTGACAGATTTAAAGCATATTAGATGCCAAGATGATGAATTAGGCAGTCTTATGAAACATGGGACATATTGAAATATTTGTTTTATAATAAACAAATAAAACAAATAAACATTTCTTTATAATAAACAAAATCGCAGACACAGTCTAAAGCTTCACTTATTTAAATGTGAGTTTGCGAGAGTTCAGAACTCAAATGTCAAACTGTAAGCATTAAGGGGGTCTGAAAGTGTCTAGCTGTCATTCAGCTGGTAATAATTGTGTCTCTTTTTGGATGAGATCAGAGTGTGATGTGATGGGGCCAGAGATACGGACCCATTCTGTGATGAGTCTAAAAATGGCTGTTGATGGAGCTGCCACATTACCATGCAGGCTTGGCGTCTTCGTTTGCTGCCACTAGAGCAGACAAAGGCTGAAGTGTGTTCACTGCCAAAACAGACTTGAGCTGACCTGCTGCTGTCTGACACTCTGTACAATCCATTGCATTCTAACAGCCAAACCATTATCAAACATGCACATTGTTTTAAACACCCTAGTGAATTCTATTAAGCACATTCCACGCTCTCTAATTCCTCATTGATTTCTAAAGAGAATAAACACTTACAATAAGGTCTCACTGAAATATACAGAACGTTACAACACATTCACAACACCCCCACACAAATCCACCCACTCATGTTTCCCTCCTACACCCTCTCTCTAGCACAAAAGTTAACAAATGAAACAGGAAAACTAGTCAGCCAATGCATCATACACAGGAGGGAGTCTTATCTTAGGCTGCAACTTTCTTCTCATTAGCTTAATGGAGTTTGAGACCTCAGTCTCAGTAGAAACACCATGTAGAGAGACATAAGAGATGACTGGTACAGTAGTTTGGATGCAGTGCCTCATCAATGGAAGAAAAATAATAACTAATCATGCAGTTATATATATATATGAGGGGTTAATGAACTGGGCTGTAACGTGAAGGGGAAACCAAAGCTTTTTTTTAATGCATGTCATTGCACAAATAAGCATTTTAAGTGAACACAATTATAACAGAGAACAATTTATTATAATTTTGTAATGTGTTAATATGCAGATTTTGATCCCAACCAGAGGTCTGTACACAATTAACTTTCTCAACAAGATTAACTTTTAATTTTCTTTTATGCCAAAAATCATTAGAATATTAAGTAAAGATCATGTTTCAGTTTTGCTCCAAACCTAATCAAACACACCTGAACAAGCTAATCCTGAGCTGTGTTCGAAATAGCCCCTTATACCCTCATTCACTATTCCCTACATTAGTCCACTAATATAGTCCTCTTGAAGGAGTGAATGAACACGAGCGAGTGAATTTGGACACTGAATGGACTGCTGCTTTTGTATAGTTTGTGCTTGCTGTTTAATAATCATTTGCTACTTAGCAAACTTGCAGCTCCAGTAGTAAAACATTTATCTTGAACTCTGTATGGAAACGAAAAAGGAATTTTTACCTGAATGATATTACACTGTACCCACACTGAACCAGCAGTTTGGAAAATGTATTGATGGTTCAGCTGCAGGCATCATCTTCTGGCTAGACACAGGAATTCATTCGTCGCAACCCTCACAGTGCATTATAGGTATTCTCTAGCCCTGCCCTGGAGGCACCCTAGCCCTGCACATTTTGTATGTCTCCCTTATCAGACACCCAATTTAGTTCTTGCAGTCTCTATTAATGAGCTGATGAGTTGAATCAGGTGTGATAAATGAGGGAGACACACAAAATGTGAACTTATTATTATTGTGGTGCCTTAATTAGGGGTACAGCCATGGTCTTCTCGCTTATTAGAAAGTTACAGGCAGGTATGTTTGAGTAAGGTTGGAGCTAAACTCTGCAGGAAAGTGGACCTCAAGGGCCAGAGTTTCGTAACTGCTGGCTGTAACCCTTTTAATTACAATGCCTGCAGTTTGAATGGGGAAACAAACTGCGTATGGCTGTAGATCTCTTTGGTTGCTGCATTGTCTCACACATTAGTTGATTTAAAAAATATTCTAAAGAGCATTTAGAAGGACTGAAGGTGGTGTGTTACCTTGCTGGACGATTTGGTTCTGCTGCTGTGGTTGTTGTTGGTGGAGAGGTTGGCATCCTCATGCACACGGTCCAGGAGCCAGAGCAGAAACTCCAAAGCGTCGTGTTGAGCGTTCCCCTTGAACTGAGAGCCATACTTGGACACAGCACTCTAGGGAAGGAGCGGGAGATTGTGTCAGATAAATGTTGATCTGGATACAGTTTTAAAACAAATTGCATAACTTAATTTATACAAATCCTTCACATCAACGGATACTAACGCAATATCAAAATCACAAGTTCACCGCTGTGTTGATAAACGGCCTTGAAACAACCAATTAAATTTGTGGACCAAACACCAGAGCTAAAGGCGCACAGCAAGAAAATGCTCTAATTCTATGAGAAGTCCACACCACAACTATAACAATAATGACAACTATGAACAATATCTTTGAAATCACTTTCTAAGTCCACTAAGGTAGAGATGTTCCGATACCCTTTTCCCTTCCTGATACCGATTCCGATACCTGGGCTCAGGGTATCGGCCGATACTGAGTACTGATCCGATACCTGTGTGTGTATCTGTATATACAGCTGTTTAAACTACTAGCACTGTATGAATTGCTAGAATTATTTTATGGTGTGCTTCAGACTTATCCCTTAATAAAACATGAACAAAGACATACAGTGAACTACTGTATTTATTACAGTATTTTTATGATCTGACATGCATTTGACAGTAATATTATTTATTTTTATTATTTTTTTTATTAAATCTAACACTGCAAACTGAAAAAGGTATTTTAGTTGTACTATATAACTGTATAAAAAACAGTGCAACAAATAAATGTAGGAATATAAAAATATATATATATTAATCAGAAAATAATCTCTTTACAACAAAAGTGAAAAATAAGCAACCATCTAGGCATTAGTAGTAGTAGTAGAGACGTATTATTATTACATAGAGACGTAGCTAAATCTACTGTACAGCAGTAGCCTAATATATTCTGTCAATTTAAAATGTTTTAAACCGAACTTTTATTTTGATGGGTAGCCGTGAAGATATTTCAGTGTCTGTGTTCCTTATATAAGTTTTCCCAAATGAAACGGTAAATTCTCATGAAGTGACAGTTTATGTGTTCAGGTCCTCATGTCGCGCGGGCACCCGCCATCCACACAGAGACGAAATACTGCTAAACAGCCAGTAAACAGCGGACATAGCCTACTGCTAACGCGTTTTCATTTCTTCTTCGCTGCTCTAAACAGTGGTTCCTTGTGGCAAAACAGCACAACTTCCTGTGTTTGCAATGCATTCTGAGCACCGAGGAAGAACCGCGCAGTGGTTAGGCAAAGCTTGCGGTCATAACTAGGTCTTGTTTAAGAAAATGGTATCGGATCGGTACATGGGTTCAAGTACTCGCCGATACCGATGCCAGATTTTTTTGTGGTATCGGTTATATTTCGGAACAACTCTACACTAAGGAGGGACAGCGTTTTCACATTTGGCTCCTAAACTCTGGAATAGCCTTCCTGATAATGTTCGGGGCTCAAACTTACTCTCCCAGTTTAAATCTAGATAAAAGACGCATCTCTTTAGCCAAGCATTCACATAATGCATCTCGTAACCTTGTACATCAGATCAAATGCACATGATTATCTTTGCTTAATGTTATGAACATCAGCTATGCTAATTATTTTCCTTTTGCTTTTATGTTTTATCTTGGAACCAATCCGAGGTAACAGAGTCCGTCAGGATCCAATCTGGATCTAGCCTCTTATGAAGACTTCAGACGCCTCAACACCTGTGAAGAGACAGCAACAACTACTGCGAGGACTACAGATGACAAATCTGAATGAACATGATAAATTCTGCTATATATCCTAATCATTTGTTAACATGTACTCATTACTTCAATTAGCTAATTGTTTCTGCCTTAATTTAATACATTGTTTAAATTAATAATTTGTTAGCTAACTGCATTCATTTCTGAAATACATAATTTGGACAGTCACCTCTGACAACAGATCACTCTACACTCACCTAAAGGATTATTACGAACACCTATTCAATTTCACATGAATGCAATTATTTAAACAACCAATCACATGGCAGTTGCTTCAATGCATTTAGGGGTGTGGTCCTGATCCAGACAATCTCCTGAACTCCAAACTGAATGTCAGAATGGGAAAGAAAGGTGATTTAATCAGTTTTGAGCGTGGCATGGTTGTTGGTACCAGACGGGTCGGTCTGAGTATTTCACAATCTGCTCAGTTACTGGGATTTTCACGCACAACCATTTCTAGGGTTTACAAAGAATGGTGTGAAAAGGGAAAAAACATCCAGTATGCGGCAGTCCTGTGGGCGAAAATGCCTTGTTGATGCTAGAGGTCAGAGGAGAATGGGCCGACTGATTCAAGCTGATAGAAGAGCAACTTTGACTGAAATAACCACTCGTTACAACCGAGGTATGCAGCAAAGCATTTGTGAAGCCACAACACGCACAACCTTGAGGCAGATGGGCTACAACAGCAGAAGACCCCACCGGGTACCACTCATCTCCACTACAAATAGGAAAAAGAGGCTACAATTTGCACAAGCTCACCAAAATTGGACAATTTAAGACTGGAAAAATGTTGCCTGGTCTGATGAGTCTCGATTTCTGTTGAGACATTCAGATGGTAGAGTCAGAATTTGGCGTAAACAGAATGAGAACATGGATCCATCATGCCTTGTTACCACTGTGCAGGCTGGTGGTGGTGGTGTAATGGTGTGGGGGATGTTTTCTTGGCACACTTTAGGCCCCTTACAAAGTGTATGGTGGAGTGTATGGTGCCAATTGGACATCGTTTAAATGCCACAGCCTTCTGACCATGTCCATCCCTTTATGACCACCATGTACCCATCCTCTGATGGCTACTTCCAGCAGGATAATGCACCATGTCACAAAGCTTGAATCATTTCAAATTGGTTTCTTGAACATGACAATGAGTTCACTGTACTAAAATGGCCCCCACGGTCACCAGATCTCAACCCAACAGAGCATCTTTGGGATGTGGTGGAACGGGAGCTTCGTGCCCTGGATGTGCATCCCACAAATCTCCATCAACTGCAAGATACTATCCTATCAATAAGGGCCAATATTTCTAAAGAATGCTTTCAGCACCTTGTTGAATCAATGCCACGTAGAATTAAGGCAGTTCTGAAGGTGAAAGGGGGTCAAACACAGTATTAGTACACTCTAAAAAAAAAAAGGTTCTATATGGCACCAAAAATGGTTCTTCGTCGCAATCATAGAGTAACCACTTTTGGTGCTATATAGCGCCATATCTTAACATGTTATGTATATGGTAGTGGTGCTATATAGCACCTTAGTCAAAGAACCGGTGAAGAACCGCTGAAGAACCAAAATTGGTGCTATATAGCACTAAAAAAGGTTCCCCTATGATTACGAGCCAAGAACCATTTTTGGTGCCATATAGAACCTTTTTTTTTAGAGTGTATGGTGTTCCTAATAATCCTTTAGGTGAGTGTATATTGTAATGTAGACACATGCATTTTCTGCTTTGATATTATATGTATTGTGAAAAGCGCTATACAAATAAATGTGAAATGAAAATCTGCAATGTTGGAGGTACCAGGAACAGGATGAAGACTCAGGAGATAATCAAACAAACTTTAATCAAAACGTCTCAAAAGAACTCAATACAGGCAACAGAAACTCAGCCTAAAATAACAGTGACTAGACAAAGAATGAGTGAACAAGAGGAAGTTAAATAGGAGACAGAAACGAGATAACTAACGAGGGTAACATAGGAAACAGCGACGGAAGCTAAGGAGGCCAGAGTGGCTCGGGGAGTTCAGGGAGCCATGGCGGCTCGGGGAGTTCAGGGAGCCCCTATAGACTCTGGAGCGAGGATAGGAGGGACAGGAGACAGAGTCCTCTCTGGATTCGTGAAAGAAGGAGATGAGTCCTCTCTGGAACCTGGTCACGGGCTGGAGCTCTATCTTACCCCTTTTCCACCAGAATGAACCGGGTGCTAGTTCAGAGTCAGCGCTAGTCCCAGTTCATAGTTGGTTCGACTGAGGAGCCTTCTAAGAACCGTTTGCTTTTTCACATGCTGAGAGCCACAACAGAGCCAGGTCTTATGTCACTGTATAGGTCTCATCCTTCTCAGCAACGCTAGCGAGGCAGCAGGAAACACAAACACACCAGGCTTGTTCGAGATGCATTGGCACTGCGCAGACCGGTCCACGCATGTTATAAAAAAAAAACACACGCATGAGTGAATCAAAAGCATAAGGAGTCATATGCTCTCACTGGACTCGTTGTCATACGGTGATCGGTCTGCACAGCACCGCTGCAAACAAACCTTCCATCAACAATGCAAACATTGCGTTACTATTGATTCACATGGCTTTACGATCCTATATCGGCATCAAAACACAGCGAATCCAACGCTTTCATGCAGTTCGCCGTTATTTGTATAAACAGAGATTACAAACGAGCAGCAGCTGTTAGCTCCATTAACTGCCGTTTCAAAAATGGCAGATCTCAAGTCTGTGTTCGTCTTGTTGACCCCGCCCCCAGCGCCTGACGTAATCGGTTCTTACTTCTAGCCCAGCAATGTTTTGGTGCTACTTAAGAACCACTTTTCCTGGCTGGGAACTGGTGCTTTGGGTATGGAAACGCAAAGAACCGATTTGAAACTAGGCTCTGAACTAGCACTGCCTTGGTGGAAAAGGGGTATCTGAACTCTGGTCAGGGGCTGGAACCCTCTCGAAGTCCCCTCGAGGTCCCACACCGGGCAGGCGTGCCTTAGTCTCCGCATTCAAGCTGGCTAAGTAGAAGGTGCACAGCGAATGGTCTGGGAAGTTGGTGAGGCACACCAGGTCGATGAACACACGGGTGTGCGCCTCAAGGGAAAGAGTCTCCTGCTCTAAACAGAGAATCTGCACTGTTGCAGCAATGTTTTGAGGTCTAGTCATTTGTAATGTTGGAGGTACCAGGAACAGATATAATCAAACATAAACTTTAATCAAAACTTCTCAAATAACTGCATACAGGCAACAGAAACTAAGCCTAACATAACAGTGACCAGACAAAGACTGAGTGAACAAGAGGAACTTAAATAGGAGACAGAATCAAGATAATTAACTAAACACAGCTGAACAGAACTTAACTAACGAGGGTAACCTAGGAAACAGACAAGTGGCGGGAAACTAAGACAAAGGAACACGGGACAGAATCAAAACACAACTGAAAGACCTAACAAATAAACAAACAGATATGTGACAAAATTAAACGTTCAGATGTTGTTTTTTTACAACTTGAACGATAAAACCAGTGAATCAAAATCCAATCAAAATCCATCGTTAGTGCTGGCGCTAATATAGTTATTGTTATAGTTATCTTCTAGTCATCGTTCTTCGGTGTGAACGGCCCTTAAAGAGCACCTATCATGGAATTTTGAAATTTACCTTTCATGTAGTGTGTAACATAGATCTAAGTGAACAAAAACATCCTGCATAGTTTGAAATATGACAGTGCACCGTATATATAGTTATTTTCTTTCAAAAGTAAGAGTCGACTCTGAGTCATTTTTAAGAATCGTTAGAAGACCGAAGCTTTTTCTCTGACTAGATGACGTCAACTTGTCAAGTTATTTGAATACGATACGCCCACTTATTGCGCTCCAAGACGCCAGTGAAAACTAGAAAACATCATGGAGACGAGACGCTGTTCTGAAGTGCCACTCAAAAGCAAACTTTTTTCATCTGCCCAAGGATGAGCATTTGAAGACTAAGTGGCTTGAAGACAAACCATACATCGTCGCGATTGAGTGTTTATTAGTCGTCAAATGTATGTTTCGCGATCTCAGGAAGCTTTTATTATGGACTTCTATTATGGCACATGGTTCTTCTTCGTCTGTCTGTGCCATATATGGACTACATGTGCACAGAGCGCCCTCCGGCTGCCTGCCAGTATGAATTGAAAACAACACATAAGAGACTCAATCGCTCATGATTAGGCTTTATCTGCGCATTTTGAGGAAATATTGAATAAAAAATACTCCTCTGTTTAGAAATTTGACACAGACATATGAGAATCTATCAATACGTCTCCTCATCTGCACACTTTTGAACTAAAAGCCCTGAGGGAGGTTGATTTGTCGCGAGTCTTCGTGAGGAGAATAGAGGAGTTTTTTTATGAATGAGATCAGCTGAGGCTCATATTACAATCAAACGGTACAGACGCGGTTTTCATATTCATAACTCCTGACACATATTAACAAATTACTGTCACTATAAGACTTTGATGGGCGTTCCGTTTCCGAAAATATCTGCACAGACTATACCAATCACAACTGACTGGGTCATCGGACCAATCACCGCAGATTAGCGTCACGTAAAGGCGGGGTTTTGAAAAGTGAATCACTAAAGGAATCATTTGAGAATCGCTGTCAAAACAGGTAAAAATAAATGCATATTATAAGAAAACTAAAGTCTTTTTTGTCATTGCATGCATGCAAAACTGTTGTTGGGGACTTCTAAAACAATATTTGGAACATTTTAAATGCCATGATAGGTGCTCTTTAACTGTTGTATAAATAATATCACCAATATTCTGAAAATATAGGTGAGGTGTTATTTAATTTGCAGTTTAATTTTATGGCACTGATAGTGTCCTAAAAATGGACATTTTGGGCTGCAAACTTGTCTCAGATAAACACCTTTTCAGCTGATAATGAGTCCATAAATTGACTTTAATGTAGAGAGATTTTCCACTTCTCTCAGTGAAGACATATGAAAGCTTTGAAAAGTAATTTATTTGAGGCCTAAAAACTAACATGCACAAAATGCCCTGTGTGATTTTTGAACAAAGAGGGACATCAGGAATATGTCAGACTCCCACACTGTCATCTGCGTCTAACTGAGGGCTGTGCAATATACATTATGTAAAAAAAAAATCTGATCACATAATCAGATCATAATAATCTCCTTATCTACATATTTGGATTGATCAGGGATAGAGGCAGATTTTGGGAATCACAAAGCTAAGAGCAAAAATACAGAGGTTTCTGTACTCCTATAATGGCACCTCATTTTAATAATTTCTTCTCTTTAGAAAAACAAAAATCCTCAAATATTGCATTTTCCACTCTTCAAAGAAAATGTAATGTTTATTTGTCATTTTATATGGTTTCAGTATTACATAAACATTTTGTGTTGGTTAATTTACAAGATGAAAAACATTTATCACTGTTATGGTGTTTGCTCAACTGTATCAAAGAAATAGTGCACCCAAAATGAAAATTCAGTCTTCATTTATTTGCCCTCATGTCAGCTTGTAGGTTGCTCAAGGTGAATGGTTGCTCTTTTCCATGCAATTACAATGAATGAAAACTGATGCGAAAGCAACATAAAGGTATAATAAAAATGGTTGATGGTGCATCATATTCAGAGTCATATTGTTTATTCTTGTTTAAATGTGTGTATATATGTATATGCATATTTCTTTTTCTTATGTTGGTGAGGCCATCTAATTTGTGACTTTCTTAATATAAGATTGGGGTAGGAGTTTATAAGATTTTTTTTCTTCATCCTACTCCTGTTCTTCTTGTCATGGAATGTATTTTTGTTGTGTTTGAGGATTGTTGTTGTAGCACTTCATGTTGCATTACCATGAAAAGAGAATAAAAATAAATAATAATAAATATTCAAACCCATACAAACTTGTGTAAGAAACTGATTGAAATTTAAGTCAAACCCTAAGCTCTCCTTGATGAGATCAAGAGAGAAGTAGTGTTGTCCGATTAGTGAAAGAGTTATTCTTATGAATCAGTTATAACTGGTCTGAATGATTCATTTACAAAGTGCACTTTTTGCTTCTCGAGTTGAACTCAAAAACTTAAAGAGACAGTTCACCCAAAAATGTAAATGGTCATTATTTACTCTCCCTATATGTCATTCCAAACCTGTATGCATTTCTTTCATCTATGGAACACAAAAAATTATATTTGGAAAAACCAAATAGTTTTGGTTACCACTGACTTCCATTATAGACAATAGGGGTGTAGCGGTAAACGTATTCGTACCGAACCGTTTCAGTACAGGGCTTTCGGTTCGGTGCACGCGTGTACCGAACGGTTTCCGAATACAGTCTTTAACAGTTAACAGTCGGCTTGTTTTAAGCGCGGAAAACACTTAAATCCGAGTTCCCACACGAACATATTAAGTATTCTGTTTATACAAATAACGGCGGACTGCATGAATGCGTTGGATTCGCTGTGTTTTGATGCCGATATAGGATCGTAAAGCCATGTGAATCAATAGTAACGCAATGTTTGCATTGTTGATTAAGTATTCAGTCCATTTTATCACGACACTGATCACAATTCAAGCAGCCGCGCGATGCGCGTGTACGTGAGCGCGATCGATCATCTCTTCCTAAAGAATAAACATGAAGGAACATCTGAAGGTATGTTGAGGATACATTACAACTTACTGTCACGTATAATATGTGGTGTAATCGCTCAATCAGTGTTTCAACCGCGGAAAGACGTCAATATAACTGTTTGGAAACTAAACAATGTTGCATCACATTTACCTCAGGCAGTCATTCAGTGTTCACATAATTGTGTTCACTAGAGAAATCAACTCTGTCACTAAATAAATGCACTATATTAGCCTATTCATTATATTCTACTTAACCTGTTAGTGATGTCTTGATTATTTAATGTATGTTTAAATAAACCTGTCATGAAAATGACACTGTGTATAAATTATTATATTTCAACAACGAATTGGAGAAAAACTATTTTATAATTAGATTTAGAAGTTATTGCAAAAACTTATGTGAAGTTTACATGTTGGCATACAATGTGTTATTTGAGTGTTGATTATTATACCTAAAAATAAATAGCAACTGAATTTAGGCTAATAGTTTGGGCTCTGTTGTTAACCTTTAATATTAATGTGCAAGTAAGGGCTCCCTATACAGTTTACAGCAATATATTCAATACACTTTTAGTTATAATTTAATTCATTTAAGGACAGACACTTTTTTTTCAGTAAACCACTGTTTAATAAAAATAAATAAAAAGCAATTTTGTAAAACTGCTGTACCGAACCCGTACGGAACCGTGCCTTCAAAACCGAGGTACGTAACGAACCGTCAGTTTTGTGTACCGTTACACCCCTAATAGACAATATAACCCAACACATGTACATTTCTCAAAATATTTTCTTCTATGTTCTTTCACTCCATTAAGACTTAACGGTGAGTGAATAATGACAGAATTTTCATTTTTGGGTGTACTGTTCCTTTAACGGCATTCAAACTGACTGTTCCATACTGAATGTTATTTGTCACAACCGCTCACCTGCAGCACAAATACCCTTTATCAATTCAAATCATGTCTGCATGAGTAAACCAGGTCCAAAGTTCCAAGATTTCCTTGTACTGCAACTTTATGACATTTATACCTATGAATGTTTGTCTAACCAGGACTGCAGGCTGTAAACTGATACTACCGAACAGAAATGCGAACAACAACAGGAACTTCAGGCTGTATTTTATTTTACATGTATATAGGCCTACAGCCACAGTAGGTTAACAGGTGTTCTAGTTTGATACGGACCATGTTGGATAAGGATATCTAGGAAATTTTGTGATGTGAGATGGTGGTCCAGTGGGTTAAACCATGGAACTGATATGCAGAAGGTTGCTGGTTCGATCCCAGTGGTCACCACCAGTGTGTCCTTGAGCAAGGCACTGTAATAAGGGCACTGTGAGTCGCTTTGGATAAAAGTGTCTGCCAAATGCATAAATGTAAATGAAATTAAATCAACAAAGATCAGTTGAACCCAGCTCTAAACAGATTTAAACTTTACTTCCTCCAAGCTAGTTGCAAGCAAGCCATGGATCATGGACCATCAACCCTTTCATACTGCAGCAAATTGTTTGAACTTCATATAGGTCATTAAACATAATGGCACAGACTTTGAAACCCTGTAAATTGTAAAACATTTCATTTTTGTTCTTTCAACATCTTAAAGCTCCTATGGCCAAACAATACCATTTGTGTGTGAATTAGTTTAGACATAAATTACCAAGCTCCCTTCCCTTCCGAGGACAAACCTTCCCTTTCTCTTACACAAGAATGACAAACAAGTCTAACAGGTTAACACGACCTGTCTTGGTTCCATTGCCAATTCACTAAGCAACATGATGAATGACGGCATTACATAACCTCAGCTTCAGCGCTGCTATAGCAGAGTTTCCCCCCTATTCTTAAGCTTTCCAGACAGACGTGCTGGAATGTGCCTTTACCACATTCATCTTTTCATTACAGAATCAACTAGTTTCCCATTTAGATCTGGGGTGTCAAAGACATGGCCAGTGGGCCGAATAGAGCATTTAATCTGACCTGTGGGATATTTTGAGAGCAAAAATGTAATATATATATATATATATATATATATATATATATATGATAATAAAATAAATATATGTGTCCATATTATATCTCGGTATGAAACATTCATAATTAATTTTAACGATGGAACTGCTGGAAACATTCTTTTAAGTACACACATCATGCAACTGTCCCAGAGGCACCAGAGGTATCGTTTTTTCCCCCTTTAAAATTTGTCACTCACAGCAATAAGGTGGACAGGTTATACAAATTTGACTACGTTTACTAAAAAGCTGTTCAAATTTGAGCGTGATTAATATTACCTAATTACTACTCTGGATGCCAACCGAACATAGCCCCGCCCACAACATTTGAGGTCGGGAAGTTCGGTCTGGACTTGATCCGTTGTGGAGCAACTATGCTCAAACCAGAGCTGTTTAGACCAATCAAATTGTCAGGGCGGGCTTTATACGATGGTGGACAGATTATCAACAGTAACGTAATCATCCACGTCATCAAAGAGCGCTTGGCTTCAATTTGTTTACAACAAAGATGTTTGTATATTCATTCACCTTTACTCTTTTATCAAAACAATTATGATCGTGTTGGTAAGTACTCTGTGTATCCTTAAATTCTTTACAACACCGGGAACAATCGTTTTAATACGTCACTTCACTGAAAAATACGTCACTTACTCTGTTGCTCTGATTGGTTGTAGGTCTATCCAATTGAGTGCAGAGGCACTTTCTTTCCTGGTTTGGTTGAAACATGCCCCATAATCACAGCCCAATGGAGCAGTATCAGACTCATATTCTGACTAGAATCTGAGTATGACGAAGTCAGGCTACCTGTTTACCAGTTTGGTATGTAATCTAAAAGCCTCCGAGGGTCCGTGGATCTACCATTGGAGAAAACGTAATGGCTAACTTGAATCAAGTGTGCCTTGATAACCAATCACATAACAGCCTAGACGTCATTGAATTTTGTTTAGAGTTGTGCGACAGTCAGTCACTGTTTGCAGATACCATAGAAATGAATGAGAAGTGCAATTTGCGCAATTGTCTGTGACTTCTCTTATAAAACAGCATTTTTTTTCAGTGTAAACTCTAAAAATAGATCAATTCAACAGAAATGTTTAAGAACAAACAGAAGATTAGCCAATGGGCTTTCGATTAAATGATAAGCCGTTTTCCCACAAAAGCAGTTTATTCAGCATAGTAAAGCCTCTCCTCCATTGACATCCATTTTTTTTTAAATGCCTCTGTTCTCCTTCCCTGTGTACCACAGCAGGGAAAGACTAGGCATACTAGAAGCTTCCAGGCAGGTGTGTTGAGGTAACTCTGCAGGACAGAGGCCCTCCAGGACCGAGTTTGAACACCCCTGATGTAGACTGAAATATAGACCCAAGGCCATAACCATGTCTTGAACATTGGGGGGCAATTCTTTCTTTTCTTTTTTATAGAGCATAAAGAAACAGAACAGTGAATGACATTAATTCTTGGGAAATAATCATTTTGGGACTATTTGCAAATCATATTTGCATTATATTGTTAGTTGCAATATATAGTAAGTCCCAAAATTCTTCATGTTAGTGATAGATCCACTATTCACATTTGGATACCCTAGTAGTCTGGTGGTAGAATTTTTGTAAACAGTGCCAAAAGGTTCCAGGTTCTAATCCTACCTCAAATAGGGTTTTTTCCCTCATTAAAATCAAAGATGTTTATCAATGATTAGGAGCAGGGACACGTTTGTGTGCATTTTGTTTTGTGATTTTACAATTTGGCCATTTCTAATTATTAGGGGGACTTGTCTATGGTGGTTCAAATCAAATCAAATCACTTTATTTGTCACTCTACCATATGCACAAGTGCAACAGTAGGTGAAATTCTTATATTTTCTATATTATGGCCCTGTTTAGAACACAGGAAGGAAGAAAAACAAAGAGAGATGCATAAAAGTCATGTCCAGTCTGTCTCATTTCTCCATATGAAGGACAGTCATTCATTTCTGCTGATCTCCAGGCTCTGTATTATTCACTTTCCCCTGACCATCAGCGGTGCCCTTCCTTCTCACCCTCATCATTTATCTCCTCACCTCAGAGACTAAATGTCCACTTTGGCCTCTACCAGAGTTTCATGTCTTTACTGTATTCAGTATCCAAACCAAACCCTGTAAACAAGACGAGCACAAAACTGAACGATTAAGTATCACTAATAAAACTATTAATATGATCATACTGGATATGCAGAGTACCCACTGTGCGTGATGTGGAGACTGTATCAATATTGCACATTCCTGGGTAACGGAGATCACGCGCACATTTCTTTATTTAGTTTTACAAATACACTGAAGAAATTATTATGGCTACAATAATAATACATTTATGAACACATTTAAACTATTTAATCACTGTATAAACCATACTAACATAAATTTTAAACTCTTGGACATAATATGACAACTTTGAGAGGGTTTTGCTAAATGACTGAATTTTTATGCACTAAAACACAAATGTAAGCATTCAAAATACACCTGAAATAATGTTATATTATAACTGCTTCAGAAATATTTCTACAGTGAAATCCTGGGACAGGCTGGCTTTTAAAAAGGTACATTTTGATACACTTGTAACTGCAAGCTAATGAGGTCTGTAGACAGAGCAGAAACTGTCCACAGTATAAAGGGTAAACGGCAGATCTGAATGAATGGGAACACCAGAGGCAAAGTCTGTTAAGAATGTGGACTAATGTGCAACTCCCCCTCCCTCACTTTCTGTCTCTGAGCAAGCGTTACATGATTCTAGATACTGTGCCTTCAGGACATTTGTACATAACTAAATATCTGTGAGCAATCAATGATTGTTCTTTGTGGATGAAATATCTGAATATCTGAAATCTGAATATTTGTCTAATGTTTAAAAGAGTGTTATTGCCAGTAAGTAGGCAGTGTTATTGCCATTCTTCCCAGCAAAAGAAAAAACTTTGAACAAAACTTTGACAATTAACAACATTCTGCATTCTTACAAAACGAGTTGGTCGGATTGTTGACAGGTGATTCACCTGTCTCCTCCTACTCTAAGCCCCTCTCACTTCCACCACAGCCACACTACAGAGTGCACTTTTGAATTAGTGACGAGGAAGTCATTTCCATGAATCGTTTCTTCTGAACAGTTCATTTTATAGAATAAATGTAGAAAGATGCAGTGGTGGGCCATCCTGGCGTAGCATTAAAAACGTTTTGAACAAAGGTGTTGTTTATAAAGACGTTGTTCTGTCCTAGTTTAGTTTGTTGCATCCATGAACCATAGTTTGTATTTAAACAGACTGTGTGTGTGTGTGTGTGTGTGTGTGTGTGTGTGTGTGTGTGTGTGTGTGTGTGTGTGTGTGTGTGTGTGTGTGTGTGTGTGTGTGTGTGTGTGTGTGTGTGTGGGCTATATATATTTATTATAGGTTTTATATATATTTTTATATCGATTGTAAGTTCAACATTTCTGTGATTTAATAACCCGGAAAACGATACAATCCAATTCATGAACTCGTGGCTGCGTTTCCCAAAAGCATCGTAAGCTTAATTGTTCGTATAACAATTGCCACCAATGGTCTCTACGATCAATTTAGCGATATACGCAAGACACGGATCGTTTCTGAGTCTCTAGCAAACCCACCTGTTGACCTCATGATCTCCGCTTCAGTATAACGCAAATCAAACGAGCCCACTCTACACTGAAAGGAAGCAAGGGGTCTGAAAGTAGTTGTCTACACTGGTTGAATGGGGGCGTGCTAGGTCGCATCATGTAGTCTAGACATCATTTTTGGTCGAAACTCACCTTAAATTCCACCGACAGCTGAGGCGTGTAATCGAGCGTCCAGAGCGCCCTCACCAGCGAGGCCAGCTTCTCCGTCACCTCCCCCCTGACCTCCTCGCTCTTCATCATCCCGTTGATCCTCCGCTCGTATAATTCACATTTATACTGCTCCAGACTCAGATACTCTGCCAGAAGTTCCGTGTTACTCAGGCACTGCACCACGGCGTTCATGAAACAGGTGTTTCCGTGATTCTTCAGACCCTGAACTCCCGGAGTTTTCTCGCCGTAGCACCAGGACAGTCGTTCTTTCACAGATCCATAAGAGGATGAGGGCGCAGCGATCTTCCTCGTCGAATTCTCTCTGTAATTCCCAAAGTTGTGGGCGCTCTGAGTGTCCCCAAACCCACCATCATCATCCTCCGCCGCGTCCGTCTGGTCCGCGTCCCCCAAGTGTGCTAAAGTGCCCAAAGTTTTGACAATCCGGCTCATAAAATTCCCCAGCGATTTC
Organism: Romanogobio albipinnatus; assembly: GCA_023566225.1. NCBI lineage: Eukaryota > Metazoa > Chordata > Actinopteri > Cypriniformes > Gobionidae > Romanogobio > Romanogobio albipinnatus. The sequence goes on along the minus strand of CM042250.1, from coordinate 29,674,509 downwards.
AACGATTTCCTTCTGAACAGCTTCTGGGACTTGTGCGTCTTATTCTTGCGCTTGGTTGATTTGGCTTTGATTGTTTGTTTCCTGGTTTCCCTCGGCGTATCCATGTTTAGTGTGTAGTTTCACCCACACCGATCAGTGGAAGTCAGAAAGAGAAACAAGTGCACTACGGTGTGAAGACACGGCGTCCTGTGCGTCTCGAAATTCTTCATCACTAAACCATCACGACGACGAAAAACAGAGTCTAAAAGCACCCATTTCGGCACCGAGGCTCATGATGACTAACGCGTCCCCGACATTCCCTATGGCTGATCTCAGCTGCACTAGTTTCGCTTTATCCATGACGCTCTTACGCACCTGAAATTACACTGAGCTGAACTCCATTCAACACAACTCTTGTTCTTTACACCACACCTACATGCGTGCTTGTGTGTGGATGCTCATTACTGGTTGTCTTCTCCGCTCTCTTTCTCGGGCTTCTGGTTGGAGTATGCGTCTGAATGGTGGATACACGGCTTTCTACCCTCCCACTATGAATCTTATTAGCCTGGTTTACTTTGAACATGTATTGGGGAGAAGTGAACGTGGAAATGAATAGCCCAAAGACGGAATCTACACCTGTATTTACCTGCTTCATCGTTGCTCTTGCTCAACTAGGCTATCCTCTCCAAACGATCTATTCCATTTTAGTTCATTCAAATTAATGTCAACATTCCGATTAAGCTTTTAATACCATTGTATATGGTCCATAGCTAATGGAATATTATTGTATAGGTAACCACAATAACAAACAAGAATGACAATACGTATATCACGTGATTTATACAAATAACGTTTCCTTACTCACAAAAAAATATAAATAAATAAAAATCACAAATATCCACAATGACCTTCATTTGGACATACTCAGTATATATAGATGACTTTCCAGCATTAAAATATGTCAAAACAACAAAAAAATCTAAATGTTTCTTATTTTAATTCACTTTCCTTAAAAATTAGTCTAAGACTAATTTGAAAAGTGTTATTTCTAGATCATGTCATGTAAATGAATAAAATCATAATTGTTTCTACCTGATATTGTATCAGGTAGAAATTGTGAGTAAAACAAATCTTTAAAAAAAAATCCTTAAATCGCATTAAAAAAAAAAAAAACCTGGAAAAGTAATTGGGCCTTCCAATATTGTTTTGGACAATGGGGTGCCTTGTAGTAAAAGTTTGTGAACCGTTGGCATAAGCATAGATTATGATAAATATTCTTGAGGTTCATAATCAATTATACCACAGTTGTGGTTTGTCTTTTCATAATGCATTAGGACCCCCTACTGTTACCCTGAGTGCTTTCTTTTAAAAGTGTGTACATGATTCATATTCATGTCTAGAATCATATTCATGTATTTTCATAACTGTAGCCCCATTATGCTTATAGGCAAGGAAGACTGAGAGCAGAAAAAGAAAAGAGTAAACTCAGTCAGCACAGGGTTTTGCAGACTTCATCTAATCTATAAAACACCAACATTTATGATTCTAGTCTTATCAGACACACTACACGTTTATCCTTTGATAGGCATCTTTATTATCAGACACCGTACCTGCAAGACAGATAAATACTCTTTATAATATTACTTAGAACAATTGATTAGATCGCCCACTGACTTTGCTACTTTATTTCTTTATATCAACAACAAGGTCATTGGATAGTTGGATCTGCGCAGTCTGTGGTGTATAGGCTATACCAGTGAACAGTCACAATGTAAAGCATGGCATAATATTGACTTGTAGATACTGACAGTGTTTGGGGAGTAGGTTACATGTAACAGCGTTACGTAATTTAATTACAAAATAAATGTAACTGTAATCAGTTACAATTACAGAGAAAAAATGTGTAATTAAATTGCAGTTACTTATGAAAATGTTAACAATTAGAAAGCGGGTTACATCTGAATATTTTCTGTAAAAAGCTAGGATATGTTGAATGATATTAATTTGTTACTGCCATTTCACGGGTTCACACTTATACGTCAAATTAAATAGAGTAAAGATTATGCACATTTGACGTGCTGTCGGGGAGAGGGCTCTGGGCTCTGAATTTTGGCCCGAAACCCAGAGTATCACCCTGTGATAGAGATAGTCTAGAACTAGACTGCATTGTATTATGGATTGTGTTGACGTCTAATAAGAGTTTATTAAATCAAAGTAAGGAGATGGGGTGGGGGAGGGATGCTAAAAAACTGTCAACGAAAAGAAGGTAAATCTGTAGTATCATTGATCACCTATCACCTCTTATCATTGATTAAATTCATTAACTTAAAGTGCTCCACATGTGTTTAATTAGGTTTAATTATCTGAACGTGCTCCTCCCAAAATATGCTAAATAAAACATTGCTTAGTAAAACTATGCTATTCTGATGCTTTTGATTGGCTGTCTTGATTGAATTTACAGCACACCACGTCTGCCAATTACATCAATCCACATTGCTGCTGAAAGCTTTGAGCTACAACCAGTCTGAGAGATGCCACCATGGCGAGTGAAAATGCGTTTTAGTGCTGGAAATGTAAAAATAATTTAATTGCCAACTATTAAAATGCTATCGACATCGAAGGTTTCAATGTTGAACCTGAGGAAGCATCTATGAGAAAGTGGACAAATCTTTCTATTAGTTTGTCCCATTTTGACTGGCAAAATAGAGCCATTTAACTACACAACGATTGGTCATTGAGTCTAAACAATATTATAGGTGGAATATAACACTATTTATAAAACAAAAACAAAAAAACAAAACCATGCATGTTATGACAGCTACAATATTGGGTCTGTTTGAGTTGCCAGTGAGTATGAAACTAGAATCTATTCTTCTATGTGTTCCCTTCACACACACATAGTGGTAAAAATAATAGTATGTAGATTTTTATTTTATTTATATATCAGTAAAAAGAAAAACATGTTTTTCATAGAATCTAGAATTGTGTTTTTAATTATAACTTAAATTATAACTATGTAACTGTTTTTAGAGGTTAAATGATAATTTAGAAAAGTAATCAAAAAGTTACATTACTTTAACAAAATCATTGAAATAGTTACACGACTTATTACATTTTAAATAGGGTAACTTGTAATCTGTAACCTATTGCATTTCCAAAGTAACCTTCCCAACACTGGATACTGACATACTAATTTGATACTAAATTGCTTTTGAAACCTCATACAAAACCACTTTTATTGCCAAAACATGTAAGTTAGCAGAGCACCCCCATCCCCCATCCCCCCCCCCCCCCCCCCCATCTCCCTCCTTTCTGACTGAATATGGTTGAATATCCTTACTGTTAGGGGTTAAGATATTCATAATTGAGACTGTTCATCTAAGGTGAGAGGAAATTTGGGACAGGCACATCCAGATGCTGGGTTCACGCCTTGCTGTACTTCTCCAAACCTCCCCCGCCAGCCCTCTGGAGATTCTCAGGTGATATATTAGCTGACAGTGCAGTTCACAAAAAGTCCTCAGAAACTGGGGCTCTAGGCTGCTTTATTTCAAAGAAATTACTGAAATTGGACTGTTTAATGGTACCTTTAAATCTCATCAGAATTCATAACCTAATTTGTTATTCAATTATTTCCAAGGAAAAGAAATGGTACCATTTGTCTTTTTGGTCCTATGACATTAAAATACTTTATTATAGCCTACAATAATGTTTTCTTGCAGATCATGGTGCCAATTTAATTTGTAATACTATGTTTAAATATAGTAACGGAAATCCAAAGGGCCTGCATTTGCTCTTAGAAATGTCACAGCAAATTTAATATCCATTCTGTATGGTTTTAAATCTTTAGAAAAGTTGTACCAAAAATAAATTTCTTGAAAACAATATGTGTGTGTGAGGCAAATGTATATTTCTCCAGCAATCATCATATCTGAACTGCTTCACTGTTTAAGGTTCTATGAGGGTTGTGGGTATCTCCACCTTAGGATAGCTCCATCGGCACTGGTGCTGACAATATATCTGCTGTTGGGACAGATCCTCACATTTGTGATGCTTCCACTGTGCCCAATGCCAACGTGGGTCACTTCGCCATCAGAATAGAGCCAGAGCTTCAGTAGTTTGTCATCTCCACCTGAAAGAGACATTTGATGTTTAGCATTAAACTGCAGAAAGCAGCATGAAATACGCACTAAACACAGACATGTTAGATTAGCATCTTAACTCAAACTGTGAAACTCATTTATAAATAACTGCTGAGATCAGTTTTAATTCTGCAAGTGTTTATTCAGACCTGGTGAGCAGACATTTACCCAACTGTTTTGCGAATGATGCTTTTCTGCGCCGTTATAAATACTTCTGTTTATATTGTTTATTGTGCCACCTGTTGTTACTGTTACATCTGCCATATGACAGAAGAATGACTCAGTGAAAATAACTCTGCATGTCAAAAAGATGCTGAAGGTACCTACCCGTCACAAAATATTTTCCATCTTCGGAAATGTGCATGCCATTTATAGCTCCGGACAAGGAGCCCTCAAGTTCTCTGATTGCAGAACCATCATACACCTCCCAGTAGCCAATCTGTTCAACGGTTAAAGATTGAATGTAAGATGTCTTATCCTGGTCTAAATGGTTTAATGGTAGTATAACAAACAAATAAATAAGGCTGTTAATTAAAGGTGCATTGTGTACATTTTAGCGGGATCTGGTGGTGAGGTTGCAATTTGCTCTCGTGGACTTAACGCGGCAGCCATTGTAAGTCCACAAGACCGAAAGTGCATATGAAGTGTGCCATTTGGGACAGGGCCTAGCTAGTGCTCTGTAGAGCAGTTTGTTCGTTTCGGGCTACTGTAGAAACATGTCAGCGCAAAATGGCGACTTCACTGTAAGGGGACCTGTGGTGTATGTAGATAGAAATTGCTCATTCTAAGGTAATAAAAACATAACGGTTCATTATGTAAAGTCTGAATACACCACTGAAAACATAGTTATGTATAATATATTGCATTTCTGTCAATAGATCCTCATAAATACTACACACTGCACCTTTAAATAAAACCACAAAAAACAAAGATGGCTGATAAACATGATAGTGAATAGGAAGAGGGTAACAATTTAAAGAATGAAAAAAAATAGAGAGAGACAATGTAATTTCTCAGCATGCACTTAGATCAAACTATATGTGATGTAATGGCAAGGGAAATATGTAATTTGTTATAGTGCAACTTAAGAAAAAACAAACGGCTCTAAGCCTTCAGTTGCTCTTTGTCTTGGGCTGTTGCATCTGAACCTGTATACAACAGATATTACATAAATGTAATTTACGTAGACTACAGATTGCTTTTCCGCAGTAATGGGGATATTCACTTTTGTGATATGGATGCTTTTTTTGATAACTGCATTATTCATTTAAAAGAAAAAAAGGAACAAATAAATGAAAGAAAAATATCCTGTCAAAATGTATCAAATGTCATACTTATGAGGCTGTGTTCAAAACACTTTTTTTTTTTTAAAAAGAATGATTTATGACAAAACAATTCTACTAAGTTTTAAAAGGCACGGGCACTGCAGACAGAGCAGGTCTGGTACAACTCATTGAGATGGCTCTGTCCCAGCAGGTTTTGTGCAAGCACTGGGTATCCGGCATGACCCCAGCATTGTGTCCTTTCAAGTACTGTACCTACTGTGCTGGTTTTGGCTGCTTTTCCTGGACAACAATAGACTCACATTTGTGTTTGGCTATAGTCTGGAGTATTATTAATTACTGCTATTAGAAGGTTGAAATTTAACTGAACACGTTTGTTATTTGTCCAAATGCAGAAAATATTTCATCAAAATGTTATACGCTTTCCTTAAGTCCCATTGTTGATAACAAATTACGCTTCTTGCAAATAATAAATGTCTTTAAATAAAACATAACAGCATGATCTAAAATATTTCCACAGTTGAAATATGAATGAAAGCACTGAGAATGCCAATCTTTCCTCGGCTTCTGCGAGATGGACGCATGTACACAGCTGACCATACGTATTCTAATAAGCTCTTTAAATGAACACTGATGCTGTGCCCTAAGACTAGCAGATGGACTATTTGGCATAGAGTAGAATGAGCGGATCATACTACAGTACATCCACAGGACACTGGGAGAGCTTTCTGTCAGCTTGTTGTTGTGCACACACAGTATCTATCTCAGATTCTTTTTTTCTACTCTCTCACCTATCCATCCTTCTCTCTCTTTCTGGCCACATTTCTCGCAAACACATGCCAGTACATCAGTCTAGATCAGTCTAGTTTTGTACCTTTCTGTCAGTGCCACTGGTGATCATCTGGTATTCCTCAGGGTGGTAACATACAACACTGAACAGGGTGTTGGACAAGACCATTTGATTCCTGATGAACCTCCTGAATGTGAAATGAGAAATACCCAGACAAATATAGTTAAAGATGACATGAAAAAACTGTTTTTTCACAATGAAAATCGGTACTCTGAATATTTGGTTCATGTGAAGGTGTATGATTTAAAGGGATAGTTCACCCAAAACTGAAAATTCTGTCATCAATTACTCACTCTCATGTCTATTGACATAAAACTCAGATGCTTCAAAAGGTTCATAATCATTCAAACTAATCCATATGAAATCGAGCGGTTTAATCCAAGTCTTCTAGGAGACACAGTTGCTTTATATGATTAACAGGTTTAGCTTATTCACATATAAACACTGATCAACAAACGTAGCGGTACATAGAGCACTCAAATATGGTAAATGGAAGTTCAACCGCACTTGCTTGAGTTTTGGGTGAATAGACTTTAAATTTAGACCTTAACATTTTTCCCAGATGAAAACAAGGCTGTGAGGGATAGATGTACAGTCTTTACAATGGCACACACTGCATAAAGATCCTCACAGAATTTTCGCAGCTGCACAATCAGAATGTTGTTAAACAACAGTACAATCCATTAAATGCACTCTATTTTATCCCACAGAGCCTCATTTTCAGTCCTGTCAAATATTAAATATGGCGCTACCATGACTAAGGTCTATTGTGTTTTGAAGATGGGGTTGGAACGACATGAGTAATTGATGACAATTTAAATTTCTGGATAAACTAACCTTTTAACTTTTTGGTTTCACTTTTACAGTATGTGCACTTGTGTATATTTAAGTACTGGATAACTACATGGTTTAAGGTTAGGTTTAGGGGTAGGTTCAGGGTTAGTACCCAGTTATTGTAATTACTATCATAAGTACATAGTATGAATGCAAGGAACAGGTCTGTAAAATAAAGTACCAACTTTTCAACACATGACAAGCACATGGCAAGACCTCTCACTCAGTATGTCTGATGCTCTTCAAACTTACACCAGGTCCCAGGTGATGCAGGCTCCATCAGAGCTGGCCGTCACACACTCCTTGTCATTACTCTTGATCTTAATACAGTTAACTGTAGCTTTATGCTCCTTCATGGTCTCAATGAGTCGATAGGATTTCTGGAATATCTCCCAGACTCTCACCTTCATTACAGAGAGATGTCAAAGTATACATTTAGTCTTAATTTATTGTAAGGATGTTTTAGATTACAAACAAACAAAACAGCTCTACGTATTATTACATGGCTCTATAAGATAGATATTGAGCAATGTGTGTGTAATTATATATATATATTTATATAATATATATATATATATATATATATATATTCTATAATGAAAGCTAAACTGTGTATTTGATAATTTTCAAGGAAACGACTTTCCTACATACACTACCGTTTATAACTTTGACTCTGGTACACTCTACCACTAACTTTGGAGTCTCCTATGCTCTTTTGAAAGAAGTCTCCTATGCATTTATTCGATCAAAAATTCAGTAATATTTAATATATTTTAAAATGTGATAGCAAAGCTGTCTGGTAAAGCTGTCATGATCCTTCAGAAATCATTCTAATATACTGATTTGTTGCTTAAGAAACATTTCTTATTATTATCCATAATGAAAACAGTTGTGTTGATTTTTTGAGGAAACAGCTATAGTTTTTAAGATTATTTGATAAATAGAATGTTCAAAAGAAAAGCATTTACTACTCTTTACTATCAGTTTAATGCATCCTTGCAGATTAAAAGTGTTAAAGGATTAGTTCACTTTTAAATAAACTTTTGCTGATAATTTACTCACCCCCATGTCATCCAAGATGTCAATGTCTTTCTTTCTGCAGTCAAAAAGAAACTAGCGGAAGTTATGGCGGAGCTCAAAGATTATCACGTTCGACTGATAAGAAGTAAAATAATAGCATAAATACTGCTCGGTTTCTCGCAGACACTGATCGTTTCGCTAGATAAGACCCTTATTCATCGTCTGGTATCGTTTAAAGCCCTTTGAAGCTGTACTGAAACTGTCATTTGGACCTTGAACCGTTTGGAGCCCATTGAAGTCCATTATATGGAGAAATATCCTGGAATGTTTTCATCAAAAACCTTAATTTCTTTTCAACTGAAGAAAGAAAGACATGGACATCTTGGATGACATGGGGGTGAGTAAATTATCGGCAAAAGTTTATTTAAAAGTGAACTAATCCTTTAAGTTCTTACTGACCCAAAACTTTTGAACAGTATTGTGTAGTTACTTGTCGCTCATTTCATGCCGCAGACCTTTTGACCCCTCAAAAAGTGAATCAATTTAATCTTAAAATAATATTTCACAAACATGAAGCCAAGAACTAAGTGGGTTAATGTCATGTGTTTAAATAATCTAAAACCTGAGCCCAGCTCTTAAGAGTGAGTCTATGACGTGTATCTGATGCTGTACCTGTCCTTCTCCCCCGCCACTGACAATCCTCTTGCAGTCATTGGTTGCTGCTATGGCAGTCACTCCCATACTATGGGCATTATGAATTATCAGCCTCAGCTTCCCACTCTCTGGGGTGAACACACGAATCTTCCCATCGTTCCAAGCTGACAAAAAAGTTATCAAATAAAGAAAGATGTAACTACATTGTACTGAACTCCAAACGTGTTAAATTAGTAAATTAATTAACATGTTTGTGCATAATTCAAACATGTATATAATTTTATTATAAATAATATATATAATAAATTGATTTTTAATGCTGTAAATATTATATATCAAAACTGATTGTTTTATCAGTTTTTACAGTACACTAGAATATAGATGACCTCAAATCTATTTAATCAGTATTTAATAAAAAAATAACTTTAACAAATAAATAATCCAATAAATCATATAAAAAAAACATAATACTATATTTACAGTATCTATTTATTTAATAATCTATTTATTTTATATTATTCATAGTAAAATTATAAATCAAATTAGCAATACCAAGCAGTATCATGTTTTGTCTGTATCTTCAGTTAAGATATAGCTTGTACTTTATTACAGCTTGTACACTCCTGTGCTAAAGAAAAGGGCCAGGCCCAAAATGGCTAAACACTAAGCTTTTAATTGACTTAACCACAAATTATTGGTCAGGAAACTAGCTAAATTTAAGCAAATGTACTACTTAAAAAGCCATTGCTGTCTCAGAAAAACATCAAAGACAGAATTAGGTTTTTAGCAGAATATGGGAAGTTTGATTTGTGTGAATCACAATGAAACACAAGTTACAAGGTGATGCTCCAGAGGGTGTCTTCGTAAATCTGGTGAGAAATATAATAATACATCTCTACCACATGGAGGAAGTGGTTTCATTGTGTGGGGAGCCTTTTTAACTGCTGGTATTGGTGAGCTACTAAAATTCCTGTTTGGAGTACAGGAGAATATTGCAGAATGACTTGCTTCCCACAAATGAAAAGTTATCTAAAGAGGAATGATCAGATGTTATTTTTCAACAAGACAATACTCCTGCCCAAATTGCAAAGACAACCAAGAAGTCCATCAGGTTCATGTTTTGGCCAGGTCAAAGTCCAGATTTATATATGAACCATATAGGGAATATTGGTCTCACATGAAACTCAAACGAACTGGGAGACATTTTTCAACTACTCATGAATCCATTAACATAAAGTTGAACAACACTGACTCTTCTTCCTGTAGAAAGCTCTCTGCAAGTTGGCGAAGGCTATTCCATGCTGTTACTTTATCTACAGTATTTGTGCAATTCTTGCTAATTTCCTGACCAGTGATTTGTGATTAAGATGGTTAAGACCATTAAGACCATTTTTGGCTTGCCCAGGAGTGTACATAAAGTGTTTAAAACGGAAAATACATCAACACAGAAAAGCAATGCTGTGCTCCTCAAACCATTTAAACAGGTCATTCTGTATGAGACTGACCACTGAAGATGCTCCTGCCATCTTGCATAAAGCCCAGAGCGTTGCATGTTATGTTGGGAACTATGATACGCAGAAGCTCCTTGGAGGAATCAGCATGCCACACTCGTATATCATTCTGCGAACAGGTGGCAAAGAGCTCTGACGTCCCACTGTTGAGAGTGATAGAGAGGATTTGCACAAATAGATGCACGGTCAATGTATTTTACTTAGGCCACCGATACAAAGCTTACGTCTCCCTCTGGTGGCAGAAGAGAGGTGTTCACAGAGCATTGCAGTTTTACTCACAAAGGAAAGGCCACATCCTTTACAGCACTGCTATGATTTGTAGCAATGAGCTCTGGTTTGAAGTCAGCATAGCCTAAACTGTAGATTTGTGCTGCCTCTGTCCCTACGTAGAACTGATGCCCGTCTCCACGCAGGGCCACCGACGTCACCCCTCCCTCTAACTGAACACTCCTGTCACAAATAATATAGTTAACCATAATTAGTGGTTGAACGAGAGGAAGGCAGATAGAAAGAATAAATAATAAACAAGGAGGAAAACAAAGCGCACATAAAAGAATAGAAAACTGAGAAGAAAGTTACATACTTAATGGTTTTGAAATTCCCTCCTGAGCACAAAGTCAACATCCCATCTCCTGATCCAACTAAAATATCACCAGTCTTCAAGACTTTAAGAGTGTTCACTCCCTGCAACAACAAGACTAAGCATTTTAAAATATAATTTCACCCAAGCGGTCTGTTAAAAATTATTGTTGTTCAGCTTGTTTTGTGCGTCTATTTACTTGTGTTTCCTGGACTGAGTAGTGTAATAAATAATAGCAGTAGTCAAAAAGATAATAAAACAGTAAAATATTTTCAGTGCATTATTTAGAAAACAATTCACATAAAATGTATAAGTGCATTTTTCTCAGAAGTCATTCATATTATATACAGGGAACTTCTAAGCTGCTCGCTGTGTTAAATCAAGATTAGAAGATTCACCTTGCTGAATTTTTGTTTAACAGGTCCACAGCTGTTGAGCAACCTAGTCGTCAGGTTCAATTTCAGAATATCCCCACTTGTAGTTCCACAGTAGAAATAATTATCATCATTTGGGATCTGCAAGGCAGAGAAACACATACATTTAGTGATGTTTTATATACCAGTTTTAACCACACAAACACCTATGGAATGAGCAGGTAAAAAAATGAGAGAACCAGAACCGGCAGTAGCAGTGATTCTCACTCACCTCAAGACATTTGACAATTCTCTTAAGCTGTCCAGTCTGACATTCTGTGGGCCGGATCTTTCTGTTGGGCAAATCGAGCTCCCACACACGTAGAGTTCCACTTGGAAAAAAACACACAAAAAAACAACAACAACAAATAAACATACTGACATTTGCAGAAAGTGATACGCACTTTATTTCATGCATACACTATAGCAATTTGTGGTATATACACTATATTGGCCAAAGTTTTGGGAGGCCTGCCTTTACATGTACATGAACTTTAATGACATCCTATTCTTAATACATAGGGTTTAATATGGAGTTGGCCCACCCTTTCCAGCTATAACAGCTTCAACTCTTCTGGGAAGGCTTTCCACAAGGTTTAGGAGTGTGTTTATGGGAATTTTTGACCATTCTTCTAGAAGCGCATTTGTGAGGTCAGGCACTGATGTTGGGTGCTCTAATTCATCCCAAAGGTGTTCTGTCAGAGTCCTTGTGCATACAAAAATCTCACTGGATTATTACAATTGGAAATGTACACTGATATTTCCTATTGACACACTATAGCAAAATATATAAATAACTGTCTTAAAACCATTTGTGTGTGTGTGTGTGTGTGTGTGTGTGTGTGTGTGTGTGTGTGTGTGTGTGTGTGTGTGTGTGTGTGTGTGTGTGTGTGTGTGTGTGTGTGTGTGTGTGTGTGCCTGTTTATGTGATTTATGAGGACACAAATTTGTATAATGACATGGGTATTACAATGGTATTACAACGTAAATGTGGTTTATGAGGACATTTCATGTGTCCACATAATAAAAATAGCTTTAAAAACATACTAAACAATGTTTTATTAAAAATGTAAAAATGCAGAATGTTTTCTGTGATGGGTAGGTTTAGGGGTAGGGGTAGTGTAGGGGGATAGAATGTACAGTTTGTACAGTATAAAAACCATTAATTCTATGGAATGTCCTCATAATGTAGTTGCACCAACGTGTGTGTGTGTGTGTGTGTGTGTGTGTGTGTGTGTGTGTGTGTGTGTGTGTGTGTGTGTGTGTGTGTGTGTGTGTACTAACGTGCCTAAGACTTTTGCACAGTACTACTCTATATATAGTTTTCTACTGGTCAAAAGTTTGGAATAAGATTTTTTATTGTTTTTAGTCTCACATGATCATTCAGAAATAATTTAATGTGAGATTAAGTGTGCGTCATTATGCTATAAAAGTTGTTATAGATTTAAATGAAAATAATTATTTCATGAAGAATATATCCCAAAATTGGACTTACTTTCCAGCAGAGACAAAGATTTCATCGTTCAGGTTGGTGTACTCTATGGTGAGACAGTCACCAGCACTCTGTGCTGAAGCAGGACAGCCACATATAGCCTCCTTACTCTCAATGTTCCATACCACGATACTAAAACCATAATGTAAACATGCTAAGAAAGGACTTTCTAATGTACATCTAGATTAATTAATGTAGAAGAAATATGAATATTGCTTAAAGGGATAGTTTACCCAAAAATGAAAATCAGCCCTTGATTTACTCACCCTCAAGCCATTCTAGGTGTATGACATTCTTCTTTCAAACGAATAACAAATCTGAGTTATATTAAAAAAGTCCTGGCTAATCCAAGCTTTATAATGTCAGTGAATGGCTGTTTCTGTTTTGAAGACCATAAAAGTGCATTAGTACATAAAAGAGCGTATGACGTGGTGAGGAACGCGGAAGTCGGAACTAGCACATTCTCACTGGAGCATCCTATGTCATACGCTGGAATGCCAGTCTCTCAAGAACGCGCATACGACAGTTAGAGGTTACTGTTTGTAAAGTTTTAAATATGGATATTTTTCTTACAAAAACGCATCGCTTCGCTTCAGAAGGCCTTTATTTACCCCCCGGAGCCGTGTGGAGCACTTTTATGATGGATAGAAACAGTTTTATGGACTTCAAAACAGAAACAGCCATTCACTGCCATTATAAAGCTCAGAAGAGCCAGGACATTTTTTAATATAACTCTGATTGTATTCATCTGAAAGAAGAATGTCATATACACCTAGGTCCTAAAGCGGAATGAAACAGCGCTACCTGTGCGCACTGCGCAACGCGCGACTCACAAGCTCACAAATGTGTTTACTTGCTGAGTGTCTCGATCACACGAGAAAAGAAAAAAAAAACAATAACTTGATCACGCAAAAAAAAAAAAAAGAGGAAAACAATATTTTTGTACTTTTAAGCATTATTCTACATTTGATTTAGAATTTAGTGTATGATAACTTTATTCAATTTCTGTATATTTCCAAGGTCACAGGTTTATGACATTTATTATAATGGGTTTTTGTGAATATTGCTTTAAGCTTATTTAAATTAGGGAACTCGCGCTGCGTCAGCTGACTCTTCGGGGGAACGCCTCCAGTGTGACAGGTGCCTGAAATCACTATCAAAAAACGTCAATCCTATTGACCGGCGACAGCCTATGATGTCATCAAAGTGCAACCAGGAAGTATATAAGGGCGCCTTGGCAACATGACAGCATCTTTTCATCTTCAGGGACTGTTTTGCCTGTTTCACGTAAAGCGTCTACAAGCATTCAAGATGAAGTGTGCCGAGAAGCAACGCCACTTCCGCAGGTGTGTGGACCTGTGTACCAGGTATTTTACGCCTGAGGATACACACACACTCTGTGTGTACTGTCTGGGTGAAGAGCATGCACGGGAGGTTTTCGAGGGAGCCTCCTGTGCAAACTGCGAGCGTTTTCCCCTGAGACCGCTCCGCTCTCGTCTGGCTCTCTTCTCGAGGGAAGAGGGTTCAGCATCTGGGGACAGCGCCGCTCGAGCTGAGGCTTCCCAGATGGATCTGGCTCGTCGTCTGGAGACAGGTGTGGTTCTCGCAGATGATGACCCAGATCGCAAGATGCGGACATCGGAGGAGGAGCTGGATCTAGGTTCCTCCTCCTCGTCTGCTGCTCTTCCACTTGAGCAGAGGATGGAGGAGGAGGCTGGTGAGTCGGCTGAGGCTGAAGCCTCTCAGCCATCCTGTCCCATGTACGGGGAGTTGTTGGAGGTGATGGAACGCGCTGCGGGTAGACTGCAGCTGCCTTGGCAGCACGTGAGGAGAGAGGTTGGGCGTCCAAACAGATTGGACGATCGGTTTCTCTCCGCCCATGACCTCCCAACTCCTGGGAGTCTTCCATTCCTTCCAGATCTCCATCAGCAGATCTCGAGGGGATGGAAGAAACCATACTCAGCCCGCATCTATCGACATCAGCAAGCTAACTTCGCGAGGGACTGCCCAAGGCTGGGTATGTGTCGTGCCGCCCGTGGACGAGACGTTTGGGAACTATCTTGCCTCTGAACTGAGATGAGCGCTGCTTTTCCCTTCCTATCGCCTCTTTCCCCGGGCGCTTCACATCAGGCCGGTGGGCCTATGATGAGCAGAAATTTAAGATTCTGATGGCCCGCCTGGCTTGTTTGGTGAAAGCGCCCCCCTCAGGATGGTGGTCAAACACTAGCTTGATGGCTGTTTTTTCAAGGTTTGAAGCACCGGAGGAGCGAGCGGTGAGTCCCCCTCGAGTAGGGTGAAACATTATTTTATTATGTTTTCCAGGACCCTCTTTCGCTCTCCTGAGAGGGTTTAGGAATTATGGAACATCGTCAGACACCACAGGGCCTGCAGCTCCCCGTGAGTAGCTAAGAACAATCTTTTTTGCAACATTATATGTTTGTGTTTAAATGCTATACTTTAGCTAGTAGAGATCTACCGCCTCTCCGTGTTATCTCTCTCATCAATGCGAGTAGTTGAATTTGCCACTCTTGCTCGTGGGCTTGTGGCGCGCTGGGGTGAGTTTTGTTTTCCTAGCTTAAAGTGTAAAGTAGCCATGACCGGGTAAGCACTAATGCATGAGCTGTAGTGAGATCTGCGCCCAGACCTGTTGGGCTTTTGAATGGGTTTTTCGGGGCCTCATTGTTTTTCCGTAAGGGGTGATGATATTTCTTTCCCGAGCCCTGAGTAGATCTAGTGCAGGCTTAGCGCTGCACCACTTGGCCTAGGCTTTGCTAGGGATGGGGGGCGCTTTCCTTTAAAGGCAGGTATTGTCGCCCCGGGCCTATCTTTTAAGTATGAGAACAGTGCTTTGTTTTCTGCATCCTTGGTTTAGCCTCATCTTATTACAGAGTCGTCCGGCCAAGGCCCGCCCTCTTCTCTGCATTCTGGGGTTATTTAGTAATGCAGTGTAGGTGTTGCAACAGGGATAGCGACTTTGCCAGTGGTCGTGGGGCGGGGTTAAGCGTCTTTCGCTTGTGTGCGATTAGACTTTATTTTTGCTGTACCCCGCCTTTCAGAGCTTGTGTGGCCGCCGGCCTCATCCTGGAGGGTGGTACGGTTGTATATTTGTTGTATATTTTAACCCTTGCTCTATGTCTTCTGCTCCACCTTCTTTAGGGCTCGGGTTGAGCTGTACGTCGCAACCTTCTGCATGACGGTTTGGTCGGATGCTCCTCTGAGGCCCGAGCATTGCCAATGGCTGATGCCCTCACATGAATGGCGGGCCGCTGAATGAAAAGGTAGGCAGTCGCCCCGAAGCAGGTGATGTACGTTGTACTCCCTTCACTTTAGAGGGTTTTTAAAGCATTTCTTCGCTGAGTGCACTGTTTTTGGCAATGTGATTAGGTTCATGTTTGTAGGCACTGCCCGTGAGACTGCCTCTGGGATGGAGCCAGCCCCAGGTGCGGGCGTGTGAAGGCCAGCTGGTTCTGAGTAGCCAGCTTGGGCAGTCTGGGCAGCAGACTCCAGGACAGGTGGTAGGCATCAGCAAGCCTCCTTGCAAGAGAGTCTCAACATTGCGGCCCATAAGTGTGCCCGGGAGGCTTTTCTCCATTGATGTCGGGTTCAGCAGAAACCTTGTCAACTAGTAGGCCCTCTTCGGCCTCCTTGGGGATGAGTCCCCATGTGATAACTGGATGTCCAGTTCTTCGTCAGCAGCAGACAGCTACCGTCAGCCCGGGACGCAGCAGCCAGCCTTCCTCTAACCTGTCGGCAGGGTTCAAAGAACCTGCAGGCCTCCTATTAGGGGTAGGTCGTTTTTTGGGTCACCTTGGCACAGGTGGTAGGCCCCACCAGGCCTCCCTGAGAGCCTGCTGTGAGTAGCAGGCCGCGCCCAGTCTCCCCCGAGGGGGCATTTCTGAGGCGTCAGTCCCTCGACGCTTGGCACAAGCTGCTAGTAGGTGGTAGGCTTCACTGGGCCTCCCTGAGGGCCTGCTGTGGGGTAGCAGGCTCACCTGGCCTCCACTGTGGGGGCGTTCCCGAGCTTCAGTCACTGGGTGGATAGCACGAGCTGCTAGTAGGTAGTAGGCCTTATCTGGTCTCCCTGAGCGGAGTTCCCGGTTCCCAGTCTCCGTGGCAGTAAGCGTGGGTTGCTAGCAGGTAGTAGGCCTCGTTAGGCCTCCCTGGAGGCTAGCACGTTCTGCTATCAGGTGGTAGGCACCGGGCCTAGTTTCAGTGACAGATGGTAGCATGGGTTGCATCCCTGGGGGATTCGCCATTGGGTAGTAGGCCTCACCTGGCCTCCCCTGAGGGCATGTTCCTGGTCTTCAGTCACTGGGCGGGCCCAGTCACTGTGACAAGCTAGCACAAGAAAGGATGTGCGGATAGCTATCGCAACCTACTGTCAGATGGCAGGCCTAATCAAGCCTCCCTGGAGGAAAGTCCAACGACTAGCAGGTGGTAGGCCTCACAAGGCCTCCCTGACGGAGCGAGTCCCTGTTTTTCACAGCTACTTTGAGGGCTAGCTCGACTGCTATCAGGTAGTAGGCCTCGTTAGGCCTCCTTGAGGCTAAGCTCCACTGCTTTTTGGATGCTCGAGCAGTCAGCACAGGTTACCAGGTGGAGGCCCCTTTCTGGTGACAGCTAGTGGTCACCTGCTATCAGGCACCGGTTTCTAGCCGGTAGCACCTGAAGGCGGTGTTCATACCCTAGCATGACGAGACGACGCTGCTGCTATGCAGTCCCTACAGGCCAGGGACTTGCATAGGTCGCCTACAGCATGGTTACCTACCAGGCAGGCTTAGGAGCTCCTCTCAAGTGAGAGTCTTCTGTGAGCTTACAGCCGCTTGGCACTGATCCGTCGGTTGTAGGCCCCTTGGGGCCTCCCAGCTAGGATCAGCCCATAGGCCTGCTCGGCCTCCTGAGCACGTCTTAAAATAAGTGCTCGGTAGATCCTAGGACCGAGCGGCTAAACTCCCCTCGCTAGCAAGGGTTAGAAAGCACTTCGCCGAGCGCTGCTCTCCAGGATAACCCATCTCTGAGGTCCGGCTGGTGGAGGACACTGCCTTTTTGCAGTACCCTAGCGGGATGTCTCTTTGGAGGCGAGTACCAGAGGCTCTGTTCTTAACAGACAGGGTTGGCCGAACTGACGTGTCCCACATAGAGGTCGCTAGGTCAGGCCTCCCTGGTGGTGAATTCTTCCCGAATAGTGACTGGCGCGGGTTCCCTCGGGTCCCCTAGCCACATTCCCTTAAAGGAACCCCTTCTGTTGAATGGGCTGGTTCCAGGCCTTTGAGCAGCCAGGGTAGGACTTCATGCGGTACGAAGGTTCCTCCTGAGGCTTATAGCTTGGACTTTGACCGTAGGGAGCGCTGTCACTGACAGCCTAATGTGACCAGAGGGGGAGTGGTTCAGGCATTTCAGTTGAATTTGCTTGTCCTGACAGTTGTCACTGCCAGTGGGCATGCACTCCTTTCGGCATGGCGGCGTGGGTATATCGTTCCCCGAAGCGTCAGCTGACGCAGCGCGAGTTCCCTTTCAAAATGGAACGTCTCCGGTTAAGTATGTAACCTAGGTTCCCTGAGAACAGGGAACGAGACGCTGCATCGCTTTGCCATGCCTCAGGGCTGGCCTGCCAAACAGTCCCTTCAGACGATTAGATGCTGTCATGTTGGCAAGGCGCCCTTATATACTTCCTGGTTGCACTTTGATGACATCATAGGCTGTCGCCGGTCAATAGGATTTACATTTTTGATAGTGATTTCAGGCACCTGTCACGCTGGAGGCGTTCCCCCGAAGTGTCAGCTGACTCAGCATCTCGTTCCCTGTTCTCAGGGAACCTAGGTTACATATGTAAGCGGAGACGATTATTTTTCACTTAGTTGTTATTTTTTAAAGTCTAATAAATATTAAAATTGATAGCTTTCAATTATACTGCAATGTTGAATGGCTATAATTAATGGTTACATTTGAGAGAGAAAAAAGTTTCATAGCGACTGAGACATCAGTAGTAGTATTGGTATATATATATAAAGTATAAAATATACTTTGTTTATACATTAATTTGGAGATTGAATGTAACGTTATTGCAAATATAAATGTAAAAACATGACAGCAATAATATATAATAGAAAAGGAACCAGCCCCCAGGTGTGTCCAAAACATCGAATCTGGCCCCCTTTTAAAAAAGTTTGGACACCCCTGACATAGGATGATTTAAAGGATTAGTTCACTTCAAAATGCAGATTTCCTTATATTTTACTCACCCCCATCTCATCCAAGATGTGGATGTATTTCTTTCTTCAGTCGAAAAGAAATAAAGTTTTTGGAGGAAAACATTCCAGGATTTTTCTTCACATAATGGTTTTCAATTGCAACCAAAATGTTGAAGGTCCAAATCAATGTAGTTTCAAAGCACTTTGAAGGGCTTAAGAGACTCTGCATAACCCCAGACAAGGAATAGGGTCTCATCTAGTGAAACGATCGGTCGTTTTCAAATTTCTTTTAAAAAAATGAATATACTTTTTAATCTAAATTGCTCATCTTGCACTGCTCTGAGGCCGCCAGTGATTGCGCAATCACATCGAAAACGTCAAACTAGACGTAGGCAGAAGTACCGACCCCGTATTTACAAAGCGCACATGCAAAGACTAATACAAACGCCCTTTAACAAAAAAAAAAAAAGGTCAAACGACGATGTCGGACGATTTTGAAGTTGAAGATGGAGTGTTTTTTGGTAAAGGCTGTTTGTATTCCTTGTACTTTCGCCTACATCTAGTGTGACGTCTCAACATTATTGCGCAATCACTGGCGGCCACAGAACAGCGCAAGATGAGCAATTTAGGTTAAAAGATATATTAAATTGTTTTTTTTTAAATGAACGATCGTTTTGCTAGATAATACCCTGATCGTGCAGAGTCTCTGAAGCCCTTCAAAGCGCTTTGAAACAGCACTGATTTGGACCTTCAACATTGTGGTTGCAATTGAAAACGATTATATGAAGAAAAATCCTGGAATGTTTTCCTAAAAAAAAAAAACGTAATTTCTTTTCGACTGAAGAAAGAACATCAACATCTTGGATGAGATGGGGGTGAGTAAATTATCAGGAAATGTTCCTTTTGAAGTGAACTAATCCTTTAAGGGTGAGTAAACCGTGGGCTAATTTTCATTTTTGGGTGAACACACGTTATCCCTTTAATCTAACCACACAGAGACAGAAATTGAGAAACCAAACCAAAATATGCGATTGGAAGTCACTTTAAGATCACTGCAATAAGAAGTATTTTACCTGGCATGATCTTGTCCACCCAGAGATACCAGATACTTATCATTTGGGGAGAAGCTAAGATCGTCAACTTTAGCTTTATGGAGCACAAGGCGAGCATAAATCTCCTTCTTCTCATAGTCCCAGATAATAACATCAGCCTGCATGTAGTGAGAAATGTTCATTTCATTCCAAGGTTATAAGAATGGACTATTAAGGGAGCACTGTCTTCCAGTAAAACACAGCACCGGTATATGATGTTATTAAGCCATGTATACATTGTGTTTTCCCACTTTTATTGCACCAGCTCACCTTAAAGCCCATGAAAGTGACCTGTCCAGATGCAATATAGCGTCCACTTTTAGACACAGAAATGCAAGAGACGTTGTTTGTGTGGCCATGAAGGAAATCCTGTTTTCCACTTCTCAGACTCTTGATAATAACAGTGCAGCCAAGAGGATAAATAATATGTTCTCTGTCTGGATGCACTTTGAGTCCAGAAAACACATGCCCTGTGTAAACAATGCAGGTTAGATACTTTGATACAGTTACTTTCATCTCAGAATACAGCGAGTATTGTTTACATTTTAAAGATCAAACAATCAAATGCAAGAGGGTTCACAGTTCACCTTACCATTAAACCCAATAACAGCTTCTAATGCGAGTTGAGGGACTTCTTGCATGTATTCTGCCATCGTGATACAAATTGCAGCTTCGGATATGTGTTGAAAAGGCTGCTGGCTTCTGGAGCCAAACAAACGTATCTAGGCAACACAGTACCACGCGGTGTTTTTGGACGCGTTGCTTAGTAGTGTAAAGAGAGTTCATTTCACTGAATCGATTCATTTGAACCGTTCAAAAAACAGGCTCAGCATTCCTGACGTAGAATGTTGCCGTTTTTTAAGTTATTAATTGGATGCCTAAATAATTGAAAGAATGATTTGGTTACGGTGCCGAAGTTCAGCAAAAATCTGCGCAGAACCGATTCTTATGTCCGAAATGCCTCGAATTTAGGGATGGGCGTATCGATTTGAAGTATCGATATATCGATACTGATGAGCATCGAAAAGTATCGATACTCAAATAAAAATATCGATACTAAGGTGTTTTTTTTTTTTTTGTTTTGTTTAAAAAGATTTAATGCATACAATACGAATAACCTGTTACTGAATAGTTGTGTAGTATGGAACTATTTTCCTGCTTATCTGAACCATGATCTGAATGCACGCATATGCTGTAAGACAGAACCAGTCAATTACAGAGAGAGCGTTCGCACACCGATGACACTGTATTCAAACAGAGCTGCGTTTCCCAAAACTATCATAAGAAACCATTGATGCTTTTGGAAAAGCAGCCCAGAACAATACTCATCAGAAGACAAAAAAACATATGTTTGAGTTATTTCACAATAAACAAATAGAAATTGTAGCCTACATAGTGCATTACACTCTTTAAATGTAATGTTAAAAGCTGATATTGATCATGTTCTATTCTGTAACTATAATATCATGTCAGAATAAAAATTATGAGTGCAATGTCCTGTCACTGGCAGTCCCTTATGAAAATTAACCATTATTACTACAGTGATCGTAGTTCAACTAGTATTTGTACATTTCCATGGTTACAACTACAAGTAAACATATTTTAACCATACGTGTAAACAAAAATATGATCTAATACGTTGCAATTAAGGCATATTGAATGTTAAAATTCAAATATAATGTTAAGTGGGTATATTTACCCATTTTACTCTTAGTAATTTTAATAATTTAATAAATGTAATAATTAAAAAGTTCAGTTAAGAAGTATCGTTGATACTGGCCTTGAAAGTATCGGTATCCTATCGAGAAAAAAAAAGTGGTATTGCCCATCCCTACTCGAATTCCCGCGTCTGGACACAAGATGGCGTCCACGGCAGAACAATACACGTGTAAGTTCCTTTTTAATTAATTAATTTAAATTACCTTAGGGACAGACGAAGATGTGGAAAAGCTTATTCGCACAAGGGCGAAGAATGATTACCTGTTCTCTTTCATCACCTCGTGTTCGAGATCCACCTATGGGAAGGGCATCCGTACCTGACCTCTGCAGAAGCATCCAATTGCACCAAGTCTGACAAGACAGGCAGGAGCGCGCAGCCAATGCCCGGTAAGGCCCCGCCCCTTACCTGCGGGCATATATAGCCTGCACGCGCTACTGTACTCCAGTTGACATTCGCTTCTCGCGATCTCTGCACTGATACAGCTCGGTCGAATTTGCGCTGCTCACTTATTGCCTGCAGGAGGAAATATCTTCGGATCAGCCTCCGCCGGGCGTGACAGTTCCTATTCTGCCAGTTTCTCTGTGTCTGCTCTCGGAGCCGCCCACGCTCTTCCTCGTCATTCCTGTTCCACGGCTGCCGCCACAGATTTGTTCTGAGTTCTTCGCCGGTATGTTGCTCTCTATTCCTGCTTCTTTCCGGCGCTAGTTTATCACGGGCCTGCCCGGCCGCGTGTGGTGCTCTTGCCGCTATGATATTCACCCTTTCTGCGCGGTCTGCTTGGGCCTCAAGCACGCGGAAGAGGCCATAGAGAATCCGGAGAACTGCAGTCACTGCCTGGTGCTGCCTAGTTACTCCTGTGACGCCACCATAAGGTGCTGCTACCCAGTGGGACATAGTGACGACAGCCCGCCACCGGGGACCTCCCGGGGCGTGACTGCTCTTGTCTGGGCTGACCAGCCCAATCCTGAGTTCCCCGAAGAGGACATCTTTGCGGGAAACCCCCCGCTCGCCGACGATCCGGCAGGGTCCGGTGATGACGACGTGCGGGACTTCTCATTCACGCGAATTGCGCTGCAGAATGCCTATTTGCGTCTTTGCATTGACTTAACATGAAATGTAACTTAACATGTAAATCACTCGCGCGAAACGTTTCATTCGCGTCCGGTGTGAACGCACCCCCGCAGCCTTGCCTCAACCCATCTTCCTGGATACGTGAGCGAGCGGCCGCTTGTCTCAACATCGGCTCCACAGAGCGCCACCGACCAGGAGAGGGATATTTACGACAGTAAAATGCTGGGAGCTCCCCTCGGCCTGAGGTAACTTTCACGTTCTCCTAGCGTGCGCTAAGCACACACGGCATTACTGGAGCGACCCGCTCGACCTTAAACACGGTCTCGCGGGTCTGGAGGTTAAAATATGGCGGCTCTCGGCATGGGTTAACCGCCCGCTATTGAGCGATCGCCAGGCACCTCAACCCAGTCCAGGGAGGGCTGCTCGCCCTGATGAACCGTTTTCTGCTTCGGTGCACCAGGCCAATCCTCGGCCTTGGCTGTTAGGGCCCTAAAATGTCTCCTCCTCTCCGCTTACCAGGCGGAAATTTTGGACGACCTGGGCCAACAGCTAGGGATCTTCCTCTCCTGCATTATGGAAGTATATCATCACGGTTTACAACCTCGCTTCTCCATAACGCTCGTCAGGCCTTTCAAACCTTTGGGCGCTCCATGGCGCTTTGCTTTGTAGGATGTGACCAGGAGGAGGAGGAGGAGGACGAGGCCTTCAAGTTGTGCCTTCTTAGGAAGGCGGCCCCTAGCCAGGCGCGTTTGCCTAATTCCCCGGCCCCGGGACGTAACTTTCATCAAAACCGTTCTCGAGCGACAAGCTCTTTGAACTCTCTTTCTGCAGTAACCCAGACTAAAAGACGGAGGGTTTCTTCTGGAGGGTGTCCCCCTCCCGTGGCTGCCCAGCCTATGTGTTTAGTGGATGGGGTGTGTCTCGAGCGACAAGCTCTTTGAACTCTCTTTCTGCAGTAACCCTGTCCAAAAGACGGAGGGTTTCTTCTGGAGGGTGCCCCCCTCCCGTGGCTGCCCAGCCTATGTGTTTAGTGGATGGGGTGTGTCTCCCCCCCATTCAGGGGGTCTGTTGTGAGGGAAAGTGCAAAAGCAGTGTCACCACACCGCACATACTGTGTCCCCTCACTCAGCAAATAAAGGCTTCGGCCCCAGTTTTCCCAAACCCCAGTGTTTTCCCTAAAACAAAACACACAAAAACACGTTAAATCAGACGAATCATATTAATTCGTTACAGAGAGATATCCTCTCTCTGCAGGGAAAGCACTTTTCTCTGCAAAGAGTGGACAGCTCTCTGAACCCACGCATGCCGTCCCTAGTTTCTCCACTAGAGGGCGTCATTGCATCACAAATAAGCCAGCTGGGCAAACACGAAGCCAGCACGGCGCGAGTGGGCACGCTCGTGAGCCGTGTAACCACCCGTATGGGTATTGTGTACAATATCGCAGGGTTATCGTCTGCAGTTTGCAATGAAACCCCCACTTTTCAGCAGCGTTCGTTTTTCTCACACAGAGGAAAACACGGCGCGCGTTCTGAAAGAGGAAATCTCCTCTCTGCTGAGCAAAGGTGCGATTCAGGTGGTACCCCCCAATCTGATAAACCAGGGTTTTCATTCTCGTTTTTCCTGGTTCCAAAGAGGGACGGTTGCCCCCGTCCTATTCTGAACATCAGGGTGTTGAACAAACATTTGAGGAAATAAAATATCAGAATGTTAACTCATGGTTCGCTCGCCCGCACCATAAAACGGAACGACTGGTTCACATCGGTCGATCTGAAAGATGCTTTTTTCCACATAAGCATTTATCCACCTCACAGGAAGTGTCTTCGTTTCGCCTATCAAGGCATTTGTTACGAATTCACGATCCTGCGGTTTGATGAGTCTAAGCCCTCGCAGCTCCTGTCTGTGTGCGGAAGCGGGCTTGACTCCCCTGAGAATGTCTGGTCTACGGATCCTGACATACATAGACGATTGGCTCATCATAGCCGATTCGAGGGGAAAGGTGTTGCAGGACACCTGCCGCGTGCTCGCGCACATTACATCTCTGGGCTTCAGGGTGAATGTGAACAAAAGCAATTTTACACCCAGCCAGAATGTGATATTCCTGGGCCTGGAGCTGAACTCAGTCTCCATGCGAGCGCGTCTCTCTCGGGAGCGCGTTCTCTCTCTGATGAACTGTCTGTCGCAGTTCAGAGAAGGGGCGAGGGTGCAATATCGCACATGTCTCAGGCTACAGGGTCTTATGGCTCCATCTATCCAGGTTTTGCCACTAGGACTCCTGAGAATGAGGGCGTTCATGAAGTGGGTTTTGTCACTACATTTCAGCCCGTTACACGATCTTTGCCGTTCTGTGACAGTGACGCGCACCCGCGCTGCAGCTCTGCAGCTCTGCGCCACTGGAAGAGCGTGGACTTTTACGCACAGGGCGCCCCTCTCGGGACGGTTATGTTGCGGAAAGTTGTGACGACGGATGTGTCCTTAACGGGCTGGGGTGCCACCCAAGAGGGCAGAACTGTGAACGGTTTGTGGCCGAGCAAACTACGTTCAGAGCGCATAAATTATTTAGAGCTTCTGACTATTTGGAAGGCTCTGAATAATTTTCTGCCCCGTCTGCAGGGACATCATGTGCTCGTACGCTGAGACAATACCACGGCAGTGGCTTATATCAATCGTCAAGGCGGCGTGCGCTTGTCGAAACTCCATGCTCTAGCTTACAAGCTTTTGGTATGGAGCAGTCGATTTTTCCTGTCGTTACGCGCGACTCATGTTCTGGGCATTCTGAACAGAGGCGCGGATCTTCTATCGAGGGGGAACCCGCTCTTCGGAGATTGGCGCCTCCATCCTCAGATAGCAGACATGATTTGGATGAGATTCGGACAGGCGTCCGTAGATCTATTCGCCTCGCGCGAAAACAGCCGTTGTCCTATGTTCTTCTCGCTAAAGGACTTGGACGTGCCCCTCGGGGTAGATGCACTGGCCCACCCGTGGCCCAAAGTGCTGCTGTATGCCTTTCCTCCCCTGTGCTTGATAATTCCAACACTGGCCAGGGTGAAAGAGGGGCACCTGTCTCTCATCCTGATTAGCTCCCAGGTGGCCCAAAGCGCCCTGGCTGGCGGAGATAATTCCTCTGTTACATGCCTAGCCGTGGCGCCTCCCCCTCCGCACAGACCTATTGTCTCAAGCGAACGGGGAGATTTATCACCCACACCCGGACAGGGTAGCTCTCTGGGCTTGGCCCGTGAGAGCGCGAACCTGAGCGCGTCAGGGCTTCCCCCGCGCGTGGTGGCTACTATACAGGATGCCAGGGCCATTTCTACACGGTCCTTATATGGCTGTATGTGGCAAGTGTTCGATGAGTGGTGTGATGGGCGGGGTCTCACGTCATATCAGTGCTCAGTTTCTGATATTTTGTGTTTCCTCCAAGACCTCATGGATAAAGGAAGGTCCTTTTCCACTGTTAAGGTCTATCTGGCAGCTATTTCTGCTTGTCATGTGGGTTTTGAGGGCTCAACGGTTGGGCAGCATCTTCTAATCCGCAGATTTATGAAGGGTGTCCGTCTTTCGTTGCCAGTCATTAGGGGAACGATCCCTGAATGGGACCTCTCCATGGTGCTGGAAGCCCTGTCTCAATTCCCTTTTGAGCCTCTGGGGAATATTTCCCTAAAGTTGCTGTCCTTCAAGACAGCCTTGCTCTTGGCTTTGGCGTCAGCCAAACGTGTCAGTGAGTTACATGCACTCTCGGTTCACCCCTCGTGCATTAAATTCTCTCTGGGCGGAAATAAGGTTTTCCTTAAGCCTAATCCAGCCTTCATGCCGAAATGTTTTCCTGCGTTCACATCGGAGGTGTTGGAGCTTTCCGCTTTTCACCCTCCGCCCTTTTTCCTCCGCGGAGGATCAAAGGCTGAATGCTCTGTGTCCGGTCCGTGCGTTACAGACGTATTTGGCTAGGACCAGTGCTTTCCGGAAGAGTGACCAACTCTTTGTTTCATGGGCTCCTCCCCACAAAGGGGATCCCCTGTCTAAACAATGCCTTTCGAATTGGTTTGTGGACGCTATAGTTTTGGCTTACGAATTGAAGGGAGTGCAACCCCCCAGGGGGCATCAGAGCTCATTCCACGAGGGGCTTAGCCGCCTCTTGGGCTCTGTTCAGGGGAGTACCACTGCAGGATATCTGCTCTGCTGCCAGTTGGGTTTTTCCCCATACGTTTGTGCGTTACTATAGGCTGGATGTCACCAGAACCTCGGTAGCACATTCGGTCTTGGGGGTGGGGTCTTCCTGACCCTGCCTTCTTTTGTGTGTGCCACACACGTTTCATGTCCTGCTTGCACACCGCAGTTACGTGTGTGCGTCCGTTTGGCGGGTTCATGATTATGAGACGTGTCAAGCACCGCCCCCTTGGGGGTGACCGTCTTTTTCTGGCTAACAGGACCTCACTGTGAGTATATTGGGCAATCGGGGAGCTGTCCATGTCTCTCCCATAGGTGGATCTCGAACACGAGATGATGAAAGAGAACAATAGGTTACTGTCGTAACCCCGGTTCTCTGAAACATCGAGTGGAGAGATCCACCAGCCTTGCCCCACTTGCCGCACGAGAAGCGAATATTCTTACTGGAGTACAGTAGCGCGTGCAGGCTATATATGCCCGCAGGTAAGGGGCGGGGCCTTACCGGGCATTGGCAATGCTTGTCAGACTTGGTGCAATTGGATGCTTCTGCAGAGGTCAGGTACGGATGCCCTTCCCATAGGTGGATCTCTCCACTCGATGTTTCAGAGAACCGGGGTTACGACAGTAACCTATTGTTTTCTGGCAAAAGAAATGCAGCTCAACTTGGATGGGAGTAAGTCTTAACCTTTTTTTAAATGTATTTATTTTACAAATAGTTTAGGTACTGAAATCAGTTTAGTACAACAACAAAGGTAGGTGGTTATCAATAATTAATTATTTGTTTTATTCTGTCTCTTCCTCGGTCAAAGTGGGAGTAACGTTAACGTTAGCAGAGCTAATTTCAGCTCATGATATTTGCAATTATACTTCTATTACTATTACTTATGTAATAATTTCACTTTTGGGCCCAAACAAGGGACGCCAATTATGTAGTGATTTTACCTTCGTCCATCCAAGGACGTTAAGTAAGGTAGTGATTGGTACTCACGTCACCGCAGACGTTGTGATTTTTGGATCACACGTCACTTAAGGTGAGGTTATGAGTACATCAGATGACCACCTTCCCCCTCTCTTAGTTTGGGACACTAATCAAGGTTTTTTACCTTGGCTCTATGAGAACGCTCCAAACGGGAGGTGGTTCAATCATTTTAGATTGAATGTAAAGTGGGGAGAGTTGGTCAGCTGATTTATCTGAAAGATTGGTGAGATTTCTAACTTGTAGAGCCTTTTCTGTATTATCAGCACAAGTAAGACACAATTGTAATAAAATAGATTTTATTAACAAAAGATAAACAAGAATAACTAACACCACTACTAAATGAATACAATGAATGATAAAAGAATAAAGTGCATAAGATATATAAAATACATGTGATTAAGTTGAGTGTGGCTATGGAAGAGTTGCGTTATCTTATGGAAAGATAAACTGTTGTTTCTCTGAAACTAAGGTGACGAACCTTATTATGCATCAAACAAATAACGAAAGATTATTTGTTATTAACTAGCATCAGTTAAATTACCTCTAATGTAAATTAGAAAATCATATACTGATATATACAACAATGCCAAGGTTTCTGGAAAGAGGTTTGGTTAAGTGATATTTACGTTCCACTTGGTTGAGTAAGCAGTCCGATGGAGCAGTTCTTCCACTGGTTGTGCTGGGTGACAATGCAGTGGGAAAGGAGCTGGAATCCGTTTCAACAGTCTTGAACACGAAGATCTGTGGGATGCTGATCTCCTGGAGCACCAAAGGGTCCTAAAATCTGGAACACGCAGATGAGGCCCTGAAGTAGGTGCAGAAGGTCCTTAATCTGGAACACGCAGACGAAGGAACCTCGAAGTGAAGGTTTGCTCTCCTGAGCTTTACCTTGTTGCAAATGTCTCTGTGTGTCTTCTGACTCTGTGGGTCAGACACTCAGGACTTGGTCAATCCGCTTTGGTCTCTCTGGCATGGAGACTCGGGACATGCTGTAGTCTCGCTGGACTAAAACTCTGAACGTATTGGTTGTTAATGTCTCTTTCCTCACAGGCTGGAGGCTCAGAATGTGGTCATATCTGTTGCTGCCTCACAAGCTGTAGATTCAGATCCTTGGATCTTTTGTTGTCTCTCTGGATGAACCAGAGGCTCAGAACTTGGTTGCTCTGTCACAGTCTTATCCTCGCGGGACAGACTCAGAACTTGGTGAACTGTTTGTCTCTCTCAAGGAGAAACTCAGAACATTACGGTGTATCTGTTATGTCTCTCTTGAAGGGAGACTCAGAACAAGGTGTGTCTGTTAAAAGGGTACCTTTATCCTTTTCCGAATAGGAGGAGATTGCAATTTGGCGCTTCTCCATTCCAGTGTTGCGATTGGCTGCTGGCATCAGAGGGGGTCCACAGTGAGACTCACCCTCCTTTCTCCTGTGAAACTCATTTGCATACTGTACACAGTTAGAAGTCTTTAAAGTGTCTTTAAAGTTTACCAATGCATTTCTCACTTTCCAAACCACCATCAGAATACCCTTGGCAATATTCTAAACAAATAGAAACCAAACATGATGGGAAAAGATTGAACTGTTCATTCATTTGTTCATTAACAGCTGATTCTGTGTAAGATGTTGCATTACAAATAGCTGTCACTGAGAATACTTATTTCTCTGAATAAGTATGAAATGGATGTGTGTAGTTTACATCAGTCTTAAGGTTTCCAAACATAGTTATGACTGGATTTGGATAGATCATTTTGGTCTTTCTTTCACCCACTACTGCTGAGGTCCTGTGGAATTTTTATGGCAGTCATAGACCAGGACACTAGGGATTTGGGTGAAGGGCAGAAACTGCATGTGGACCAATGAGATGTCTTGTCCTTCCTAGGCTTGGTACAAGAGGTGGTCCTTTTGGCCTCTAAGAGGTGTCTGGCTGTTGTCCAAGCATCTTTATCTGATGGCGTTGGACAGTTTGTTTGTGTCAGTCTACCAAGATCCAATCAAAATGTAGCAAACCTTTGTCCACTGTTATGGACAGAGAGGGGCCCGGCCATAAACTGGGCCCTGGAATGTGCTGTCCACTACACACATAACAGAACACAAAGTAGCTACTGCATGAGAGAATAGTTTGTTTTATGGAGAGATTTTATTATAAGCCTATATATTTTCATACATGGGCAATGGTGGTTTTTTAAAGATATGTGGTAACACTTTACAATAAGGTTTAATTAGTTAATATTAGTCAGTGTATTAACTAACATGATCTAACCATGAGAAATACATTTGTTACTGTATTTGTTCATCTTTGCTAACGTTAGTTAATAAAAATCCAGCTGTTCATGGTTTGTTGTTAGTTCACAGTGCATTAACTAATGGTAACAAGATTTTAATAATGTATTAGTAAATGTTGAAATTAACATTAACAAAGATAAATAAATGCTTTATAAGTGCAGTTCATTATTAATTAATGTTAACTAAAGTAGTTAACTAATGTTAACAAATGAAAACCTCATTGTAAAGTGTTACCAGATAACCTAAATGCCATTTAGCTGCATCTTTCATTTTACATTAGTTTTTCAAGAAATTAGTAAAAAAGTTAATCTCTTTTTTTTTTTTTTCACATTCTTTGAGGTGTGAATTGAATGGTGAAATGTGTGCTTTCCAGAACTGTTTTTAAAGAGATGGGTCTTGCTGATAAAGTCAGTCAAGCAAGGGCTCGGAAGAAGTGGGGAGACCTGAACATTTTTTTTAAGGTTTGTCTTTTGCATCAGTATCAAACATAACTGCAAATCAAATATTGTTTTATTTTAGTAATGTTTACTTCTTCCCAGGCCTGTCAAAAGCATTATAAAATCAGTATTAGGCCTACTCATGCAGTTTAATAGTTGTTAAATAGATTTTGTGCATGTAAAGTTGCATCATGTCAGGTTTGATGTCAACAGTACAGGCTATCACAGCAAGCAATTTTGTGTTTAAAAAGGCGTCTAATAGCCGTCCAAACAAGGTAAAAATTGGGCTGTCAGTGAACATTGAATAGCCATCTAACCATAGCCCAAGAATAGACTAGTCATCTAGAACATGAACATGTCAAAGAAATTAAACCAAATACCTTGTAATCCGTTTTGGAGCAGACACTAGTCACACTGTTATTTCATTACATGAGGTCTGAGATTAGTTTCACTCTCATCATTGCCCAAATTATTTGTAGGAACTGAAGCAGCCACCGTCAGGTGTGGAGACCGAGTCAGGGGACACAATTGCAAGAAGCTGTAAATGGTTTGAGCTGATGGATGCAGCAATTGGTTGGAGGCTATCTATACCTCCTCCCTTTTTGACTTTTTCAGCATCCCCTACTTATAGTTCCACGGAGCTACTTGAAACAGATGACAGCGACCCAGGGTTTAACCCCTTACCACCAAAACGTCAGCGTAAAGATCCACTTTTGGAGTTCCTGGAGCGAGAGGCAGAGAGGAATGAGGCCAGGGAGAGGAGAGCAGAGGAAAGAGAGGAAAAGTTACTAAACCTGCTTGAGAGAATTGTTGATAAGATGTAAATGTGTAAAAGGGGGGAAAAAATACTTTGGCCTGGTTGTTTTCATATTCTTATTATTGCAAGTAATAGAACGTACTTAATTTTTGCTTAACAGTTGACCAGCTCATAAGTTATATAACATACTTTACACAATACATTGATTCTGTCATTGCATATGTAAAATATAGATACATTACTTTGACAAAATTACTTTGACAATAACATGTCAGGTTGTTGTCTGTTTATTCTTTGTCAATAAGTTTCTTTAATAGTTGATTAGTTAAATAACATTAAAGAGTTCTCTTGAAAACGAAAATTCTGTCATCATTTACCACCTTCATGTCGTTCCAAAATTGTTGACTTTTGTTCGTCTTAGGAGCCAAAATTAAGATTTTTAATTTTGTCCATCCATTGAATGTCAGGGTCCTGCCCTGACAGCCTTGCCTGTCTCTGTTCAATGTTTCTTTGTTTGTCTTGTCTCTGACCACATGGCTCTGTCTTTGTGTTGGCCATGTGCTCCTCTCGTCCCACCTCCTTGTTTCCCTTTACCACGCCCCCTTGTCTAGTCCTTGTTTGCTTAATTGTGTTCACCTGATCCTCATGTGCTCTTCCCTTTGTATTGAGCTCATTTCCCTCTTGTCCTTGCTGGTTTGTTTTGTGCATTTGTTTTATGCCGTGTGTCTGGCTAAGCTTGTACTAGTGATTGGTAATTGGTCTTGTCTAGTTATAGTCCTTTACTTTATTTTCCCCTAACCTTATTTTTTGGATTTCTCTAGTCTAGTTCTTGTCTTTTATTTTTGGTCTACTCTCCCTAGACTTATTTTTAGTTCTCTCTTGTTTCTTTTTCTAGGTTAACTTTTATTTAGTTTCTCTCGTTTCCTGTATGAGTGCAGTCTTGTTTTATTTCCTTAGTATTTCTTGGTTTCACTCATTTATAGAGCTTGGTTTTATATTATAATTTTTCTCTTTTGCTAGCTTCAGTTATTATTTTAGGTTATTTTGTTTTCTTTATTCTTAGGTGTTAGTTTGTCTGTTTTCTCTCGTTGTTTGTCTGTGTTAGTGTGTATGTGTCTTGTGTTGGTTCATGCCCTGTGTCCAGAGTTTCCTCTGGTCATTGACTCTCCTGGCCTGGCTACCAGTCTGGTTTTGCAGCAAGCCACGTCACCAACTGTCAAGCCTGGTTCCCTGAGCCGCTTCCTTGTCTCCATCGTTGGCCATCACATCCTTGCTGTCTCTACCCTGACCAGCCAGTTCTCCCATTGTGTCCTGCCCCTATTGTTTGGACTTTGTTCCTGTCTCACCATTCTTGTCTTGTGTCCAATATTGTTAATAAATTTTACTCCCTGCACATTCTGCATCTGGGTCCTCACTTTAAGTACCCTGACATTGAAAGTCTAGGTAATCAACTTTTTCAAGCTTCAAAATGTACATGAAGACATTGTAAAAGTGATAATCAAATATGGTAATACAAATGTGCACACCACTGAGGTTTATATTAACGTGTTAAAGGAATAGTTAAGCCAAAAATTTAAATTCTGTCTAAATTCAGTTGGCCAAATTTAATATCTGTGAATTGATGCAATTTAATTCACAGAAAATTAACTTGGCCAACAAAAAAATTTATGTGATCAGTCAGAAAATTTTCAATTGGAGACCTGATTTTTTTTTTTGGAGTTCTTTTACTCACCCTCGAGTTGTTGTTGTTCCAAACCAGTATGAATTTCTGCCTTCAGTGGACACAGAAGATATTTTGAAAAATGTCAGTAACCAAACGGTTGATGATGGACCCCATTGACTTTTATTTCCTCGATACTATGGAAGTCAATGGGGCTCATCAACTGTTTGGTTACAGACATTCTTCAAAATATCTTATAGCCAGAAGATGGCGCTCACAGCTGAATCATCTATCCATTTTCCAAACCTCTGGTCCAATTTGGGTACAGTGTAATATCATACAGGTATAAATTCCTTTTTAATTGATTATATTGTTTAATTAAGGTTTAAATTAAATAAAATTATGTTAACTTATTATACAAGCTTTCCACTACTAGAGCTGCCAGTTTGCTAAGTTTCAAATAATTATTATTAAACGGCAAGCACAGACAATGCGAAAGCGACAAGCTTGTTTTTATTCACTCCTTTGCAGTAGGCTAGGTACTGTAGGGAATAGTGAATGAGGGTATAGGGGGCTATTGAGAACAGCCATAGAATGTGATTAATGATAAAATTATAAATCCAGCCGCAGCTGAAGTAAAACACCTTATAATTAGATTTTTCAGGTGTGTTTGGGTTGAAGCTAACCTTTTCAGAGCTTGTTGCCCACCCCTACTTCATTGCGTCAAATTTGTCACTTTGCCCACAGCTGATTGGCTCAGTTTTAGTTTGTGATCTCTTACCCAGAATACACAAACCTGCTCTGGAGCAAAGTTAACCATATATCGTAATTAAGTTATCATGGTGACTCATGATGACTATCATGATGACTCAAGATGGCGCCGAGGATGGCTGCTACATCGCGAGCTCCGCTGAAACATTGTAGTTTTTTGTTTGTTCTGTTTACAGTTTTTGTGTTTTTTGCCTTACTACGTACGACAGATAGACACTTTTGGACATTGGTTGGGCAATCGCACACCGAAAACCGGACTTTAAATTCATCAACGACGACATGCTGTTTACAAACACAGCAGCGGAACCTTTTGTCTGGGCGGCCCGACCGTGCAAACGCAGCCGGAGACGGGGAAGCAGAGCCGGCGTACTCATCAGAGTAAGACGCCGCGCAAACCGACCCCCGCTTCCCAGTATTTTACTGGCTAATGTTCAGTCTCTGGACAATAAACTCTGCGAGCTGAGAGCGCGGATCTCTTTCCAACGAGAGACGAGGGACTGCTGCATTATCTGCCTTACAGAAACTTGGATGTCTGCTGAGATTCCAGATTCGGCCATCGAAACCACAGGGTTCTCCGTGCATCGAATGGACAGAGAAAAAGATCTCTCAGGGAAAAGCAAAGGCGGGGGTGTGTGTTTTATGATCAACAGATCCTGGTGTGATCAGAGGAACGTGCATTCTATCAAGTCTTTCTGTTCTCCTGATCTGGAATTTCTCACGGTTCTGTGCCGACCATTCTGGCTACCGAGGGAATTCACAGCGGTCATCATCACAGCTGTGTATATTCCCCCACAAGCCGACACAGACCGGGCACTAAAGGAACTGTATAGGACAGTGAGTGAGCAGGAAACTGCGCATCCTGAGGCTGCGTTTATTGTGACCGGGGACTTTAACAAAGCCAACTTCAAGCGCATCGCACCTAAATACCACCAACATGTTAGCTTCAACACACGAGGGAACCGTGTCTTAGATCACTGCTACTCCCCCTTCAAGGATGGTTTCAAGTCCCTCCCACGCCCACCATTCGGCAAATCAGATCACGCTTCCATCCTACTTTTGCCCGCTTATAGGCAGAGACTGAAACAGGAAGCATCCGCCCTCAGAACCATCCAGTGCTGGTCGGACCAATCGGACTCTATGCTACAGGACTGTTTTGATCACGCGGATTGGGAGATGTTCCGGTCGGCCTCTGATGACGACATCGAGGTCTACGCTGATAGCGTAACGTGTTTCATCAGGAAGTGCGTAGAAGACGTTGTTCCGACCAGAACAATACGGCTGTACCCTAACCAGAAGCCGTGGCTAAATGGGGATGTTCGCGCGGCACTCAATGCGCGGTCCTCCACTTTTAACTCCGGTAATGCGGAGGAGCATAAACAAGCAAGTTATGCCCTCCGGAAAACCATCAGAGCAGCAAAACGCCAGTACAGGGACAAGATTGAAGGACAGTTCAACACCACCGACTCTAGAAGCATGTGGAGGGGAATTAACACCATCACGGACTACAAAGGGAACACAAACTCCACCGTGAACACCGCTGCCTCTCTCCCGGATGAGCTCAACACCTTCTATGATCGCTTTGAGGGAACTAACACTGCCCTCGCGGAGAGAGAGCTCGCGGCTGAAGATACAGAGGTTAGTTCACTCTCCGTATCTTTAGCAGATGTAACCCGATCCTTCCGGCGGGTGAACGTCCGTAAAGCAGCGGGTCCAGACGGCATTCCGGGCCGCGTGATCAGAGCGTGCGCGCACCAACTGGCTGGAGTTTTCACGGACATTTTTAATCTGTCCCTCTCCCTGTCTGTGGTCCCCACATGATTTAAAACGTCCATCATTGTTCCTGTACCTAAGCAGTCAAAAACCACCTGCTTAAACGACTGGCGTCCTGTTGCTCTGACCCCCATCATCAGTAAATGCTTTGAGAGACTAGTCAGAAACCACATCTGCTCTGTTCTCCCCCCCTCACTGGACCCACTGCAGTTTGCATACCGCAAAAACCGCTCCACTGATGATGCCATTTCATCCACTATACACACTGCTCTCTCCCACCTGGAAAAGAGGAACACATATGTGAGAATGCTGTTTGTGGACTACAGCTCAGCATTCAACACCATTGTGCCCTCCATACTTGACATGAAACTCCGGGCTCTAGGCTTAAACAGCTTGTTATGCAGCTGGATCCTGGACTTCCTGTCAAACAGACGCCAGGTGGTCAGAATGGGCAGTAACATCTCATCATCACTGACTCTCAACACTGGAGCCCCTCAGAGCTGTGTTCTCAGCCCACTCCTGTACTCCCTGTACACACATGACTGTGTGGCAATCCACAGCTCCAATACCATCATCAAGTTTGCTGACGATACGACGGTGGTAGGTCTTATCACCGACAATGATGAAACGGCCTACAGAGAGGAGGTGCACACTCTGACACGGTGGTGTCAGGAGCACAACCTCTCCCTCAACGTCAGCAAGACCAAGGAGCTGGTGGTCGACTTCAGGAGGAATGAGAGAGAACACCGCCCCATCACCATCAATGGAGCACCGGTGGAGAGAGTCAGCAGCTTCAAGTTCCTCTGTGTCCACATCACAGAGGAACTCTCATGGTCCGTCCACTCCGAGGCCGTTGTGAAGAAGGCTCATCAGCGCCTTTTCTTCCTGCGACGGCTGAGGAGGTTTGGAATGAACCGCCACATCCTCACACGCTTCTACACTTGCACCATAGAGAGTCTACTGACTGGCTGCATCACCACCTGGTTCGGCAACAGTACCGCCCGCAACCGCAAAGCCCTGCAAAGGGTAGTGCGCACGGCCAGCTGCATCATCGGAGGTGAGCTTCCCTCCCTCCAGGACATTTACGCCAGGCGGTGTGTGAAGAGAGCTCAGAGGATCTTCAGAGACTCTAGCCACCCGAACCATGGGCTGCTCTCACTGCTGCCATCAGGCAGACGGTACCGCAGCATCAGAACACGCACCAGCCGACTCCAGAACAGCTTCTTCCCACAAGCAATTAGACTACTTAACTCTTGATCCATCAGGATCATAACACACACTGGACAGAATATCACTCAGCACAACCCACTGTAGATACACACACATTATATACACATTTATTTATCATACAGCATCTATTGCACTTTGGATTTCAATTTGTGAACATATTGTATACTGTACATTGTATATTATTACTATAGCTTAATGTATACTGTTATTGTTTAATGTATGTTTAGTGTATATTGTTTTAAGTATATGTATATTGTAAGTATGTGTATAATGTTTAAAGCTGTGAGAACTACACTCACATTGTGTAAATTATTTATTGTTTATTGTAGTGTATACTGTGCTGTGAGTAATTGTGTGTGCATCAGATGTGTAATCTGTTGTTGCTTAAATGTTGTACATGTCATGACTGCTATGTTGCTCGGAACTGCACCTAAGAATTTCACCTACTGTTGCACTTGTGCATATGGTAGAGTGACAATAAAGTGATTTGATTTGATTTGATAATGATGAAAAAACAAAAGCCAACCCACCTTTCTTCTTTAACTTCAATGAGTAGCCATTGTAACTGGCTTTGTGCTACAGGCCTCAGTATTTTACTCAGTTTACATTTCAACATTTACACATTGCTTTGTATATCCACTTTATTTTCCACAGCCATGATCGATTTCAGTTGCATTTGGTGTAAAAGTTTTCTTTTTATTTACAACATTTTAGATTTTCATGTTCATTAAAATTCAACAAACTGCTGTTCGAATACTGTCTTTAAAAACTAGTTATTCCAGAAATACAGTGAACGACAGTGAATATTAAAAATAATCTCACAAGGCATATAATAAAAATGTATTTGAAAATGTAAATAAATAATATTGTGTAAATTTGAATCTTAAATTATATTTACAGTTTTTTTAGGTTTTTTTCATACTGCAGTAGCGCAACAATGTACAGTAGTCCTACACTTATTTTCTGTTTTAATGTCCATAGTTTTGCCACAATGCATGTCATGTTGCCAGTGTGACCTTTGATATATGTGGACACAGCCCTCCCACAGTCTTCAGTGTGAAAGCAGTGGTGGAACAGACAAAGAATGCTGGATACCCCACACCTCCAGAGACTGGATCTTGAAACATCCCCTGCAGAGAGGTGGACTCTCAAATGTATCACAGCGTTCAGAATAGCCAGCAGTCAGATCAGCCTGCAGGTAGAGTGCATGGCCACCGTCGCCACCTACAGGATAAACCGCAAGTAAAGGTAAAAGAGTGTATACACAACATTTCATCTATATTAAGGAAGAGACTGTTTTTCCCAGTAATGTTGACACAAAGGCAACGTTCCAGCACGATTTCAGGTGAAATATGCACATGGGGTATGCAAATACGAAGCTTGAGAGGCAGCCACCTTGTTTATGATAACAGTAGGGGACAGCTGAGCCTGAAATATGTATTCTGAAACCTTTCCTTCACGTCTTTAGTGGAACAAAAAAGCTCACCAATAAAAAGTGTCTCATCATCTCCTGCCATGAATTTGACAGTTGACAATGTGCAGAATGAAGAAGACTTGTATCTCTGGTCCAGAGAGGCTGCAGTGGGCCTGTCCACATGAGTGTTTATTTGAGAGCAAGCGGAGAGAGTTTGATCCCGGGAGGAATCACGTTTGTCAGGCACTCCAGAGATCTGCAGCACTGTACGCTGGTACCGTTCCATTCCTGGTCGAAGCTGAAAAGTTGATTTGCGTTTAGGAATAAATTATTCTATTATCTACCTCAAATCATATTCTGGTGCATATAATGCAACATCAAGTACAATTTAAAGCACAACAGATCAATTGAATCAGATAGCAAATGGAGACTCACAGTGAAAACAAAGCACTCTCCCGTGCCAAAGAACTTCAATTCCTTTTCATCACAATTCTTGTGAGCCCAATCAGAAGACAAGAAAGCTCCAAAAATCTGCAATGACATGAACAAAATTATGTACATTTAACAAAATATTGAGATTTCAGCATTTCTGTAAGATTGCAGCTACACTCTAAAACAGGTTATTTAAAGGTTCTTTACACATAGTAATAGTTATATTTAGAACCATACTGTCCTGAAGAACTATTTAATGCTAAAACGGGTAAGAGGTTAGGGCTCTTTACTTTATTATTATTATTATTATTATTATTTTAATCTTTAATGGTCAAAAAATCCATTCAAAACCACCTCATCGTTGATTTTCTTAAGCCTATAATCATCCGACTACACAGACTGTCATGACACAATCTCAAAAGGTTCTTGATGTCTATTCATTTTAACTCTCAAACTGTAATTACCAATTGTGTCTAATTTTCTCTTTTCTTTTTGTGAATGTGTAACCAGCTCTGTTCAATTGAGGGTATTCTCCTCTTTTTCACTAACAAGTAAGTGACAAAGATATTGAATTTATGATTCATATCAATATTCAGTTGTTACTTTGGTTTATGCATGGCATACCCACTCACAAAAACGTTAAAGCTGTCACATGACTCTTTATCACTTATCCTTTTAACATTAGGAAGGGCTTGCATACGGTCTATTTACAATGGCTACGTTTGGCCTTCATAAACTTAATAGATTTTAAATGGAAAAGACACACTACAACTCTAAATTTGTGTATTTCTACCCAGAGAGCAGATGATGAGGTTGTGGAGTTTTACAGCATCTGAGAGAAACTGCCACTCAATTGCATCAAAATGCACATAACGATAGATGTAAAAACCCCCATAGAGGATTGTGTTTCACTGGAACTGGCCTTCATTGCATTTATATTTTATCGTCACTGTAAATTTCTATTTATTCATGTATTACTTATTAAGTGTTACAATTTCCTAATTGGGTAAATAAAAAGTACCCAATTGAAAAAAAAGAAAAAAAGAAAGAAAAAGTAAAGCCCCAAAGGCTGCAAGGTATATAAGACCAGGTAGACAGAAGGGAAACACTCATATATAAAAATGTATATTATGAATGAAACTATTTTTAAAAAGATGGCCCCACTTTATATTAGGTTGCCTTAACTACTATGTACTTACATAAAATGTACTTATTGTGATCATATTGTTTTGCAAAACATTTTGCTGATATAGAGGTGGGATATGGCCCTAAGTTATGGTCAGGTGTGGTGGTATGGGTAAGTTTAAGGGTAGGGTTAGGTGTAAGGGAAGTGTCAACAATGTAATTATAAATGTAACTACATAAATTAATTACAGATGTAATTACATTTGAAAATGTAAGTACAATGTAAAAACATGTATGTACACAATAAGTGCATTGTATCAAGTTATTAATTTAAATGTTAGTACATAGTAGTTAAGGCCACCTAATATAAAGTGGGTCCAAGTTAAAGGTGCAATAGGTGATTCTCTACAGAAACATTTTTGTTATGCTGGTTGAAAGTCTCCTCATATCCTGATAGCAATCACTATATTAAACCATATCGGTGCAATGCAATGTGACAAAAGACAATATAAGCCATTATAATCAGTGATGTTGTTTACACTGGAACAAAGAACAAATCCCTGACCGTAAACTGATGCCTCGTTCTATTTATGACATACTGACATGAAGGACAAATGCTTTGCAAAAGTCGATTTGTCACGTCCAGTGTATACAGCTTCTAGCTGTTGTAGCTAGAATGTCAAATGTCGTGTCCGGTGTAGACATGGTGTAAAGCGGTCTAAATTTATTTTTATGTCTGTGGAAGGCGTAGGACCATAAAATGTTTGTTGAAATCATTGCATTCGGTCCTAATGAAATTACAGCATGTGTTCCCTGTCAGTCAACGGGTATTTATACCACTGCGCAGCCTGTTCACGCAGACGTCATACATCATCAGCGTGTTCACGTACGCTGTGCAGAAAGAGCGAGAATGGCAGACAAACAGTTGTTTACATTTGTTATTGTAGTACTGTTGCTCACTGTACTGTAACGTTAT
Organism: Romanogobio albipinnatus; assembly: GCA_023566225.1. Classification (NCBI taxonomy): domain Eukaryota; kingdom Metazoa; phylum Chordata; class Actinopteri; order Cypriniformes; family Gobionidae; genus Romanogobio; species Romanogobio albipinnatus. Next base: position 29,633,690 of record CM042250.1, on the reverse strand, counting down.
TTCACCGGTGAATGACACATGATGTAATCCAATAACATTGTCTCGCTTCTGGTCTGTGCGCAGTCATGTGTTTTGGAGGAGGCGTGGCTTTGGACGGCGATTTGCCGGGAGGGTGGGATTGTATGAGTTCAATGCTAGCAGGCTAAAGCTAGCATTTCAAAGCTTTCAAAGCATGGTTCTTTATGGAACCTTATGAAAAAGGTTATATTCAGCACCAAAAAGGGTTCTACTATTACTACAAGCTGAAGAACCATGTCTGGCACTGTTTAGAACTATTTTACTTAAGAGTGTACAGATTAATACAGACATACCTCTTCGTCTGTAGTTTTCAAGAGTAAAACGGTTGGATCATGCCCCTCAACTTTGGAATAAAACCTAGTTTAAAAAAAAGACATAATTGAGATTTAAGCATTTGAAAACAACATTTAATATCATATTTATCAATTATATTTATATTAAGTAATATTAATAAATTAATGTTATTTATATTAAAGGACTATGGGTCATGGGTTGTTGAGTTTAATGGATATCAACCACTTGAAGAAAAAACGAAGAAGCATTATGAAATACAGTATATATTAAATCTGATAATTAATATTAGTATTATTATTTATATTAGCAATAATAATGATGATGATTGCAGTTTAAATAAGTTTAAATGTATTTTAAGCATTTCTAAAAACACAATTTTATGTGATTAAATCATATTCTCAAAATATAAGGTTATATTCATGGAATGAATCATGTGAGTGTGTATAAATAACATACAAGGAGAGACTTCTGCCATGAACATTTGTACTGAATAGCTGCACAGGACTGAAAAGAGCAAATCGCTCTGGAATCCAAGCCCAGACCACCCTCATCTCTGTTTCAGTCACTACAGAGGAGCTGAAGTTCCGAAAATCCATAGCTTGGTATGAACTATAAGAGATAAAAATGTTGTTGTAGTTTTATTGTTAATACAAAAATAAAGTTTCATATATAATAGGAATTTTGAAATTCTTAAAATGTGTATTTTCTTTTATTGACCTCACAAAACCCCTCACCTCTTATTCCGGATGTCCTTATGAATTAATGCGTGCTTGTTGGCATTGAAAAGATAAGTTAGTTCTTTGCGTGTGGGCAGCTGTATTTTAAAAGCCGTCTGGAGCAGTGTGTCAATAGTACTGTGCCGTGCCACATTCTGCACAAAGCTCTTGATGTCTTGTTTGAAGTCATCGACGTGGGTCACTCGTGAGGACACAGAGACTTTGTAAAGGCTGAGTAGAGCAAGAGCTACACGGTACAAAACTTTGTAGCCTTCCATTAGATAGACATCCAACACTCTGATAGCATATGCAAAAGGTAGATCTGCAAAGATCCACATGATCCAGTCAGAGTAGAACTCAAACAGGTTCTGGCGAGAGCTGGCAATTAGCTTCCGGATGCCCCTGCAGTATTTATTGGCAAGGTCACCAAAGGTCATGCATGAAGCGTGTGAAGTGAGGAAAGTCTGGTCAATGTAATGCTTTTTAGAGTCTGTGTAGGTCACCAAGGAACAAATACTGTGGAAGCACTGGGCTTCATCCTCACTGAAGTGCAAGAGAAGGGACACCAGAGCGGACAGAATGGGACAGAAGGTGACATCAGGAAAATGGTGATTTATACAAATGAGAATTTTTTTCACTGAGTTCAGACCTGCTTTATTTAGGCAGTATCTGGGGATTTCCCCATCCTCCATAAACTTTGGGAAGTGGTGTGTGCTTGTTTGAAATTCTCCAAAGAGCTTCCCAACTAGGCCATGGTAGGTGTCCACATCAGCGTTGCTGGATGTGCTCTCGATGTTGTGGATGATGTGCTGGTAAGCCTTGGCTCTGAGAGTATGAGGCGTGGACCAGAATCCTGTACGGCCCATTGCTTTGAGCTCATAGCGGTCACTTGAGAGGATCTTCCGATAACGGGTGGCCGCGTCTGGGTCGATCTTTTCCCAGTCTACATACTGACCGTATTTCATCCTAGAAGAAGAGCTTATCTGCCAGTTATCTACCTCCGAAATGGTCATCATGGGTACACCCTTTAAACTTCCGTTATTTCCTGTTTAAAGGATGAAGCATCTTTTAGAATCAGCTATGAAAGTACTTTGATATATCAAAGGTGCAATTGTTCAGAGTTTATAAAAGCTGCAGCACTATGAATTTAATAATGGTATTACAATTGATGTTCCCAAGCATATAGAACATATGTGGGTCAAAAATTACCTGGCAATTAGTTTATTTTGCTGTAATTTTTACATGATGTGTCTTGTCATCTGACACCACAGAAATGTATTAATTGGAATATCTATGAGAATGTGTACTCAGCAAGCTTATCATTTAGTTGGATATAGGGTAACACTTTATTTTGATGGTCCCTTTTGAACATTCTGTTGACTATAAGTATTTTTGCAACTACATGTCAACTCTCATTATGAGTATTAGTAGATTGTTTGCTTAATATCTGCTAACTCTTTATTGTGATGGTCCTCCAACAGACATTCTACTGACTATAAGTAACTTTGTACCGTACATGTCAACTTATTATAACCATAACCTAACCATACTTATAGTTATACTTATAGTCAACAGAATGTGTTAAAGGGACCATCAAAATTGTGGTCATTAGTATATTACATTTTCCATTGTGCATGCTCATTTCATTGCTCATTTCTACTTTTATTTTTAAACTTTCAGTTATTTAGTTAAAGTTAAAAACTATAAAATGTAATAATTCATTTCACAAATCCCAAAATTAAAATCTCCCTGTGCTTTATAGTAATATAAACAGCTCTGGAAAAAGATAAATCAATGTTAAGTGGTCTCTGATTTTTTTTCGATAGCTGTATAGCCTATAGTTAGTTGTGATGCCTAAATTAACTCTTTGAAAAATTATTCTAATTTAAACAATGTAGTAATTAATAAAAGTATTGGTACAATAAAAAAAGTTTCTGTTCATAATTAAATCATGTATGCATTATTTGGGGAAATAAATTTGTATGCATTTCAGGGCTGAATGTGGGAAATAAAATAACTGTACACAGATGTGTTACATTTCAGATTATTTATAATTTTAACAATGCTTGCCAAGTGCTTTAAATGTGACTTTTTTTTAAAGGCTAAAAGATCTCATGTACGCACCTGCAAAATCCTTGCTAGCCCATTTGCTTGAGTTTCCTTTAGGTCTTTTGATTGGAGGCTTTGCTGTGATACATATCCCACCAGTGTTTCGTTTCCCATCCTCACGGTGTAGTGATCTTGCTCTTGGTCTGATAGCATTGCATCTGCTAAAATTACCTGGTCCCTCATCCTCAGTGTCACAAGCATAAAAAGATCTTGAGCGAGGTCTGATGTGGCTTCTGTCCTTGTCAGTCTCTCCTGTTGAGCGTTTTGCCTCGTCAGAACTGTAAAGAGATCGAGAACGTAGTCTGCCACAATTTGTCCGATCTGCAAACTGTGCATTACTGCCACCCTCCACATTCAGGAGATTTACATTTGTGGAGCCAAAATGGGCACATGCAACATTTGAAGTAACCTGGAGCATGGCCGCACCAGTTCACATAACAAAGACTTTGGAAGTTAGGTTTACAGTAGGTTTGTTGTTCTCTTTGTGATGCCCTGAGACACCTGGGTTTTGTTTAGATGATGTGATGTCAGGTGATCTGCTCAGGTGGTTGTAATACTGTACACAGTCAAAAATTCAGATGGCCTCTGTTATTTTCTGTCTTTAGCAATCAATTTTGAATACTTGAGAATTAATTTGTGTAATAAAAGCTATGACATAACAGCAATGGTGTTAATAAATATATACACACTATGTAATAACTTAAAACAATTAGGCTTATATATACCTTTTATAGGTTTATAAATGGATACAACTGAATAATGTTGAATTTATTCTTATGAAATTATTTAACATGTTTTTCCAGTCATATATTTTTGTGTAGCAGCCATAACATCACTGTTACAGGATCAAATGCATATGGATGTATGACAGAAATATGATTGATCATATTACATAACATCTTTTTCAAATCTATTTATATAAAAAAAGGGTTTTGAATAGTACTGACAATCATCAAGAGGCAGAAAGTTCTCAAAGGCTGTTATAATGCCTCTATATGAAACTTATTTACTCTCTAACTCCTTCTGTGTTTGGAAACATAGAGAAAATCTTCTTGAAGTGTCACAGAATGTTGATACCAGACACATTTTAATGAGTGTTTTTCCAGGAAATTCAAAAAACTCAGCCCTTCTTGTTTTCAACATACTGTTATTTATTCAAACATATATGTTTGGATGTGAAACAAATTGGTGAGGCTCAAAATGGGGGCAAATATCATGTTAAACCTGTTCTTTTAGTTAGAATGTTACATGTTAACACACTTAGGTTAAAGTTTACCTTATAAACATTGTGCAGTTTCATATTAAGTGTGATTGCACAGTCAGGGAACTCAACATCAAATCAAATAAATTAAATTATTAAATAAGTTTCAAAAGAGTTTTAACAGCAGAATTAAAATTTTCTAAGCATTTCTTGAGATGATTACCAATAATTTTGCAATACATTGAACACAGGATAGTAAATGCAGTAACTGTGCCACAGTGAAATTATCTATTTGCAATAATGGACACTTTAATGAGGTTGACACATTTTTATTTCTAAGATAAAAATGTTAGAATGCTCAAATACCCAATGCAATTGTCTAGATTAATCATTTGATTCGATCCGTTTGATTCAAACAGTTCTTCTCTCTCTTGTCTCTGCACTGACATGGGCATATGGGATTGATGTGATGTAACAACAGCAAGGCGAACGCTCAACAAAGGAAATAATTAAAAAACTGGGAAAAAGTCGCACACAAAGTGCAAAAAATGTAATAGTGGAGTCACTCACAGGTAACGTTTCGAGCATGCAGGCTCTTCTTCAGACAATTAAACGTTTGTACCCAACAAGCCTTTATACTGAACCTATATGGTCCACAATTATTTTTAGATGCTGCTTTAAAAAGTAGAAAAACCTTATGCCCTCATCATCTGGTTGTTTAAAAAATAAAGCATAATTAATAATTAATATAATTAATAATTAATAATTAATGCACACTCTCATGCTAATTTGCCCTGTTTTATAAACAAACATTAAAGGTCCCATGGCATGGCATTTTTCTATTATTTTATAATGTTTCCTGAGGTGTACTTATATTGTTAGTATGACTTTTACATCATAAAATGTCATAATTTAGAAATAAAAGGCATTTTTTCAATACTGCTGTTTGCCCTGTGGCTGAATGCCCTGCTTCAAGAGGCGTGTCTGCTGTGAGACTTCAGTAAAAACGCCCACTGTTGTGATTGGCTGACATCTAGAACGATTCAGTCCGATTTGGTGAACTGATTCGGTTCACTAAAAAGAACCGGTTCAAAAGAAAGATCGTTCGCGAACCGGACATCACTAAAGTACCAGAGACGGAGCTCAGCGATCGCTAACAAAGTTATTTATAGTACCTACTGAGTTATGAGAGCGCTGTCAGTCAGCGCGAGTTTATTGTGTTTGTATCTGAGAGTTCTGAATAAACACGAGTCCCAGTCACACCGACCCTGTCTTCATCATTATTACCAACTTTGTAACACATGCAAAGTACCATTACAGCTGTCGAGATGAACGAGTTAAAAGTAAGTGTTGATAATAGCATTATTTTTAAAATAAAATAAAAGCGTCAGTGACGCTCGTTGAGTACACAGCGCAAACAAAGACACAACAGCAGTAATCGAATGTAATCCAGTTTATTGTGGGGCTAGGCTGGCTAGCCCGAATATGCTCACGCTTAACTTACCCCCCTTCTGCTTAATCTCACGCCGCGTTTGGTGCCTCCGCTGTGGGCCAGATGCAGTACTGGGGGTCGGGGATGTTGAAGGCCAACGGCCAGTGCAGCCCGAGCTTCGGCGTGTGTGAGGCCGATGTTGAGCAGAAACTCACGACTGTATGCACATTTTAGAACCGGTAGACGCGACGAGGACGTACAAAAACACTGACTCACAAGATAGAAAACACCGTTCTGTCTGGAGAGAGAGAAGCCGCATTGTGTGCACGAATAATAAATAATTAGCTACACATCAGAAATTACTGATCACAGATCAGAAGGAACTGAAAAAAGACTTCTGTTTTCATTTGTACATCCAAACACTGAGAAACTGCCAGCATTCACAAGGAATGATCTCTCTCGCGTTTGCATGGGCGTGCCAGATTCTCTGGGCGGAGGAAAGGGAGGTAACCGTTCCTGCTTGGACGTCAAAACAGGAGACTTCAGGATTGGCTCGTCTGGCCTGTCATTTTCTCAAAGGCAGAGAGAGACAGCCAGAACTCGGGTTTACACCGATCAACATTTCTATCCACTTGGGGACAATATTCAGGCTAGGGGAACTCATATTAATGTTGAAAAACCTCATAAAATGAAAATTTCATGCCATGGGACCTTTAACAAATTATATCAGAGCTGTATCTGAAAACTTAGGGAGCTGACTTGTTGCCTCGAGTCCCTGCCTTATAGGCAATGACTCTGCACGTTGCGTTTGCGCAGGAAAGTACCTCACGAAACTGATGTATAGCTGATGCATCTTTCTTTTTCTAGCTCAACTGTCACTGAATGTAATGCACAAGACTGTGGGATATCAAAGGCAGCGAAGGATACATCTATGCTGCCTTCAGAAATCGATCAGATGAAAGTATCTTAGGAGACAGGAAGTGAAGATAACATTGGATTCAGACGTGCCTTGATGCCTTCTTACCTTTAAATGTGTCCTCCGAAGGCAGCATTTTTAAGTTTTCGGATGTAGTCAGTTGCAAGCTGATAAACATGGAGAAATAACCCCCCAAGAACATGTGAGCAAACATGAACATGCACACACACACACACACACACACACACACACACACACACACACACACACACACACACACACACACACACACACACACACACACACACACACACACACACACACACACACACACACACACACACACACACACACACACACACACACACACACACACACACACACAAATAATTAATTAAATAAATAAATAAATAATGAGAATCTCTGCCTGGTATCATCACTGGTTTAACAATTCTTTATTAATTTGTGAATTGGTGTTAATACATGCATACCATCATCTTTTATGACTCACACATCAGGATTTTTGAGAATAATTGTAGATTATCAAGAATTAACACCTTTTTCAAATCATTTGTAATGTTTTGGATTTACAATGGCACATTGTTCTGTATGTTCTACAGTAGCCCTAGCAACATTAAGTCACATGTTAACAGAATCTGTAATTGCTCCTTTCTTTTCTCTTCTCTCTCTTCCCTGTAAATTAACTATTTTGAAGTACCGATTGAAGTATGTCTGTAGGAGGCCACCGTCTGACGTCATGCCCAAACAGGAACCAACACAACGCAGTTTGTTGACGTGATTTTGCACTGAATTTCTTCTTCTTCAAAAAAAAAAGCTTGTTATAACTGAAAAGATTGCCGCAGTATGTCACAGGATTTCTGGTAAGCATTTTATATCGTTATCGTTTTTTGACATCTAAGTTCTACAGTTCAGTACAGTAACATAGAGTTCAGAAAACTCAATTTGCTATTTAGTTCAGTGGATCTGTAGCAGCCACATCAATTGAGACTGAACATATCTGCTTTAATTTCCTTTATGTTTCATTATACCCTATTTTAGTTAATTACTATGTGTTTGTGAACATATGTGTGATTTATACGCGGCGAAACAACGCGTAAATGTTGCCAGGCTGGTTAGTTGAGATCTAGGTCACATGATTGTGTTGATGACAATCTTGTGATTTAAATGACTGGCAACACACATTTTATGATGTTACTATTAGCATAATGTCACAGATGAAAAACAGTTTGACAGAACTGCCATATTTGTTTTCTTTCACATTATTTAGGTTACAGAATTATGATGCAGCTTGTCGAATGGCTCAAGAAATTGCAGAAAACACCCATGAAAGAAACAGACTGCAGAGAAATGGAGAAAATCCAGCCAAGGTAAAAAAAGGGTTCCATTGTTCATGCGGTAAAGTTGAGCCCTCTGCGTCAGGGGTCTTTATGCTGTAACATCTTCCTTCTTGTTTGTCTGTCCCTGTAGCTGAACATGACCCTGAGAGCATCATTACAGAAGCTCAAACAGAATATAGCACAGCTCAGGGAGACGTTAAACCGAGCTGCTGCTCAAAGGCAGATGTATCCTTTCCAGAAGAATTAATACACATTTTTATGTACTGATCCTGAGAGTGTAATCCAAAGATTTTGAGAGGTAAGTACAGTATGTTGTTGATGTATTTCACTCCAGAGGAGGAAGAATTTGATATATCAGCATTATACCCGTATGTCACCCTGGACCACAGAACCAGTCATAAGTCGCACGGGTATATTTGTGGCAATATCCAACAATACATTGAATAGGTTAAAATGATCGATTTTTCTTTTATGCCAAAAATCATTAGGATATTAAGTAAAGATCATGTTCCATGAAGATATTTTGTAATTTTCCTACTGTATGTAGGAAACATACTGTACAAACTGCATGTTTTATGTACATACAAATGTATTATTATTAGTAATATGTATTGCTAAGGACTTCAATTTGGACAACATTAAAGGTGATTTTTTTTTTTTTTTTTTCAATATTATTATATATATTTTTTTTTGCGCCCTCAGATTCCACATTTTCACATAGTTGTATCTCGGCCAAATATTGTCCTATCCCTAACAAAAAACCTTATTTATTAAGCTTTCAGATGATCTCAATTTAAAAAAAAACCATTGACCCTTATGACTGGGTTTGCGATCCAGGGTCACATATTTGGAATAATGTGTCCATTATGGTTTGTTTAGGGTTGGTTGTGTTTGTTTTGAAGATTCTTTAAATGATAGTTCATCCAAAATGGTTTCAAACCCATTTTCTTTGTGAAACACAAAATGAAAATTTCGCACTCATCCTTTCCAAATGACAGTTCTAGAGCTTGAAGGATGAGCTACTTTGCAAAGACAATAATATATAATATATAACAAAAATATATAATATAATATATACTGTAATATATTGTCACTGTAATTGACCCTCGAGGGCAGAAGAAACCACCTCATGAAGTTTAGAGTAGTACATCAGCCACTGGGCCTTACCAGTAAACATGGAGAAGTCATGATCTTTCCAAAAAAAAAAAAAAAAAAACTCCCCTTAATGACAAGACATTTAAATTTACACTTGGGGGAACAATTCTTAATCATGTCACCTGCTATAATTATTTGGGTCTGACAATCTCAGCTTCTGGAAAATTTGACACTACAATAAAAGACCTATAATGGATAAGGCACATAAAGGGCTTATTATAGTATAAGCCAACCCCTGTTCAAATTCAACCCACCCATTAACCTGTGGCTGAAAATCTTTGACAGCATCATCAAACCTATCCTTCTATACGGCTGTGAAATCTGGGATTCAAATTATGAATCCTGGGACAAAAACACAGTTTTGAGTTTTGCAACCTTGAGTTTTGCAAAAACATCCTGGGAACTCACAGAAATGCTCCAAGGCTGGGTTGCAGGGCAGAATTGGGCAGATTCCCTCTCCTATATGAAATACAGAAGAGAGCAGTGAAGTTCTGGTTGAACTTCTACATTTCTCAGATGCACAGACTCTTAAATACAGGGCAGGAGGAAACCCAGAGAGTGACCCCATGCAATACTTAGTGGAAAAAACATCAACTAAATTCATTGCAGACATTCAAAAGTTAAATAAATAGGAAAAATAACCCAGGAAGAATACATCTATGATTGGCAGATCGAAGTCACACAATTAAAGAAATTAAAGGTCTTTTATGAATTAAAGATCATAAATTGGCACTATACCCAATCAATATTAGAGATGATCGCATGAGAGTATTGCATGAGTCTATGTGTGGAGATGGGCCGAGCACAAGTAGAGCTGGAGAGCCAGAGAACTCAGACTGTGTTCAGACTTCACTGATGGAGTCGTAGAGGACGAGCTGCAGTTGCTGCAGTGCAGCAAATATAAAAACATTAGCGACACATATTTCCCTCAAATAGCTCAAATTTTACCTGAATTCCAGCAAGCGAGCCTCATAGACAAACTACCATATATTTTGGGAGAGAAAGAGAAGTGTATACATCTGGCAGTGCAGTGTGTGTTCTCCTGCTATGGGGACAAAGGCTGAACCTTCTTTTTCCTTTATAAATGCTTTCTATATTCATTTACTTGTTTTGTTGTTGTTTTGTGAATTAATTGTGATATTTATGTATAATATTTTTTATGTATTATATTTTTCCCTTTTATTTATCCTTATGTTTGTATATGTCTATTGCTTTGGCACTATTGTGCTATTTTACACATTCATGCCAATAAAGAATTAAATATTCCAAGGGCTCTGAAGTCATATAATAGAGGAATTGGCCAAACTAAAGTTATTTGCCATTTATCCTGCACTCCATGAGCTGGTAGCTTGAGAACAGTTGATCTTTTGACCCTTTTCTTTTCGATGAACCAGTTGATATGGCTCTTGAATCAAATTTTTGAGTTCATCGCTTTATGATCCAGTAACAAAGGCTCAATCTTTTTGTTATTGTTTTAGGAGCTCATAGTGACCACAGAACTGTAAAAAAAATCTTGTGAAATGTTCCTTATGTGTTCCACAATATTAAGGATACAAGTTAATATGACATAAAGCTGAGCAAAAAAATACATAATCTTCATATTATGGTGAACTTCCTTTAATAAAGAGAAAAAAACCTGTGATTTCTCATGAACACCTGTAGGTGGCAGTGTTTTATAATAAACCAATTGCAGTGTGGTTAAAAGTGCTGCTTTATTGGATTTAGATTTTGGAAAAACTAGCCCTAAACAACTATGAGAAATAAATGTCAATGTTGTGTTCATAAGTCAGATGTTTATGATGATTCACCGTATCTTTCTTTGAGATTAGCATAATTATGCAGTCATAAATGTAAATTGAAAGCCTTAATTAATAATACTAGAATGCAAGCTGAAGCAGACAGAAGACAAAACCTTGTTGATGATCTTGCTACTAGAGAAACAAGACTGATCGCCTCTTTCAAAGGAGACATCACAGAAGCTGAGCCATCAAGGTAAATACACATACTGCGTGATATTTGACCAATGGATTTTAATGGATAAAAATAAATGTTAGGCAGATATATTGGCAAGGCTAATTACATATACATTTGCAAAATATATTTACTAAAATTAGGTAAATATTGCATTGTGTTTATTTAATTTCAGCAATATTGTATACAGTATCATTTGTTAAATTATATTATATCGGCATTATCAGCATCAACCTTTTGAAAATATTAGTGATTTTTTTAGAATGTCAGTTATCATACCAGGAGTTAACAGTTTTATTTTTATTAAATACATTTTTGAGATTGAGATTTTTATTTAAATGCCAAGCTTTCTTGTCAACATTATTTTGCTCATTAAATATATTGTTTTCTCTTTTCCATAAATTCATTAACACACTCTAATGCCAAACATTACTGATTGGTTTGTTGTTGTACATTACCATTTAAAAAATAATTTTCAGCAGCCATAAATCCAGTCCTCAGTGTCACGTTATCCCTCAGAAATCATTCTAATACACTGATTTGGTGCTCAAGAAGCATGTCAAATGTTGAAAACTACATCATATTTTTGTGTATATATTAGGGATGTAACAATATATCGTCTCACAATATATCGCAATACAGAAATGCAACAATATGTAACGCTAGCTCACCCAAAATGAAAATAACTAAGAGTTTTAGTGCCAGTACTACATTAAACTATACTCAAAAAAATTATTGTTGAATTTACTCAAAAAAGCAAGGTCAAGTGGTTCCACGCAACTATATTGAGTCTTTGAGTAAATACAAACCATTTTAATTTGTCACTATTACATAATATTTATATGTGCAGTTTACTTAATAATGTCATGTTAAATTTATGAAAGTTTATTATGTTAGGTGAACACATGTATCAATTTAATTGACCTTATTAAATTAACTATTTTCTCTAAAAGTGTAAGTGGAAACTATTAATTAACCAGCATATTTTTATAAACAAAATGCAAAAATAACTAATTGGACAAACTTAAATTAATTGAGGGCAAGAATTCCATCCAATAAATAGGTGTATATGAGTGCCCACAGCCTAAACACAGGCACCACTCTTCTGCATAATGGTAATCACAAAATTACAGAAACTCTAAATGTCCAACATAACTGAACATTAAACACTAACATAAACTAACAACATCTTTCCCTTTACTGAAAAACACTTAAAAACATAAAATAACACTTTAATCCCCAAATTTACTCTCCTAATGCAGTCCCTTACAAAGCATGCTGGGAACTACAGATCTACTGCCCAGTTTATTCGTTTCACTCAGCAATGTTAAGTTGACAGAACAAACACTTATTAAGTAAAGCTGACAATACGCATTTTTAGTAGAAACAACTCTAAGTTGAAAAAAAAAAAAAAGTAAGTAATGTGAACAAGGATGATTTGAGTGCAACTAACAACAGTGAAAGTTCATTTTTGAGTGTATATAATGTTGAATATGTATGTATAATGTATAATATTGCAATGGGGGAATATTTGTGGGTCCTGATAATGCCAAATGTCTTATGTTACCAGGAAAAGTGGCCTTCATTATTTTAAATATATCTACAATAAGCAAGCATTTGTATTTTCAGCTTCAGAATCATGAATATGTTTATTCTGGTGTCACCATTGCCTCTTCCACCCCAAATGTAATACCAAATTTAGCCTTTTAATCAACAGTACATTTTTGTTAACCTTTTTTCCATATCTCTTTCCATACTGAATTGCAATAATATTGTATTGTGAGTTCAGTATCGTGATATGTATCGAACCGTGACATGAGGGTATCATTACACCCCTAGTGTATGTTCAGGATACTATGACTAATAGAAAGTTCAAAAGAACAGCATTTATTTGAAATAGAATTTCAAATTTTATGAAATAGAATTTTATTTAACAACATTATAAATGTCTTTACGGTCACTTTTTAATCATTAAAATCTTACTTTAATCATTAATTTTTTTCTTCTTATTTTTTTTACATTATTAAATTGTTTTGTTAACAAATCAACAGAATTTGATACAGCAATGTAGAATATATACACTGAACAAAATTATAAATGCAACACTTTTGTTTTTGCCCCCATTTTTCATGAGCTGAACTCTATTAAAATATAAACTACTCTGATTTTTTTCTATGTATACAAAAGGCCTATTTCTCTCAAATATTGTTCACAAATCTGTTTAAATCTGTGTTAGTGAGCACTTCTCCTTTGCTGAGATAATCCATCCACCTCACAGGTGTGACATATCAAGATGCTGATTAGACAGCATGATTATTGCGCAGGTGTGCCTTAGGCTGGCCACAATAAAAGGCCATTCTAAAATGTGCAGTTTTACTGTATTGGTTCGAAAACCAGTCAGTATCTGGTGTGACCACCGATTGCCTCACGCAGTGCAACACATCTGCTTCGCATAGAGTTGATCAGGTTGTTGATTGTGGCCTGTCGAACATACGCCTGCCCATACCATAACCCCACCGCCACCATGGGCCACTCGATCCACAACGTTGACATCAGCATGCAGATGAGCTTCCCCGAGACGGTTTCTGACAGTTTGAGCAGAAATTCTTTGGTTATGCAAACCGATTGTTGCAGCAGCTGTCCGGGTGGCTGGTCTCAGACGATCTTGGATGTGAATATGCTGGATGTGGAGGTCCTGGGCTGGTGTGGTTACACGTGGTCTGTGGTTGTGAGGCTGGTTGGATGTACTGCCCAATTCTTTGAAATGCCTTTGGAGATGGCTTATGGTAGAGAAAAGAACATTCAATTCATGGGCAACAGCTCTGGTGTATATTCCTGCAGTCAGCATGCCAATTGCATGCTGCCTCAAAACTTGCGACATCTGTGGCATTGTGCTGTGTGACCCTTTAATGTGGCCAGCCTAATGCCGCGTTCACACCGAACGCGAATTGAGCGTCTTGCGCGATAGGCACGTTATGCGCGAGTGGTGCTTTTTGTGCATTCACGCGTTTGAAGCGAATTTGCGTCTGACGCAGAGTTGAAAAATCTGAACTTTGGCGTCAATTCGCGTCGCATTAAACAATCGCGATCCTGGTTGCTGCTGTCACGTGGTAAAGTGCCGTGATGAGAAACCCTGCATAATTTAAAAATACTTCTATTGTGTCACAAAATGTAGTTTTAAGACTTTTTCAGGTGGGAATGTAGTTGTTTAAAGCTCAAATCTGTGGTTTATTTATAAAGAGAGCGCCTATTTAAAAAAATAATCTTGTGTTTGTGGAGTTGTGAGATCCAAGCAATCACCGGGCACTCAGCACTCATTAACACTCATTCAACATTCATTCAAAATGTTCCCGTCAAACTAGACGTGGTAGACGAGATTTTGCCGCTTTATTCGCGTTTGGTGTGAACGCAGCAGAAGGCACACCTTTCGTAATAATCATGCTGTCTAATCAGCATCTTGATATGTCACCTGTGAGGTGGATGGATTATCTCAGCAAAGGAGAAGTGCTCACTAACACAGATTTAAACAGATTTGAGAACAATATTTGAGAGAAATAGGCCTTATGTGTACATAGAAAAAGTCTTAGATCTTTGAGTTCAGCTCATGAAAATGGGGGCAAAAACAAAAGTGTTGCGTTTATAATTTTGTTCAGTGTATTACATAAAGCCAAATGTATGTTTGCAAAGCGTAACGGATGTCACTTAAAATTTTACATTCATTAATCTTGTACAACGCAGCAGTGGCATTAAAGAGGAAGTGACTGATCCTAGTGACTGCATGAACTGTCCCCGGTCCAGCAGACCATCCTTATTTGTTGAAGACTGCATAGGTTGATATTCACTTTAATTTAAAGTTCATGCAGCACATCAGTAGAGAAACCATGAACTCTATGCCGTAGTTAGTCTGCCAGACCATAGAGGCCTTTGCTTGCCATCTTTCCTGCTTGCCCTGGCAGTAGTGTCCCAATGTTGAGTAACTTTATGCCACAAATGGAGTGACCTGTGCTGAAACGGATGTCTGTGCACACTCTCTGAGGGCTCCAGTTCAGCTTCACTGCTCTGCTGATCAGAGTTGAGCCTTGAACCTCCTCCTTCAGGACTGTTTACACTTCCCTACTCTCCACTGCGCTCACATCCTCTCTCCAAAATACACCAATCAGAGACTTAATGTGTCACCGCCAATCTCCTGTGCGCTTATGACTCTTAATCCAAATGACAGTTCAAGAGCAGAACTCTTTTAGAGAATGAGATGGCCATTATTCAGATTTGACCTTTTTGATCCAGGTTACACGAACTAGGACAGGAAGATGACAAAACCTGCTAATATAAGATCCAGAATTCTTTTTTTATCATTAGGAGCTTAATCTCATTGCTCAGTTTAATACAGGATAGTGTTATTATTTGAAACTACAACTTAAAACCTTTAGAAAATGGGTTTTAACTGAAATAAAACTGAAATATAGAAAATTATAAATAACAACTAACTACAATAGTTGAAGTACTAAAATTACCAAAACTAAAATTTATGTAAAATAAATTAAATGGAAATGTATAGTAAAAAGACAAAAGCACATCACAAAATTACAAAAATGTAAAGGGATAGTTCACCCAAAAATGAATTATGTCATCATTTACTCAACCTCATACCATTTCGAACCTGTATGATTTTTTTCTTCTTCTGTGGAACAAAAGATAATTTGTGATATTATTATTATTATTATTATTATTATTATTATTATTATTATTATTATTATTATTACTATTATTATTATTATTATTATTATTATTATTATTATTATTATTATTATTGTTATTATCACAAATTATCTTATGTTCCACAGAAGAAAGAAAGTCATACAGGTTTGGAAGGACATGAGGGTGAGTAAATGTTAACAGAATTTTAATTATTAGGTGAACTATCTGTTTAAACATAAATCAAAATATGAATAAATACTATAATTGTTATAGTATTATAATTCATACAATAACACTGATACAGGCTGATATAAAGGCTTTGTCTTTTACAGGAAACATGATCAGTTCTAATAGATTGGCCCTTTTGATTCAGTGGGTGGTAGAGGCTAAGAAGAGGTATTAGTTACTATCTCTGATTAATAAAATTAGGGTAATTTGAGAAATCATTTATAGGCCTGATCCTTTTTTGCTACCCGTCTTTGTTGACTTAATCCTCTAATTCCTTAACATGGGAGGGCTGCATTTTTTATCATTATAGGTCCCATTCACGTCGCACTGCTCCGCTGCATGTGCACACATTTAGCTAAAGAACACCAATACATTACAGTCATTTGATCAAGTTTTTAATACTAAAGAATTTTTTATGAGGGTGTAAGCCTGGCAGGATTTTTAGGGCCTGGATTCATCTTACTGTGTGGTCTTTGTCTGCCAGTGGGGGTGTTAGTTTTGCTTCAATAAGCTGAAATAGCATTTAACTTTTTTCCATAGGGATAAGACCAGGCTTATGGTATTCGCGAAACAATACCTTTGTGGAAGATTAACCTCTAATCAAGCACAAAATGACATACCGCTCATTTGAAGATTCAGAGTTCCCAACCCGGTGCCCCAACCCTCCTCCCCCAATTTCCTCTCTTTTATATTTGATCGTAATGCACAAAGTTGTAATTAGTTAAATAGGGCCTCTAAGAGACGAGGTCTGTCTCCAGGTCTCGCTCCAGTGTGATGCCTCGTCTGATTAAGTCTGCGGGCTCTGCGGGAGGTTAATTGGATAAGCGTTAATCCTCACACCGCTGAGATGGAGCGGAGGAAGTGGAGAGGGGCTGGCGCAAGCTACGAGTTGCCAAACATGTCAGAAAGATTAGCATCCGCCGCTAACCACTTGTCTCACCGGCTAGAGGATTAATATAGGCTTGGACTTGGACTGGACTGGCTTGGTATGTTTGAAGACCAGCAAGGTGGAGGATTGGGGAAGAATGAGGTCTTGCTCACCAAGCGTGTGAGATGTAAACTTCCTTGTTGTGAGGAAGGATGTGAATGAGAGGAACAGATCCAGCTGAAGACTCTTCAGAGGTTAGCGACCTCTCTGAACTCAAATGAAGCTTCACTGATGCTGAACTAACTGAAAGAGAAGGGCCATTGTCAAAAACTAGCGCTAGGAAGTCATTTGGGTTTTACTCAAATACCATTTTTTGGCATGCAGTTTAACCTTAACCTGCTTGAGCAACTGCATATTCCTGAAAGGAAACATTAAAAAAAATCCACAGTATAAAAATGGTTATAAACCCTTTATATGTGGGTCAATGACATATAAGAGTGTCCACGATAAGAGGAAACATCTTTAAAAAATTTAATTTAAAACACATGTGCCAAGTTCTTAGAAATGTACTCTTTGGATTCATAGTTTTGGCAAACGTTTAATAGCATTTTCAACTGCAGTTTCAATTTAATGACTATAATAAAAATATAATGTGATGTAACCATCAAGTAAAAAGTATTTATTTTATTAATCTTAATCATTATTTTCAAAAAGTATTTTTTATATAGAAATACTATAAACTGTTAATTCCTAAATATTCATTTTTTGTGGAGTTGCACCATATGATAATTTACCATCTAAACTAATTATTGACCACGGCACAGTCATTTCAAATAATAATTACGCAAAAATGAATAATAAAATATTATCCCAAACTACTCAATAGATGATTTTCCTTTTTTAAGAATTTCATTCTTTTAATGAAGCTTTGTTCTTCATTATGAAATCAGGACAGTTGTACTATACAGACATCAAATTGATTTGTAATCAATGACATGGATGGATTTGCGACAGACATTTTTACTTAACGCTACTTTCGATATAGTCTCGGAACCCAGAGGAAGCAGAACACCCGTGCAAACTAGTGACCGGCTCATAACTCTGCGCGATGCTGAGCGCTGATAGCTTTTCCAGAAGAGCCTTTAAACTTCACTTCTCTCTCTGCGAGCTGTCCAGGAGCCTCGGGGGGAACAGGTTTCATACATTAATCAAAGAAAAGTGCAAAAGCACAACGCAGTGTCTCAACAGGATAACGGGCCACTTCTCGGTTTGGCACTGCGCTTTGAAAGTTTGTATAAAAGCCAGAGGCGGTTCATATGCTTTGTGTCCTTGTAACGTAGGGCATGAAAACTCACTCTCCGGGCCCAACAAAGTGGAACCCATATGAACAAATAAACAGAGGTTCTCTGATCTTACAAGGTCCAAAGTAGGGGATGTTGTTTGCTATTTTAGAGGTAAAAAATAGAAAGGTTATTTATTCTGAAGGCACATGAGTGCTACAGATGTGAGTTTGGTAGAAAGAGCCTGTGGCTCTTGAACAACTCACGGACATGCTTCGAAGTTTATTTACGTTTGTAAAGTAGATGATGTGTGTCCATTTAATGTGTGCACATAGCTGTTGATTGACAGTGCATGTGGAATAACTATAATATTACACTGTGTATGTAATCTAGTTACTGTGTGTGTATGTAATGAGAAAGTTGACTTTGTGTATTACAGTGATGACTGCTGTATGCATAAATGCATGCATACATACATTTTTATGTTTTATTGAAACGATAAGCTAAAAGAGACTTTGTGTTACATTCATTTTGACCACCTGGTCACTTCATGCGTTCTTACTGGTCAGATAGCTATCTGATTTGTTAAAACGGTTCCATTTACACTTGGCCACATAAATGTGTCTCCGCAAATCCGATCCTTAATTCCTGCGCAATATGCAAATTTAATGGAGTTCACATCAACAAATCATCATTTTATTTATCATCAGCTAATTTCAAGATCAAAACCACAATAGGAGGGAGAACGGCATCAGCACTGGTACTGTAAGACCATTTAGTTCCCTATTCCTAATATAGATGATTAGGTGTTGAGCGTCTGCGACTTTGTTTCATTTGCGGCCGTTTGAACGTTGGCTTTCTGAAGAGATCCTCAGATTCTCATCTGTGACAATGTGTGTTGCAGTAGCACTGTCATATCTGGCTGTAACATGTCATATAGCCTATAACACGCTCTCAAACGTTTATTTTTTTACATTTTGGGAGGAGTAAAATTTACATATGTGGTTTCATCAACCAGACGTATTTACCCTTGTCCAGTTTCATCTGGAAAGAGTTTCGTAGGGCATTTACACCTTGTCATTTCACGATCGGATAGTTATCTGATCAGAGAATACGCATGAAGTGACCAGGTGTAAACGTGCCCAAAGAGCTGGTGTTACGAAATATTATTATTCTGCAAAGTAATATAGTGCACTATGTGGCCATAAAAAAACCCATGCATTTTCTAGATGATTAAAAAATATATATTATCATTGTTACAGTTTTAAAAAAATGCTTACACACTAAAAGCGGTACTTGAGGCCCACTTAGCGAAACCATTCACTCACATACCTAATCTTCAGACCTGCAAAACACTTATACATAAATTAATCAGAAACATACTTTTAAGCTTTGCATTTCTGTTTATTTTGTATTTATATATAGATATAATTACATAGATTTTATAAATTTAAAATGTAAAACTTTCACAATATTACTGTTTTTACTATATTTTGATAAAATAAATGCAGCCATGTTGAGACATTTTTCAAAAACATTAACACATCTTACCGACCCCAAACTTTTGAACGGAAGTGTATTTTGTCATGTGTTGTGGCTGTACAAAGCACATGAAGACCAAGAGCTCAAAGAATAGTATTTAATGCAAAAATTCTAATACAGTAATCCACAGGAGATGGTCACAGTGAGAAAAAAGCAACCACTTTAACCAAACAATACCGGGCAGGGAACTAACTCAAACTGACAGCTTAAAGGGATAGTTCACCCAGAAATGAAAATAATTTTTTATTGTATGAATAAGCTATATTTTGTTGTATGAATATCTGAGCAAGCAATATATCAAAAGAAAGAGCAGACCCTCTGATTTTAAACAAAAAAACAAAACCTTTTTATTCTAGCTTCATGCATTCCTTTTTTATCAACACTTAAACATGGGTAAGTTTCATAAAAAAAAAGCAACATTTTGAACAAAAAGCTTAGAAAATCAAGTTTTTGTCAAAGACTACATCCAGATCAGATTCAGAGCGATGATCAAAACAGATGGAGTAGACTGAATCAATCAACACCCCTAATGCTTGCACAGTCCAATAGCTCGTTCTGGGTCGACATTTCATTCAGTAACATTAGGCAGTTTTGATTTATATGCTGTTTAATGTTGATGATTACATTATTTTACATATGCATCTGCTTACATACGATCACTTGTTTTGTGCTTCCTCGTCTGTGTTTTCATCAGAAGATTCTGCACTCATTCAGAAGATGCATAATAGCGCCCCCTAGCGTATAACACTGAAAACACAGAAACACAGAAAATTCCGTGTTTGGCAGGGAAGCGTTTTCTCACAAATAACGGAAAATTCCGTGTTTGGCAGGGAAAGAGTTATAATGGCAGTGTTTTCATCCCAAAATTTGAAGACCAAAAAAAGAGTATCCATCCATTATAAAATGTATCCACATGGCTCCGGGGGTTAATAAATGCCTTCTGAAGCGAATTGATGGGTTTTTGTGTAAGAAAAATATTTAACACGTTAAAAAGTAAAATGTCTAGCTTCTGGGGGACCGATTTCCATATGCAACTTCCGGAAAAACATAACTGGCACGACTGTGATGTTGGACGTAGCACAATTTTGAATTACGAGAGGCGTTACACTTTTCTTCTTAAGTTCAATACGAAAGGCTGTCCGCCGGAAGCCAGATATTTTACTTTACAAAGGTTTAAATATGGATATTTTTACACTAACACATGGCTATGTTCAGAAGGCCTTTATTAATCCCCCAACGCCATGGGGATTACTTTTATAATGGATGGATGCACTTTTTTGGTCTTAAAATGTTGGGCTGCCATTCACTGCCATTATAATGCTTGAATTAGCCAGGATATTTTTTAATAGAACGATTGTATTCGTCTGAAAGGAGAATGTCATATACACCTAGGATGGCTTGAGGGTGAGTAAATTATGGGTTAATTTAAATGTTTGTGTGAACTATCCCTTTAAACAGAACAAACAAAGGAAACTAGATGGTACACAGGTGAAGAGAATCAATAACAAGGAAAATCAAATCAGTAAATATGACAACCAATAAGAAGCGGGAACATAGGAAACTAGGTCAAACTAAACAGGCAAACAGAAACATAACAGAATATACACAGTTCAAGTGTATTACAGTTACTACAGTATTACATAATAGTTTTATATTATTGTTTTTTTTTAATGACATCATTTGTATTATTTAATTGGGAGGCAGTTAATTGTCTCATAAAAGTTATTATGTATGTTATGGTACAGTACCGGTACATTTGTCTCCGATTTTCAAAACCTTTTTTTAATAAACCGGCATGTTGCAATGGGTGTATTTTTTTTTTGCCATCTTCTGCAGGTCAAGTCTAATGACAGGTGGAAATGGGTCGGGACCTGCAGTGAACCCATGGCTGGTTAATGAGCCTGAGGAGACCAGAGGACTCGGCTTCGGAGAAATCAAACACCACCAACAGCAGATTATCGAAGGTACATTGCATATGAGATCACTTTGCAATTCTTACAACTGATGTGGTGCTTGACATTGCTTCTAGCTGACAATTATCTGGCCACCTCTCTCTGCTGTCCAGATAATCATCTATCTTTTGATGAGTTGAGACATTTTGAGAAGCCTTTTTTGAATTTAGGCCCCATCATGAGATCTGCTACTCATTTGAGAATAGCAACTGGTAGGAGTTTTTGAGAAAAAGCAGGAGCAGTTTTTTTCTACCCAATTTATACTTTTAGCTTCAAGGTTACAGCTAAAGTACCTTCTGGCTCACTGTGGCAGTGACCTCTGTCAAAAATGACACTATATGTGCTTTAAATGTCACAGATGCCAACACCCTTCTGCTAATAGGTTTCTCTCTTTATGAGGCTCATTTAGATGTTTTAATTAATTTATGTACTTTTCTATTGTTTTTTCAACCCAAATGAGATTGAAATGAGAATTTAGATTTTCCTTCAACTTATGATTTATATGATGATTTTTGGATAAATGTGTCTTTTTGTCTTTCTTTTGTACAGTTCTGACTGAATATGTCCCTGTTTTCTCGTGTGCCTTTAGCTCAGGATGCTGGCCTGGACGCTCTGGCTGCAGTCATAACTAGGCAAAAACAGATGGGTCAGGACATCGGCAATGAACTAGATGAACAAAACGGTAAGTGAAAATCGCTTTAGCCTATATGTGACAGCTCTGGCTGAACATTCAAATGTTTTTCTCTGAATAACATCTAATTTGCGGTCAGGTTGGTTTTACTTTGTCAAGCCGCTCTGTTGCTACACTACATATGATGTCACTGGCTTTAAAATTAGCTGTTTTTTTGTGACTGGGGTTAACGTGGAAAATGTGGAGCATGGTACTTGGAAACCCACTCTCACCTAGTCCATCACAATTTTTCATCTCCTTCCTGCTGCAATGTGTCAAACATATTTCCTTAATATAAGCCTGTGTCCTTTGCACAGAGACATCACATAATTGTGTGAATCTATTTCAGTTGTAGTGTGGGAACATGGAGGAATTACATGGTGCATGATGTAGTCGAAGTCACATGGAGGAGACTGAGCTCAGATCAGTAGTCTGTGACCTCATCTGAAGGTTGCAGCTGCTTTTAACTTTTCCCACACTGTTCTTCAATCTGTCTGGCCTAGCTGGTAAGGTGAGACAGGCTAGAGTGGGGAAAACAGATATATAATTATCATTTTTTTAGGTGAGCTATTTTATCCAACAAGATCATTTTGTTGAAATACAATATTTTCTCAAAATGATCAGCCACACTGACATTCACTAAAGAGTGCTACTTTAGCATGAATTGCCAGGGTTGTAGCAATTTAAAAAATACAGAAACCTGAGCTGGAGTTGTTTGTTACAATCACTGATGTAGTGTTCATTCCAAATATTTTCCACTGTCATTCATCACTTAATGATGATGATGAGGTAAAAGTTGGGGACTGTCAGTTATTGAAATAAGTCTTATGCTCACCAAGGTAAAAACAGTAATACAGCCCTATTTTAACGATCTCAGCGCATGGTCTGAAGCGCATGGGGCAGGTGCACTTAGTCCGAATCCACTTTTGCTAGTTTGCCGACAGAAAAAGCGGTCGGTGTGCCAGGCTTCTTAATGAATTCTTAATGAATCATGGGTGTGTTTGTAAAGTGCAATAAACCAATCAGAGTCTCATCTCCCATTCCCTTTAAAAGCCACACTCAAAAAGTCAGTAAAAATAGGGCACAGTGTACTGTATAAATATGAAGGAATTTTCTGTATTGTTTTTTTACAGGTGTTTTACCTGTATTTTGAATTACACATTGCATTAGTTTGTGTTTTAAGGGTTAACAGAAATTTTCGTAAAGTTACTGGAAAATGTCCTGGCAGAAAATTACCAGTACATTTTCCGTTTTTATTTTTTACAGTGCAGTTGCGCTTGCACAAGGGTGGATTCGATATTTACATGGCGGAATTTGTGAGCAGAAAGACTGAACGCTTCTCCAGAGATGAATCCTTTTATTTTTAATATTTAAAAATGTTTGTGTGTGTAGCAAGTGTCAGATTCTTTGGGAATCTTAGGGAAGGAAGAAGACAGGGTCGGCTTACTGGGACTCGTGAGTTTATTTTTCGAACTCAAACTCAAATAACAACTTCAACTCAGACTCAGACACTTTCCCCGTCACTGCAGCGGATGCGCTCTCCAGAGCTCTCTCAGTACTCGTTCTCTTTAGTCCTTGCGACCGTCCACCCACGAGTCCTCAGCCTCTCTCCCGTAAGCCTCCTCTCCGTCGGCTTATACCGGTCTCTCCCCGCCCATTACTGGAACAAGACACATGTGTATGTGATTTGCACTTGACCCACTTACGGCGAACTTGTCTCCCGACTTCCTCTCCCGTTACAGACCTCGCTAAACCACACCCTCCCCGCCACATACCCCCACCGCCCGACTCAGGCCGGGGAGCCGGGACAGGTTGCAACGGCTGCCGTCTTATCAATTTGGGGACGCACCTGCCCATGACCTAAGTGGAAGCCCAGATACCTGACCTCCACACCGCCCAATCACACACTTCTTCGGGTTGGCCGTCAAGCCAGCCACCCTCAGCGCCTTCAACACAGCCCTTACATGCTCCACATGTCGCCGCCAATCATTACTATAAATGACTATGTCATCCAGGTAGGCAGCGGCATACGCAGCATGCGGCCGCAACACCCGGTCCATGAGACGCTGAAAAGTGGCCGGAGCCCCGAACAACCCGAAAGGAAGCGTGACGAATTGGTGCAACCCGAACGGTGTGGCGAAAGCTGTTTTTTCTTTGGATAAAGGTGATAAGGGGATCTGCCAGTATCCTTTCGTTAAATACAGTGTAGAATAAAATCGAGCGGTGCCGAGCCGATCAAGCAACCCGTCAATCCTCGGCATTGGATACGCGTCGAATTTCGACACAGCATTCACCCTGCGGTAATCAACACAGAAACGCACCGAGCCGTCAGTTTTAGGTACCAAAACTATTGGGCTGGCCAAATCGCTGTGCGATTCTTCTATTACACCCATATCAAGCATCGCCTCTAATTCTTTCTGAACCACCTTTTTTTAATGCTCCGGAAGACGATATGGCCGGTTGCGAACCACCACGCCCGGCTTGGTCTCAATGTGGTGCTGAATGAGATTCGTCCGCACGGGAAGGGGAGAGAACACGTCTGCAAAATCTGCCTGCAACTTGGCCAGATCAGTGAGCTGAGACGGTGAAAGGTGATCTCCCCCTGGGGCCAGAGCGACCGATTTTACGCTAGAACTCACTTCTGGTCCGAGATCTTCCTCTGCCCCAATTACCGTCATCAGCATCACTGATTCCCCCTCGCTCCATTTTTTAAGGAGATTAAGGTGGTACATTTGACGTGTCCCGCCCCTGTCCGTGCGCACCACCTCATAATTAAGATCCCCAACCCGCTGTGTAACCTCAAAGGGTCCTTGCCACTTCGCGAGTAACTTTGAGCTTGATGTGGGCAGCAATACAAGGACTTTAACCCCCCGCTGAAAATTCTTGCAGTCTAGTACCTCTGTTATACAGCCGGGCCTGCCTGTCCTGAGCCTGTAACAAATTCTCCATTGAAAGCCAATAATTCATACAGTTCCCTTAACGTGCGTGACATAAACGCCGTGCCCTGATCCGTGAGGATCTCCTTTGGGATCCCCACGCGGGAGATTAAACGAAACAGAGCGTCCGCAACACTTTTCACTGAAATGTTACGGAGCGCCACTGCCTCCGGGTATCGCGTTGCATAGTCTACTATCACTAATGCAAAGCGATGCCCCCGTGCTGATTGCTCTAATGGCCCGATGAGGTCCATCCCAATTCTTTCGAAGGGGACCTGCATTAGTGGAAGCGGGCGCAACGGCGCTTTTGGAGAGGCCGGTGGGTTAACCAGCTGACATTCGCGACAAGAAGCGCACCACCTGCGCACGTTCTTGTGAATGCCTGGCCAAAAGAAACGGGCCATTAACCGATTCAGTGTTGACCCCTGTCCCAAGTGTCCAGCCATGGGATTACAATGAGCCGCCTGGAAAAGCATTTCCCGGCGGCTTTTTGGTACTAATAACTGGGTTGTACTTTCTTTTGTCTGAGCGTCTTGTGTCACTCTATACAACCGGTCTTTTATAATAGCGAAATGAACGACAGCGGGCGGTCTGGCTGGAGAGACTGGCCGTCGATGGTACGGACCTGTTCAAAGGCATGTTTCAGCGATTCATCCTGAGACTGTTCCAGGGGAAAGTCATCGCAGTCTGAGAGAGCGAGTCTCTGAAACCCGCTCGTTTCCCCTGAGTCAGCACTCAGCGGTTCCGGTTCAGTCTCTCCCACCTGCACGGCCGCTGTCCTCTCCCGTTTCCCTATTTTACAAGAAACATCCACACATAATTGTCTCAATAAATCACTAAACACCGGCCAATTGGTTCCCAGAATCAGTGGATGCCTGAGGTGCGGATTAACCGCCACCTCTACACTATGCTTTTGACCCCGAAATTGAATCACAACTGACACTACTGGATATTTCACCACATCCCCGTGCACACACCGTACCTGAACCACGCGGCTTGTATCCAATGCCTCGGGCTGAATTATGCTTTGGTGGATCGAGGTCTGGATAGGTACCCCCCTTAATACTCACAGGTATCTGGTACCATCCAGCCTGACCGGGGGCAGCCTGTGGGACATCCGGGACCCGGATCATTGTCCCCACCTCCATCATCAGACATCGGTCGATGAAATGGTCCGGGTCCCCGCATCGCCAACAGACCGGCCCCTGGGACCTCTGTCGAACCTCCCGGCCTGCCCAGCTCTGGAACCTCTCGCGTTCCTCCTGCTGTCCCTGCACGATCGCCTCGAAGCGGCGCTCTTGGTCGCTCCTCAGGTCGAGCAGGGCCTGGTGTTGTTCCTGGTGGAGGACCGTGAGGGAAGAGATGATCTGCGCAAACGGCGTGGAGGATGACGGAGTTTGCATGGCGGCTGCCGCTTCTTCCTTCCTGGGTTTCGGCACCACTATAGCAAATGTCAGATTCTTTGTAGGGAAGGAAGAAGACAGGTTCGACTTACTGGGACTTGTGGGTTTATTTTTCAAACTCAAACTCGGCGCGCTCTGCACTTCACTCAGACTCAGACACTTTCCCCGTCACTGCAGCGGGTGCGCTCTCCAGAGCTCTCTCAGTACTCGTTCTCTTTAGTCCTTGCGACCGTCCACCCACGAGTCCTCAGCCTCTCTCCCGTAAGCCTCCTCTCCGTCGGCTTATACCGGTCTCTCCCCGCCCATTACTGGAACAAGACACATGTGTATGTGATTTGCACTTGACCCACTTACGGCAAACTTGTCTCCCGACTTCCTCTCCCGTTACAGACCTCGCTAAACCACACCCTCCCCGCCACATACCCCCACCGCCCGACTCAGGCCGGGGAGCCGGGACAGGTTGCAACGGCTGCCGTCTTATCAATTTGGGGACGCACCTGCCCATGACCTAAGTGGAAGCCCAGATACCTGACCTCCACACCGCCCAATCACACACTTCTTCGGGTTGGCCGTCAAGCCAGCCACCCTCAGCGCCTTCAACACAGCCCTTACATGCTCCACATGTCGCCGCCAATCATTACTATAAATGACTATGTCATCCAGGTAGGCGGCGGCATACGCAGCATGCGGCCGCAACACCCGGTCCATGAGACGCTGAAAAGTGGCCGGAGCCCCGAACAACCCGAAAGGAAGCGTGACGAATTGGTGCAACCCGAACGGTGTGGCGAAAGCTGTTTTTTCTTTGGATAAAGGTGATAAGGGGATCTGCCAGTATCCTTTCGTTAAATACAGTGTAGAATAAAATCGAGCGGTGCCGAGCCGATCAAGCAACCCGTCAATCCTCGGCATTGGATACGCGTCGAATTTCGACACAGCATTCACCCTGCGGTAATCAACACAGAAACGCACCGAGCCGTCAGTTTTAGGTACCAAAACTATTGGGCTGGCCAAATCGCTGTGCGATTCTTCTATTACACCCATATCAAGCATCGCCTCTAATTCTTTCTGAACCACCTTTTTTTAATGCTCCGGAAGACGATATGGCCGGTTGCGAACCACCACGCCCGGCTTGGTCTCAATGTGGTGCTGAATGAGATTCGTCCGCACGGGAAGGGGAGAGAACACGTCTGCAAAATCTGCCTGCAACTTGGCCAGATCAGTGAGCTGAGACGGTGAAAGGTGATCTCCCCCTGGGGCCAGAGCGACCGATTTTACGCTAGAACTCACTTCTGGTCCGAGATCTTCCTCTGCCCCAATTACCGTCATCAGCATCACTGATTCCCCCTCGCTCCATTTTTTAAGGAGATTAAGGTGGTACATTTGACGTGTCCCGCCCCTGTCCGTGCGCACCACCTCATAATTAAGATCCCCAACCCGCTGTGTAACCTCAAAGGGTCCTTGCCACTTCGCGAGTAACTTTGAGCTTGATGTGGGCAGCAATACAAGGACTTTAACCCCCCGCTGAAAATTCTTGCAGTCTAGTACCTCTGTTATACAGCCGGGCCTGCCTGTCCTGAGCCTGTAACAAATTCTCCATTGAAAGCCAATAATTCATACAGTTCCCTTAACGTGCGTGACATAAACGCCGTGCCCTGATCCGTGAGGATCTCCTTTGGGATCCCCACGCGGGAGATTAAACGAAACAGAGCGTCCGCAACACTTTTCACTGAAATGTTACGGAGCGCCACTGCCTCCGGGTATCGCGTTGCATAGTCTACTATCACTAATGCAAAGCGATGCCCCCGTGCTGATTGCTCTAATGGCCCGATGAGGTCCATCCCAATTCTTTCGAAGGGGACCTGCATTAGTGGAAGCGGGCGCAACGGCGCTTTTGGAGAGGCCGGTGGGTTAACCAGCTGACATTCGCGACAAGAAGCGCACTGCCTGCGCACGTTCTTGTGAATGCCTGGCCAAAAGAAACGGGCCATTAACCGATTCAGTGTTGACCCCTGTCCCAAGTGTCCAGCCATGGGATTACAATGAGCCGCCTGGAAAAGCATTTCCCGGCGGCTTTTTGGTACTAATAACTGGGTTGTACTTTCTTTTGTCTGAGCGTCTTGTGTCACTCTATACAACTGGTCTTTTATAATAGCGAAATGAACGACAGCGGGCGGTCTGGCTGGAGAGACTGGCCGTCGATGGTACGGACCTGTTCAAAGGCATGTTTCAGCGATTCATCCTGAGACTGTTCCAGGGGAAAGTCATCGCAGTCTGAGAGAGCGAGTCTCTGAAACCCGCTCGTTTCCCCTGAGTCAGCACTCAGCGGTTCCGGTTCAGTCTCTCCCACCTGCACGGCCGCTGTCCTCTCCCGTTTCCCTATTTTACAAGAAACATCCACACATAATTGTCTCAATAAATCACTAAACACCGGCCAATTGGTTCCCAGAATCAGTGGATGCCTGAGGTGCGGATTAACCGCCACCTCTACACTATGCTTTTGACCCCGAAATTGAATCACAACTGACACTACTGGATATTTCACCACATCCCCGTGCACACACCGTACCTGAACCACGCGGCTTGTATCCAATGCCTCGGGCTGAATTATGCTTTGGTGGATCGAGGTCTGGATAGGTACCCCCCTTAATACTCACAGGTATCTGGTACCATCCAGCCTGACCGGGGGCAGCCTGTGGGACATCCGGGACCCGGATCATTGTCCCCACCTCCATCATCAGACATCGGTCGATGAAATGGTCCGGGTCCCCGCATCGCCAACAGACCGGCCCCTGGGACCTCTGTCGAACCTCCCGGCCTGCCCAGCTCTGGAACCTCTCGCGTTCCTCCTGCTGTCCCTGCACGATCGCCTCGAAGCGGCGCTCTTGGTCGCTCCTCAGGTCGAGCAGGGCCTGGTGTTGTTCCTGGTGGAGGACCGTGAGGGAAGAGATGATCTGCGCAAACGGCGTGGAGGATGACGGAGTTTGCATGGCGGCTGCCGCTTCTTCCTTCCTGGGTTTCGGCACCACTATAGCAAATGTCAGATTCTTTGTAGGGAAGGAAGAAGACAGGGTCGACTTACTGGGACTTGTGGGTTTATTTTTCAAACTCAAACTCGGCGCGCTCTGCTCTTCACTCAGACTCAGACACTTTCCCCGTCACTGCAGCGGGTGCGCTCTCCAGAGCTCTCTCAGTACTCGTTCTCTTTAGTCCTTGCGACCGTCCACCCACGAGTCCTCAGCCTCTCTCCCGTAAGCCTCCTCTCCATCGGCTTATACCGGTGTCTCCCCGCCCATCACTGGAACAAGACACAGGTGTATGTGATTTGCACTTGACCCACTTACGGCGAACTTGTCTCCCGACTCCCTCTCCCGTTACAGACCTCGCTAAACCACACAAACCATCTACTGCGCGTCCCTGTGTGTAATAAGCAGTGTGCGTTGTGCACCCGCATATAGGCAAATATTACTAACGCTCCCTTTAAATAACACAATAAATACTACCTTTAGACTTAGACCAGGTTTTGTGACCAGGTTTTTTTGGTCAATGGCGCAGTTGTTTTCACTTGCCTCAAAATAGCAACGCTCCAACGATGTGCCTGAACACATCTCGTCTTCAGACCAGCACGCCCATGGGCGAACAGATGGGCGTGAGAGCATTACAAAAAACACTTGCGTAGCTTGGCGTCACATTGCGCCTTTTGTATGATAGGGCCCATACTGTGCAAAAAATTTTTATTTAAGATTTTATTTTACGATAACTTGATTATGAATGTAATTTTGATCTAACAGTCATTTTTTAGCACACTTATTATAAATAGTAAACATGCACACAAACTTTTAACACGTGTTAGCGATTTATGGATAATTATTGTTGGCACAGTGAAGGTTGCCCACAATACTTTTTCAGGGGGCAGCATATATTTACTATGGACCTCTTCCAGTGTTACTACTCTTTCCTGTCTGCTTCAACAACTGGCTCCTTGAAAACATAAGACAAATGTTTTAAAGGTCACAATTGGTATTTTTTATCGAATAGAGATGAGCACATACATTAATTGAAAGAGTGATTGAAAAAGATAATGAAATTATTATAAGTGTGTCCATAGATTAGTTATTTTACATAGCCTAAACACATTTAAGGTTCATCATTATTGTGGCCTTCTGGAGGCTAATGCTGGGAATTGGAGGCATTTGGCTGCTTCTCCCCATCTCTACCCAGTAGCAGTCTATGCAGGGCTTAGTGTGATTGATTTAGTCTGCTTCTCGTCTTCCCCAACTAAACATGGGAGTGAGAATGAATTATTTGAACGGGACCTACATTTTTCTCCCCTTTTTTGCTAAAGCGTGCAGCGTCAGTGTTTCATAGAACAAGAGGTTTAAGAGCAGTTACTGAAATAGCATGGTCTCACATTTGAGAGCTGATAGAGTTACGGTGCTGTTCTATTGTACGGTCCAACAAACCTCTCCTGCAGATTTCATCTGCAAGAGTCTTTTTCTTGCAGATATAACACCTCTCCCATGTGCGTATTAAAGTCTTGCTTTCCTCTGGAAACCAGCCATGAAGAGCTGTCACAGAAGGTCTTGAGCAGATTTCTATATTTCAAGGCACAGAAAGAGACTCTGCAGAAAGGGCTTCTTCCAAAATGCTGTAACTTTGTGCTCCTGATGCACTTTATATAAAAAGTGTTTTTACAATAAAATGTACAGTGTCTTCAGAAAGCATTCATGCTGTTACTTAGTTTTTTCAAACATATTTGCCATTCTGTAACACAATAATAAATGCTACACATTTATAAAAAAATTCTGTGATTAATTCATCTGATTAACACAATTAAAGGGATAGTCTAAAATTTGTCATTTACTCACCCTCATGTCGATCCAAACCTGTATGACTTTTTTTCTCATCTATAAAATATATTTTGAAGAATGTTGGTAACCAGATTCCTAAACAAGTCCCATTTGCTTCTGTAATATTTTCTGACCATACAATCAAAGTCAATAGACCCTTTTCACATTTACGGGTTTCTCAGAAGCGGAAATTGGCATAGTTGGGTTAACTTTTATAGCGGTGAATGAGAGTATACATTAAATATATATTGTTTGAGTTCCCATTTGCTCAAATAGCAAAAGAAAACTCCATAATAGTGATTTCACAACTTTCAAAAAGAGGGAAAAATAGAGTGAAATTAATAACCCTTCAAATTGCGCATACCTTCAAGTGTAAGGGTTCCTTGCCATTAAGGCTTGGATAACACGAATGTCTCCTTCCATTAAAAATAATGGCCAGTGTGGTGGATGAGATATACATAAACCTACCAACATATGTGGCATAATTTTTGAATGACTTATCGCGAGAGGAAACAAATACGCTTTAGTCGCATAACATCGGTTAATGGAAACGTTGTCATTTCGCAATAGTTTTTTATCGACGTTTAGAAAATATTGCAAATGTTTTGCGCAAATCTGTGATGGAAACATGACTAGTGAAAAGAGATAAATATGTTAATTTTACAATCACTCCCATAGACGCTGTATTAGAAACACCATCACAACTTGTTTTTTTTGTAATTTGATGCAAAAGTAATATAATACAAAGTATTTAATTTTTTTATTAAATTCATTTTTATTTGACTACATTTGGACATGATTAATCACAGAAAACTTAGCATTTTAAGTTGTTCATTTTCAAAATAATTCTAATTAAATATAGTATAAATGAATAAAGTGTGGGCAATGATTAAAGCCCAGACTTCATGGTTGTTCTGTTTAAGAAAACGGTCAGTTTTCAGTATTTCTATGAGCTTTGTGTATTGGAATTTAAAACTATACCAAATTAGCATTTGCACAGTGTACTTTCATGGTCATGCCGTAGTTTGGATTCGAAGTCTGGGCTCCGACATTCCAGAACCACTACCTTCTTTTTTCCAAGCCATCCCTTTATAGTTTAGCTGCGGGCTGTTGATTATCGTTGCACTGGAAAATGAATCTTCAACCTAAATGCAGATCTCCGACTGACTTAAACAGCTTCTCTCCAAGTGGTCTTGATACCGACAAGGTTTCCAGTTTTTCCTGCTGAAAAGTAATCCCAGAGCATGATGCTGCCACTACCATGTTGGGTTGGTTTGTGCCAAACATTCTTCTTTGCTTTAGGTGAATCGACCTTGGACTAATCAGACCACAAAATTCTTCCAGAAGGTTTGGAGTGGCTTAAAAGTTTTGTCACATGGCTTCTAGCGAACTTTAGCCATGATGTAATGTCAGTCTTTTTCCGAAATTGGCGTTCTTATAGCCATTCTCATGAAGAGAGGCAGAATCGTTGAAGTGTTGAAGGAATTGTTGATGTCTACATAGTTTCCCCCATTTCATCCAAAGAACTCTGCAGCTCTGTCAGCATTGTAGCTGGCCTCTGATCATTTCTCTGGCAATTGACCTTCTGGCCTTGATTATTCAATCTGGTAGATGGCCTAAACTTAGTAATGTTTGGATTCTGCCATGCTTTTTCCATTTGGTTATAGCAAATGTCCCAGTGGCAAACATGTGACCTTTCTAGTATTTTAATAACCTTGTGAGGACATTTATTCCTCCAGACAATTTCAATCTAAGGTTCTACAGGTGGTTCCATGGTCTACATCAGACTGCAGGACTGATCTGATCGGTTTCAGAATAAAACTAACTTGGTTTAACTCTGAGGTTATTCAGAGTTTGTTTCAACTATACTTTTAAACTTGATACAGTAAAAGGGGCTCCTATTATGTCCTTTTATGAAGTCTTGTTTTTTGGGGTGTACAAGAATATGCTTTCGTGCTTGATTGTTAAAAAACACATTATTTGCACATATTTTACTTTTATTACGGCACCTCTCTCCCCAGTTTGGCCTGAACACACCGTTTATTTCCTGCTTCGATGAAGCCCATCCTTTCGAAATATGAAATGTGCTGTGATTGGTTAGCTGGCCCAGTGTGTTGTATTGGCAATGATTAGAGCGTTCGGGAAATGTCACACCTCTTACCATACCGCAAGCTCTAGTACTCGGATGTAAATATTAAGAATTGTGTCAATTTCAAACCAATTCAATCCTGATTCAGACATAAGAAAGTTAACAAACAAGCAGATTGTGCAGAACGGATTTCATGCTTGAACTTTGCAAGCACAGATTTCACAGTACATTTCAGAGTGTTTTTTTGTTGTAATTTTTATGTAATATTTTAGATAAAAGTTATACACCATTTAATCAAGATGATACTTGTTGGAAAACTATGGTAATACAAACATTAATCTCACAAAACTGTAGTTAGTTTTCGTAATGGGCAGTGAACAGTCTTACAAAAATGAGAGCTTACAAAATCTACAGTAAACACTATATCAATGCTGTAACTGTAATGTTGGCTAGCAGGTGAGCAGAGCCAAACAGCTTTGCATTTTGTTTACATTGTAGAAACAACATAAAACGTATAATTGAAACTGTTAATAGAAAACGCAACTAGAAATGTAAAACATGCCACAAACTACAGATTGTCCTGACAAAGTGGGAAGTACTCCATTTCAGGAGAAGCTTTTGTGCATAGCCTGCATTGTACTCTCAGTTTCTGGAAGCTGTTCTCCGTAAAATGTGAAGCACAGATTAACGTTGGAGTTATAATATTCGCGAACAGTGTTTAAAATTCATTTTAACCACTCTATGTCTGTCAGCCTTTGGAAGGTCAAGCAAATGAATTTTGGAAACGTTGTGGAAAAAGTGTCTCTTTGAGATCGCGACAACAATGTCTTCTCTAATGCAGCTCAACCAGGCCTCATTCCCTTTTTTTGCGTATTATGTTGGCAGAGATTATTTAAATGAGTATTATTGTGACTTCAGAAGATCCAGAAAAAAAATGTGTTGTAGTACTAACTAGTCATTCTTGGAAAGTGGATTCTGTTAAATAAAATATCTCCCTTTGGAGTGGACATTGAGCTTTGTAACCTTGCAGATCTTTTTTTATGTTCAAACAGGAACATTACACACTAACTAAAGTTGAAAAAGCATAATAGGGCCCCTTTAAAACCACAGTGCTCATGGTGTGAGACGCAACAAACAAAAACATCTGTTAGACGCATGTAAAATATTAGTGTTGCTGGGATGTTATGCGAACACTGTGACGTCTGCCTTGACAGATTGACACACTTGATTAAAAAATTTATTATGAAAGTACTAAATCATGATAGTAAACTACTATGGAATACTATGGAAGTCAATAGGGTCCATCAACTGTTTGGTTCAGCAGAAGAAAGAATTCATACAGGTCTGTAACAACTTGAGGGTGAGTAAATGACGACAGAATCTTCATTTTTTGGTGAACTATCCTTTTAAGTGAATATTCTTCTTAACAGTATACTATTTATTGTGAAACTGTAAAGTGGAAAACCCCATGTTGTCTTTATAATATCCCACTATTTTCACTCAATGTAAATGGGGCGAATTCAATTCACATTTATTTGTATAATCTGTTATCAAATGTGACTGTGCCAAAAAATGTCCACATGTCAGAAATGTACAGTTCTAAGATAATACAAATCATGCAGCATCCGACATCATGTATTCATTTTAGGCAGAAACAATGAGCTTACAATTAGTACAATTATAAGTTTTGATCATAATGATTACAATATATAGAAAATTTGGCAGTGATGCATAAGTTGACATCGTCTGAAGTCCTCGCAGGGGTTGGTGGAATATTATAAATAGTTTGACTATTCTTCTGAAAAGACCTGATATGGGATACCAGATATGCCAAAAAGATTTGAGATAGTTGAGAAGAGCAACTTTTGGGAGCAACAACCAATAAGATAGAAGACAGTTGAAGACACGAGCAGTCTCCTCTCAGCTACTGTTGTAAAAAATTTGTCCTTTGCTGTTAGACATTTTATTTCACATGATCATGTGTGGTAAAGAAAAAAATCTGCAGTTGTGGGGATCTTGCCGTTTCAATAATTGAACAGCCTGTAAAATTAACTATTAAATATTTTGAAAATATGTTACATGCATGAAAGCAAAGACATGCATACAAATCATCAGATGTAGTGAATAAATCTTTTAATAAAATATTAATTGTAAAGAAACATATGTATCCAGAATGCCAACCAACAGTAAAAATGCCCTCTAGTGACTTCACTGTATAACGACAACATACCCTGCAGCCACTGCATGTGGCTTTACGCCTCATTAAATATACACTACTGATGACGTATTTTGGCTCTTACTTTTACATACACTTAAACATGCTGTCTGCGTGTGAATTGCAGTCAAGACCTCAGATACCACAATGACAGGTCAGGTGACGGTAGTGAAGAGGTCAGTGCCTGCCAGTTGGAAGCTCCAGATGAGTTCAAAAGGTCAGCTGGTCACTAATGGTGCTGTCTAGCAGTAGAGGAACAACCCAAGGTCTTCATCAGAGAATTGAATTGCAGTGGGTTGGCTTGTGATTATTTCTCCAGTTTCCTCAGATCACAAATTATGAAGCTTATTCACTGCAGTCTTTTACCTATGTAAGTTAGAACCTATATAAAATCTAAATATCCAACATAACATAAAAACAACGTTTTCCATAAAGAGACGATATGGTTTTTTGGTGTGCATTCTTTGAAAGAGATCATCTGATCATTAATAAACATCCAGAACAAGGCATCACTGTTCCGACAGTGTTTTAGCTGCTCCATTACACTCTTGTATTATATGACATAATCGACAGTGTAAAAAGTAATAAGATAGTTTAATGCCTTAAAAGAGACAGCAGAAAATGGATCGCTTTTACAAAAAAGGACAAGAAAAAAAAACCTTCTTCCTGTTGCCGTATGACCTTCTCCTCTCACTTGTTCTTTTTCTTTGAATGACACCTTTTATCCCTGCCAAAAACACTCCAGTTCCGTAATAGTGTTTTACTGTAAATAGATTAAACATTTAATGTAGGAAGTGAGAGGCAGATGGTATCCTTTTAAGGCCATGGCTATGAAGAGTGGTCAGTAGTTAACATGACTCTGAAGCTTCCTGCTGTCTCTTGAGTACTGTCAACATACTAGCAAAACTGGCCTGGCTCAGACATCCTGATATCCTCGTGCTGACCATTTAACCAGAGCCAGAAAGTAAAAAGGGAGTTTGCATGCCCTATTCATTTTAAAGGATTACTTCTGTACTTAAAAGGGTTAGTTCACAAACAAAGAAAAAATCTGTAACACTTTATTTTACAGTGTCCTTATTACATATGTTACATGTAATTACCATAGTAATAACAGTAAATTATGCATAATTACATACGACTACCCTAACCCGATATTTCATGTTGTTAATCAGTATTACTCAGTAGTTAAATATTTAATTACACTGTGACAATGGCACCTTAAAATAAAGTGTAACCTTTTACAATAAGGTGTCATTTGTTAACATTAGTTAATGTATTAACAATTTACATAAACTAACAATGAGCAATTAATTTGTTACAGTGTTTATTAATCTTTGTTAATAAAGGTTAATAAAAATCCAGTCGTTCATGATAACTAAAGTAGTTACTCACCCTCATGTAGTTCCAAGTCCACAACTTTTACATTTTTTTTTAAATAAATAAAATCGAAGAGATTGCTGTATGTCCATTGAAAGTCTATCAAGACTTTCAAGCTCCAAAAGGTCATAAATGCTGTGTAAAAGTAATCAATATAACTCCATTGGTAGAAATGTCTTCAGTTCTGCATAGCCCTCTGATGTGCTTTCAGGAGAAAATCAAGGATGTTCATGTGAGATTAAAAACAAAGCACTTTGTTTTTGTGATAGTTATGTTTGTAAATGTTATTTTCTTTTTTATTGCTATTATTTATTTATTTTAATTTTATTGTTGCTACTTTGATGTATGGTGACCTTGAGTGATCTGAAAGACGCCTTAAATACAATTAATTATTATTATTATTATTATTATTAAATATTGCTCAGTTTGTGTACAGCATCCCTCTTCTCACTGTAAATAAAAATTATGTGAATGTAAAAAATGGCAGCTGTGGTTGCCAGAAATGTATCTTAAAAAAGTACTATAGCAACATTACAGGTTTTACAGATTTATCTTAAATTTACAGTAAAAAACTGATGTAATACTAATATCTGTTTTGTACCTTTGTAATACACTGACAACCACCAAAAACAGGTGGTGATGAGAATATCACTGGATGAATGAAAGATCATCACAAGCAGCTTTTCCACGAGCTGAGAAGGAAAATACTAGTAGATAGAATGTGCACAGTGTCATTCACACAAATACTAAACACCATCATGGTAACACACATAATATTAAAAAAGGCAATAAATATTAATTTAACAACATTAGATGTAACATCTAGCCCCAATGTACATAAGAAACAGTTATTTCAGCGAAAATACATCAAATGTAAAGTGTCACGCAGGGAATTCTGAAACTGTCAATTTACGTTTTTTTCCCACTGTAAATTATACAATGACTTGTTCTTTTTCACTTCCAAAAAGAACATTTGAAAGACTATCAAATCATGCTGGATAACTCAAACTTGTGGAGTTACAGCTCAGTAAAGCAAAGGATGGATACACTGTATCAAAAACAAAAATATCTGATGTTTTTTGATTATGTATTATTATAGATGAAAGAAATATAAGCATTCAAACATAAGCATTTAGTAGTCTCAGACTTTGGACCCACTCTGCTTAGTTGCAGATGAGCCGTCAGCCCTTCAATTCACATGATATCACCAAAAATGAATCAACCAAAAACTATATATGTGCTACACTATAGTCTATCTGCAAAAACCCAGGAAAACAGACTTATTTTGCCTTCCAAATATAACATGGCAGCAATTATCCCTCTGTGTATTACAAAAAAAGGTCCTATATCAACATAGGACTTGTGTTACTTTTTTGTGTTGAAAGTCAACATCGTTTGAGTTTATTGGTGTGGATGTTTCTCAGATATTTGGCCTGGAACTATGACATCAGCGTGTGTCATTGGCGGGTGAATTAGTGTGGTTATTTGTGATGACTGTGCACTGCAAAAGCAAGTTTTTTTTTCTTAGAGGGCAAATTAAGTTTAAATTAGCTGGGTCAGAACAAGGTGCCTCGTGTTACTGGCAATACAAGGGTCATGGTGGCACGCCAAAAAGTTCCTGTTATTTGCCTTTTAAACATTCATTGGCTTTTGGGAAAGCAGTTTGTTCTGCATAATTGCCTGGGATGGTTATTTTCAACCTGGGCCGTGAAACAGCTAAGTTAATTTACACTCACCTAAAGGATTATTAGGAACACCATACTAATACTGTGTTTGACCCCCTTTCGCCTTCAGAACTGCCTTAATTCTATGTGCCATTGATTCATCAAGGTGCTGAAAGCATTCTTTAGAAATATTGGCCCATATTGATAGGATAGCATCTTGCAGTTGATGGAGATTTGTGGGATGCAGTTCCAGGGCATGAAGCCCCCGTTCCACCACATCCCAAAGATGCTCTATTGGGTTGAGATCTGGTGACTGTGGGGGCCATTTTAGTACAGTGAATGCATTGTCATGTTCAAGAAACCAATTTGAAATGATTCGAGCTTTGGGACATGGTGCATTATCCTGCTGGAAGTAGCCATCAGATGATGGGTACATGGTGGTCATAATGGGACGGACATGGTCAGAAACAATGCTTAGGTAGGCTGTGGCATTTAAACAATGCCCAATTGGCACTACGGGGCCTAAAGTGTGCCAAGAGAACATCCCCCACACCATTACACCACCACCACCAGCCTGCACAGTGGTAACAAGACATGATGGAGCCATGTTCTCATTATGTTTACGCCACATTCTGACTCTACCATCTGAATGTCTCAACAGAAATCGAGACTCATCAGACCAGGCAACATTTTTCCAGTCTTCAACTGTCCAATTTTGGTGAGCTTGTGCAAATTGTAGCCTCTTTTTCCTATTTGTAGTGGAGATGAGTGGTACCCGGTGGGGTCTTCTGCTGTTGTAGCCCATCCGCCTCAAGGGTGTGTGTGTTGTGGCTTCACAAATGCTTTGCTGCATACCTCGGTTGTAACTAGTGGTTATTTCAGTCAAAGTTGCTCTTCTATCAGCTTGAATCAGTCGGCCCATTCTCCTCTGACCTCTAGCATCAACAAGGCATTTTCGCCCACAGGACTGCCGCATACTGGATGTTTTTCCCCTTTCACACCATTCTTTGTAAACCCTAGAAATTGTTGTGCGTGAAAATCCCAGTAACTGAGCAGATTGTGAAATACTCAAAGCGGCACGTCTGGCACCAACAACCATGCCATGCTCAAAATTGCTTACATCACCTTTCTTTCCCATTCTGACATTCAGTTCGGAGTTCAGGAGATTGTCTTGACCAGGACCACACCCCTAAATGCATTGAAGCAACTGCCATGTGACTGGTTGATTAGATAATTGCATTAATGAGAAATTGAACAGGTGTTCCTAATAATCCTTTAGGTGAGTGTATATTCTACACTCCTTTTAATGTTGTTTAATCAACATGTATCTCTATATGGAGAGATTCCTATTCATAAAGGTTTCTCTATAGCGTGTCCCTTGGAAGTATTAGTCACTTTATTTGGTTTGTTACCCACCTTAACTCCTCCTAATATTTTATACCAGTCTGAAGAAATTGCAGTCATGTGCTGAATATTTCTCAAAAAGTCCTCACACTCTTTGCCTTTTTCTCATTTAGCTAATAACCCTCATCTAAGTGTTACGTCTGAACAGACACTATTTTGCCAGTATTTATACTAAAGTGACTATAGGAAAGAAACAACACTTTCTCTTGAAAATGTTGGAAATTCTCAAAATCTGGCATGTTGCGGTGATCCACTCTAAAGATGGAACTGAATGCTACGTTATTTACAAGCTGAGGTTATGAAGGGCTTTTCCTGTGTATTTCACATATAACAACTAGTCTTTGTGCTGATAGATATATGTCACATTTATACCCTAGTTGTGAAGTCCTTAGAGGAAGCAGACAGGCTCTGTACATGGCAGATCTACTGCAGATAGAGAGGATGCCAAAAGTTATAAAACTTTTTAAAGTCATATAGATAAAAACTGAGCTGGAGGTCCCAGGGCAGAGTGAGTCTAGAACATCCCATTGGTTTGTTTGATATGTCATTGTTGTATATATAAATATGAAATGGCTATCATTGTTTCAGCATTTGGAAAGCAATGAAAATGACTGTTTTGCTCAAGTGCACTTGCTGTTGATTTTAAAGGAGTAGTTCACCCAAAAAGGAAAATTCTGTCATCGTTTACTCATTATGTCGTAAACCCATATGAGGCGGCAAAAAAGTTTGGGGTTGGTAAGATATTACAAAAAAAAATGTCTCTTATGCTCACCAAGCCTTCTTTTATTTGATCAAAATACAGTTAAACAGTAATATTTTGAAATATATTACAATTTCAAATAAATTGTATGGCAAAGTTGAATTTTCAGCAACCATTACTCCAGTCCCATTGTCACATGATCCTTGAGAAATCATTTGAATATGCTGATTTGGTAGTCAAGAAATTATCAATGTTGAAAAGATGTTTTATATTTTTACTATACAGGATTCTTTGATGAATATAAAGTTCAAAAGAATATATTAGAATGTTGTTGTAATCGTATAAAAGCCTTTACTATCACTTTTAATCAATTAAATACAACTTTTCTGAAAATAAAGAAAACGAAGAATGCTATCAAGCCTCAAAAAGGACAAAAAATATGGGCACCACAGAAGTGCTGTATCTTAAAAAGTTATCCATATGACTTGTACACTCTTCTGAAGCCACAATATTACATATTTTGATTTACATGCTACTTTTTATTGCATTCTGAAATAGACTGATGAAGAGCTATAAAGTGGACATCAAGATTTTCAGAAACTGACTTAAATTTTGTAAATTTTTGACTTAAAAGTTTGTTGTAGGACCACTTTTATGATTATTTTATGGCATTTTTTGTAATTTTGTAATTTGACAACCCCAGTCGTCATAGTTTAATTTTGTTGTTAATTTTGTCCGCAATTTTTTTTTGTCTTAGGGCCCTATTTTAACGTTCTGAGCGCAATCCACTTTTGCTAGTTTAACTACGGAAAAAACGGTTGCAAGCGGAATTTGCAAGCGGAAAGACCTAACGCTTCTCCAAAAAGGAATCCTTTTATTTTTTATATTTAAAATTATTTGTATGCTGCTGCCTGTTCCTGTATGTGTAATAAGCATAGTGTACGCACGTTGCACACCCACCTATAGGCGCATAATATTAACACGCCCTTTAAATAACACAAAAAATATTTTTTTATTTATAGAAAAGGTTTTTGTAGGTCAATGGTGCAGTCGCTTTCAGTTGCCTCAAAATAGCAATGCACCAACAATGCGCCTTTTCAGACCAGCACGCCAGTGGGCCAAACAGATGGGCGCGAATCCATTCACTATGTAAACAATGTGGCACTGGATGTGAAAATGATAACTGCGTTGGCTGAAACTAGCAAAAAAACACTTGTGTCACGCCTGGCGTCGCATTGCAACGGATGTATGATAGGGCCCTGTGTCTTAGTCCTGTGTTAAATGTAATGTACTTTTTAGTTTTTATCATATTTAGTCAACATTGTCCTGTTTTTCTTTAGTCAAGTTTTGGTCATCTAAATGTCTGGGCATTTTACTCTAGTTTTAGTCATATTTGCATTATTCTGCATAGGGCTGTGCGATATTGAAGAAAAATGTGAAATGCAATTCCTTGTTAAATGCGATATTCGATATGCGATACGATATTGCTTTAAGTGTGTAAAATCTATTTAAATTATATTAAAAAAAATATTTAAAAACTGAGAATACCATTTGTGTTTCACATTCTTTCTAGGGAAAGAAAGCATTGCTACTACTTCTGAAAGTGACCAGCTGTGTTTTAGCAAAAATGTATGCCACAAATCTGACAATATAATTTTAACATCAATGTAAACAAACAAAAAATATAATGCCAATATTTAAATACCAAAAACTCTTTGCTTGACTTGGTAATATATAGTTATATCAACCTAAAACTTAACATTTAGAACATCCAGGTAAACAAACACACCTGAACTAGGGGTGGACAATTATTTTTGTTAAAATAAGAACTAAAAACAGTAGTCTTCACATTAATTAAATATTCACTGATACATAATAAAGCAAAGGGTATTCAGCCAAGAGCACCGAGTGATTTTTCTCTTTTTCTTGTTGTTTGACAGACAGCAGCAGGTTTACTGTATTAGCAGGCTGTCACTTTAAGACCTAATGCACGGATCCTACTGACACGCATTCGTTTTCTTTCCCCAACTGATATCGTTCACTTAAAGCATAACCGACTGTGTTTACATGAATACTCATCAAGGCAGCCATTTTGACATAACTGTGTGTGTATTTGACAGTTCGAGTGTGTAACAAGACACGAAACAGAACTGAAGGTATTACACGCTTTCAGAGAGGCGACTTGTGCGCACGTTTTGGTGTGTGTGTGTCAGCAGACAGCGTGAGACTGCAAGGAGTTGTTTTTCGCAAGTTTTTGCGTTTAATAACTCTTTTTAACGTCAAGCAAGTCACATAAGTAACAGTCGTGTGCCCAGTCTATTCTCTGCTATATGCGTCGACCTAAAACATTAACTTTTCACAATGTTGAAGTAGCCTATTAAAATCATTCAGATATTGCGTGTCGTTGCGATATGCATATCGCGATATGTACATTTGCTATACAATTTTGATATATTGTGCAGCCCTCTGCATATTGGTTAAACTGATGATGATGATTTTTCTCGAAATTATAATCGCAATGATTGTTGTCATTTGAGATATTTATTTTTTACATTTCATCAGATTTATTACATTTTCACTTATAAGCACAATTCAAGAGAATGTCAATTCATACGCATGGTTTATTTTAGTTCATCTAGTGTATTGATTTATTATAGGCTATTTATCTCGTAAATGAACACACTCTCACCTACATTATGAAAACTGGTCAAACAAGAAACTTATATCAAAAATGAAAACAGTGAAATTAGTAGAAAATTAATTTTTTAAATATATTAAAACAACAGCAAAAAATGGTTGCATCACCACACATACCTAGGTTGTGTCAATGCATTTATTCAGCAACCACAATCACAAACAATATAGGTGAGATTCATGTCTAGATTTATTACAGTTCATCACTGACAAGGTTTGATAGCAGATTTAGTCTCAGTAAACAGCGCAAGCTGCTAATGACAGAACACAGACTGGATTCATTTCACTTTCATCAGCAGAATATCGCAAATGGAGATCGCTAAACTCAGCTCAGTTGTTTGTCTGTGTTTTTGGTGTTTTCAGCTCATCCAAGAATGCATGCACATCATTGCCAAATTGCAAAAATTAAGTAAAATACCAGGCAGAGAATCTATCCTTTTAACAGAAAAGCTTTGATTGCGGGATTTAAACACTTGACTTCTGGCAACCGCAAACATGAATGCTTGTAGACGCTCGTACAGCAGTCTGTAATATTTTGTGTTTTTAGTCTCGTCTTTTTCGTCAATGATATTGAATGTTGATATAGTTTATCGTTATGTTAGATTATCGTTGAATGACCTCATTGTTGTCTTGTTATCGTCTCATCTTAGCCATGGGAAAAAAGCTTGACGAACATTTTTCGTCATAGTTTTCTTTAATGAAATTAACACTATTTGATTATAATTGAAAGGAGTGGTGAGGATATTTAAATAAAAATA
Source organism: Romanogobio albipinnatus (assembly GCA_023566225.1). NCBI lineage: Eukaryota > Metazoa > Chordata > Actinopteri > Cypriniformes > Gobionidae > Romanogobio > Romanogobio albipinnatus. The sequence continues at coordinate 29,589,198 of CM042250.1, read as the reverse complement.
TTTTTTTCTTGGAAGAAAGAAAATCGTTTGTGTTTGAGACATTCCTTTCAGAAAGATGTGTTGTTCATAGACTGTTCTGTGTTTTCAGCTGCAGTCATTTGACCAGTACTAATTCCCACCCAGAAAGATTTATTTTTTATTTTCAAAATTTCAGCGCAACTTTTTTTTATAATAATAACAAAATAATAAAAAAATCATAATACATTTAATTTTTGGTTTCATAAAAAGTAATACATCTTTTTATACTTGGAAACCAGCTACAGTATATCGACAGTAATGCTCTTCTCTTGACATTAAGACTAATACAAGCATGACAAATATGTATAAAAATTGGAAGATATCCATATGTCTATGGGTGTTTCATTTGAATGGATGCAACATCTCACACAGCTGTGATGCTTGTGCACATGGGAAATGGCCTCAGCCACATTCCTGGAATCAGGAGACATTTAGTAGTTTGATATCCTTAATACTTCACAGATACTGTCTCCAGTTTTCGAAAGACTGTAAAGTTTATAAAAAGGCAGGATGCAGTAACTAACCAGTCTTGAACTTTGTAACTTAAAACTGCATGGTTTTGCAGCTGTATTTTATCTATTTTAGGCTTTTGAATTCCGGATTTTATATTTAAATGTTTGAATGCTTCATATCATCTCCATGTTCTGTTTTACTACCCCCCCCCCCCTCCATTTTTCCCTATCCCTATTAAAGACATATCACTTTTTCCAGCTCTGACAGATCCAACATCTGCACAAAGGGCAGCGTATCAGACTGTGAGTTTCAGAACCGAGGAACTGTAAAATGTTAAAATATGTTGTCCTTGCTTGCTTCTGTTACCATTCTAACTTGATGGAGTGATAAAGAAACCGAGACAAGACAGTGGGAAGGTTTCTCCATCTGCATCTGCGGGGCAGGCCTCTATCCATCATGTCTCATCTCATTCTCTCTTCATCTAGACTTTCTCACTCCTCTGCTTGGCCTCAGTGTCAGCCTGTACAGAGTGGCTTACAATAAGATTAGGCCTCCCAGCAGAGACCCATGAATAGAGCGTGTTTGGGACCTCTGACAACTTTTTAAAGGTAGCATCATCAATCACAGCCCTTTTTACTCTCCATAGTTTGATTCATTCATCAAGATCTTTTTTTCCACAGCTATCCCACGTGAAACAATACTGCAAAGAGGTTTTTGTCAAGGAAACGGCCTACAAGCGTAATTGCACGTAATTAAGATGAACATGAGTTGCGGTTTGTCATGTTGTCATCTTGACAGAGATATGAGAAAAACAGAATAAGATAACGATGACTCAGTCATCCTGGAAGGACAAATTCGTCGCAACCTGAATTCACATGAAATGGAGCCCTAGATTCATTATTATCGTCTATGCTCATGGATCTGGAAATGTTTGTCATGATTGTGTCTTTCAAACCACAAGACATGTCATTTCACAAGATGTTGAGGGTTAGGACTCGTGGATGCTGCCAGTTGTGGTTATACGGTGAAGTCGTATACCAAAATGACTTGTTAAACTTTTCCTTATGTGGATGAACTTGATTTTGGCCATTTGGCTTATGTAAAGTTTTTTGCCTTTAGGCAGATTTTGGATGCTTATGAAATGATGTGTGAGCACATTATCTCTGTTCCAAAACCTAATGAGTTGCCTCCTTAGGCAGCATTTTAAGGCATTGCTGTTCCAAAAGGTAGGCAACTTTATTGTTCTGCCTCATAAAATACCTTCTTTTGGCCAAATTCTAAGCTAGCATTGCATGTATCCTTCCCAGAGAGGACAATTCCATAATGCATTGTTAAAAATTTATCCAAGATGGAGCCTATAATAAATTAAATTCATTCAATACTGGAAAACAGGGCCTAAAATTAACACTCGCCAAATGCGAGTAAAAATTGTCACTGGCGAGTATATAAAATTGTGTCAGTCGCCAGTTGGCCAGTAACACATTTTTGAAATTGCAATGTTGTGACAACATGAACTTGAACAAACGTGAACGACACTCTGTAGTTGATGGGTCAGTGCTGCATCATCACAAAAGTTTCAGCTTTTCCAATGTAAATATTAAAACGCTGGAACACGCGAAAGGGAATTCGTTACTCATGCGCTGTGTGGGACTTTTAAACATCCGAAGCGCGCACGGTGCATCCTTTATGCTCGCATTAAAAGTCCTTAATCCTTTATCCTTAAGCTCTCTTTAATGCCTTCCTGTGCTTGAATGGAGAAATTCACTCAAAATTATGTAAAAAAATTCCTGTCTCTGTGAGTATCCTAGTAAACCTAGTTGGTTATGTCAAGTCAAGTCAACTTTATTTATATAGCGCTTTTAACAATGGAGATTGTTTCAAAGCAGCTTTACAGTGTTAAACAGCAAAATAATGCAGCCTAATTTTATTCAGCTGTATAGCCATTTGATGTCATCAGTTCATTTCAATTTCCATACGGTGACAGTGTGGGCTTTAGATCAATAATTAGATCAGTAATTTAGTTTGTATGGTTAAATTAGTTTATTAATTAGATTTATTTCGATGTTTAGTTGAAAAATATAGTGAACACAAACACAAAACACATGATCCGTGCGTGCATTCGGTTTTAAAGTGACAGCATCCTAATAATCCTGCTACTGTCTTCGTTTTTAATGTTAAGGTCTTACGAAATTTCCGGATGCTTTTTTTGGTATTCGGCATCATCTAAATTGTCAAAACCCCTCTCAAAATGCTTGCTACGAATGTGAAAAATGTAGAAAAAAACGAACCCGAGCTGAATTTTTCTATGATGGACGAAAGTTTCAGAGGTAGTGTGTAAACGTGATTGAGACAACGTGAGGTCGTATTTATTTTCTAACGCCCTAGAATTTCGGGCAAAAATCTCGGACTTGCAAGGACCTTTAATCAAACAACATTGGACAAAGGAAAAAATCACTCGCTGCTCTTGAACTTTAAAAAGGATATGAAGATTATGCAGTGTTATTTATTTGATTAGCCTACTCTATTACATTACGGTAACTGGAAACTATTAGATCTGCCTGAAGAGCATTGTTTATTTAATTTGTATCTCTGTTGTATTGTATTTATTTGTACTATTGTTTGTAATTTGATTGTTTGTTCTTATTTTATTACTGACTGTGGCTATTAAAAATGTAAGCTATTAAATTAAGCTAGTAGTTTTAGCTGTGGTTATCAAAATTGGAATAGAGTGTTGTTGGTGTCATAACTGCCTGTTTTTGTGTCATGGCTGGTAAAAAAAAAAGCAAAAATGGTGGCAAAATATTAGGCCCTGCTGGAAATTATTGATAAAATATAGTTTAAAATAAATATTATTAAATTGGGCCATTCTTTTTGTCACTTGTGAGTGAAGTCTTCTGTTCACTTTGCATTTGTATGGCACACTAATTTCCTTCCTATGTGACGTTCCAAAGGAAATTTCATATTTACCCGTGGCCTTCCTACCTGTTAGACATGTATAGAAATTGAATACAGTTATCAAATACCTTTCTTAACTGCATAAATTATAAGTATTAGGTGTGTGACGAGACCCTTAGCTCACGAGACGAGATAAGACACAAGATTGGGTTCATAAGAACAAGACGAGACAAGATTTTTACACAGTATTTTTAAAGGTCCCGTTCTTCGTGTTTTTTTGAAGCTTTGATTGTGTTTACAGTGTGCAATATAACACGTGTTCATGTTTTGCGTGTAAAAAAACACAGTATTTTTCACACAATTTACTTATCTGTATACCGCTGTTTTCACTGTCCTAAAAACGGCCTGATGACTTCCTTGTTCTATGAAGTCCCTCCTTCAGAAATACGTAACGAGTTCTGATTGTGCCAGCGGTTCCCGTGTTGTGATTCGACAGCAGCTTAGCGCAAGTTGTACGGAAAGGTCACGCCTCTTAACGGGAGATGTATGCGCGCAATGATCTCTACAGCGTCCCTGGGAAAGCCAAACAAAGGTGATTTGACTCCGGGATGAAAATAGCAGTGTCTCGACGACATGGCGACAAACACACTCAAGCTACAGTTCCTTTTCTCCATGCAACCGTCCTCTTCTCCACGTGGGACAGCAACAAGACCACGCCCCCTTTTTCGCGTATTCTTGTGGGCGGAGGTTAGTCTGTTCTACTGACTGACGTAATTAATGAAGGAAGTACCAGGATGTAGTCCAAACCAGCCGTTCGCTGTAGGCTTTAAAAGGGAACTTCTGTTAAATAAAATATCTCGCTTGGCATTGAACTTTGAGCTTTATAATTTTACAGGTATTATTTATGCTCTAACAGCAACATTACACACTAACTAAAGTTTGAACAGTGGGATCACGAAGAACGGGACCTTTAAAAAATCCTCAATGACGAAATACATGGCTAGAAAAATTGATTGCAGGTGCATTTGAAATGTTTTATTTCATCATCTTGTAATGAATGTCATTTTAGTTCTACTTTCTGAGTATGAATTATCATATGAAGTAAAAGACAACAATGCTCTAGCACTGTAAAAGGTTTTGCCACAAACTCAGTTGACTGGCTTCTTTTCTGTATGATTGTCTCTTCAGACCTTAGAACTACACATGATTTATGAGCTTCTACAACTTTTGTCCTCCTAACTGAACTCCTTTGCACAAATTGATCATAGATATTAAGTGCAAACAATAAGTGCAACCATAATTAAAGTACTATTTCAATATTTAAAGTGCAAATAGAGACCACATTTTTCTTCAAGCATGATACAGAGCTAAGATATGGTTACAACTACACAGCCCAGCCTAAGATAGTTTTCATATTGGGAGATATTGCATGCCTCAGGGAGTCGCTTTCAAACAGTGGTAACATATTGAAATCGCGTTTGAATGTGCGCTCCGGTTTACTTTCACTTTCAATTTTGTGATCGTGTGTGCTGAACTCGTATTTGCAAGATAAGACATTTGTCTGACGTTTCTATTGCGCAACGAATCCCACCACAGTTCTGTCAGTCTTCTTCTCGTCACGTGATGAGTCATCAGTGCTGCGCACTATGTACGGCTCGAACAGCTTGTGTTGGATGAACTGATGGAATTGAAGCGACTGTTATCCATCTGAATTAAATTGTTTTTATTTCTATAAAAAGCTAAACGACTAATGTAAACGAGATCTTGTCACACCCCTATTAAATATAGAATAATCATTATTAAATCAACAATTTTCTCTGTTATGTTTGTTCTTTGATTAACATTAATGACAGAATCACGGCGACTGGTTTATTAGGCTGCTGTCACTTTAAGATCTGCCACTGCCGAACATGACACGCACATCTCATTTTACTCTTTAAGTTAATTTAAGATGTTATTTAACTCATTTAACACTGCTCTTATGAGAATACTCGACAAACAGGCATTTTGGCATAATTCTGTGTGTTATTGTTTGTTCAAGTGTTTAAGAGAACTTGACTCTTTCGCGCTGTCTGTGCGCACGATACACGTCTTTCTGTGCATTGTGTGTGTGCCAGGACATTTACAGACAGCACATTCTCTCTTGTCTGGTCGCGCTTGAATGGTTTAAAAGCATTTGCATGAATAAGAAAGTGATCATATAATGTAACACTAGCCAAAGGATGATAGAAAAACAAATGCTGTGTTAGTAGCATTAAATATTTTATAGCATGTGTTTATTGCAACGTTCTAATTTTGACAGCACTATACTGTATATGTAAATATAAAGTACTAATGCTGTCTTTATATTTTCTAAAGAGGGTCCCTTGCAAGGGGATCATAACATTTTTGTGGGTCTTTGACATCAAAAAGCTAGAAAAACCCCTGACTTAAAAGATTCCATTTCAGGTAGGATGCTGGCGGGGAGGAAGAAAAACTGGGAGCTCAGGTCAGTCACCGAAGTGAATCTTACCCCTCCACAACTTCACAAATTCTTAGTTCTTTATCACTCAACACATTATGCATGTGTTCCCCCACCATAAAACCTCCATCTTGGACAGCATGCAGAGAGCTGATCTCACTTTCATAGACCAGGCATAGTAAATATTTTCTTTGAGCAGAGGAACCCTCACAGTTACCTTCGAAAATGAAGCCACAAGATCGCAGTGGAAGCTGAAAGACCTTTTTAAGAGGCTGAGAGTGCTGTTTTCAGATTTCAGATTTCTTTCTTTTGTTTTTTATAGATGCCATAAAGCATCTAATCTGTATTCCCGCCGCCCAGGCCGCAGTGCTGCTTAGTGGATCTTGGCTTTGATATGGCGTGATACATCTGGAATGAATGTGTGCTTGTGACAGTCGTTAGCTGCATGGCCCCACATTAAACATCGGTGGCAGGAATTCCCAGACGACAGGAAGAAGTGATCTAGAGCTCTGCAAACTGTGTGACCAAGATGAGCGGTGAACGCTTTACACCTCTCGTTGCTTTCTAGATACTTTTCGCATGTCAAGACACAAGACAGATTTGTTTTGAGAAAAATATGCTTTGGGTCTGAACAAATGTCTTTGTTTTGAAAAGGAAGGAAGTTGCATTTACAGACGTGAATTGATGTCAGTGCACTCATGTGTTATGAATGATGGCAAGATGCAGAACTCGATAATTTTCTACAGAGTATCAAAGGAGACGACAGATTGAGCACATGGTGTTTTCACAACACGGAGGAATTTAGCGCATAAAAAATGAGATGCGATGTAATGAAACTTTAATGGTAGTCCAGAGCGTTGAAAAAGCACATTATCTATCAGTAAGGTCTCATTAGCTGGAAGAGAACGTACAGTCATCCTACAAGTGAAACTGTAATTGATTTGTTTAGCTTTTTTGTGAAGAGTTTAAGGGTAAAACTTGGCAACTTTATACTTGGAACAATTTGAATCCCCTTCTTTTGCTCTTTTCTTTGTTTAATTTCAGGCACTTTGAGAACTGAGAGATGCTAATAATAGGCATAGTGAAAAACAATAGGACATGTTTGTTGACTGCAGATACTCACACGTCCTTACCCTGGGTTATTGTTTTTTAAGCCCACCTTTAGCTCTGCATAAAGGTGGTGATACACGGGGTAGCTTTTTTGAGAAATGTTGCCGAGCAATGTTGCTTGGGCACTTTCCCATTGAGAATGGGCAAAAAATGTATATCTGGATACTTTAGATCGGTCGTGGGCCCTGTGTCTCACCTGGTTTCCCGTTGACGGCAACATTGCTCAAAAAGTTGCCCTGTGTATCATCACCTTAAAACATGGTTAGCATCACTTTTTAACCCATGGTTATGAATCCAGTTGCAGTGCTATGAGAATGTTACAGCAAATTGTTTAACAACTGACAACCAATCATAAAATAAACAGTTCATACCTCATTAAATATTCATGTTCTTTGTACAATCCCTGAAACTTTCACATGCAATGTTTAGTTTTAACATCTGTGCAAAAATAAAAATGTCAAACAGTGATGGCAAACGCAAACTTGAATAAAGAAGAGACTGCATTATTTGTTTTTTTGCTTGCATGCTGACATTTTCACAGATGGAAAAGCTGTTGTTGAAACAAGTATTTGTTCAATCAAAGTTGTTTACCTCTTAAATATGCAAATAAGAACTTAACAGATGTCCAGTGTGAAATCCTGAAACTTGAAAAGTATGGTCACATTTACTGTCCAATCATTTCAATAGGATTACATGCAATCTGACATTTTGCGTAAGGGGGAAATATTTCTCTCACAGATTTCAAAACAGGTTCAAGTTGGTCATATACATCAACAAAATCAACAGAAAGCTGCTTGGTTTGAAAGTGTAAGCATTCCCATTAGACAATGGTCCTTTTTTTGTCCACTAAATTTTGTGACTGCGCCATACTCCTTAGTACCAAAGGTATTAACAGTGCGAAATGTGACATTTGCTCAGGGTTAGAATGGCTCTTGGTTAACAATAGTGTGAAAATCCCAATAGTCGAAATGAAAGTAGTGAAATGTAATCATCTGCCTTACCGCCTTACCTTTCCTGTGGATTAGATGCTATCAGGTTATGGGAGTCCCCCCTCGTAACTTCAGATCGTATCCAGATGTCCACACTGATTCCATTCTGATGGAGAGCCCTTGCTCAAAAAATGACATCCAGATTGTCTGGCATTGCCAGGTTTACTTGCTGACTCTCAGTTGTAGATTTTGGCAAGGGAAAAATGCAAACTAATGAGATATTTCATTAAATAATAAAATATGTAAGATGAAAGAAATAGCAGATCGAGTTTTTTATTAGTAATATCGGTGTACAAAACAAATCAAACCATATGGAATGTGCAGATGTGGACCATTGTGCAAGTATCAGGCTTGTCCTTGAATCTATGGAGTGATTAAACTCCTTACAGTCAATGGGGTCTATATGGAGAATCTAATTTAGAACGACCCTTTTAGGTGATTATTCAATGGTGGAGCTTACTCTCACTTGCCAGGGATGTGTTGACCCACCTGCCATGTTTTTATGACTTTTAATGCTAGAGCTCTTAAAAGGGTGAAAATATCATTCCTTCACACACACATTCTCAACCCCTTAGTATTACTTTTAAAGCAGTGTTGCCTAAGCCTGCAGGAATGTGTATGGTCTGCCTGTAAACTTTTCTTAACGTCTTCATGCAGGCAGTAATATTTCCCTGGAGCTCTCTCCACATTATGGGGAAAGTGAGTTTGCCATGTGGTGAGGAGGCTGCAATTTCAGCTGGCAGTTCCCTTTGTAACCCCCCACCCTAACCTGTTTTTAAGGGTGAAAGGATTCCCTCCTATCGTATTTTACCTCCGCGCACACTGTTCTGGCATGAATGTCACTGTGGGTGACAGCAAGAGCAAATTGGAGCTCTGTTAGTGCTGGACTAATTGCTTACTTATTAACCACACAGGTTTGGAATATGTATCCGTGCTGGACTGAGGGAGGGAATGTTAACTTATGCCTCAGGGCAGTCCAGTGAGTGAGTAGGTAACAACCGTACTGTGCCGCAGCATGTGGTTCCCATTCCGAGCCAGAGGAAGCTTAGAGATTTAGAAGATCTTTAGTCCATCCACACTTTAAACACACACTGATTTCAGGCTCTTGATGTAGTAGTGCTTAGCCATGTCTAGGGAATCTTTTGGTAAAGGTTTTATGAGATGTTGCACCTCAGGTTAAAGCAAAACAGGGCTTTCCTTCCTTTCTTGTTAAAAATATTGATGTACTCTAGGGCCTGTATTTGGGGTCAGATAACTTTAGCTATGTGAAGATCAAGATGGAGCAGAAGTTGTATACGATTTTGCAGAAGAGAAATAGTAAAGGGATCAATGACAAATACTAGTGCGCAAAATAAATAGATAAATAAAAGTAGTTGACAATGGTATCTTATGACCTTACTAAATTATTTTCAACAAAAGGTCAAAATCAGTGATTCATGTGGTCAAGTACAATGTGATAACATTCATTTCTAAATTTAAATATTTAGCATTTTGGGGAGGTTGTACCACATGACATCTTATGCTGCGTTCCAGGCAGGTTTTTGAGCCTGTAAGTTACGACTTCAAACCACGACTCACGACTTTGTAGCATTCCAGGCAAAGTCACACCAAACTGCCTGAGCGGTAGCTAGATGTAAACAAAGAATGGCGAACCTTACGTGATTATGCTCATTTACAATAATTTCTATCGCCAAAGGTGCTTACACCATGCTTATTTGAGGGAAACGGAGGAGAAAAAACTGTGCATAAGGCAAGAGAAGCTGTTATACCTTTTATTTTACGTTATTTGCATATTTGGAAATGTATTTGGTATTCATTTATTCTTGCACCCCATGGCCTGAAAACTAGCTAACGCTAGAAGAGCTGCTGATAATGCATAACAGTTCTACCAAACACTGAAATGCTCTGCAGTCTAGTCTCACTGTAGACTGTAGTCTTAAACAGAAATTGCATCATTAGGTAATGATTGAGTAGGTGACTTGCTGGCAGATTGTTAGACATGCTCTGTTGAGGTATTGGTGGTCTGTCTGAAGAGGATCTTTTTCCACTGTTTCCATGCAGAAAGCCGATTGAAAGAATTATGTATGAAACCAATAGGAGAGAGGGAAGGTGGGAGGGCTAGACAGAGAGAGATTTGTAGCTTGTAGAAGTAGCAGGTAGTCATTACTGAACCTTTATAGACACATTAATACTGTTTAAACAGTCTTTGAAATGGAAAGTTGGTATGGTGTAGAGCTCCAACACCCTCATTCACCATTCCCTGTGCCCCAGAAGTGCATCTGATGTATAACGTGTACATTGGTTGTACACTCCTTATTGAGATGCGTTATGGAATTGAATGAGTGCACTGAATAATATGGTTTCGGACACCACTACAAACAGCTGTCAAATAGTTCACTATATATGGAGAAAGAGGGCGATTTTGGACACAGCCGTAGTGTCTATAACCCAGATCTGGTAACCAGAAGGTCGCTATACTTTGAGCCCAGTAAGGTGCTGCCAATGTACTCTTGGGCAGGGCACTTATCTCCAGGTTACTTTTGGGAGATTGTCCTATGGGGGGTGTGGAGTAATTGAGGAGGTCAGACAGGGAGATGCTAGAAGAGTCACCATAATGCATCGTTTTATTAAAAGGATCAAATTCTTTCAAACTTTATCATGCTATTTTAACCCCACATGAACATGGGAGAACCATTGTTGGTTGGAGTCTTTGGCTGCGTTTGTGCTATAAGATTACAGTTCCAATCTTTTGACCATATACAGTGAGGAAAATAAGTATTTGAACACCTAGGGTGTTCAAATACTTATTTTCCTCACTGTATGTCATATATGAGAAATCTGAGCGGCTCGTTTTTGCAATATTTGCATCTGCAATGCAATATTTGACTGAACTGATTAAAATAATGGAAGTTTAGTTATTTAGTTATTTAAACATTTAGTGTGGAATAAAATAGCATGGTAAAATTACATTTATTTGAATGAATTTGAGAAATAATATATATGAATTACTCCAAAAACATCGACACTATCACCTCGTTGCTGAAAAATATAATGTAGCTTTCAGAAGTGTGGCTATTTTATTTATACAATTAGTGGGTCAGCAGCTGAAAACAAATTTATATTCTCCTGAATGTTTTAGTATGCAATCTCTTGCCTATATATAAAGTTTCCATGCTTTGTGTGAGCGTGTCTGCTTCATAACACAACATTAAGAAAAGTTATCTTTGTAGGTAAATGTGTTACCCTCGCCTTGTGGTGGCTTGGAATCCCAATGGGAATGTGATGTAAGTGTTTAGACGTACAGTAGGTCAGATGTCCAGATATTGGATATATATCTTATTTAAAACCACATTTACAAGTGGCTCAGAGTGTATATATACGAAAAATCAGATCTTGTGCAAATTTTTGTTAACGTGTGCAACAATATGTGTCAGATGCAAGTTAAAAAAACAGATTTTTTTTTTGCCTGTGTAATGTAGTCTTTTTTTAGACACCATATTTGACAAAAATTACATTTAAAAGATATGGTGGAGGAGAAGATTTTCAGAAAGTAAAGAAATGATTTAAATCTATTCCTGATACAAATATATAACATGGCTTCAAAACAAGAGGAATGTAGTGCACCAGTCATAAGTACCGCTTTTATGATACCTTTATGATGCTTTGTTGTCATTTCTGGAGTTTGACAATGTGCTCCCATTTTCACTTTCATTGCATGGTAAAGAGTATCATGAGCATCATGACCCTTCTTCTAAGCGTCTCCTTTTGTGTTCCACAGAAGAAAGTACGTTTTGGGTAGATATTGGGTAAATTGGGTAAATGACAAAAATCTGTTTCTAGGTGAACTAATCCTGGTGTCATTGAGAGTTGCTGCTACTGAGCATCTGATAAGAGGCGTACAATTACCAAAAAACGTTTTGTATTGCGCTCTTTTTAATCTTGACAAGTGCTTACATTTTTCAACAGTCTTACTGTTGTGCCGAGGTGGAGAATGGTGAAACATGGGTATTTTGATCTGTGCTGAAAGTCTGAGAGCAGTATAATTAACAACTCGGCAACTCGCTTTGGTGGATTTGAATTAAGGGATACTTGAAGTGAGCTAGTAGCTGTGCAGCATGTAATCAATCCTGTCTCCATGTCTGACTCTTACATTCTTTTCCAAAATCAACCACAGTTTATGACTACCACTCTTATATTTTCACCATGTAACATACAAGCTCTGTCAATTTAGATGATGTCCAAGGTGCAGATGATATGGCTAATGTCGCCTCAGAAATAGACATACAGTGAGGAAAATAAGTATTTGAACACCCTGCTATTTTGCACTTAGTTCTCCCACTTAGAAATCATGGAGGGGTCTGAAATTGTCATCGTAGGTGCATGTCCACTGTGAGAGACATAATCTAAAAAAAAAAAATCTAGAAATCACAATGTATGATTTTTTTAACGATTTATTTGTATGATACAGCTGCAAATAAGTATTTGAACACCTGAGAAAATCAATGTTAATATTTGGTACAGTAGCCTTTGTTTGCAATTACAGAGGTTAAACGTTTCCTGTAGTTTTTCACAAGGTTTGCACACACTGCAGGAGGGATTTTGGTCCACTCCTCCACATAGATCTTCTCTAGATCAATCAGGTTTCTGGCCTGTCGCTGAGAAACACAGATTTTGAGCTCCCTCCAAAGATTCTCTATTGGGTTTAGGTCTGGAGACTGGCTAGGCCACGCCAGAACCTTAATATGCTTATTCCAGAGCCACTCCTTGGTTATCCTGGCTGTGTGCTTCGGGTCATTGTCATGTTGGAAGACCCAGCCTCGACCCATCTTCAATGCTCTAACTGAGGGAAAGAGGTTGTTCCCCAAAATCTTGCAATACATGGCCCCGGTCATCCTCCCCTTAATACAGTGCAGTCACCCTGTGCCATGTGCAGAAAAACACCCCCAAAGCATGATGCTACCACCCCCATGCTTCACAGTAGGGATGGTGTTCTTGGGATGGCACTCATCATTCTTCTTCCTCCAAACACGTTTAGTGGAATTATGACCAAAAAGTTATATTTTGGTCTCATCTGACCACATGACTTTCTCCCATGACTCCTCTGGATCATCCAAATGGTCATTGGCAAACTTAAGACGGCCCTTGACATGTGCTGGTTTAAGCAGGGGAACCTTCCGTGGCATGCATGATTTCAAACCATGACGTCTTAGTGTATTACCAACAGTAACCTTGGAAACGGTGGTCCCAGCTCTTTTCAGGTCATTGACCAGCTCCTCCTGTGTAGTTCTGGGCTGATTTCTCACCTTTCTTAGGATTATTGAGACCCCACGAGGTAAGATCTTGCATGGAGCCCCAGTCCGAGGGAGATTGACAGTCATGTTTAGCTTCTTCCATTTTCTAATGATTGCGCCAACAGTGGACCTTTTTTCACCAAGCTGCTTGGCAATTTCCCCGTAGCCCTTTCCAGCCTTGTGGAGGTGTACAATTTTGTCTCTAGTGTCTTTGGACAGCTCTTTGGTCTTGGCCATGTTAGTAGTTGGATTCTTACTGATTGTATGGGGTGGACAGGTGTCTTTATGCAGCTAACGACCTCAAACAGGTGCATCTAATTTAGGATAATAAATGGAGTGGAGGTGGACATTTTAAAGGCAGACTAACAGGTCTTTGAGGGTCAGAATTCTAGCTGATAGAGAGGTGTTCAAATACTTATTTGCAGCTGTATCATACAAATAAATAGTTAAAAAATCATATATTGTGATTTCTGGATTTTTCTTTTTAGATTATGTCTCTCACAGTGGACATGCACCTACGATGACAATTTCAGACCCCTCCATGATTTCCAAGTGGGAGAACTTGCAAAATAGCAGGGTGTTCAAATACTTATTTTCCTCACTGTATCTCTGTCTCTGGTTTCATTCCACAATACTCATCCCTACAAAGCATCTAGCTTATGGACAGTTTGCAACAGATGCTACATCGGCTCTTTGTGGGAGAGTCCCACCTCACTGATTATACAGGTGGAAGAATGATTTTACACTTTATGATGTCAGAACAGCACAAAGGAGCCGATGTTGTCTTTCATCCTCCTTTTATAGTACCTCCATCTTCGGCTAACATTGCGTTCTGTTAGCACAGCTGTTCAAACCGGCCTCTCTTGCCAACAGCAACGCTGTAACCCACCTGACACTGTCATCGCCAAGGGTAGCCGTAGAGGGCCCTCATAACCGCAGCCCTCCTTTGAGAGTGCGTGGTTTGCTCACTATCACATCTTGCATGGTTTCCATAGGGCTGCTTTTGAAGTGATTCAGAAAGGAGAGCTTTTGTCTGTGAGATCTGTTTGATGTATTATCTATCGGTCCATAGTTTCTGAAATCTGCAAGGTAAACAGATCAGGCTGATGAGATTCAATGGCACCGATAACGAGTGAGAGCTTCATGTTTTACCTTTGCTTTATTAATGAGCCTGTTCGTCATTAGCATGTGAAACACAGGAACGCTGAGTCAGAAAGGAGTACCCTCAGATTTAAACGCTCCACCTTTGATCAGCATCCCAAACCACACAGAGGCTTAACATTATTGCCTTTGAGCATTGTGTTGTAATTCTTTCCCAGTTAGCTTTGCGCCATTTTGTAATCTTAAATTTTTTTATCTACTTTAATACACTTTCAGCAGCTCTGTACAGTAGAGATGGCTAGTTGAGCAGATACAATATTTAAGCTGAGAGATGTATAGAAAAATGGATGGGTGGATATTTAATCAAATATTGTTATTTGTAAAAAAGTAAGGCTGTCAATCTTTTAAAAATTGAAAGACATTATATAATTGTGGCAAATGAGTAAATCATTGACATTTCAGAAAGGGGCTTTAGAATTGGTGGTTTGTTTTTCTGCCAATCTCATGTTAATCCTGGGTACCTATAGAGTAGTATTGCATCCTTCATATCTCCGAAGAGTCTTTAGTTTTATCATATTTATAAAAGACAGATGCGCTGTACCGATTCTTTCTGAAAACAGCCGCGCTTGTGCAGGCGTGCAGTGGGTGGAGCTAATGAGTCAGGAACACGCACACATACCTATGACACACAAACACAATACATCATGACATTAACTTTCTATCCACTATACGTTCATGTTGTTTACATTATATGCACTTACACGTGGATCGCCAAAAAAACGGACATTTGATGCAGTTTTGATACTTTCTGAAACTTGTTCGAATCGTGAAGGAGTATATTTGGCACAGAAATACTCCATCATACGTCCAACTTATTTGGGGAAATTTTGGCCATGCAACTTTAACAGTGCAAATAAATCAGAATGCATGAAATAGCATTGGAGTTCACTTTCAGACTGAGCTCCACTGCTGAAAGTGATCCTCTTTTCATCTGCCTTGCAGCAGAGTTTGGATCAATGCAGACTCTTATCATAGCTAATGAAAAAACCAAGCGCAGTGTAGAAACACTTGGCCCAGATTCATCTGCCTTTTTGCATTACTCATTGCATTTGGAAAATTTGGATGGTATGGACCCCATAGGTTCTCTGTAAACTCCATAAACAGCATGAATAGCATTTAAGAGAGTGGCATGCAGGGTCTACACAGAGAAAGTGTGAAGACCATAACCACCAGTGGGCAGTAGAGTAGACCACTAAAGAACTACCTCAGATGTTGGTGCTTGGGAGTGAAGCTGCTTTCTTTTGTCTGTGTTGCTCAAATGTGTAAAATGTCAATGATTAAGTATACAATTTGTACCTCGGAAGACACCTTTGCCTAAATCGTGACTGATTTATTGATGCTATTGTACTGCATACATTGAATGCACTCATACAAGTGCATTTGTGCTTGTGTTTCTTTGGTCACTTTGAATGAAGAGGCCTGCAGCTGCCCAAAAAAATAAAATTGTATGTGCACCTGGAAAAGCAAAAAAAGGAATCTTTTACAGATATAAACTTTGTTTTCCCTAAAGGAGCAGCATATAAAAGAAGTGTTCAATTTATGTAGTCTTGAAGTCAGCATTTCTGTTGGCGAGCCAGCTCTCGAGACTGTGGTTTACCTGGTCTCACGTATACGCTAATTAAAATCTTGTGGTCATCTTTATAAATCGGTTTCACTTAGAACACAGGTGCGGGGGAAGCATTAAATAACACTGAGGTACACCGAGGTGTCAGTCATTTAACCTGCGAATTGCTGGAGTTGTCATGAAAATATGTCAGAATATAAGATACTTTTTTGCATTAAGCCTGTTGGGATGTCAACACTCGTCATTGGTTGCCAGATCCTGTCATGGTGTGCTGAAATTCATCCATGTCCCTGTTTTGCACTGCTGGTACCCTCATTCTAATTATGCTGTCATTGTTCGGTGTTACCTAGCGTTGAGGCTTTGAGTTGAAACTGGCAAGCACAACATCCTGCTGTGGTAAAAACGAGAGCTGTTTAGTATGATATGTGTGTGTATGTGGAGGAAACTCTGGCTTCTCCTTACTTGGTACCTCAGGCTCTGGGTTCAGCAATCCCTCTCTCATTTTCCAGGAAACGTTTTGAAGAGATTTTTGAAAGAGAGATTGTTTTCTTCCTATGTTTTATGAGTTTGTGAGTCATGGGTTTATTGCATCACAAAATACTGATCATGTCCAACTGCATTGCCAGTACCTCCCTTCAATTGAGTTGAACAAAAATCTGGAACACATGCTTTTGAAGTTCAGACATCAAACCTCAGCACATTTGAGGAATGCCTTTGTGCATTTTACAACATTTTGTCGAGCTTTAATTAGCATCAACCATCATAACACACCATTTTCTTTGGTTGACCACTGATTGGTTGTTCAAATCTAACTGATGGATCCTTGAGTTCTGACCTTTGTTTCAGTAAATCTACCCTAACCTATTCAGTTTTCTGCTCATTTGACAGTTAAAATACCCTGTCTTCACACGACAACACGGTTTCCGTTTGGGATCTAACTTTGAAGTCCCACCTTTAAAAGAGAGCTCGTCCTTTAAGAATCACTAAATCACTGGCCAACCGTCTGCTCTGGTGCCCATCGAACAATGAATCTTCTGGAGGAATGGTGAAGAGCGCAAACCTTGCCAGATTTAGAGGGCTCAAGTGAACCCCATCCAATAGCGAGACTAATTCCTGCACATGTGCCATGTGTCTGTGTCTCACTTTTTCTCTTTCTTTTCTCCTTTTCTTGTCAGTACGCAGCAGTATATAAGCACACACACAAAGAATTGTTAAAGACCACTACCTCTTTGTCAAACTCATTGACTAAATGCTCTATCAATCCCCAGACAGTGCTTTGACCAGCTTTAAGGTTGTTTAGGTCACATATATTTTCCACACAGATATTTTTTCCCTGACAGAAAATCCACAAAGTTCTCATCAAAAAGACCTCAGCATGGTCCAGATGCCCTGTTGAAAGATAGACCCCTCCCAGGCTGTTTATCCAGATCTGGTCTTTTCCTCTAACACTTTCATTTCAGTTTTAATGTGAATGCTTCATTGTGTTCGATTCCTGCTCTTGAGGTGGCATTTCCCACACATCTCCCCTGAATAGAATGCTGGACTAGTGTTTTTGTTGTGATTCACACATCCTTCACAACTTTGATCATATAATGTATGAAAATGGTCTTCTTGACACTTATTAATACCATCTGCAATGAGTAAACCACATTTGGAACAACAGTGTCAGTGTTTCTGTATTGTCGCTAGACCTGTTTGAGCGCGGTAGTTCACTACACAGTGGAAAAAAGGGTTTCAATGTAAAAGAAAAATGAAAAAAAAAGATGTGTGTCAAGTGTCTTAAAATATCAGATAATTTGAGCTTTTTATGACATGGCAAGGTTAGTTCAGGTTGTAAAATGTCATGTGGTGCACTCAAACACATAATCATATATATAAATTATTAATTCATGATTAAATACAAATCATTTCTATTAATGTTACTCATTTACAGTGCAATTTTAAAACGAGTTTTCCTCTTCAAACTCATTTTTGTCACTGTACAAAGAGGTTAGATGTTAATGTTTTGGATTATGGTTATAAATTACCATAGAGATTGTACATAGATAGACATAAAGCTTATTTTATTGTTTTATGACCCTTCAGAGGAGATCTCAATGTGTTTGTTATCATTTCATTGCATGTGTCAAAATCACACAAACATCTTTTCTTAGTTCCTTCAAGCTAAACCCAAGTGTGTATTTTCTTACTGGCCGAAACTCAGCAAGCCTTTTTCGGCTTAGTGTCCGTTTATAAACTTGTAAACTCTCAACATGAAGTACAGTCCAACTAATCCTAACTCTGAAAGAGTGTTTACACCATGGATAAAACAGTGAGGAAACGGGATGTGAGGCATTCCACGATGAAGCACAATTTCTTGTAAATATTGTAATTGCCTGCATTATATCATCAAATGGAGAGTGTGGTCCATGTGGGAAGAGTGAAATGCCAATATTGTATGTTGTTGTTGGCAAAGACGGGCCCCTAAACTCTGTTCTGCTTTAGGGCCAAGTGGTAACAGTTGTGAAGAATTGTGGTGGCGGCAAACGCTCACTGTCACACCCCAGGAGAAGAAATTACCCCAGTTAGTTGCAGAGAATTAACACGCTGCCCCAGTAGTGATTGAACCAGCAAGGAAAAACAAGCAAAACTTGAAACAGTGCCGTGGGAAGGACTTCTTCTCTAACACACACATGCAGGAATACACACCCATGAAAACGTACATTCATCACAGTACAGCATACTTGAGTATATATAATTCTATTTCACAAAATAAGAGCACACACATTTCTTATAGAAGAGTTGCCTGTTCTACAACCGTTAATCTTACCACAGTCGCTGACACAGATGACACCTTTTGGATGTCAGTGGTAGGAAGAGACCGCAGTCCTCCTGACTGTATCAGCTTTTAGGCATTTACACCACACACAAAAGCAGCGTTAATCTATATTATTATAGATAAGCAGCTCCCATTTTAAAAGATACAGTATTCACATTCTGAGCGTAAGCATCACAGTTTGCTCACAGAGCTAAGAGAAAATGTTACAAATACACTATTAATATATTTGTCATCACAATTGTTCGCATCTGAAGTTAGAAAAAGTACAGAAATAAGGAGTGAACTACACATTTGGGGAAAAAAAAAAGACTTCTGTAGGGCTTGTGACTCACCATTATGTCTTTCCAGACCCTTAAGACTTTTGTTCATTTTTAAAACTCTAAAATAAAAATTGTGATATTTCTGTCCCTCCATTCAAAGTGCATTTCACTAAAAGTTCTTGATGCTTCAAAATGCGATAAAGAGATAGTGGCACACTAAATTATATGAATTAAGTGGTTTAATAAACTGCGTGACTTGCGTGACTGTTGAAGAAACTTGATATCATGCACCAAGCATATGTTTGATGGAATGAACTTTCAATGGAGGGTATTAATTGATATTAAATATAAAAAAATATAAAAAAATATCTTCATTTGTATTTCAAATGTAAAAAAAGTATTCTCTGTTCCTTACGATTTAGATGAAACTTTGGTCCATGTCCTCATGTAAATTACATTTAATTATAATAAAATTTGTAATAATTTCCAATTACCAACTCAATTTTATAATTTATAGTTTTTTTCAGGGAAATAGTTCATGCTGTAACCCAGAAACTACTTAATTTGTTTTATTTTGTATAGAACAACATCTACAGTCAAACCAAAAACTATTCGGACACCTGGGGCCATATGTATAAAGCCTCTTAGAGTAAAATTTTTGTCTTAAGTGTGTCAAAATTCTAAGAATGATGACGTAATTTTCTAGACTTTTTTCCTAGACTTAAAAATAAGTGTGATTCATAAAGGGTCCTAAGTGTTAAGACTAGGTCTCAGCTCCTAAATTATATAAGAGAGCTGGCGTGGTATCCTAACCTAGTTAGGAGTAACAAGATGGCAGCAGAGAGGAGGAGACACACACCTTCCAATGAAAATATAACGTATTCGAGTTAAATGATGACAGGGAGTTGATAAAATGATAAAAGCAAAAGTCAATATATTCTTTTTGTAACTGACCTAGTAAGAAATATAATAACGCCTCTCACTTTACAAATCAATGCTCTAACTGCAGAACGTAACTGCATGAAAGTAATAATTACATATTTTGCAGACAGGAAAAATGCAGCAGTGCAGCAGTGATGACTTCGACCCAGGGGTGATGACTTCGACTCAGCAGTGGGTCAGCACACAGAACACAGGGTCTTAAATAGCACCATTGTGGCACTGACCACACCAAACATACAGTAGTGGTCAAAAGTGAGTAAAAAAAAAAAAAAAAAAGACCCTACAAGTTTGCTTAATAGACATCAATACTAATTCATGATCATTTTGCATAATTAAATTTTTTCAAATAAATTTAAATATTAAAGTTTTGGTGTCTTAATTAAATGATTGTACTATAATTACATAAAATGATTGATGTCATGCTGCTGTGACTTCACCCTTGCAATTCACTATTGGCTGATTCAGTGGTTGAGGGCAGCCGTTTTGCATTGACATCATTGTAGACCTTAGTTTGCGACATTTAAGCGTCACCTCAGTCAGCACTTTACTGAAAGTTGCTTTTAGCTTCGTTATAAAAGTCTCCTACTCTAAGACCTACTTTTTACTACTTACTACTTTTTACTAAGAATTTTTTGACACTTAAGTCAAAGCTTAAGCTTAAAATCATCAATCAAAAACTTACTTTAGCTTTTCGTCTAATACAAAATAAATTTCCTATTATCACTGTAAAGCTGCTTTGAAGCAATCTGCGTTGTGAAAAGTGCTATATAAATGAAGGTGACTTGACTTGACTTAGTGGGTGCAGGACACAATAGTTCATTTATGTAAGTGAGGATAGCAAAATAGAGTAAACTGTGACATATTATACCCAAAAATTCTTCAGTGGACTACCAGTAAAATTGATACAAATTTGGGACACTTTGACCTGACCATGTTTTGCTTAAAAATGTTTTTCTTTAATTGCTGATGAGACGTTTTACACCACATACTGAACAAAATGTTATTACCATTTTATATGTGTTTGAATACATTTTGGTTTGACTGTATGTTATTCAGCAGATATAATGCCAGTTTGACAGCACAATGCCAATCTGCTGATGCAGTAAAGCTATGCTGTTTGAGTGATAAAAAATATTTTCATTGCATTACTTAATTTGTCTTCATTCAGTGTCTTTGTTGGGGTTGTTTAATGTTTTGTTGTTTAATTGTTTAATGACCATTGGGATTAAGGATTTATATTTTTGCACCATCCTTCACTTTGGTGCATACAGCATGACTGCCTGGATCTCTTTACTGCAGACACCACGTTAGCCTCCACAGCCGTGCAACCCAGCGGACTTTTCTACTGCAGCAGCAGCTTTTCAAGCAAAGGGGGGATACAGGTTTCTCAGGGTGACATATTTTTCGTGACAGGCTCCCTGGCAGAGTTGCATGGCTGCAGGCCCAGTCAGACTTCCCGTGGGGCATATTGGGATGGGTAAATTTCTCCCAGAGAGCTGTGATAGATCCCAGCACCTTAGAAATGCCTTGTGTCCCAGACACAGATAGATGCTCACAGTAGTGGAGGGAATTCCTTTCAGTGATTTGAATCTTTTGAATTCATTCACCAAAAGGATTCATTCAAAGGCTGTTTCTGCACCTTACTTTTAAGTCAACAGGTGGCACAAAGCAATTTTTTTTGTGTGTGTTATGAATGGGTCATTGAATCATTCATTCAACCAATTATTTTTACACAAAGTCATGAGTCAGTCAGTGAATGAATGATTTGACTGAATCACAGATCACTCATGAACACACGCACAGGCTCTCTCATGATACAGTGCTACTGTACTACAAAGATGGGGGAATTTACCACTGTGAAGATGGGCTTTTAATAAAACTTGGTTTTCTGTGCAGCCTGAAAACACGAAAAAAATGTGTGACTAGATACATGACTTGAGGAAAACAAAGAAAGGGGCTGTGGCATTCCCTTTTGCAAAAATAATTCTACACCCATGCAACTGATTTTGGCACCGCCCCTGTCAATCGAACTGTCTATGGGTGGGAATAGAAAAAATCGTAATTTTACGTGGAGCTGTCAAAAGTCTGCTGGATGATGCAAAATGGTGCGTCATCCAGCGGACTTTTGCTGACAAATAAACAGGAATATCTGGGCACAGGAATATCTGGGCGCAGCTAATACAGTCATGGCCAAAAGTGTTGGCACCCCTGAAATTTCTCACAGAAAAGTATTGCAATTACACGTTTTGCTCTATGCATGTTTATTTCCTTTGTGTGTATTGGAACAACACAAAAAAGACTGAGGAAAAAAAAGCAAATTTGACATAATTTCACACAAAACTACAAAAATGGTCCGAACAAAATTATTGGCACCCATAACTTTATATTTGGTTGCACACCTTTTGTAAAAAATAACTGAAATCAGTCGCTTCCTATAACCATCAATTAGATTAGATTAGATAGACTTTTATTATCCCGGAGGAATTTTGTCTTGGACACAGTACATTGCCTGCTGTTTAAAAACAGATAAATATACATATAGTACATTCATGACTATCACTCATACACACACACTACACACACGCATACATACCTGCTATACATACACAGACTACTATCAACCAAACAATTGCACACTGCCCTTCGAACTACACACCTAAAATTTTAATTAAAAACTGCATCACAGAGGTAACCCTCTTGCTTACTTATCATTTAGAGCTTTGATGGACAGGGGGACAAAGGAGTTCTTTAAGCGATTGAGCCTGCACTTGGGGACTCTAAAGTGTCTTCCTGAGGGAAGAAGCTGGTACTCAGGGTGGAGGATGTGAGTGGGGTCTGATATAATTTTTTGGGCCTGTCTGATGAGTGTTTCATCAAAGACAGCCTGGAGTGTGGGATGCTGCTGGACTCCCATGATTTTCATGGCTCTCTATGTTAGCCGTGTAATCTGGGCTTTCAGCTGTACACTGAGGTTGCCAAACCAAGCTGCGATGCCATACCCCAGAATGCTCACAATTTGAGCATGGTAAAAAAGAAACAACACTTTCTGGTTAACACCAAAAACCCTGAGCCTACGAAGAAAATGTAGTCGCTGTTGGACCCTAACACAGACATTTTTTTGCCTGTACACTCTATGTCAGTTTACTGTCAATGTAAATGCCCAAATATCTGTAAGAGTTAACCTGGGCTATATTCTGATCATTGATGACCATTGGTGGGTGGTGACCGATGGATTTGAGGTCAAACACCACCTCGACTGTTTTCTTAATGTTAAGCTTCTTACACCTCTCACCCGGAATTTTGGACCACTCTTCTTTTGCAAACTGCTCCAGGTCTCTCATATTGGAAGGGCGCCTTTTCCCAACAGCAATATTAAGATCTCTCCACATGTGTTCAATGGGATTTAGATCTGGACTCATTGCTGGCCACTTCAGAACTCTCCAGCGCTTTGTTGCCATCCATTTCTGGGTGCTTTTTGAAGTATGTTTGGGGTCATTGTCCTGCTGAAGACCCATGATCTCGGAAGCAAACACAGCTTTCTGATACTGGGCCCTACATTGTGACCCAAAATCCTTTGGTAATCCTCAGATTTCAGTGCCAGAGGCAGCAAAGCAACCCCGAAACATCTTTGAACCTCCACCATATTTGACTGTAGGTACTGTGTTCTGTTTTCTTTGTAGGCTTCATTACGTTTTCTGTAAACAGTAGAATGATGTGCTTTACCAAAAAGCTCTATATAGGTCTCATCTGTCCACAAGACGTTTTCCCAGAAGGATTTTGGCTTACTCACGTACATTTTGGCAAACTGTAGTCTTGCTTTTTTATGTCTCTGTGTCAGCAGTGGGGTCCTCCTGGGTCTCCTGCCATAGCGTTAAATTTCATTCAAATGTCGACGTATAGTTCGCGCTGACACTGATGCACCCTGAGCCTGCAGGACAGCTTGAATTTCTTTGGAACTTGTTTGGGGCTGCTTATCCACCATTCGGAGACTATCCTACGTTGCAACCTTTCATCAGTTTTTCTCTTCCATCCACTTCCAGGGAGATTAGCTACAATGCCATGGGTTGCACATTTCTTGATCATGTTGCGCACTGTAGACAAAGGAACATCTAGATCTCTGGAGATTGACTTGTAACCTTGAGATTGTTGATGTTTTTCCACAATTTTGCTTCTCAAGTCCTCAGACAGTTCTCTTCTCCTCTTTCTGTTGTCCATGCCTAGTGTGGAACACACAGAAAAGCAATGCAAAGACTGAGTCAACTTCTCTCCTTTTTATCTGATTTCAGGTGTGATTTTTATGTTGCCCACACCTGTTACTTGCCCCAGGTGAGTTTAAGGGAGCATCACATGCTTGAAACAAACTTATTTATCCACAATTTTGAAAGGGTGCCAATCATTTTGTCCGGCACATTTTTGGAGTTTTGTGTGAAATTATGTGAAATTCAGCTTTTTTTTTTCTTCTGTTTTTTTTTGTGTTGTTCCAATACACACAAAGGAAATAAACGTGTATAGCAAAACATGTAATTTCAATACTTTTCTGTGAGAAATACTTGGCCATGACTGTATATAGAAAGCTGAAACATTGTTAATTTACATATAATTCTGAAATTGCAGCAATAGAAAACTGGTTGAAAGTCAGCAGACTTATTTAAGTGCATAATAGTCTAATGTAAGTGATATATTAATGCTAGTGATGAACCAAAACATTTTTTTTTTTTTTTTTTTTTATCGAAACATTTTTCATCATGTTCTCAGGTAATAAATGATACCAGTCGTAGTAAAGTTCTTCTGCAAAGAGCTGCCTCTCGAAATTTCACATTCTGTGCACAAAACAGACACTGACGCAGTGTTTGACGCAGACACTGTTGCAATTGTTAAAATAAACTGCAATGGCCTGTACTGGTGTATATTGAGTCTGCAGAAAGTAATAGACAAATACTTCTAGGAATTATTAAATGTAACAAGTCACTTCACCTTCCTGTGATTTTTGAAACAACATCTGTAAGATGATAGCAGCCACAAGCTGGCCTTTATAATAGGAAACTCATTAACAGCTCAAATACTTTCTCCCTGTAAGCGAGGCACAAGAGCAGCCCATAGCGTGAGACATGTTCTGATAACAGAGACTAATTTATAGGAAACAGATTTGAATGCTGAGGAATCTCCAATGAGTCACTGCTGGAAGACTCTGTTTTGGGAATAGAGCGGGAACTCTGGAATTGCTTGCTGTAAGCTGAGAGAGACAGACAGAGTGGGAGAGAGCTGGCAGTGAGGACAGGACAGGACACGGATTGTCAACATCCACCCTTCCTTTGCATACGCCTCTAGGAAGGATTTGCAGTGACTTTTTCAAACGATTGGCAGTTAGCGCTTGGAAAGGCGGCTCAGGTCCAAGAGCAAATCACTCCCCTCTATTATTCCCAGAATCGGAAGTGTCCCCTTCCACATTACAAACAGGTACGGAAATGGACCTGTTAACTGCTTTGGATTATCCTTGTGAAAAGCATCTGGCGGTGAATGAAAGCTAATCAGGACCGGTTGTTTAGAGAAAGACGGTTGCTCTAATGGGTCTGAAGGTGGGCCAGCCCAAAGTGTTTGAGATGACGGCAGGATGGTGAGAAAGAAAATGCATACATGAGGTCATATGCGAGAACATCTGTATCTGATTGGTGTCTCTCTCTGAGGGCTCACGTTTTTACAGCATCACGTGCAGTGTGGACATTAGAATATCCTCAAATATTTATTGGTGTGTGTGGGCCAAATTTCACACTTCTGTCCCTCATGAATGCCTAATAGTCATGAATGTACATATATTTGAGTAAAAGTTGTTTTAGGTCTAGCATAGAACATACTCGCCTCTTTATATAAACCATCCATCCATCCATACATATATACATACATACCAAACTCATGTGGTGCAATCAACATATTCAACGATCAGGCATAACATTATGACAGGTGAGGTGAATAACACTGATAATCTCTTCATCACGGCACCTGTTAGTGGGTGGGATATATTAGGCAGCAAGTGAACATTCTGTTCTCAAAGTTTGTGTTAGAAGCAGGAAAAAGCATAAGGATTTGAGCGAGTTTGACAAGGGCCAAATTGTGATGGCTAGACGACATCAAAATCTCCAAAACTGCAGCTTTTGTGGGGTGTTCTGCAGTGGTCAATATCTATCAAAAGGGGTCCAAGAAAGGAACAGTGGTGAACCGGCAAACTGATGCACGTGGGGAACGAAGGCTGGCCCATGTGTTCCAATCAAACAGACAAGCTACTTTAGCTCAAATTGCTCAATAAGTTAATGCTGGTTCTGATAGAAAGGTTTCAGAATACAGTGCATCGCAGTTTGTTGCGTATGGGGCTACATAGCCGCAG
The DNA here is from genome assembly GCA_023566225.1 of Romanogobio albipinnatus. NCBI lineage: Eukaryota > Metazoa > Chordata > Actinopteri > Cypriniformes > Gobionidae > Romanogobio > Romanogobio albipinnatus. The sequence goes on along the minus strand of CM042250.1, from coordinate 29,562,857 downwards.
ACCAGTCAGGGTGCCCATGCTGACCCCTGTCCACCACCGAAAGCACCAACAGTGGGCACGTGAGCATCAGAACTGGACCACGGAGCAGTGGAAGAAGGTGGCCTGATCTGATGAATCACGTTTTCTTTTATATAGTGTGGATGACCTGGTGCGTGTGCGTCGTTTACCTAGGGAGCACATGGCACCAGGATGCACTATGGGAAGAAGGCAAGTCGATGGAGGTAGTGTGATGCTTTGGGCAATGTTCTGCTGGGAAACCTTTGGTCCTGCGATCCGTGTAGATGTTACTTTGACACGTATCACCTACCTAAGCATTATTGCACACCATGTACACCTTTCATGGAAACGGTATTCCCTGGTGGCTGTGGGCTCTTTCAACAGGATAATGCCCCCTCCAAAAAGCAAAAATGGTTCAGGAATGATTTGAGGAGCACAACAACATGTTTGAGATGTTGACTGAGATCTGGGGAATTTGGAGGCCCAAATCCAATCGAGCTGGGATGTGATGAACAAACAAGTCCAATCCTTGGAGGCCCCACTTTGCAACTTACAGGACTTAAAGGATCTGCAGCTAACATCTTGGTGCCAGATAACCCAGCACACATTCAGGGGTCTAGTGGAGTCATGTCTCGACGGGTCAGGGCTGTTTTGGCAGCAAAAGACAATATAATAACACAATATTAATATTAAATATCATAATGTTATGCCTGATCGGTGTAGAAACATGCAGAAAAAAAACGGAAATAGTATTGTATAGAGGAAGTCCTCAGAAATTCATGAATGTTGGTCTCTTAAAATATCAAATAATTAGACTTTTTTCTTTTACAATTCACAGTGAAATTGTAGAAAAAGGAAAATATGCTGTGATCTAACTTGATGGTTACACCACAATATTATCATTATATTTTCTTTAAAACGGCTTACAATTTTTTAAAACCCTGTGAAACCGACTTGAATACAAGACTAATTTCGATGAACTTGGCACCTGTACTTTAAACTAGATTTTTTCTCCCTTTATTGCGAACACTTTTTTGTCATTTGCCACACAATTACATATCTTGCATACTCTATGCGATATGTGTGTGTGAATACACATTGTCTGTGCTACACAATATGGGTTTAGAGGTTTATTCGGTATAATAGGATTTTAAATAAACAGCCATTTCTAGTAACAGGCTCCGCTTTGTTATGTGGCTGATAGTTGCAGCCCGAGCCAGAGAAGGCAGCTGTCATATCTGTGCAAACATTGAGTTCGGAAATGGAGAATTATGTCACTGGAATGGCAAGCTTGTGTGAGGGGAACCGGCAGGCAGGCAGGCAGGCCTGTTTTCCCATGAGTCCACTGCTGCCAGTAGAGAGTTACTGAGCTGTTATGAGAGACTGAAGCTAAATCTTACCTTATGTTTTGGGCACTTGCTTCTGTCTGTTATGTCTGTTTTTCTTTGACACTCTTGAATACTTTCTCTCATTATGTGTCTCATCTCCTCCATTAATCTGCTGTATGTCCTTTCCACATGATGATTTTCAATTTTTGACATGATTTTCATGCCATTCATGGTCTCTGGACCCCCTGGTGGACACGCTAATTTTCTCTTACCACACGCACAGCCTCAAGTTAAGCCATATGTGACACAGTTCTTTGTTCTGAGGTTTTATGCCTGAAGCAACCTGAATTTGCAGCTTTTCACAGTCTCAGCTCAAGTTAATAATGTCCTTAAAGGCCCTATCAAAACCCAGTAAGATGTGTTTTGGTCGATCGGATCATCACGAGTAGACGAGGGAGACGCATACCCGTTTACACCTGGTGTTTTAATCCTGGTGTTTTAATCTCTTTTGTCCACTTTCGATCACTTCTGTCCTGATTTCTTCGAGTGGAGGGTCTATGGGTGGGTATATGTATGGATTTTTTCAGATCTTTCAATCTAATGGACAAAATAGGCTTGTGCAATTTACATATGAACCCACTCGAAGACGACGAAAAAACATACGGAGAGCAGCAGCTTTCATTTCTGCTCTGATAGCTGCAACGCCGAGTGCATGTTAGAAATCTGGAATAGTGAGGGAACATTGTGCTTGGTTCGTTTGTCTTCTTAAAACCAAACTTGGGTCTTCGGCCGACAAATTTTAAATACTGTCTTTCTAGCGCACTTCCCATAATGTTTACTCATTAGGTCAATAAGCGGAGAGAAGGCAGTCTTTTGTGGCTATTCAAGTGCGTTTTCTACCTCTGGAGGGGTAGTTCAAAATGTTTTAGACCCTGTTTACACCTGTATTTAGGCTGCGTGTCCACCAATGGACACCAATGTTTTCATCTGGCTGAAAACGTCTTGCTGTGAGCGCTTGAGAGCGGTTTGGCAGCGCAGCGTTTTTTTTCAGTTAAGACTCTTTGCTTGTTATGATACGGAATATCCGCAGAAGTGTTACTAGTATCTCATTTCACAGATAGTTTGTTTCTGTATTGATTCTATATAAAAATGTTGATACAAAGTATTCAAAGTACACTTGTTTTAAATCTGTTTAAATCTGTTTATTATGAATCTGTTGACATTGTACAAGCAGAATGTGGTGGTTGGATGGTGTTGTATTTGTCCCGTCCCTCCTCCCCTGTGATTGGACGGCTGGGTAAAAAGTGACAGTGATAAGCACTGCGTTTTACTCAAAGTTGAACATTCTTCAACTCTTGTTGACCAGTTAAAAACGCTGAGCGCTCAGTTACACTCATTCCGTTGTAAAAGTGCGACGCTCCCATTGAAAATAATTGGAAAAAATACGCCAGCCGTGTGAAAAAACGCTTTGGTGAACACACAGCCTTAGTGTCATCCACTTGTGATCCGATCGACCAAAACGCATTTTAATACCAGGTGTAAAAAGTACGTTTCGAATAGTTCCACAATTCCAAAATTCTTTTCCACCCTCATGTTGTTCCAAATTCATACAACTTTCTTTTTTTTGTGTTGAACACAAAAAGATACATTTTATGAAATTGCAGTGTATAGAAGACAAAGCTTTCAGTTTCCAAAAAAAACTGTGCTATAAAAGTGGTAGTGCAGCCAGAGAATTGGTACAAAACGGACAGAATTTATATCAGTATTCAGTGAAAGTATTCTGATATTCACCATAGCTCTGGTTTTTGTTTGAGAATTAATCTGAGTAGAACCTTCTCATGAGAGTAGAAGTAGAGATGTTCGATTTGTAAAGCATGGTGTTAGCCAAGCCAAGCTCATGGGTTCAATTCCCAGGAAATGCATGTGCTAATAAAATATAGCTTGAACACTTTAAAGGGATAGTTCACAAAAAATGAAAATGATCTCATCATTTAATCACTCTCATGCCATCCCAGATGTATGACTTTCATTCTTCAGATGAACACAGAGATTTTTAGCTAATCAGAGCGATCCCTCTCAAACTCTGATACAACATACTGAATCTGAATCTGGGCAGACTGCAAAAAACTCAAAAACTAGCCCAACAGACGTTCACCATAAGAAAGTCACATCTGGAGTGGCATGAATGTGATTTTTTGTGAACTATCATCCTTTTTTATTTGCTTTGGCTAGAAGTGCCTTGTAAATGCATAAATGTAAATTAATTATGAATGATTATTTTGAATCTGCTCTTTTCAGTGTGTTAGTTGATCCGGTTCCATCACACAGTTGTTTCATTTTAGCAGCATATGTGTTTTTTGACTATGCTTCTGTTTAACAAACTATATACTGTACTATATACTAGTAGTAGTTATAGAGTTTAAGGTAGGGACACACCAAACCGACGCCAAAGAACTAGCGCTGATGAAAGCCGATGAAAGTGTTGTCGCTTTGCGACGCCTGCGACGAATAGCGTTTTGTCTATATTCGTCATTCAAAAAGGGAAAGCAAAAATTTACAGGAAGACTGCAGGTGTACAAACCATAAAAAAGAGCACTTGCTTGCCGTTCGTTTTTAATATCAATCATACTGATCAGATCACATTCTTTATTCCAGTCGGCTCATGGTTATTATGAAAATATTTGTGCATCAGGTAAGATGACGTAAAATTAGAACAGCCTTCTCTCTGTGCCGTTGTGACTTCTTTGCGTGCTTTCATCACTTTTGCTCTTATTCTGGTGCACTCACTCGTCTGCTAAATGGAACAGCCAATCAGAGATCTCTCTCTCACCGATGGCCCAGCAATGATTCTACATGTTGAATTGGCCAAAAAAAACCCCACTCACAGCGTCTGACTAGAGCCAGTGGAACACACCGAAAAAACTAAGTCAGCCTATTAAAAAACGGCACAACCTTTCCCACATAGCTTGTTGTGTCCCTGGCATTAAAGCTGCTTTTGCCATAGTAGTGGGGTCTTCTTTTTTCTGTTTACGGATGTGGCGTAACCACGCAAAGATAAATTACCTCAAACTGATGTTTTATGTATTGCTCAATAACTGATTTTTGTTTTCTTTTTTAACCACAAGAAAAGTTATATATACTGCAGCTTTAACTTGTATTGAAATTGGAACATTCTTTTAATGAAAGTGAAGTATGTGTTTGTTACAGGGTGATATTCTAAAGAAGAAAATTCACTTTTTGACCTCCGACTGCATCTGTCATTTTTGACCGTAATCAAAACTCTGCTGCCAAACTGGCTTTCGGCCTTCTGAAATGTGTTCAAATCTCTTCCTAGAGCTGCCAAATTAATACTCATGAACCTGTTCTTGGTCTATAGCGCAGCCAGGAAAGCTGCACCTCCATCCAACCACATGCCTTTAGCCAGACCTCTGCGGTCATGTGTTCTCCCATCCTTGTGGAAATACTCCAAAGCTAGATATAATTAAATTTGTTATAAATAAAAAAGAATAATATATTAAAATATAAATTGAAAGTAAATATAATATAAAATCATTGTATTATATCTTTTTTAATATATATTTTTTATATATATTATCTCCTTCCACAACATATTCTTATTCTTTGCATGGATACAAGATATGGTATATTTTCGCTATACAAATTTACAGGTCAGAGTTTATAAACTTAAATTAGTTACAAAGCAAAAGACGTATCTTTTTCATCGAGATGAATTGGAAAACGTGTCCCCAATCAACCTGAATTCACCCTATGCTTTTGTTTCCACTGTCCTTATTCGCATGTGTTTTAATGGAAATTAATAGAAGTCTGCTTTGACCGCACATTCACCCGTGGTAAAATCACCGTAATGCGTTTCAAAATATGCCTTGATCTGCGGTTCTTAGTGGTGTTGTGTTTCCATTGGTGTTTTTTGGCTTCATTTTGGTTCTTGATTTATATCTTTTTGTACCTATCAGCTGACACGACACATTATATACATAACCTTTGGTCCTTCCACTCTTTCCACCAATAACAGTAATGCTGTGAGTGACGGCTGTTTTGGCTTCTGTATCAGAGTCTGAAATGTGTTGGAGATTCTTCTTCATCAAGATTCATCAAAACAGCTTGTTGCACAGTGGAGCAAGGCTTATTTGAGTTGGCAGACTGATGGCAGCAAGCAGAAGAAAAAACGTACGACTTCCCGTTTCTACTGAATTACATCCAGCTCGCTGCTTCTAGGTATTGAAATTCTATCAGTAAGCTGCTCGTTTTTACAGTCATGGTTTCTGTTCGAGTGTGTGTTCTGCTCAACCTCAAAGTCCATATACAGGTCAACCTGTACACTCTTGCTTTTTGTTTTAGCTACTTTGTCATTAATCTCCCTTTTCTTTCTCTTTTATTATTTCCTTTTATTTCTCACGCTCTGTTTTATTTCTTTCACTCATTCTCTTTCTACTCTGGAAAGAGCCTTTCAGCAAGGTTAGGGTTTTTTAAAGGGAAAGCCACACAGCTAGATCTACACCAAAGCAAAACGGACAATTAACTTTTTTATTTAATCATAAATAATACTGTATTCGACATATTCCGTAATGATCCGTGATATTTTGTGCTTAAGTTATTATTATTATTATTTTGTCTTTCCATTTTATCAGATGCTGCATTTTTATTTTTTGCTCTGAAGTTCACATTCTGCTCATTTCAGCAGCTTAAAGAAAATGAGAATATGCTGTTCAGATGGTGGTTCGACAGTATTTCTCAAGCGTGTGATACAAAGTTAATGTACCAATGCGCATAATAGATTTAGACTTAAAAATGGGGTTGGAAAGTCTCAAAGGATTCTCAGCAAACTCAGTCAAAGCTCTAAACTCACCACACTGCACCATGTACATTTATGCGTTTTAAGGTACTTTTACATGTTGTGACTCTCTTATGTATGAACACTTTACATAAACACAAGAAGAGGTATGGCACATGCAAGCAGAGTTTTGTATTTCATGTTGCATGTAAGTGATAGCTATTAAATAACAGTAAGGCTAAATTCCTTTTGATTGGTTGTGAATAAAATCACCTAGTCATATTTAGCTTTATTCAATGGTAAAAGAAAAGTCTGGCGACAGCATTTTATCCACATATTAAAACAGTATCATCTTGATTGTTATTGTCCATGTTCAGTAATAATTGAAATAGGCTGATGGCTACACCACACTGTCCTGGGAAATTCTCATTGGCACACTGCCCAATGATGTTCAGTCCCTACTGTCTTATATTTTCTAGGAGAAATCTGACCTCATAAAAATGAATTTATGGTGGATTAGTTTCAGGACTCCAGAATAGACAGAAAAACACAGCAAATCATAATACAGATGGTTAGTTATTTAAGTACAGTATAGCACAGCTCTAGTGATAGGTAGTATTACTGTATGAAATGTAGAACATTTTATTTGTATGTATTAATATAGTTTATTACAGGTATTTTTCATTGCAGGTCCAGTTTTAATGTGAATACAAAATCTTATTTTGTCATATTTGTGACGCATTGTGTCCTGATCCGTTCCCTCAACTCTCCTGTCTCTTTCTACCGCCTTATAAATACAATTCTAAAAAGCACAGAATGGAATTGTGACATTCATCAGAAGGAGTGATAATGTGTCTATCTCTCCAGATATTATACATTTTTCCCCCCAGTGGATTATAAACTTTAGTACTTCAGCCTACTTTCTTTCCAGGAAATCTAAAACTGTTTCTGTTTGATTATTTTAGTAATTTAATTTAAGTACTAATTAGGGGTCCAAGAACCAAAGCTGCTGGAATCATTTGTGTTTGTTCTGATGTTCTTCTTCTTCCTCTTTATGTATTTATTTGTTGCTTTAAAAGATCTTGGGTGTCAGTCCATAAATCCCAAAGATCCCAAACTCAGTATCTCAGTAATTTTCATAGAAACAAGCCCATTTTTTTTTTTTAATGGGTGACTGTTAATGACTCAGTGGACATCTATCCTAAAACTATATGAAACTTCTTACACTTAGACATCAGAGGATGCAAGAGTTTGATCAAGAAAGTTTAGAACAGATCTTGCGAGTGCTATCTTGAACGTTACAATATTCTAAGCATACATGCCACATTTCTCCAATTTTATGGAACTAGGGGGCGCTATAACTTAAGGAAATCCTCAAAACTGTGCAACTGTGATCAAAGAACTTAATCCACAACAATTGCATCCACATGATCAGTTTTTTACAATTTTGTAAACTCCAATCTGCTTTGGACACAAGTTGTTGCCGCTTGTGGCTATATTTGTGTGGTAATCATACAGAAGTTGGCAAACATTGATCTACTAATACAATTGTTAAGGCCTCAGATGGTGTGCGGTGTAGCCACAGCTACCAGCACACACGCAAACCACACATTTCTGGCCACTATAAAAAATCCCACATGCATACATACCACTAAACGACGACAGGAGATTACTTTCACATATCGCCTGCTGCTCTCTTTCTGTGTATCACTCTTTCACCGTAGGATCATGCACTAAGACTGTTTTTAATGTTTTCTTGCATTTGAAAGTCTTGGAAGTAATTTCAAATGATGTTGTGTATTTCAGAGATCATTGATGACCTTGCTCAGCTTGTGGACAAGACGGACGGCCGCATCAAAAACGAGACGCACAGAGTGAAGCTGTTGGACTCCAAATCCACTTCATGTGGTGAGTTTTCTGCCACTGTAGCCCTAGTTTTATGTACTCGGCATCAAAAGCCCAGCAACAATAAGCCTGTCCATCGTTCAGATTTACGGCCATCTCTCTCTCTGTCCCTTTTCTCTTTCCTACTGCATCTAGAGCAGTCTTCAGAACTCACAGGATTAAAGCCCACTGCCTGTAAATGGCAAAGTCAGATCTGCACATTATGATCGGTCTCAGTGCTGTGAGCTCGTACAGGGCCATCTGCATGTGATCTGTGAGTTTGTTATTGGAGCGGCAGTAAAGGTGAGATCAGGCTGAGACATTTAGAGAGGTCATTTACACAGATTTCTGGAAAGTTCTGCAAGACATTATTTTACATCTGTATACTTCAGAGTGCTTTGGTCTAATTTAGTCTGTTTGTGTTTTAGAGATTACAATTTCTATCATTATTTACTCTCCCTCTTGTTGTTTCAAACTTGTGTGACTGACTTTTTTTCCGTGGAACACAAATGATGAGTTTTTGAAGAACTTCATGAGTGCTCTTTTCAATATAATGCTGCCTAGGGCTGTCCAACTCCAACATGACATTAAAGCATCATTAATTTGCACCATTAATTCATTTCCATTTGATAGCCTTAAAGTCAGCATGAAATATAAATTCACCCTACCTATTTCAATGCATGTTATTTACTGTGAACAATTCATCCTTGAATGTTTCATTTGCATCAAAATGTCATAACTTGATCTTTCAGTGAAATGGCAGACTTCCCTCTGGTGACATATTTCAGACTTTTCCAATCATTTTGCCTGCAAAAACAATCAAAGAATAGAACCAATACTCCACCCCACATTATTTTATTTTCAGTAATTTGTTTCCATTTCCATTTATTCATTTAGCAGACGCTTTTATCCAAAGCGACTTTTAAATGAGGAATACAAGCGATTTATCATAAAGAGGCAATAAACACTCCAGAAGTGTTTTAGACATTGGTTTGAATAGTACAAGCTAGATCAGGGAGAGACTAAAGAATAGTGAAAGCATAAGGGAAGATTTTTTCAGCATGATGCAGTTTAGTGCTGACGGAAGAAATTCGTTTTCAGCTGATTCTTGAGTATTGTCAGGGATTCGCGTTCCAGATAGAGATGGGAAGATCATTCCTCCAGCGAAGAACAGTGAACAAAAACGGTATGGAAAGTGATTTTGCGCCTCTCTGTGAAGGTACCACGAGGCATCTCTCACTTACCTCAGGCTTCTGGAGGTGATGTAGACTTCGGGTGGAGGTAGGAAGGTGCAGAGGTTGTAGCTGTTCTATATGCAAGCATCTTGAACTGTTCAACTTGATGCAAGCTGTAATTGGTGGCTAGTGCTGAGAGATAAACAGAGGTGTGACGGGGGCTCTCTTGGGCTCATTGAAGACCAGTCGTGCTGCTGCGTTCTGAATCAGAGATTCAACCACTTGTAGAGGTTTAATTCCACAACATGGAAGTCCAGCCAAAAGAGCATTGCAATTGTCCAGTCTAGAAATGACAAGGACCTAGACAAGAAGTTGTGCAGCATGCTCAGTTAGGAAGGGCCTGATCTTCCTGATGTTGTGCAGTGCAAACCTGCATGACCGTGCTGTCCTTGCAATGTGGTCTTTGAATGTCAACTGGTCGTCAAAGATTACCCCTAGAAGAAGAGAAGCTCTATCTTTCCTAGGTTGAGTTGTAGGTGATGTTCTTTCATCCATGCCGAGATGTCTGCCTGGCACTCTGGCATCTGTGAAGCTACTGTTGGATCATCTGGTCGAAATGAAAAGTAGAGTAGTGTGTCATCAGCACAGAAACTGTAGTACAAACCATATGCCTGTATAATGGGTCCCAGTGAGGTAGTTTAAATGGAGAAGAGGACCAAGAACTGATCCCCGAGGAACTTCCCTGACCAGTTGATGTACTTTGGATACAGCAAAGAAACAGCAATTTCTAATTTGTGAACAAATTGTTCTTTTGAGAAAGAAGTTTTCAATTAACTGGTTGATCCAGATATCACATGGCTTCAGAAGTCTTTAAATATAGTATGATTCTTTTATTTTACTTTTTTATAAAGTAATTCCACGGAAGAGAACGTCCAGTTCAGTATTTAAATTATGTGTTTAGAACTACATTGGAGCTGAGTTAATGATGACAGAAATTTCATTTATGGGTGAACTATTCCTTTAATTGCATTTTCTGTGATGTGATCAATGACTACAGCCTCTCAGATTTCTCAAGTTTTGTGCAGGCCAACCATGTCTGGAGCACTTAAATCATTTCACATGTGGTAAATGTTGAAGCATGTCTGCATACTCAAGCAGCAGACACAAAGTATCTGTCTTCATTAAGCTCTTCATTAAAGGAATTCTTCACCCAAAAATCCTTTCATTATTTACTCACCCTCATGTATGAATTTCAGCAGTGAAAACCGTGAAAAGCCGCCCTTTTTTTATGCAGTGAAAGTGGACGGTGATCAGGGGCTGTCACACCTGGTGCAACACATCTGGACATGACATATCTGTGCAAACTTTGGATGTTCTTTGAATAACTCAAATGTTAGTCTGTTCCTCACACAAGAATATCATATGACTTCAAAAGACTTTCTGAACATACTGTAGCTGTTTGCACTACTATTTTTTGTTCATTTTTCCTTTTTCTTTTTGGATCTCGACAGCCCCTCTTCAGTTCTACAATATGCGGCAGTTGTGGCCTACTGGTTAGAGAGTCAGACTGGTAACCCGAAGGTTGTGGGTCCAATTCTCAATACCGTCAGGAAATGACTGAGGTGCCCTTGAGCAAGGCACCAAACCCCCAATCGCTCTCCGGGCGCCACAGCAAAAATGGCTGCCCATTGCTCCGGGTGTGTGTTCACGGTTTGCAGTGTGTGTGTGTGTGTGTGTGTGTGTGTGTGTGTGTGTGTGTGTGTGTGTTCACTGTGCACTTACTTGGATGGAAACTTAAATGCAGAGGAAAAAATTCTCTGTAATTCTCTGATGTCTAAGTATGGTTTACCATACTTGGCCTTCACATGTCAACTTTCACATTCAGTTTCAATATTGTAAATTGTAAAATATTGTACAGTATGGAAAGAGCTTAAACATTCTGCTAAAGATCTCATTCTTCTGCTGAAGAAAGTAGGTCATATCTCTTCTCCTGTTTTGTTCCATGGAAGAGAGCAAGTCATAAGGGTTTGAAATAACAAAATGTTGAGTAAATGTTGGCATATTTTCTAACTTACTGTGTCTGGTGATGAAAGATGTTCAACCAATCTGCTCTCACTACAAACCTTTTTTCACACTTGACAAAAAAAAACTAAATTGTGGGGTGAGCTGTTGCTTTAAGAGAGCTGACTTGCCAGTAGAACTACTATTTACAGGGCTTTTCGCTATCTCAAGTTACATCAAGACATTATTTATTAAATAAGCTCCTCGTAGAAGACGTGGAATTGATCGTGAATTCATTTTTATTAACCATGATCATGTGCAGGGTGTGAATAGTAAAACTGATCATTTTTCTATAGCGAGAGCCAGTTTGACTACACCACTTCTGCTTGCCCTATAAAGATCCGTCTTGAATTTCTCTGGGAAATAAATGCATTGCTGCGCTTTGTTCCTGCTTCTTATAATTCCATTTGTTTGTCCAGAGGACTCTACAGACTAAAGTTTGTTTGCAGATCCCAGAGCTGGAGGCCAGAGTCGCAGAGTTTTGCATTGATTCTCTTTCTCGCTCCTTTATTTCTCTCTCCCGCGTCTGCATTTAACACCTAACCATATTCATGTATTCAGTAAAGGGGGGTGAAGAGGGGTTGATGAATGGAAAAATTCCTCACTGCCTTGTCGCCCGTACCCCACTTCTGTTTTGTTATCACTTCACTCCTCACGTTTCCCAACTTTGTTTGATACTTGTCATTGTCTCGTAGAAAGAAATTGCTGAAAATATAACATGCCACAACACTTTCAAGTGTGTAATAAATGTAATTTATTCATGTGATTGCAAAGCTGAATTTTCAGCAGCCATTACTCCAGTCACACGATCCCTCATAAATCATTGTAATACGTATATATATATATATATATATATATATATATATATATATATATATATATATATATATATATATATATATATATATATATAATTGTATATCATGTATCATAAATCATTGTACCTTAATATTTTTGTTAAGGATTGAAAACAGTATAGATGTCTTTACTGTCCTTTTTGATCAATTAAATGCATCCTTGCTGAACAAAAGTATTAATTTCTTTAAATAAAATTCAAATTCTTAACTGTGAATAGATAGATATAGATCATTTGATTGCCGTTTAGAATACAACCATCTTTACGTCAAAAATGTGAACTTTAGTGCTGCAGTCAAATGCTAAATTAAAAGCCTAATGTGTCATCATATTGGAATGTATGAAGTCTGTTATTCCATTCATGTAATTCGTTTTTAATTTGTTTACATTCTACAACCAAATACTTTACATCCATCCTCTTTGAAAAAATGAAAGAGAAAAAAAGGACTATTAGGAACAACATTGACAGGCAGATGAAAATCATCTGTTCGGAAAATGATAAATTTCAGGCCCATCTTTTGTTTTGTTTTGAATCTTTTAGCCCCTGACTATGACAAGTTGAAGTTTAGAGTTTTGCAGGTCTCTTTCTCCCTCGACTTTGATTTTAAATAAATAAAGGACACTTGGGAAGAATGTGTGTCCTTTGTTCTGCCCCTGGGTGGCCTCACAGGTCTTCTGCCCTCTGTGCACACTAATCTATTTGTCTAGCAAATATTATTGTTGTCATTGGGGCAGCGTGATTGGGTTACAGAGCTTATTTGATTGCTTATAGGACTGTGACAGTTTCTCAGAGGTGAAAAAGAGGAGCAAACAGACGAGCCTGGGTGTGAAGCTCACTTTAAAGCATAGAAGTCTCACAGTGTGAATGAGTGTTTGTTTTACACTCTTCTCTTTAGGCTGATTTAAATATGAATGATATTTCGGTACTTGGCGTTTTATAAAGAAAAGATAATGTTCACTTGGATGTTAAATGATTTTCTACAGCTTTACCAGTTCAGTGGAGATTAATGGACTATATTTTCAGTTTCTGTTAAATAAATCTGTCATTTTCCAGTGGGATGGGGTCTGTTCACTAAAATAGTTCCTAGTCACATTAAAAAAAATTGCCGGCTGTGTGGCGTTATTTCCTAACTCATGCTCTGCCCGCAGCAGGCTTTGGTATTTCATAATACCAGCGTAAGTTAGTTGAGCAAGGCTTCCTTTTACCCTGTGCTTCAGTGCCGGCCAGCTGGCGCTATGATCTCCATTGGGAACGCACAGCCACCGAGCCAAACTATGAGAGAAATGTAAACTAAAGTACTGAATCAGGCTGCAAATACAGTACCAGCCAGTGTCCACGACGAACAGCGTATTTGTCAAAAATCCTGTCTGATTAGCCGAGATAAGCATGTTTTAAAATTACGTGACATATGATGGCATGTCTACTCTGTTATAGAGTTTGCACAAACAAATGAAGCTCTGAAGTTAGACACGCTTGAGACAAACATATTCAGATGTGTATGTTAAAAGTGTGACCTTGGAAATGTTTCTATGGTGATTTTAGAGAGAGAGCGAAAAAAGGATAGTTTTAGTTTTAAAGGATATATTTTATTAGCTGTAATTTTTTATTGTCTTTTTTTTACCTAAGATATTAAAATTAAACAATTTAAAATATATATATATAGGAAAGGATAATTTTATTTAACAAGTTTAAAATTAATTGTGTTAACATTTTAAGTGTTAAAATCAGTAAAATTAAACTTTTTTTTTTACACTTTTTTTCCATGTCAACACACATTTCCAGTGAATTTGGAATTTATGCACAGTATTATTTTAATGTTTAATAACAAAAACTTGCTGTCCCTAATATGTAATTTCTGTCACTACCATCATGCCAAATGGTTTTGAAAACTTTTTTTTGTGTGTGTGTGTGGGTGTGTGTGTGTGTGTGTGTGTGTGTGTGTGTGTGTGTGTGTGTGTGTGTGTGTGTGTGTGTGTGTGTGTGTGTGTGTGTGTGTGTGTGTGTGTGTGTGTGTGTGTGTGTGTGTGTGTGTGTGTGTGTGTGTGTGTGTGTGTGTGTGTGAAAAATAAAAATAAAATATTTGTATTTATTTTTATTGTAGTAATTGGCCATTTGAAGATCAGAAATGTAATTAATTTCATTTTAAGATGTTTCATTATAATCTGGGGAGTAACTACTGTATATTAGGAGTTATAAATATTTGTACATATTAATTCAGAAATAATTTAGCTTTATTGTTGTAAATTCAAACGATTGGCCAAATTTGGATCTAATTCTAATAGGATCTAGTTTTGTCTAGTCTAAATATTGAATGTCCAACAAAAAAGTGAGAAATATCATGATATTTTATCACAGACAATATCAAATTCCACATCATACAATGTATACAAAATCCACTTGAAGAAAAGATTTTAAGACCCAGTAAATATTTTATCATAGATGGAAAAATAGTTTTTTTAAGATTTTAAAAAGTTCTGCCTTAAATATAATGACAGCTAAGCCAGTTAACCGAAAAGCCTTTAATAACGTATCCTGTATATGCAAAGGCCTGGTAATGAAAAGCACTAAAGTGTGTAATTTTATTAAATCAATGCGCTAGTAGAACACACATTCAATATATAATTAATGCATTAATATTAAAAATGTTAAAACTTCAAAACTTTGATTAATCCACTAAGTAGTTCAAGCCTAACCTTATGTCCAGTCACAGTTGAGGATTTATTGGCATTTCGCAACTTCAAACGTGGTTCATTTAATCAGAAAGAGTCAGAACTATCAGTTTTGTAATAGCTGATCTACAACACATGTAAGAATGTTCTGGTTGATGTAAGTGACTCACAGGAGATGAGACATCCTCTCCGACACCTTCCTGGAATTCCTCTAGTGACACAGAGTATATGAGAAATTTGACTATCAGAAGGATTAATGAAAGGCAGATGCATCGTTGAAAGTTTCACCACACTTTGTTTGTCATTCTCGCCCTCAGTTAGTGTTGATCTTGAGTTTGAATTATACACGGGGCTAAGAGCCCCATCTAGGAGTCATTACTGTGTTTATTTGAATGAGTAATACATGAAAAATGCAAATAATGACTGAAATAAAATGAATAAACCATTAAAATTATAGTTAGGAATTGAAGTGTTTCAAGAAGTCAAAAACTACAATTTTAGTCGCAGAGGATAAATAACAGATTTCTATTTGCGGTGCTGCTGGTACGGATGCACATGTGCTAAAGATCAGTCATGTTTTTGCTTGGCAAATGATGAATTTAAATGTGCACATGCTCAACGATAGGGCATCTTCTACTCAAAAAGTGTTGGTTCATTCAGATGTTTTGTGTGTTTTTGAATCAGGGATGTGGGTGGTGATTGTTCTTCTCCTCATCGCCATCATTGTCGTGGCCACTTGGCATTAGTAATGAAGAGGATGTTTCTGAAGAGAAGACGGCACAGATACGGACCACAGAGACTAAAAAAAAAGTGTTTGGGGGTTAACGAGGGATACACGCAGCTTCCGGGCAGGCTGTATATGTAAACACATCCCTCCAGACCCCTCTCCTATCAACTTCTGCATTTATGAAAGTAATGGAACCCACGACTGGGTTAAAGCCAAGGAATGGACCACTATGAAGAACTGAAATTCTTAGCTCCTCAGATAGTGATCAAAGTAGGATTCGGAATGGAAAGAAAAATAGAAAAGAGCTTTGAAAGTTTTTGAATATTGTTATGAATATAACCATGAGCTTGAGATGCTCCAAGGGGGGAAAACCTATTTAAATTCTATGTTTGGCAGTGAAGAAAATGATCCGTATCCTTCATGTAAACAAGGTCTGCGAGTCACAATGCAATACAGAATCTTGGGTTAAAATATAAAAGCTCTGAACTTCTCTTTCATTGTCCATTCTAATACATTACAGTTCAGATTCTATTTTTTAAGTAAAAAATCAAATAAATGTGATTTTTCTCAAAACTTTACTGTATTTTTTTTTCCTGGAAAATGTGACTGTTAGAAATTCTAATAAATATTGTTAACAGAACCTGGTCTCAACTGTTTCATTGGTCAAATCTTAAAATTGTAATTGTTGCAAATATGTACCAGTCAAACGTTTTTGGACGATAAGATGTTTGAATGTTTCTAAAAGAAGTCTCTTCTGCTCACCAAGGCTGCATTTATTTTATTAAAAATTAGTGCTGGGCAATCGCATTCAAAATAAGTTTGTGTTTACATAATATATGTGTGTGTACTGTGTATTATTATTTTATATATATAAATACACACTCCTTCATGTATACATTTAAGAAATATTTGCATGTATATACTGAATATTTATATATTTATATAATCATATTTATATAATTTATCTTGGGTGTGTGTATTTATATATACAAAATAATAATACACAGTACACATATATTATGTAAACACAAACTTTTATTTTGGATGCGATTAATCAAAATATTGTGAAATATTATTAAAATAACTGTTTTCTATTTTAATATATTTTAAAAATGTAATTTATTTCTGTGATCATTACTCTAGTCTTCAGTGTCGCATGATCCTTCAGAAATCATTCTAATATGATGATTTGCTTCTCAAGAAACATTTATGATTATGTTGTGAACATTTTTTTAGGATTCTTTGATGAGTAGAAAGTTCAAAAGAACTTTATATTTCAGATAAATGCTGTATTTTTTTTACTTTCTATTCAAGTCAAGTCAAATACTTATTTATATAGCGCTTTTAACAATGCAGATTGTTTCAAAACAGCTTTACAGTGTTAAAAAGGAAAATAATGCAACATAATTTTATTCAGCCGTATAGCCATTCCGGAGAAAACTGTTATGTCATCAGTTCATTTCAATTATCATACAGTGACAGTGTGGGCTTTAGATCAGTAATTAGATCAGTAATTTAGTTTATATGGTTAATTTAGTTTAAAGATCCCGTTCTTCGTGTTTTTTTTTGAAGCTTTGATTGTGTTTACAGTGTGCAATATAACATGTGTTCATGTTTCGCGTGTAAAAAAACACAGTATTTTTCACACAATTTACTTATCTGTATACCGCTGTTTTCACTGTCCTAAAAACGGGCTGATGACTTCCTTTATTCTATGAAGTCCCTCCTTCAGAAATACGTAACGAGTTCTGATTGTGCCAGCGGTTCCTGTGTTGTGATTCGACAGCAGCTTAGCGCACGTTGCACGGAAAGGTCACGCCTCTTAACGGGGAGATGTATGCACTCAATGATCTCTAAGTACAGCGTCCCTGGGAAAGCCAAACAAAGGTGATTTGACTCCGGGATGAAAATAACAGCGGCTCGACGACATGGCGACAAACACAATCAAACGCAACACTTCCTCTTCTCCACGCAACACTTCCTCTTCTCCACGTGGGTCAGCAACAAGACCACGCCCCCTTTTTCGCGTATTCTTGTGGGCAGAGGTTAGTCTGTTCTACTGACGTAATTTATGAAGGAAGTACCAGGATGTAGTCCAAGCCAGCCGTTCCTGTAGGCTTTGAAAGGGAACTTCTGTTAAATAAAATATCTCACTTGGCATTGAACTTTGAGCTTTATAATTTTACAGGTATTATGTATGCGCTAACAGCAACATTACACACTAACTAAAGTTTGAACAGTGGGATCACGAAGAATGGGACCTTTAATAATTAGATTTAGTTGAAAAAATTTGTGTCCCCAACTGAGCAAGCCAAGCCAGAGGCAACAGTGGCAAGGAAACCAAAACCCCATCAGAAAAATAAAAATAAGAGAAAAATAAACATTGGGAGAAACCAGGCTCAGTCGGGGTGCCAGTTCTCCACTGGCCAATTAAAAAACAGCGTATGATTATTATTCTGGCAACTTTACAGGTCAGAGGTCATAATAGATCGGAATATTCAAAGGATCGGAGGCAACACGCTGGAGACAGGTTTATTGAGGATGATGTGTTGATTTAAGAATTATTAAATTGTAATATTCGAACAATCAGAGTCATCACGCCGGAGACGGGTTCATCAAAGAATCCTAAACATTTTTGTACACAACTGTTTTCAACATTGATAATAATAATAATAATAATAAATGTTTCTTGAGCAGCAAATTGACATATTAGAATGATTTCTGAAGGATCATGTGATACTGAAAAAAATGCTGAAAATTGAGCTTTGCCAACACAGAAATAAATTGCATTTTAAAACAGTTATTGTAAATATATTTCACAATATTACTGTCTTTGCTGCATTTTATATCAAAGAAATGAAGCATTGGTGAGCAGAAGATAATTCTTTTAAAAACATTTTAAAAAATCTTACCGTCCAAAAACTTTTGACCGGTAGTGTATATATGTATTAATGTTATTTAATATTGGTCATGTTCAGTTCTTATTTCCTTAAATCTTTACTGTAATATCTAAATGATTAAATAAATAAATGCAAATTTATTACTTTTTTAAATCAAATGTATAAGCAGGTAAAAAAATGAGAATGCACACTAGTAATGTTTTGAGATTTTATTCCAAATGAATGCTGAATGTAGTTCTACCAGGTTGGTGTTCAGTAGTTATTTTTCCCTCTGGGTTTTAATCACAACCATCTAAACAACCACAAACTGTAAAAAAACAAAACAAACAACCAAACGAACAACAAAAAAGGTCAAAAGATGTCAAAAAAATCCACAATGTCTTGTGTCATTAAATATTTTCTTATAATAACCATAATATATTAGTATGCATTGTAAAACAATATTGCAGACGTCTTGTATTTGTCACAGCTAAATTTACAATTCATAATATGAACAAGAAGCAATGTATGTAAGGTCTGCTGGTAATGTCAAATACATGAGCCATCTTTCCACTGCTGCGAAAAATAAAAACTGAACATAAATTTACATCGTTGTAATACTTAAAATAAAAATGAGTGTGCACTAAGATACTGAGTGCCAAACAAAATACATTTACATGTGGTATTACGAATATTGTTTGTAACCGGTAAATACATCATATGTATAAATATCTGTATGTCATACATTGTGTACATTTACAAGAAGTAATCATTGAGTTAAGATAATAATTGCTGCACACGTAAACCATTCATCAAATTCGTCTTTTTCTTTTTTTTTCTTTTTGGTATTTGATACTGAAATGATCAGTTCTTGCAGTTTATTGTCTTAATGATCTGTGAATGACTGACCACACCATCAAATGTTAAGTGACCCCTCAAAGATCAGTGAAAAAGCTGTACTTTAGAGAACTCTGTCTAATCGGTAACGGAAGTGTGTGTGTGTGTGTGTGTGTGTGTGTGTGTGTGTGTGTGTGTGTGTGTGTGTGTGTGTGTGTGTGTGTGTGTGTGTGTGTGTGTGTGTGTGTGTGTGTGTGTGTGTGTGTGTGTGTGTGAGCAGCGTTTCTCACAGTGAAGAGAATTCTCTGTTGTAGTGAAACATTACTGTACATGCATTCCTACATTCTCAGACCCTAAATGGACATGGAAATGTTAAAGGAGAGATGCTGTCGCTTTACAAAACTAAATACTAGTTCATGAATACTAGTTAAAGGTAATCCGTACACTTCTAAATACTGTTTTACACACAAGGTAAAATACTAACTATACACACCATCCTACCAACACTTTTAGGACTTAAGAAAAGGCCTGTTTATACACAGGACTCATCGCACTGAAGTTCTGTTTTAACAAAAGAACGTCATCGTCCATGTCTGGACTATAAACAATTGAATCAGAGCAAGAAATGATTTCATCTACCTCAATCATCACGTCTTGTACAAAAATATACATGGTGGTTTTATTCCAAGTTCAAAAATAATTGTAGATGCATGCTGATAATTTTAGGGTTTTTACAAGCATGCCATTACATTTTTATAGATCATAAATCAGTTTTCAACAATTATGAGTACAGTTTTTTTTTTTTCTTGTAAAGAAGTGTGGCATGTTCTACACTCACCGACATGGCTTAAAAAAATCCTTGATTCTACCAAATGTAGCCTATATTAGTGGGGACTGTTGAAGAAAATAGGTGCTACTTAAAAAAAATGTACAGAGCTTCTTTTCAGCAATTGTTAGACGATTCTTTAACCTGGAAGTAGTGAACTGCGGGCCACCTACAATGAAAAGGCAACCAGAAACATATACTTTGAACAGAAACTATTGATTTGCTTTTGTCGTGCATTTGCTGAGACAGTTTCAGAGTTTGGGCAAACCCAGCAGCACCAGTCTTTGAAGATTAGTAGTGTTATGTTACACTGTACAAGAGCTTTCCTATATTGTCTTTTTTCTTTTTTGCATCTGAATTCAATGGTAATGTTAAACCATGCAACTTCATGAAAATTGCAACAACTAATAATGCTGAATTAATTATAAAACATAATATGCACCAATATATGCATACAATTGTTTTCATGCAGTGTTGTTACAAAGTGATACTCTTCAGACCTTGAATAAAAGGAACCTTTTAAATTGGCTAAAGAAGAGCAAAGTTGTTTTGATGTCTGTCATATTAAAAATTCCTACCGAAAACAGAATTTTGAAATGTTTTCAAATTTCTGAAACGTTGGCATCTCAGATGCCATTATGCATTTTGCATAAGTTAGAGCATATGGATTTTTAAACGCTAAAGCTCTCTCATGAAAATGTTTTATTTATTTATTTTTTTGTATTGACTATTCCATGAAGTATTGTTTAATATTTCTTACCTTAAAAATTGTTTTAGAACATGAAAACCCTCCAAAATGGATCTGAAATATGAAGCCATTTAGCATCAAATACCTTTTCTTCTTTTTTTATAATTGACACAGGTGCAAAATCGGCAAACAGCAAACAAATCTTGAAGGAAACAAATAAGAAATGAAAACTGCATCGTGAACTCCTTCACACATGTTCCTATTTTAAAAACAAAATGTTAATATTGTCTTCATGCCTTTATTCAAAGCAGCGATGTTCAGTTCCTCTTTTTTTCTCTTCCTTTCCCCTTTTCATCCACCACTCGTCTGTTGTTTCTCTGTCCAGCTCTCTTTCCTTTTCCCCTCACTATGCTTTCTTGCATTTTCCTTTCTTCTCCCGCTGCTGAAACTTCCGGAGTCTTCGAGCCCAAGTGTCCCTCCATTGAATGACCAGACTGCTCTTGTCTGCCACCACTCCGCTTTGTCCAGGGGAATCCTCATCATTGCCCAGAAGTAGGTACTTCTTGCCAGGCTTGATCTTCGGGCACTTGCAGGCCACGTCCTTTGCTCTGACCCACAAAAACTGGTCTCCCCTGCGGATTCGGCTTTCACCCTGTTTGTAGACAGAGATTATGTTGACGGTGAACTTCCACCATTCACCAGCTTTTTCTGCCTTTAGGATGTGGACCTGAACAGCTGTAGAATGACAGACAAAAATAAAAGAGAATTATTTTTCCACTATTGATACTGATGGAATTATTTTTCCTTCCTGAAGTGTTAAATTTAACATTTTTATTTGAAACCATTTTAAATTACATTAAAAGAATACATGAATTTGTTTTGTACTTTTTAAATTCATGTGTTTTATATTTAAAATATTTTCCCTTACACACAATGAGGTCCGAAAATCTGAGACCAGTAGTGAAAATGTTTCTGTTTACTAATTTAATACAAATATTTAATAAAAAATAAAAATAATACAACCCTCTACACACACCTTGGCAATATAATCGGCATTGGCTAGTATTTTTTTTGTTTACTTGTCAGACTGATAAACTATTTTATTTATATTAGTGCTGTCAAATCGATTAATCGTGATTGACCGCATCCAAAATAAACATTTGTGTTTACATAATATATGTGTGTGTATAATTATTATACATAAATACACACACATGCATGTTGTTTTTCTATATTTATATATAAAATATTGATATTTATATATAATATAAATTATATAAATACATATATACAATATATACATCCAAATATTTATTTATTTATTTCTAATATTTGTCTTTTTAAGTGAACTTAGGTGGTGGTGCTTAAGATATTGTTGGTCATTCAGTGTTTCTGTAAAAAAAAAAAAAGTTAGATCATATTAATTATTAATAAGATAATACTACTACTAATTATACTATTAATAACAATATACAACACACTAAAGACTGATGAGCTGCTGGGTTCATGAATATTAAAGGGTTAGTTCACCCAAAATTGAAAATAAAGTCAGTAATTACTCACCCTCATGTTGTTCCAACCATGTAAGACCTTCGTTCATCTTCGGAACATAATTTAGTATATTTTTGATGAAATCTGAGAGCTGTCTCACTCCTCCATAGGCTTTCAGAGGGTTGAAACTTGATGGCCCAGAATAGTAAGTAAAAACGTCATTTAAGGAGTCCAAATGACTACAGTGGCTCTGTATTAAGTCTATCATGCGACGAAAACACTTTTTGAGCGGAAAAACAACAAAAATAACGAATTTATCCCACTATATACTCTCTGACGAGAGTTCGCGGGAGTGCCACGACGCATGCGCGAGTTCTCGCGCATGCGTCGTGGCACTCCCGCGAACTCTTGTGAGAGGCTCAAATTGAACAATAATAGTGGGATAAAGTCGTTATTTTTGTTGTTTTTCCGCTCAAAAAGTGTTTTCGTCGCATGATAGACTTAATACAGAGCCACTGTAGTCATTTGGACTCCTTAAATGACGTTTTTACTTACTATTCTGGGCCATCAAGTTTCAACCCTCTGAAAGCCTATGGAGGAGTGAGACAGCTCTCAGATTTCATCAAAAATATACTAAATTATGTTCCGAAGATGAACGAAGGTCTTACATGGTTGGAACAACATGAGGGTGAGTAATTACTGACTTTATTTTCAATTTTGGGTGAACTAACCCTTTAATCATGTTGTCAGCGTTGCTCAAACTGATTTGCTGAAATCAAAACAGTGAAGGTAATAGATGAGTGCCAGCCGTTGAGATTGCCGTTTGTCCATTATCCTCCCCTTCCCCCTTGTGCGCCTTCACACTAGAGTTTACGGTATGTCAAATACAGGTACACGCATCCATTGAGCTGAACTGAATAGACAGTTCGCTTGAGAGCGAAACACTGTTTCTCAGTGTTCAGAGAGTGAAAATCTATCTATGCTAAACTTATTCTTAGCCTCTTAGACAAACATTGGCGAGTAAAATCTAAGTATTTATTAGCCAATGGCTAATGATATATATATTATTTATTCATCCAGAGTGAAGATTTACTCGCATATGCGAGTGATTTACTCACATTGTAGAGGGTTGTAATAATTTATTGGTATGTACATGGTATGTTTTGGAAGCTTGTTTCCGCCACTTAATAAAACATTTTAAAAGATAATTGCGACTTTTCTTAGAATTGCGAGATATAAATGTGCAATTGTGGATATAATGTCAGACTTGTGAGTTATAAAGTCAGAATTGCGCAATATACTCACAATTTTGACTTTTTTTCTCGCAATTGCAAGTTTATATCGTGCAATTCTGACTTTATAATTAAATTGTGACTTTGTCGCGCAATTCTGAGAAAAAAATTCAGAATTGTGAGATAAAAAGATGCAATTACCTTTTTTATTTTTTTATTCTGTGGTGGAAACAAGCTTCCACAGTATGTCTTCATAAGTGGCTAAGAAATTAAATTCATTTTCTATTCATTTTCCAGGTTTAATTCAGATTTGAAATAGCAGATTTTGTGTCCCCATTGCATATGTAAATTGTATCCTAAAATCTTATCTATGAATAAATATATACACACTGAGCCCATATTATTTACAGCCGTAAGTTAAATTATAGTTCTGCTGCAGATTCAGAGGTTGGCTCTGATTCTGATTAAGTCGTTTGTGTCGTCTCAGTTGCTGAAGCAATGCAGGTCAACCTTCAGTTTAAAGTGCCTCAAATAAAGCATGTAACTCAAACCTCGCTGCAGTTTGAGAATCCTTGCAAGTGTGAATCCTCAAAATCTGCTTAAACCGCCTGTAGACTCATGCTGTTCCCCTTTCATTATTAATAGCCTTCAAGGTGCTTTGTAAGGTGACTTTGACAAAAAAGGACCAGCAAAACAGGCAGATTTAATTTCGTCGGCGTAATGCTTTGCAGGTTGAGACAGTATCATGCAGGCTAATGGTTGGTGATCTAAGTATCTGTTCATTTACAGTCTTCACACATTTACTCACTGTCTGCATGCATGTTTTTTTAAGGCTAGAGCCATGCAGAACATATATGTTTTTTCCTCTGATATAGAACGCTTAACCTCAGGTTACAAACATTCCGCTTATAAGAACTCATTTTTCATGAGTTTCATTTAATACCATTAAAAGGATACATTTTTTAACATTTACAGGAATACATTTTTTATATTGCGCCACATAGCATCCAATTAGACTGAGTTTAGACTTCTCAGTTGTATCAGGTGCCAGGATGCGCAAAGTTCTTTAACTCTTTTCCCCTTTTTTTTAAAAAAGTTGCCAGCCAGCACCAGCATTTTTTATAATTTTCACAATGCTTTCATGGTCCCCAGAATATTTTTAACATGTATATATAATATCTGAACATGTAATATCAAGAGAAACAACAGAGTCTCTGCTTATTTTTCCGCCTGTGTTTTGATCCGGAGATTCTGTAATCTTTCATGAGACGCGTAATAGCACCCCTACCGTATAACACTGACAATTGCTGGAAAATTCCGTCAATAAATTTAATTAGAAGGGAAAAAATGCTTAAGATTTGTTTTGATCAATTTAATAAGTTAAATCGCAATATACCGTATCACTTTACTTTACTTTACTTTACTTTATACTTAATTGGTCCCTTTAAGGGAAAATTGTTTTGGGCAATACAGGTAAGCTGCATAACAAGATACCCACAGGCACAGCCACACCAATACATAATCACACAGTTGTGTCCTTTGAACTAGAGTTTAACAGCCTTGTAGCCAGGGGAACAAAATAATTCTTAGTCGAAAACGTTCACAATTTATTCACAAAAAATGTTGATATCCAGTCTAGCTCTCAGCTTGTTCATGAGAGGCGTAGTTATGTACTATTCATAAACGACTCATTCGTTTGTGTCTGATCTTTTCAATGAAATGCTTAAAGCAGTTCACATAACCGGTCTGAATGTTATGTTCTGGAATTGCACTGATCTGACTCTCAACGCACTACCTCGATGATTCAGTCGTAGTAGCAGTAAACAGCAGTCGAGAGGAAGATTATCAAGGAATAATGACTCATTTTGGTCTGTTTCCTACACAAAACTATTGTACGACTTCAGAAGACTTACAATATTAACACGTAGATCTTTTTTGTTATTTTTTAGTTTAACTGCCTTAGTTCTTATCAGGATATTCTTCAAAAATGTACATTTTGTGTTCAACAGAAGAAGAAAATAAACTTTTGGAACAACATAAGGGTGAAAAAAATTTGGATTCTTTTTTACTATAGGTTAGTACACACTATAGGTATATCATCACAGATGAAATCCAAAAACCTCTAACTTTATGGAAAACTGTCACTGTCACCATTTGGAAAGGTGGAAGTCATTTATCCAATGCTAACAACATGTCTGTGGAAGCCCAGCTGTGGTCAGGACTCCTGTGGTGTTTTATGGGTAATGTGCCAGTGAGGCATGAGGCTGTAAATATCATGCCACAAAAGGCCTGTATCCCCTCATAAGTCTTTAGATGACTCCATCTTCAAGTTCAATACCATTTCCAGCCATTTCCCCCCGTGCTGCTGTATAAAGCCCCCCTGATGCTCAAGAAGGCAGAAGGAAAGTGGATTAGTTTTAATGCTCAGAATGTGGGAGTTTATCCTAGATTGTTCACTTTTGAGTAAAGGGGGAGCTGGCCAGCTCTCCATAACTTAGGACAACTGTAAATTGAAGTCAGCGGGGGACCATATTATCTGGATAAATTCTTAAATGAGTCTTAAAGGAGTAATGGCAGTGTAGAAAGGAGAACATGCAAAGCCGGTCTGCGGGAGGTGATGGCATTGAGTATTCATCATGTAAGATGCAACTACCAATGTGTGTGCCAGACCTCCTCTCTGCGCGGCAGGGATTCCCTGTTTTTTCCCCCTATCCTGAATAGATGCTGAATCATACAGATGTCTATTGGGCATAAACACTTTGCCCTGTATATATATATAATATATATATATACGCACTACAGCAAAAGATATATGGTCAAACCAAAATTTACCAGTCAAACCAAACAGTTTTTTCGCTATAGTTTAGAAAATAGTAATAGTATGCAAGAACTCAGAGTTAAACTATGTCAGAACAAATTCATCTTGATAATGTCAGATAACTTTGATAGAAAGGTATGCAATGGATTACAATCAACCAATCAGCTGCCAGCCTTTAAATGTAGGTACACAATTAGATAATACCAATTTAGGTCAACCAATTACCAAGCAATGCTTCATTTAGTTGAGTCTGTGGTGTAAAAGGTTGCGTTAGCAATTAAAGAAAACAAAAACAAAACACACTTAAGCAAACCATGGTCAGGTCACAGTGTCTGAATAATTTTGGTCCCAAATTTTTATTTTACTGGTAGTCCACTGTATAAAGAATTATTGTGTGTCACATTTACTTTATTTTGCTATCCTCACTTACATGAATGCACTATAAATTAACTATTGTGTCCTGCACCCACTAGTAATATATATATATATATATATATATATATATATATATATATATATTATATATAACTTAAAACCAGTTATTTACATAGTTATATATATAGTGTTCTTGTTGGTTACAGTTGTATCCATCAAATCATGTCTGGATCATGAACGCGTATGGGCGTTTTTTTTCCCAATAATTATTACATTTATCACATACCATTTTTCAAGTACATGGCATGGCCATTATAAATAAAAGTACTTTGTGTAGCTTATTTTGTGTAGCTTAAATGTAATGGCTGTCTGGCTCAATTAAATGATACATTTAATGGACACATATGTGTCAATGACAACACTTTTATTTTTTTATGTTTTCAAATATTCATAAAAAAAGTCATATATACAGTGAAAAGAATAAACATTTTATATGATGAACATTTTCTGAATTAAAATGAATTTGGATATTTTAGGGTCATAAAGTAAAAAGTATCAGGGTGATTCAACTTTCCTGATATCATAATGAAGAAATTTATAAACAGAATGTTTTTGTTTTGTTTTGTTTTTTTATAAGAAAAAAAGAAAACCTTATTAAGGCATACATTTTTATTATTATTTTAAATAAATTACTACAATGCTTATAATTATTTGAAAAACAAAGTCATGCAGTGCCACCAACAAGCAGAACCATACAGGGGGTAAAAATTAAATAAACATCATAGAGAGATCCCCTGCAGACCCTCATGACTGTGTCAAAGTCAAGTAAGTCTCTTAAAATATCTGATTTTATGATAGTAAGGCAAGTTTAGTTCAGTTCGTAAAGTGTTTTCTGGTGCGATTTCCCTAAAAACGTAATGATATTTATAATTTAATAATTCACAAAAAAAACACATATTTCTTACATTGAAAAGATATTTAAAAAAGCTTCAATGATTAATGTGTATACACAGTGTGTGAGGAAAATATGTAAATACTTTTTCTTGAATACTTCTTCATGGCAAGTAATTATTTACATGTTTTTCAAAACCATATGAAAGCAACATTTGCTTGTCACAATTAAATATTTATAAGCAGTCAATGGGCACAGTACTGTCATTGACCCATAAAATAATGTGATAATATTCCCATATAGCAATTTTCAAAAAAGATTTGCAATTATACCTATACCAAAATAATATGTATTGTGTTATATTCAACATTAATGTTTTAAATAAATGAAATCAATACATTTCACAAAAGAAAATTATTTCAAACTAATTTATTTGGAGTGTATGCTGACTGAAATGAATCAAAAGAGCTGTTAAAATGCTCTGGCTGTTATTAAATCTGCTAAGCTCTTTAAGTTCACGGGGTCTCGCTTGACTGATGAAACAACCCCACCTCTGTAGGGCTGCACATCTGCTCCTTTTCATGGACAAGAGAAGGCCTGCTGCCCCCAGGAATGCAGGACAGGGACATGCGCTTCCCTTAATGAGGATATCTGTGAGCACTCCGGTCCCTTCTGCCCGTCACACTGCCATGGTTTGATCCGCTTTGGGCTAAAATACCTGCTGGGCTGTCCGTCAACGCAGCCTCCCCTAAACCCCTCACTGATGGCCTTTCCTCCTGTTTGATCCTTTGACTTTCTTCTTGAAAGCCCTAAGTAAGCCATCACTACAATATACCAACACTGAGGGGGCTCGAGGGAATTTGGCTTTGGATGAAGAATAAAGATGTTGTAGAGGGCAAGGATTTGAGCCACCTGCATAAATGAGTGTTGTGTGCACTTTTCTCACTCACCGTAGTCTTTCTTGCAGTACTTTTTCATATTGATCTTCAGCTTGCCTTTGGATGCCTTGCAGTAGGATTCACAGTCTAAGTTTGGAGGTTAAAAGAAGAAAGGAAGAACAAAAAAAACACTATTAAACAATGTAAAAGAGGGAACATTGTCAAAAAGAGAGCCACTTCTGCAAACTACACATCTATCCTAAAGCCCTGGCCTGTTGTGACACCCATCTGCCCAGTTTAATTGTGAGGCTGTAATAGGGCTTGTGAGGCATTCAGAAAAGTGTCCTTTGCTCCTTAGAAAAGCAGGAGACAAAAGGTCCCTCTCGTTCTGCTCTCTGGATGTCTGGACCCTCCCCTGCTCTGATGGGAGCCCTCTGAGGCCAAGCGTATTGTGCCACCCAGCAATTTTTTTTTTCAGTTCCATGCTAATTTCTCACCCTTGTCTCCACTGTCAGTGCCATGATGGGCCTGATTAGGGCTTTTTGAATCATGACACCTCCCTCCCGGTGCTGTCAACTCAGCCTGTACGTCTGTCCTAATGCCCCCTCCCCCACCGCAACCCCTAAAGACCATTTCAACCTTTGGCATTTATTGGTTCGGCACTCAGGGAGGTTGCGGTGAAGGGGGAGCAAGGGTTGTCCAAGCACAAAGGGAGGTCAGGGGGAAAATTAGCAGCACATTAAGTGTTTGTGAGTAAAAATAAAGAAGAAACATGGTGTTTTGGCAAAAAAAAAAGCGCAAGGAATTTAGTTCCGATTGGGCCTCTTCTACAGTTCTTCCCAGATAAAACGAGTTACGCCTTCCACTCAGATGCTGTACGAGGACACGGACACGATTAATTCATTAAAAACACTTCTTTCGAGCATGCAGATGTTTAAATGGAGAAGATTTCTTTTGCCATTCCCCTTACATTGTCATGGCCTTCTTTTAGTGGATGGATGGAATGAGGAGACGGAGGAGGGGGAGAGAAAAACCTTTCAGCTCGCCTGCATATGAACAAACTTCATTGTTTCGGCCGACCCTCGCTCCATGCCTGCCTTTTACTTTCTTTTGGACTCTCTATTCTCTCTGTGTGAATGAGGTTGCCTGGGAAACCCAGGAATTAGAAAAAAATGCCCGTGAAAGTAGTCGCGCCGAAGTGGTTGCGCGAGGGAGTCCAAGGTGGGGTTGGGCGAGTCAAACCGTGCACACTGTAGATTGGAAATGGCAGAGAAACTGTAACCGAAATGAAATTGAGAGTCCATACTGTGGCAGCTTCATTTCCATTTAAATGAAGACTGCAGAGCTATTGCTTTGTTTTCCTATAACCCAATTTAATGCCATCACGATACTTCCTTTTGATAGCCATCATTTCTCATTAGCTCTCCTTTAAAGAGGTGATGAGCACCCTGAGATTCCTATTTGAAAGTCTAGTCCCCCCTCAGCAAAGAAAAATGTACTCATTGTACCCCCTCTTGAGTTAGGGGAAGTAGGGTTAGCTTGCCGTCCCGTCATGATGCTCCCACAGAAGCCGGTGTCACCTTAATGGATGTTTTTCCTGCCGTCTTTTCAAGCGAAAGCTGTGTTCGAGAGATTTTGGCACCGCGTCCAGTGGCACTGCTAGCGGTGCCAGTGAGTAAAAGAAAGCTGCGTGTAAGTTTGAATGTGAGGCTTGTTTGACACTGAAGAATGAGTGGAGGGCACCAGTTACACGTTGACTGTGGGGACCCCTGTGGGGAAACATATGTGGATGAATTCCCTCCGTCGCTAGACATTGAGGGAAGTTGTTGGTCTGGAGATTCGGCGAAGAACAGCTAATGAGTCTGCGCTATTCAACCTCACTCAGCACTTTTGAAAAGCCTTGACATCTAACACTGACAATCTAACCTGCTGGGTCTTTTAATGCTTGAAGACGGCAGACACTGTACTCTGTTGTTAGCAAAAAGAGCCTGAAGCTGACCTGAGGTCTGTTTCCAGTTGGACCTCTGATGGCACAGACAATGCTATTAATGCGCACGTCGCAGATCTGGGAACTGTAACAATGAGGTGTGAATGAGTGCACAGGGGGAAGGCTTTCTCCTTGCGGAATGAGACTGATTGAGAAACAAATTGCTGCAAATAAAGCATGTAATTAGATTATAGCCAGAGCCCCAAGCTCCCACTGGGGCAGGGACTCAATGGGCAAGCTGGTTCTATTCCAAAGGGAACAGCTTTTTTTTCTCCTACTCTCAACCACTCAAAATATCCTTCTTCTTTCATTCTGTTCAAGAGTTTAAAAAATAGCTGTCTCCTGAATTCTGACATTGGTTTAACTAAAAAGACCAGAAAGCTTGTGCAGTTTTGGTCACAGTGGCATCATTCTAATGGGCTGAGAAGTTGAAATCAACTTCATTACTGTAAATGAAGCCCAGAGATGTGTGGGGAACATCGCCAACCCTCGAAATCTGTCAATGTGAAATAGGAGAGAGGAGAGGCCAGTTTTAAATTAGATGAGAGCTTTGCATTCATGATGAGACACTAATTCAACACTATTCACTCTCTTTCTGTCTCTCACTCTCTAATTCTCACTTTCCCTCCCTCTGTCTCTTACTCCCCCTTTTTTATTTGTTCCTTTTATAATCACTAGGAGACTTGCAGAATTCTATGGGACCATTTGGTCTTACAAGGGCGACAGTGGTAAAGGGATAGTTCACCCAAAAATGAAAGTTCTGTCATTATTTACTCATCAAGTTGTCCCAAATCTGTATGACTTTCTTTCTTGTCAGAAAAAAAGGTATGGTTGGGGTCTGTTTGTCATCACGGGTACACCAACTGTCTCATAGTTACATTTTAAGGCAAACCCTTTAAGGGTGTATAAGATACAAAACCAAGAAGTACCTAAAGGTACTGACAGTACTGCCCTAGTGACAAGCTGTTGTACTTTTAAAGCTACTTTTTTTGTTGCATATTTTACTTTTTCTGATAATGTTCTGTGGAATACAAAAAGATAAATTTTTTAAGAAAATATCGCTTGCCCACTTTATTCCATGTCTTTTCAAGTCATGCAGTAGTTGCATAAGGAACATATGGAAATTAATGTCATAATTCACTGAAAATCTTTGTTTCAGTGAAACAATTCAGTTTGTTTCTCACACAAAGCTAATTACAAACACACGTATTACAGTACACAGTCATTTGGATGACTTTTGATAGCTGTATGATAGTTATATGATAGTGCTTTTTGTCATGTTGGAGCTTGACAGCTCCAGTCCCTATTCACTGAATGGAAAAGGCCAGCCACAATATTCTTCAAAAATGTACTTTTTGTGTTTTACTGATACAATCATTCAGGTTTGAAATAACACGAGGGTGAGTAAATGCTGAACTATCCTTTGAATTATGTAAAATATTGTTTAAAAATATTATTTGAGCATTCCCCATTCACACATACAGCCTGCATAAAACAAAAAAATGGTACCTTTAGGGGTACAACAGCTTGTCACTGGGGCAATTCCCTTAAAAGGACATCGTTGTACCTTTTTTACTCCTAAAAGGTGCACCCTAGAGTACAAATACGTACCTTAAGGTACTACTATGAACTTTTTTGTGGTAAAAAAGTACAAAGATGCTTTTTAAGGGTACAGCTCCAGTGACAAGCTGTTGTACCCCTAAAGGTACAATTTTGACACACTTTTTCTCTGTGCGAACAACAGAGCATCTACAAAATCCATGCCAACAATAACCACCATGTCAGTTTTGGTGACTGTAAAAACAACAGGCACTGATCTCCTAGTGCAGGTTTGTAGAGACATCTCTGTCAGTCATAGATGAGTGTGCGTCAGTATAATTGTCCATTATACAGGGGTCTTGGGAGTGGTGACTCGCACCATGCATGACCTCGCCACACAATATGTGTTTTGTCTGAGCAGAGCAATCAGAGGTTTTCGCAATGCACTCCTCCCCATGTGGCAGAGCTGAAGACATATTAATATCCTCGTTCTCCTCTCCTCCCTCGACTTTCCCTCTGTCCTCATGCCGTTTCCCTATTTCATTCTCATAGACACCTGCTACACAGCTGCCTGCCCCACCCTTCTGTACAAGAATGTACAGGTTCTCTCTCTCAATCTCAGTCTTGCTCTGTCTAAGTGGGCAACTGCTAAAGAGTAGGGTGGAGGTGCCCTGATAAGAACATCTGTTTGCAATCATCTATTGGATGAGGTCATATTTTTCTGCCGTATTGCGCTATCCTGAGGTGAGCTTTGGGCCCGGAGTGAAGGCATAATGCATGCACTTCCATAGCAGGATGTGTGGGTGGTCTGGAGCGTCCATTTTGATGGGGGCACTCAAATATGTCTGTCCTGTGCTCCACCTCTCCATCAGCTTGATTTGGAATGCTGCAGTTTCCATGGAGGGCTGCTCTCAAAACCAGATGGGTCAAACATTTTAAGGGCTCAAAATCAGCGGTGCCCCCATTGCCTGAATTAAAGGTCACACGATCTTTGCAAATAAATTAAGATTTTTTTAAATAGAGCTTGCCAAAACACAGATTCCATTAAGTGATTAGAAAGGTTCTATATCTTACATGTTCTGACCTTATATTAAATTAGTCACCTTTTTTTTCTTCTTCTATTTTTTTTTTGGGGGGGGGGGGGGTGACAAATAAAACAGACAAACAATTATTTTTATATTACTGTAATGTATATACAAATTATATACACAGAAATTGTATTTATTTAAATTTGTGAAGCACTGTTTTAACTGTTTCTTTTGGGAATGGGAATTTCTGTTCCGAAAAAGAAAGCACAATTAGCAAAGTAAATTTAATTAATTAAATAATTATTCTCAATCAATGTAAAATGGGTTTACATTTTATATATATATATATATATATATATATATATATATATATATATATATATATATATATATATATATATATATATATATATATATATATATATATATATATATATTACATTCAAATTAAATAATGAAGGGAAATAATGATTTTAAGATCAATATAAGAATGAATATTAACTTCTTTTCAGACAATTTCTTGCTGCTTATTTGAAACTCTATAAGAAAATGTTACAGGTTTCAGATTATGAATCCATCCACAGAGTGAATTGAACAGGTTTACAAAACATTGGTTCACAGAATGGCACACAATTTGCTGAGAAACCAGTGGTGACAAATAAAACAGACAAACAATTATTTTTATATTACTGTAATGTATATACAAATTATATACACAGAAATTGTATTTATTTAAATTTGTGAAGCACTGTTTTAACTGTTTCTTTTCTACAAAAATGCTAAAAGGCTGGCACAATGCAGCTATCTTGCATTTTATTAATTTAAAAAATCATAGTGGCATTGCTTTCTTTATTTCTGTAAAATAAACCGCTAAAGCAGTGGTGACATAATAAACAAACAAACAAATAAATATAATGAATAAATAACTAATTATACAACAAGAAAATTTATTAATTATATATATATATAAAAATTGGTTTAGCACTGTTTTAACTCTTTCTTTTCTACAACAACAACAACAACAAAATGCTAAGACAAGCACAATACAGCTATCCTGCATGTCTACGTTTTACACATGTGCTGCCATATGCTTTAGGGTCAGGCCATGACAAATGGAAACACATTGTGGTAAATGGGTTAACCTTTTCCCTCCGCTTTGCCTATTTGTTTATTTTGCATGGGTCATAACACCCTCTATCTCAAATCATTGATAGTCCATTAAGGAAAGACAGTTTTCACAATGCAGTTCTGACATTTGGCAATAGCCAAACTACCAGTCATGAAACAGAGAATTGGTTTCAGATGGGCTAGAGAGAGGGAGTGGGTATTTTAGGACAAAGGAGGGAGAAATGCAGAGAGAATAAAAGAGACGGTAAATGTGGGGGCAGAGAAAAATATCCCAGAGAAGAATGAAATGAGGTCCATGAGAGAGAGAGAGAATACCAGCAGCTCTGCTGTCAATCTTATCTGTCAGTAAAGCATTAGAGGTCTGCGACGATCAACCAACAGCTGCAAAGATTTTTTTTGCACGCTAGAATTCCTCTGTCCGTGAGAATGACGAATATTTCTTCAACAAATACCTTTTCCATACGGGCAACCTAAAGCATGTTCACTCACTATGTTGAAAATACCTCGAGAGAGAGAGAGAGAGAGAGAGAGAGAGAGAGAGAGAGAGAGAGAGAGAGAGAGAGAGAGAGAGAGAGAGAGAGAGAGAGAGAGAGAGAGAGAGAGAGAGAGAGAGAGAGAGAGAGAGAGAGAGAAGCTGATGGCTCCAGGAAGTTGGGAAATTAAACATCTGATCAGGAGACACTTAGTCTATAATTGCAAGAAATTTTAGGGAAGTGTTTGTATATTTGCAGACAGTGTTTTACTATCTGATGCTGAATGAAATCATTTGGCAGACGTTGCAGTTCAGTCTGACGTTCTGCTTACTTTAGACATATTTATAAAACATCTGTGGCAAGAGTGAACGTGTCAAGGGATGCAACTGTAAAACTAGATCCCCTAATAATTTCAGCAGTTCCTCTTCCATAATGGGTTGGGGTCAATCAAATCCCACTTTACACTCAAAAGTGAAGAAAACCTTAAATCAGCAAATAAGTCAGAATGTGCCCCCCAACAGCGCTGCATCAGCTCCTCAGTACGAGACACTTACATCTGGCCTAACTTTTTAATAGATAAGATATCATATGGTTAATGGCATTAAACTCACTAAAACAATACTCTACAATTCTCATTTAAGGCTATAGTTAGCAGAACTAACCTGAAGGTTCCTCTGTGCTGCTTGCAGTGGTGGTTGGTGGAGCAATGGGAATTTCTGTTCCGAAAAAGAAAGCACAATTAGCAAAGTAAATTTAATTAATTAAATAAATATTCTCAATCAATGTAAAATGGGTTTACATTATATATATATATATATATATATATATATATATATATATATATATATATATATATATATATATATATATATATATATATATATTACATTCAAATTAAATAATGAAGGGAAATAATGATTTTAAGATCAATATAAGAATGAATATTAACTTCTTTTCAGACAATTTCTTGCTGCTTATTTGAAACTCTATAAGAAAATGTTACAGGTTTCAGATTATGAATCCATCCGCAGAGTGAATTGAACAGGTTTACAAAACATTGGTTCACAGAATGGCACACAATTTGCTGAACTGCTCCATCTGTATCCCTCTTTTGTTGTTATGAAAAACAGCAAGATGCTTGTCCAAGACTTGATTCTTTCATTCCTCCTTCCACTGCCCTTTCATAAACGGAGGGAAGTTTACACTCAGTAAAGCCATGCGTGAGGAAAGACCTTTTCATCGAAGTGATTGAATTCATAAAAGTGGTAAAAAAAAAAGAACAGTTGCTTTATCGTAACATAAATATACAAGAAGAAAAGGCAGTTACTGCCATGAGGACAAAACAAGAGGATGACTGAACAGCTCAAGCGTACTAAGAGAAATATGAAGAAGTTGATAAAAGAGTGCTCATGTGCTCTGTGGAGCTGGTGCACAAGCATGCAAAAAAGAGCTTTTTTAAGGAATAAAGAATCAAGTCTTCTGATTAAAAAAAATAAACAAAAATCATCATGAACGATCTTCATCATCTGCTGGGGTCCCAAAAAATGTTTATGCTCATGCTTAAATATGTTTCTTTTGCGATTATGCACCATGGTGCTTTTGGCCAGTAAACAAGGCTTAAAATGTGACCCTGGACCACAAAACCAGTCATAAAGGTACATTTTTTGAAGTTGAAATTTATACACCATCCGAAAGCTGAATAAATAAGCTTTCCATTGATGTATGGTTTGTTAGGACAATATTTGGCTGAGATTCATATGAAAATCTGGAAAAGTATTGAGAAAATTGCCTTTAAAGTTGAAAAAACTCCTTGACAATGCATATTACTACTAATATTTTTTTTTATATATTTACAGTAGGACATTTACAAAATATCTTCATGGAACATGATCTTTACTTAATATCCTAATGATTTTTGGCATTAAAGAAAAATCGATAATTTTGACCCATACAATGTATTGTTGGCTATTCCCACAAATATGCGACTGTGCGACTTATGACTGGTTTTGTGTTCCAGGGTCACATATTAATATGTAATGTTACTCATTCAGGATGACATCGCAAATTTTAAAGTCATCCAAAACAGTATTTTAATCAACGCAAAAACAAAAATACATTCCATATTGAGTGATTTTAGGTATATAGTTCAATAAAGAACTAGTACCAAGGAAAGTCAATTTTGCTGTTGGCATTTTGGCAAGACTAATATGGTGGTTTTATTTCCTATATCAGCTCTAAACATCTTGGGGAGCATGGGAATGAGTTTAATACCAGATTAAATTACAGTACAAGCCTGTTACATATATTTAAATCCTATTGATTTATGGTCTTCAGAATGGTATGTGTAGCCAAGACTTCCTTGTGTTAAACTGATCTTGGCATGGGATTGAGATACGGCTTAAATTTATATGGGCTATTAATATAAAAACATTATTTCACAATTATGAGAGAAACTAAATATTTTCAATTCAATTACCGGAGTGTCTATCTTTCACAAATTCATGCTTGTGACTTTCCCAAGAAAATTCCAAAAATGTAAAGGTTGAATTCATTCCTCTAAACTCCCTGCCAAAAATGTGTCCTGAGCGTTTCTTGCCTTTTTTAATATCCAAGCATTGTTTCGTCGACAAAAGCACCTATTAAATAGTTTCATTTCAAATGCATACACCAGTGATGAATAATATGTTTTCTTTATTCCTTCCCATGCAGTGAGGACTCTATTATGCATTTGTAATCTTTAAACAACAATTTTAAGAATCTAAAAATGGTCAATCTCACTGATTTGGGCCATGAAGCAAAGAAAACATAATTTAAAGAATGGCAGGTGATAATCCTGTGGAATGACAGGAGTTAGCAAGACATGGTTCCAAATGCTTTCCACTGTGAAATGCAGATTTTCTTGTTCCTCCAAAAGAAATGGTTCCTACAGTCCTTTCTTCTCATTTTTTTCAATGCATTCCATGGACAAAAACATTTGTGTATTATCACTCATTGGGGATTGAAGTTGAAAAAAAAAAATCTTGACATTGAGTGATCCACATACTTATGCAGGGGGCAATGGGTGATCGGCTCTGCTGGTAGCCTTTAGCACAACGGTTGCATGTGATACCCGTCACACCGTCTTTACAGGGGCATTGGCCTGTGGTTTGGTTACAGGTTTTGCCAGCGGCCCCCACAGGATGGCAATCACAGGCTGCGAGGAACAGAAGAAAAGAGATAAAAGAACACACGTGTGGGGAAACGCACATACAAACAGTACATACATACAAAAAGCACAGATAAACAATAAAAGTTGTTTTAAGGGCCCAAGTTTGGGGAAATAGAGGGTGAAGATTGGTGAAGCATTTGAAAAAGACTGTGTGTGTGTGTGAAAGTGGTGACCAGTCTCTGGTGACAAGAACATGCACACACACAAATTCAACACAAAACTTGGGTATGATAGTCAATAACTTTACATGAGGAGTGGCTTGAGAATTTCTTTTTTCTCAGTATGCATTGAACTCAAACAATAAACACATAAAGACATAACACTTGAAGGTAAAGACTCTCTGAACAACTGTATACACTACAGTGGCCCCTAAATGTATCTGGACATTTTTGGACACCCGAGTCACCGTTAATAATACCATTGTAACTAGATTATCTATCTATCTATCTATCTATCTATCTATCTATCTATCTATCTATCTATCTATCTATCTATCTATCTATCTATCTATCTATCTATCTATCTATCTATCTATCTATCTATCTATCTATCTATCTATCTATCTATCTATCTATCTATCTATCTATCTATCTATCTATCTATCTATCTATCTATCTATCTATCTATCTATCTATCTATCTATCTATCTATCTATCTATCTATCTATCTATCTATCTACCAAAGACTTTATATACAGAAAGATGGTGCACTTGTATTACTATGAATGGAGAATGTACAACGCGAAACATGGCAGAATAAGTCCTGCCTTCTATAGAGAAAAGAGCCAATCAGTGATTGGTAAAGTCATCGCGTCACTACAGCTGCTGTTAGAAGCTCCGGTTCCTATAGAAACAGTTAGTGTTCTGAGACGCATGCTTAGAACTGTGTATGCGCAATAACTTGGTCCAACCTGAATTTTTTTTTTGTCATGATTCGAGCATTTAGAAACAAAATGTATGAGACAGTTTTAGTCAGATTTCATTAGTGATTTCAAATATGAAATTTAATTTAATTTAAGCAAACAGTGTTGGAGAATTTAATGTTTCCCCATTTAAAGACATAGGAGCTGTACTTGCATGCCCGAGGCCGCAGAGTGAAATGACTTGTCTTAAAGGGACTTTGATTAAACACCGTACACGTGATTCATCAAGAAAAAAAAAACCTTCACGAAACAGTATGGCCTAAGAACAGCAGGCTGGTTTCCCGGAAGCGACACTTGTCATTATTGAGCTGCAAGCCAACAGCTTCTAGTCGTTGTGAGACCACTTGAAGTGTTTTGTCATGCATAGACATCTCATGTCCGTGGATGACAATGTCATCCAGGTAATTTTCAACCCCTGACAAGCTTGTAAGGATGATGGTCATCATCTTCTGAAATGCTGCAGGCGCTGAAGCCAATCCGTAAGGAACATGACAACAGTCCATTGTGAGTAATGAAGGCTGTGAGGTCATGACTGTCTTCATGGAGTGCCACTTGGTAATAAGCATTAGTCAAGCCGATGGTAGAGAAAACAGTAGAACCTTTTAGAGCGTAGAGGATAGATAAAGAAAAGCCAGGGTCAGCCACCAAATCCACCATATTAGTCTGTGAGGCAGAAGTAGATAGAGTCAATGTGCTTGTAATGCTTGGAGTACGAGCTGAATATTCTGTGTACAGTCATTACTGGTAATTTAATTTCAGACCTCACACATGTTTGATTGCGCTGATTGGCACAGTTTAGCGTATCCAATTGTTTTTACACTTCCTGCATATTGCAGTTGCAGCCAAGCAGTTCACAGCATTATCCAAGTGTGCCTTCGATCCACAGTGAAACCATGACTTCCTCTTCCTCTCAGCAGAATTAAGAGGTGCATGTGACGGTTTTTCTGTTGTCCTGTGATTTACTGTGTGCTGCAACGCTTGTAAGGGGGCGGTAACTTGGCGAGAATTTGAAATGGATTTAGCCTGATAGGCAGCAGATTCAATCTGGCTTGCTATCGTAACAACTTTGTCCAGTGTAAGAACAGTTTCTTTTAAGCTCTCGCAAAGTGACAACGTATAACTGTTTCGTGATGTGCCTGACAGCGTTTATGTAATGCGTGGCCTTAAAGAGATAGTTCACCAAAAAAAGAAAAGATCAAAGATAGTTAATCAAAAAAAGAAAATCATCCCATAATTTACTCACCCTTAAGCAATCCAATGTGTGTATGACATTCTTCTTTCAGACGAATACAATCGGAGTTATATAAAAAAATGTCCTGGCTAATCTAAACATTATAATGGCAGCCCAAAATTTGAAGCCCAAAAAAGTGCATCCATCCATTGTAAAAGTAATCCATACGGCTTCAGGAGGTTAATAAAGGCCTTCTGAAGTGAATTGATGGGTTTGTGTAAGAAAAATATCCATATTTAAAACTTTATAAAGTAAAATATCTAGCTACCGCCAGACCACCTTCCGTATTCAGCTTACGAAGAAAGTGAAGCGCCTCTCGCAGTTCAAAACGCTTACGCTATATCCAATATTGTCACTGCACCAGTTACGTTTTTTTTTTTTTACACAATAAAAAAAAAGTCTTTACAATAAAGTTATATAATACAAAAATATATATAGGCCTATATATTTTTTTTATAATAATGTCCAAACCGATTTTTGGGACCACTGTAAATTGTATCTTATAATTTTGCACTGTAAACTGCAAAATATCTTATAATAAAAGCATTTTCTTCAAATATGTTTCAACAGCATGTGGTTTCTTTTTTTTTGAAACACGTGCTTATGCCAATAATGTCTGTCACATTCCCTTCCTCTTGGGAGGTCTCTCTCTAACATATGGCTCAGCGTCTCTCTCCACTTCTTAAACCATGTGAACTGATTGTATTGCCTTTGTGTCAAAACTCCTTTCAAGTCCATTTTCTTAAATTCCCACCATAGGTAGTTACATTAAAGTTATTTTGAAATAAATCCTAATGCCATTTACTCAGTATTTCCCCCACCAGCACTGTAGAAGTGATACTCTGTCAAATGTTTTGCACATTAAAATGAGTAAATTGGCTCATATATTTTATGACAAATGAAGCACAGAGAGTTACGCTTAAACTTTATTTCTTTTAAGCCTGTGCTAAGAGCTGTGAAGTCAAGTTCCAGTCCCAAGGCCAGTCCCAAGGCTGGAACTGCACACATAGACAGCCACTCCCTGCATGTCTGTTTCTTGTCACTTGTCACTCTCTCGTCATCAAAGCCAAGTTTATGTCTTCTCCTTTGGAGTTGTCATTATGTGGAAAGTAGCCACACTAAGTCTCTTGTGACAAATGTGCAGTAAAACACCTTAAAGACGCAATAAACAGCTCAGCTGACTAATCCTTTCTAAATGAAACAGCTCCACAGCCTCAAACGTGACGTTGGTCATTTTCAAAATGTAATTTCTTTCTTTGTGGAAATGGATGACTTTAAAATCTTAATGATCAGTTCAAGATTACACTGTGAAAGAAAAGAGTACAAAATTGTAAGGTACAAGTGGCCGTCACTGGGGTGGTACCCTTAAGGGTACATTTTTGTACCTCAAAGTCAGGGGTAGGCAAGTTCGGTCCTAGAGAGCTGATGTCCTGCAGAGTTTAGCTCCAACCCTATTAAGCCACCACAGTATAAAACTCATGGCTCCCAGCATGCATTGCAGCACTAAGGATGTCACCATTGTTGAGATTCATATGTTGATTCTTGATATCTGTGTGCGTCTAAACGGTTTCCCCCCTAGAATGTATTTAAAAATAAGAATTCAGAATTCAGATTGTCTAATCTGTAGCAAGAAAGTATTGTTGATGAATATTATTTATTATTTATAATGAGATAAGTCAAACATTTTCAGCATGACAATTTTTGTTTATGGCTTCTTTTGATTTGAACAGATTATGTGTTTTGTTAACACTAACAAAAACAACAAACTCGCATAAAAAAAGTCAAACTGCCCAACTAAAGGAAAAACTGATCACCATAATGGTGATCGAACATTTTCAATAAAACATCAACATCTAAACCTCTGTTAATTCTCAATAAGAGCTTCTATAGACGTCTTTCAGGGTTGGAGCCAAACTCTGCAGGACAGCGACTCACCAGGACCGAACTTGCCTACCCCTGCTCTAAGTAGAGAAAAACAATGGTACAGTTGTACCCTAATGACCAATTGTGTACCTTTAAAGGTACAGTTATGTGTTTTGTTCCCCAAGGAACAAAATTGTACCTCTGCTTTTTAAACTTTTTTCTGAGAGTGTAGAAATAGGTTTCTGCTGTCCGGATCATTAATTGAGGGCATTTACTCATTGATTGTGTTGCACCAATTCTCAAGCAATATTCTAAGTTCAGTAAAAGTTCAGTTTAATCAAAAGTGGGCTTTTTATTGATTACCATAAAGATTTGCTCAATTTCTTAAAAAAAAAAAAGTTACACTGAAGCACTTACAGTATAATGAATGAGGCAATCTGTAAACATTAAAGTACTGTTTCAGTAGTATAAGCACAAGATGTAATCAATTATGCTAAAATTTCATTTTATTATGACAAAAATGCTTATTAACCATTTTTGTATGCCATGATAATGCAATGCCATAAAACCTAAAATCCTAAATGGACTGTAAAAATATGATTTAAGCATAATACACAAATATTAATGTAAGTACTTTTATAAAATTATATGCTTCACATTTCTGCTTTAAATCCTTAAAAAATTGGCCCCATTCACTTCCATCACAAGTACCTCAACATACCTTGATTATTTGCTATAAAGAAAACGAGGGATAACTTATTTATCTATTTTATCTATAAGGATGAATTATTTTTAGTGCTGTCAAATTGATTAATCGTGATTAATCGTATCCAAAATAAAAGTTTGTGTTTACATGAAAAAATATGTATATTTATATATAATATAAATTATATAAATATATATATACAGTATATACAACTATTTCTTAAATATATACATTAATCAATGTGTATTTATATATACATAATAATTATATACAGTACACATACATATGTAAACACTGTGAACTCGATTAATCGCGATTACTCGATTTGACAGCACTAATTATTTTATGTGATAATCAAAATTATACCACAAATGTTGTCGAGTTCAAAATATATTTTTCCCCCTCCACAGAACAAAGAAGGTCATACAGGTTTGGATTTATGTAAGAGTGAGTAAATGTCTGAGCTTGCGAATTTATATATATCTTTATCAGTTTAATCCAATGGTACTTCAGAA
The DNA here is from genome assembly GCA_023566225.1 of Romanogobio albipinnatus. Classification (NCBI taxonomy): domain Eukaryota; kingdom Metazoa; phylum Chordata; class Actinopteri; order Cypriniformes; family Gobionidae; genus Romanogobio; species Romanogobio albipinnatus. The sequence goes on along the minus strand of CM042250.1, from coordinate 29,519,852 downwards.
AGAAGAATTCAGAGAGAAGAAGAAAATGCCCAAAAACTGTCTAAATCAGATAGTCTGAGCTAACCAGTAAATCAATGTAAAACACATGAGGTGCAGGTGTATGTCTCTCAAACATTTTAGCTCCTGCTGCCTGATAACAACCTGTCTGGAGAGTGTTTAAGTGGTTGTCCACTTAGAGTGAAGTGGTGGTGTTACACCAGATTCCTGGAGTAGATATGGATCCTCTTCTCATCCAATCACTCTCACTACTGCCATGTCCCTGGTCCCGAAGTACCAAGCTGAGAGTTTATTGATATACAAGCCTGAATAAGATTTTTCTCTTTTTTCCCCAAAATCCTTTAAGAAACCACACTCATGTCATTCCAAACATGTATGACTTGCTTTCTTCTGTGGAAAACAAAAGGTGCATTTTTGAAGAATATCCTGGTCACTTTCACTTTTCCAAACCTATTACATGGCTTCAGAAGACAAAGAATATCAGAATTCTTATTAAATATAATTTCTGTATTCCACTGAAGAAAACAACTAAAGAGTAAAGGCCAAAAATTGAGTGCTTGATAAGAGCATTTCATCCATTTGAAAGAGATCCGCATGCGGCAGCTTTACTAGAGCAGATTGCACATTGTGAGAAGTTTAGATCCCTGCCAATAGTTTATAATAAAGCTGCTGTTTCAAGTCTGAGCTCCTCTCCTCCGTTAAAAACATAATTTAAGAGTCGGTGGGGTAATTTGTGTGCTGTTGGAGGTGGGCCAGCTCAGACCAGGCTCAGTATTGTAGTGATTATAGTTTCTGCTGGCCCACAAAAAAATGTCTGAAGCTAATAAAAGGAAGAGAAAATGAGAGCCGCTTCACTCTAAGCACCATTGTTGATATCTTTTGAGTGTCTGTTGCTGCTTAAGTTTGTTTAGAGTGTTTTTGCATTAGGATAATAATTTTATTAAATTATGGATGTCACTCCAAGCACTACAACTGCTTTTTGTCAACAAAGTTTTTGCCAAACTTGCCAATTCTATGCACTACATTCTCATCTAATTGAAGCCAGCCACAAAATAATTCGTTTTTTATATTTTTATCTAATGAGAAAAGTGAGGTAATGTAAAACAATATTTTCAAATCCCCAACAGAAGAGGTTATTTGTGGTTAATAATAGCAGTTTTGTGACACTACAAGACACATGTTGAAATGGAAGGCGTAATTGTGTGACCACAAATACCTCTCCCTGCAAACATAATCTAGCATACACTCTAAAAAAAAAAGGTTCTATATGGCACCAAAAATGGTTCTTGGCTCGTAATCATAGGAGAACCTTTTTTAGTGCTATATAGCACCAATTTTGATGCTTCAGTGGTTCTTCAGCGGTTCTTCAGAGGTGCTATATAGCACCTTAGTCAAAGAACCGGTGAAGAACCACTGAAGCACCAAAATTGGTGCTATATAGCACTAAAAAAGGTTCCCCTATGATTACGAGCCAAGAACCATTTTTGGTGCCATATAGAACCTTTTTTTTTAGAGTGTACTCTATACTAACTTTTCTTAGCTTTTCCCAGAACCCTGATGGAGGACGGGGGGGAAATTTGCCTTTTATTTTGTCTATTTGTATATAAACCCATGGCAACCACACATTGAAGGCACAATTAGATTGACTGGCTAACGTCTTTCTGCTTGGGATCCCATCAGACGCTGATGTCATCTGTAGCTTGCTTGTTCTAAGAGTTAGCAATCCATATAAACTCATATAATACCGAACCAAGATTCCAAGCTAACCAAAAATGGATGAACTATTAACAGCCCACCCAATAGGGTGACAATAGTCCAGCGTGGATGACAGTTTGCAGAGCACCACACACTTATATGATCTAATTGTGGTTTACTGTATTAAAACAAAACGGTTAATTTAACAAATCAAATCTAGTTCAAAGGAGTCACTCACTCCTGTGGGCTGGAGAAATGATGAAGCAAATGTTTCCTAAGCAGAGTAAAGGAAACTTATGGAGCAAACAACTCAAAGAGAAGAACAAGATGCACCTTGCAAAGCAAAGCTGCCTTCACTTTGTGTGTTTACAGTGTGGTTTATGAAGGATGAAGCCACAAATCAGAGGGCTGAAGTCTCATTAGAAGTTTAACCTAATACAGACTCTCTGCTCTGTTCTTTATGAATTTTAAAGGGTATGTTCCAGTTGCCCAGTGGATTTCGATAAATCACTTTACAGAAAGTATAAAATAAATATGACGCTTTCATTCAGTTTAGTTTACCTAGGGTGATTACGCAGTTGTTTCTGGGTTTAAAACACAATGCGACTGTAGCAATGTTGTTATTATTATCATGGTTATACTGAAAGAGAAGATATTTTGAGAAATGTAAGTCAGTGGTCACCATAATTCTTAAAAATATCTTATTTTGTGTTCCACAGAAGAAATAAAGACATAAAGGTGAATAAATAATGAGATCATTTCCATTTTGTGGTATCCCTTTAACAAGACACATATTATTCATAAACCATCACAAAATGTATGAATTCTATACATTTTGAGTATTCAAGTATTATCTAAATTTATAATTACTGATTTCAATAAATATTCTTATACGTGACCTTGGACCACAAAACACAAAAAGGTTAAATTATTGCTGAATAAATAAGCTTTCTATTGATGTATTGTTTGTAAGGATAGGACAATATTTGACCGAGATACAACTATTTGAAAATCTGGAATCTGATGGTGCAACAAAACAAAAAAAATCTACATTTTGAGAAAATCGCCTTTAAAGTTGTCCTTAGCAAGTCCTTAGCAAGGCATATTACTACAAATAATATTTTTTTGATATATTTACGGTAGGAATTTGACCAAATATCTTCATGGAAAATGATCTTTACTTAATATCCTAATGATTTTTGGCATAAAAGAAAAACGATAATTTTGACCCACGATGTATTGTTGGCTATTGCCACAGATATACCCGTGCGACTTATGACTGGTTTTGTGGTCCAGGGTCACATATTATACCTAAACTATATATACTGTATATTTGTTTATTATGGAACTATACTCTGTGTGACTTAAATGTCTGTATTTGAAGATGCTCGAAGGTGTTCCAAAATTACAAGTTTAGTCAGAAATTTGTTGTGTAGAGCCATTGAACACTAATCCAGGAATTCAATTGAACTGAAGCACAGTAAAAGAGCAGCACATACTAAGTGTTTTTCCTGAAGTAAATTGTTATAGTATATCGTTGCCACTATTTCACTGCTCTGATTAAGAATGTGGTGACTTGTCAAAAGAAAAGAAAAAATATGTGGTGAACACATTAAATTAATGAGTGTGATGGGAGTGAGACGCTTTATATTACAACACACTTACACCTATTTTCATTAACTTGCAATACATTGCTTATTTAGCTTGTGAAAATGTTTTCTTTGGCAGGAATGAAATATCATGCTTCATATCATTTGTCACCTTTCTGTAATTACCACTCATGCTTTTTTTGTACATCTGTTTTGATGTAATTTAATACAGCTGTATAACTTGGACAGTGTTTGATTGTAATTACATTAGGGGCTCTAACTCTGGCGAATTTCAGGATTAAAACGAACAAAATGCCTTGTTTAAGTTACAGATTTTGTAAATCATGATGAAATGTGTTTTCAGAACTATTTAAAATGAAGCAACATTTGATTTGTGGTAGTCAGCTCAGATTAACAGAAGGTCTCCTTCTCAGTTGAAAAGTGCCAGTGTTTCCCCGTGTTCAAGACCTTAAGAGTGCGTAGGGGTGTTCGATTCCAGTTTTTTTAGAGTCGACTCCGATTCTCAACTCCCACTGTATGAGTCTATTGAATCGACTCCTCGACTTCATTTACTTTACATCAAAACAGGGTAAGAAATAAGACAAAATTGCAGTTGTTACACACTTGATTTATTTCCCCCGACACAAAGCCTTAAAATCCCCTTATTAAAACAGCACACTTTTAGCGTGACCGTCCAAATTAGTCCAATTTAGCGATGACTTGTTGAGTGGCTATCAACGTTGCTACCTAGCTGTTACGATACCTAATGAAAAACAGCTGTTGTCGAGTCATAGCACTAAATGCACATGATTATTGTCTTAAAAGGTGAGTTAAAGATACTAAATACTAAAATACATACAATCATGTACACATTGATGTGTTTATTATTGATGTGAATATTTTTTATGATTTATGGATAGTTTAATGATTATGAACACAAAGTTAACCAGGGAAAACCAAATCTATACCTATTTATTGCAATAATATACCATCAATTAAACTAAAGCTAACATGGAGGAAGCCTATGTATAATTACAAACTAAAGTCACCATGATTGTTATCTGTATCTAAAGTAAGCTACAGTAAATGTAGGATAAATATGTGTGACAAAGTTTCTGCGACAGCCTCTCTGACACGGTGTACTACGTCAGTGTCTCATTTCCTCGCTTCATATCAGTCTCTCCTTGCTTATATAGTGCACTCAACTGCCATGAATTATATAGGGATTAGAGAATCAGTAAACAAGTGAGCGATTTCGGACACAACAACAGAGTCGACACAGAGAGTCGATTCCTGTTCTGGAGTCGACCCCAACTCTGGGGCTATTCAGAGTCGGGGAATCAACTCTTTTGGAGTTGACATACATTTTTCATTTTTTTCCCCATCAGTGTTTTTCTTTTTTTTAAGTTGTCAGCCACCGCCAACATTTTTGATAATTTTCACAAAATGGCCCCCAGAATATTTTGTTGTATTAATATCAGATCATGAAATATGTAAGGAATAATTGACGAATAATTGAATTATTAGAAAAATAATGCACACCCGAGGTGGTGACACGGTCACGACGAGAAGCATCATTTTAAAGCTGGTAACGGAGGCTTGAGCCACTGATAGCAGACTAATGCAGTTATTAATGCAGCGAGTTATTAGAGAGAGAGAGAGAGAGAGAGAGAGAGAGAGAGAGAGAGAGAGCCTGCGTCTCTTTCAATAGCGTCAAATACGGAACTGTAAGAACAGCGCCTTTATTAACGTTACCTCGCTAGTGAGAAATGTCATGTTGCTTTTAAGTTGCTAAACTATTTTACTGATAAAATCGTCAGTAATGTGCGTTTCTTACATAATTAAACGTAATTTTGTGGAGTTTTAAACATGGAAATATTTTGTCCTTTTTATCTTATTGTTTACTATATTTATTTGATTGGTCAGTGTCGTTGTGGGTTTTGGTTATTTGCTGTTGTAGGCTGTAAAGACATTTGAAATAATTGAAATCATTTGGCGAAGTGATATGGAACCTTAATGCAGTCAAGAGAGCTGCCTGGAACTACGTTCGCTATGCGTTTCCCAGAAAATAATTGCACGCCTCAGAACGTTCATCAGCCAATCAGATTCAAGCATTCAACGGTCCCGTAGTATAAATCAAAAGAAAGAACAGACCCTCTGCTTTTGAACAAAAATAGACTTTTTTATTATAGCTTCATGCATTCTTTTAATTTATCAACACTTTAATGTGGGTAAGTTTCGTTAAAAAAACGTCTCGGTTACGTATGGTAACCCTCGTTCCCTGAAGGAGAGAACGGAGACGTACGTCGGACGTCACCGACGAATTGGGATCACTTCAGGGAGCCCCTATCAGCTTCGAGATATAGAGAACAGGCCAATAGGCCATTGGCGTGCGAGATTTGCATCTCGCGCTCCGCCCCGCGCCGCGGGTATAAACAGGAAGCGAGAGCGCATGCATGCTGTTTTTCACTGAGGAGCCGAACTTAGTGACTCGGCCATGCAGTGATGGTACAGCAACTGTGGCGACGGGACATACGTCTCCGTTCCCTCCTTCAGGGAACGAGGGTTACCATACGTAACCGAGACGTTCCCTTTAAGTCGGTCACATTCGACGTATGTCGGACGTCACCAACGAATTGGTATCCCTTTGGAAAATGCCAAAGTTACTACCACTTCCAGCTCCCAGCGATGAGCCCCTCAGACAAAATCACACAGGGAGAGTCAAAAAGCTGCCGTTTCCGCAAGACCCATTCAGCTGACTTTATTGGATAACGCTGGGAAAGCGTGCCCGTTCAGGCCGCTGCGGAAGCCACATCATGCCCAGAGGGAGTTAACATGTGGAGATTACACGTATGGGCTGGCTGTGGGCAGCACAACATACGGAAGTCCTAGGGGTGGCCCGGCCAATTAAAGGCGGGGAACAACACCTTCCTGAGACGGCAGAGCGGACTCTGCCGAGGGAAAGACACGGGCTCGCCGTAGGGAGCCCTACCGTGGAAGAATACACACATGGGACCGCCGTGGGGGTCACAACATATGGAACCCAGCCTAACACCCGTTCCACCAATGCATACGAGTGTTAGACCTGGCGTCGGACGCTCCGCCACATCCGACTGCCGTGGGTAACGGAGGACTCAACAGGGTTCGCCGTTCTGGGGAACTCAACTGGAGCGGTTAGCGCACGCATCCGGTCCCTAAGGAGGGGAATGGCGCAGCAAGCCGACACAAGAACGGGCACTCCGGTGTTACTGACTATGGGAAGTGAGCACACAGGAAGATACCGGCTCTACACGAAGGCTATAGAATCTAGCGAACCTGTTAGGTGTCGCCCAGCCCACAGCTCTGCAAGGCGCCGTGAGCCAGCGCCCAGGAAGAAGCAACACCCCCTGTGGAGTGAGCTCTTAACCTGAGTGGGCAGGGCACGTCTTGGGATTCATACGCCAACACGATGGCATCCACTATCCAGTGGGCCATCCTCTGCTTGGAGACAGCCTTTCCCTTCTGCTGTCCTCCGTAACAGACGAAGAGCTGCTATGAGGTCCTGAAGCTTTGCATTCTGTCCACGTAAGTCCTGAGAGCACGGACGGAACAGAGAAAAGCTAGGGCTGGGTCTGCCTCCTGCGAAGGCAGTGCTTGCAGGCTCACCACTTGGTCCCGGAAGGGAGTAATGGGAACCTTGGGCACATATCCAGGCCGGGGTCTCATGATCATATGAGTTACCAGGCCCAAATTCCAGGCACGATTCGTCGACCGAAAATGCCTGCAGGTCCCCTACCCTCTTGATGGAGGCCAATGCAGTCAGGAGAACTGTCTTCAACGACAGAACTTTTAACTCTGCTGACTGCAAAGGCTCAAAGGGCGCTCTCTGCAGTGCGGTTAGCACCAGAGACAAGTCCCAAGAGGGTATAGAGAGAGGGCGAGGCGGATTAAGTCCCCCCTCAGGAACCTGACGATCAGATCGTGCTTACCTAAGGACTATCAATCTACTAGATCATGATTACATTTACATTTAGTCATTTAGCAGACGCTTTTATCCAAAGCGACTTACAAATGAGAGCAATAGAAGTAACTAGAACAGTCAAAGGCTACAGTATGCAAGTGCTGTAACAAGTATCAGTTAATCTAACACAGAACACACAGGACAGTTTTTTTATTTTTTTATTTTATAAATTAGACAGACAGAAAATGAGTAGAATGTTAAGTGCTATTCTTGATTGGTCAGGTGCTGCTGGAAAAGACGTGTCTTTAGCTGTTTTTTGAAAATGGCTACAGAGTCGGCTGCTCGAATTGAAATAGGCAGGTCATTCCACCAGGTGGGGGCGGTCCAGGAAAAGGTCCGTGAGAGTGATTTCATGCCTCTTTGGTATGGCACCACAAGGTGTCGTTCACTGGCAGAACGTAAGCTCCTGGAGGGTGTGTAAGTCTGAACAAGCGAGTTTAGGTATATTGGTGCAGAGCCAGTGGTTGCTTTGAAGGCGAGTACCAGTGTCTTGAGTACCAGTGTCTTGATTAGCGCGATAGCGGCAACATAGACTTTGAGGGTGGAGGGAGACAGCCTTCGCTCCAACCCATCTTGTAGGAAGGAAAGCACGGAACTGATAGAACACCTTTTTTGGTGCACCAGAAAAGAGACTAGATGGGGGTATAAGCGAAGGGACTCTACCCCGTTTGAGGTATCATAGTCTCGACCACGCATCGGAGGCGCCGAGTGACGCGCGTTGTCACCTGGCAGCTAGACGGCACATGGCGTGCTGAACACTCAAACCCTCACGCGGAAGGCGAGATGAACAGCGCGTCGACGTGATCCCGTTCCCCTGAGAGAACATGGATCACCCACGAACACAGTCTCAACATGTTTATGCGAGAGGGATCGTAGCCGTCAGGACAGGAAACAACCGCATCCAGAAACGTACGCGTGGAATGATGTCTTGAAAAAGATGCGGTGTCACACCCGTGTTGCTTTTTTGTGAGGAAACGCTCTTTCAACAGTGCTGAAGCACCCAGGGGAAGACCACGGCAGCACACAGGAGGTAAGAGCAGTCCTGTGTCTGCACTCACTGAAACAAACGCCCTCACCAAACCGACAGTTGCTGTGAGAATAGCAGTTTGTTATGCTGATGCAGCAGTGAGCATGCGATCGCGCTGATTGTGCCTTTTCGCCAACACAAAGCGTCCTTCTCATTCTCTGGAGCATCTCTCTTGTAGATAGGCTTCATCAACGCCGTTCGGCTCTGAAGTGAATGACAGTGTGCATGTTTATACCCGCGGCGCGGGGCGGAGCGCAAGATGCAAATATCGCACGCTAATGGCTGATAGGGGCTCCCTGAAGTGATCCCAATTCGTTGGTGACGTCCGACGTACGTCGAACGTGACTGACTGAAAGGGAACCTACATTTTGAGCAAAAAACTGGGAAAAGGGCATTTTGTCAAAGACTACATCCAGATCAGATTCAGAACGATGATCAAAACATAGATTGAGTCCATCAACACCCCCAAAGCTTCACTGTCCTATACTTCATCCTGGGTTAATGTTGACGATCGCGTTATTTTACATATGATTACATATGCTATTGCTTGTTTCTGCTTCTTATTCTCGGAATTCTCCTGTGTTTTGATCAGGAGATTCAGTACTTTTTCAGAAGATGTGTAATAGCACCCCTACCATATAACAGTGAAAACAATGAAAGTCGAAATTTTTTGTCAATGGCGCGTAAAGAGTTAAAATAAAACTAACAGCTTCAAAATTCGCGTTTTCGGGTATAGGTGATATGGGTGTGTGTAATTTACAGTGCAGAGCAAAACATTCTATTATAAAACATTGTCAAGTTGTGTTTATCACAGACCTTATTTTACTGAAAAAAAGAAAAGAAAACAGTTCAGCGAACCAGTAACAAATTAATCTTCTGGGTTTTGAAGTCCCCTCTGCAGCACTCTATGTAAAGATGTTAGTGGTGCTGATAAATGGTCCTAACACAAAATAGCACAAAATCTGATGAGGCAGTTGAACCTGAAGATTAATGACTTGAAACAGAACAAATGTGGATGAATGTTGCGAAAGAACAAAAGCAATGAGAATTGTATAGAGAGGTGAAAGCATGCAAATATACCGATAAACAAAGCACTGGGAACTTTCCCTTTTCAATTAAATCAAAAAGTGCAGAAGAATTGCCATCTTCGGCAAATCTCCCTTACAATGAAGTATCTGCATTAGGAAAAGTTCTCAGTGGCTGTGGGTCACAAGGATACATTTTTTAATCCAGAATTGATTTTCCCCAATTTTTCCATCCAGCAATACATCTTTCATAGTAGTACATGAATATTTGAAACTATTATTAATAATTCTGTAACAATCTAAAGAGTATTGCAGCTATTTTTAGTGTGTTATTTTTTAATAGTTTTCCTTGAACCATTAGTGAATTCCATATGGTTTGTTGACCCTAATTCCAAGTGCCTGGGAAATCCTCCATGGCCTCTGTCTCAAATCTCAGGGAAACAGAAGAGTTCATTAACTTAACAAGCAAAGCAGATCATTTTAATAAAACTTTAGAAAAAAGGGACCAGGGTCATCAGAGACCTGCAGGATTTTTCACCCTTGATTTTAATTATGGAAGCCTTGCGTAAGTGGAAAAAATGAAATGGCAGAAACGAAACGATCTAACGCCAGCTTGACTGAATCACTTCCAGTGATGTAGATTCTATCACAAAACTTTAAAACAACACATTAAACCTTTGGCCTTTTTCAGACTCATCTTTTCCATTTGCGCACTATTAGGGAAGTGTGTACCAAATTCTGCAATTAAATGCATCATTGGACCAGCCAACATATCCCAACAGAGCAAACCTCACCAATGAGAGTAATGGGATGCTGAAAGAATCAAGTCTTGTCCACAGGAGAAAGGAAGTGAAAACAAAAAGAAGTTCTCTTCCCTCAATGAGACACATAGCATGGGGGTTAGCGAAACACACAGTCGGATGATGAATGTCTGTTTGCATTCCAAGTCGACAGGAGAATCAAACGAGAGCCCAGAGAGGGGTAAATGTCAGTCTGGAGTATGGTAGAATGGATATGTTGGTTAGGTTATGCATTTTTGTAATGCCTTTCCATGCAGAGAATATTATTATATGCTCATTAATCTTTTCCATGTTCATCAGGTGTAATGTGAGTCTGAGAACTAAAAACAACACACATTCACTTTTACATTAATTTTTTTTTTTTTTTATGTTCATGAAAACTGTGCCTTAATCATTCAGGTATTATTTTATAATCAGAATTTTTTTTAAATATGCTATTTAAAAATACTAATATATAAAATACACCACAAAAACAGTGCAATGTGTTAAATTTACAAAATTATTAAATATATATATATAAATATATATAAATATATATAAATATATATATATATATATATATATATATATATATATATATATATATATATATATATATATATATATATATATATATATATATATATATATATATAATATAATATAATATATATATATATATATATATATATATATATATATATATATATATTAATATAATATAAATATATATATATATTTAATATAATATAAATATATATATATAATACGCCATATAAATGTCACTTCTATGTTTAATAATAATAATAATAATAATAAATCAAACTTCTTTACATCCTCAACTGCCTCCATAACAGATATGCCACAAAAAGTTTAATTTAGTTATATTTACAAAATTCAAAACTACAAAATATGCCACAAAAATGATTAAATATCATGTATAAAATTTAAATGTAAGAAAAAAAAAATCTAACATATTAATTTTTAGTTGAAAGCTACATAAAACAATTGCATTTGCCTCTATATGACAGCAGGAATCAAGCTAATTGCTAATTGTTGTGTGGATGTTGTAAATGAGGACTCCTGTGTAAATGTTGTAAATAGCATGCCGATGCTATTGCGGGAAAACAAACACCTTCTGTTCAGCTTTCAAGTATAACATTCTTGAATGATGCAAAAACATTCTCCACCATCTTGATTGTCAGATTGATGGATGCTTTTATTTATTTACCTATTTATCTGTTTGGGAAAATAGAGTCTTTAACTTTCAGCACATTTTACCTAGAGCTAAAGCTGGAAGTAAATGATCCTAAGCCGTCACGGACAGCAGCAGAATAGACCTTGTTTTGAGGAGATGCTAAGGGGTGACGGGAGGCTTGTTTGCACAAAGCTTTTGCTCCTGTCATCTTGCCCTACGGCAAAGTTAGGCAAAAATACCCTGCCTTTTTGTCTCTTTTCTTCTGGACAGCTCCCAGGTAAGCGTGCTGTCGCCAGCCAGTTGCACACCTGTGGAAAGTTGCGTTTCGTTCTCTTCTTGTCCATCCTCCCCTAAACTCAGTTCCTCTCACTCATCTGACCTGTAACAAGGATCAGTTCACACCTCTGCTCTGTTTGTTTGGCTTGTCCTGTCAAACCATCCCCCAAATGAATCCCAATAACTCTATGTCAGAAAGATGTAACCTTCCTCCTCCACCCCTCCCCCACCCACATCCCTGTCCTTGGGCTGCATGCTGACAGAGTCTCATGGGGGTGGAGGAGCACAGGAATGTGCGAATTCTTCCTTTGGACCTGCTGACTCCCTCATTTGAGGGGTAACACATTAAGAATAGTCACCGGCTCATCTAATTGGTTTCTTTGTGGTATACTATGTGAATTTCTTTGTGTGGAAAACAGCCAGCTAATCACTTCGCTTTAGCGTTTTCTGCTTTCCTTAGGAAGCGTCAAGTTATAAGTTGCAGACTTGGGGCCCTTAAGACCAAACCCAGTCGCCCTTTGCGCCCATGGAGTGTCGATTCAGTACCCTTCATACCTTTGCAGGCCTTTCTGTGAGAGATGGGCTTAGACATGTCTCTGTAGTAGCCCTCTTTGCAGTAGTGGCAGTGGCGACCAGCCGTATTATGCCGGCAGTTCAGGCAGACTCCTCCGCTTTTCCTCCCGGAGAGTTTGTAAAGCTCCATGTTGAAACGACAGCGCCTTGCATGGAGGTTACAATTGCAGGCTGCGGAAAAAGAAGAAGTTTAAAGTTTAAACAGCACATCCTCCATCACAGCCAAGTACAATCAAATCAGAACATCCAAATACAGACTAGTCACAATTTTTTTCTATTGGGTATGAGTGCACATTTAAGGACTGCAAGCAACACACCATAATGCTTAAAAAAAGAAAGAAAACATGGTGCTACATGACTGTCATCAGTCCCTTGACTGGCTCTTTTGGAAAGATTTCTAAAAAGGCCAATATAACAGAATAAAAATGCAAAAATACAATAATAACACTGAATTTTAAATAAATGTTTTCTTTTTAAATATTGTTTAAAATGTAATGTAGTCATGTGTTGGCAAAGCTGCATTTTCATTATAATTACTCTAGTTCAATGTAAAAAATCAATCCGTAAAATAACAGAAAGAATACTGGCAGTGTATTACCCGAACATTATGCAGTAATTTTATGAACATTTCTTTGAACCCTAAAACACAACGCAATGAAGTTCAAAAATCAAAATACAGGTAAAAAATCTGTAAAAAAATTATTATGGAAAATTCTTTCAAATTAATACAGTACATTGTGCCCTTTTTCTTAGAGTGTTGTCAGTGTTGCAAGATCCTTCAGAAAGCATGCTGATTTGGGGCTCAAGTAACATTTCTTATTATTAATAATGTTAAAAATAGTTGTGCTTAATATTTGCATGGAAACTGTGAATCTTTGATGAATAGAAGTTTCAAAAGAAAAACAGAGTTTATTTAAAATTGTGAAATCTTTCAATGTAATGCATACATTTAATTCATATTTACTAGATTTAATTTTACAGCATCACCTGAAGCACATCTTCAGGTTGATATTATTTTCAATGTAAGCTATATACTAAAGATTTAAACACACAAAACTATATTAACCGTGAGACAAAAATACACATAAACATTGAAAATGAACTTATTTAAAATGAAATATTTTTGTTCTGTTGAGCACCATCTGTAGGCACTCCACATGCTTTAAAGTCATTAGATAGTCAAAATCAGGAATGAACCAAAGTTTTCGAATCGTTATGTAGTAGAGATACAGGCCTCAGTTTGACAGCTATGTCTTTACCAACTGCAGCTAATGAAGTGGCAGGGAATTAACTTCTGGTAATGAGGTCAGTTTCTGAGCTTTTTCTCTGACCAGGCCTGCACTTTCCCAATGATGCCAAACGATATCAGACAGGGCCTCCAATTACCATTCCATTCCCAATCCTCGCCATGCACAGGAAGCTGTGATCCTGCTTGTTTACTAATGAATAAAGTTGCTGCCACCAAGTTTAATTACTGTCTGATGTTTATTCATGACTGATTTGTGTGCAGACATGTTCTCTTTCATTAAGTCTGGGTGAGACATTGGTGTGGCTCCTCCTCATGTATTATTCAACAATAAATCCCAACCCTCCTACCAAAATGCTATGGGCTGTTCAAGCGCAGACAATTGTTGGCAAGCCTTAGCTGATGCACATTCTCCGAGCAACTTCAACAGAGTGTTTATTTGGTCTGATGCTAGGAGACTTCAAGACAAAATAAGCATTTTGATGAGAGGGCAACTTACAAAAGCAAATTTAGTAACTATACCAACACTGGAAAAATGGCTTTCATGTTTTTTTTGAGTGATTTAATAGCCTATAGGCTATACATGATATATCATTTTTTTTTCATATTTTTGAAGCCAAGGACCCCCCAATATGATGATCCCCCTGTTCCTTAAATAAAGGCAGTTTTATAGTTGAATTATTAAATTATTATTTGGAAGTGATTCACTTTATATATTTGGAAGTGATTCACTTTATATATCTTTATAGCGAAAACGTTCTACCCACTATTAGAATACAGTTATGTATATTAGAGGAGCATTGGTAGCATATTATTTTGCATTGCTGTTTTGCGTGTAGGAACTATGTACTTACATGGCACTAGCCCTAAACCTAACTTTAACCCACATTAAGTCCATTACCTTATATTACTTATTAATTTGTGTAAGTATATTGCAAATGCACATACTGAAAAATAAAGTGCAACTGGAACATTTTTCAATACAACTTTGGGTTACACTTTATTTTAAGGTGTCATTGTTACAGTGTAATTATATATTATAATTATTATATATTTAAGTACTGAGTAATATTAATTAACATGTACTTACTATAGGATAAGGGTTTGGTTGAGGGTTAGTTGCATGTAATTATGCATAATTTACTGTTATTACTATGGTAATTACATATAACATATGTAACAAGGACACTGTAAAATAGTGTTACCAAATTTGTACTGTATGTATTTTTTTTGTGTGTTTTTCATAACAAGTAGGTATATTGTTCCAAATAGAGAGACACACAGAATATTCACTGAAGATATTGCATTATAACAAACTACATGCACATTTGTTTTTATAATAAGAAATTCAAGCTAGTAACAAATTGATATAATCACAATTATGGCCAGATTTAGTAAACAGGTCAAATTAGCGTGAGAGCCCAGTTCCAAAAATGCACCGATGGGAGCGGAAAGTTATGAGCGTGATCTACTAAGGATGCACAAATTAAAGGATGCAGCCAAATCATTTCCATAATGACCAACACAATCTACCAAGAGCAGCGCAAATTAGCATCTGGTTTAAGACATGCTTTTTTGGGGGGCTAAATAAGGGCACAAATACCAGTATATTGACTAGCACAAACCTTAGTAAATCACCTTGAATGATTCATTTAAATACTCTCTTCCCATAAATGTTGCGTTTGAAAGGGAAAATCCTACAAATGCATAAGCAATAAGATCAGCCACAAAAATAACTGTCCATGCCTTTTCAGCACTAATTTTTCACTGTGTGTCTTTAATAAATCGTGACAGTAGTTTTTTTTTTTTGCACCAGGGTTTGTGCAAGCGATTGGTAAATTTGGCCCTAAATCTCATAATTTCGGTCTTTAGACAAAGTGAAAACAGCAATGAATGTAAAATGTTACTTAATTTTGACTATATGTGCAGTTACTGCATTTCGCCTTGCAGGGCAAAATATTTCCTTGCAGTTTTGGTTTCAAGTCAGCATGAAACGGAGGTTGCGATTGTCCTTTTTTTCCCTATTGTGATGTATATCCGAGTAAAACAGCTTCTGAAATGAGACAAGGGCGGGGCTTGATTTTGTCCTGCAGGAATTAATTGGATTGTTGGGCATTGCTATCAAAATTGAGACAGACTGCGATAGCCCCGCCCTCGCGCCATAACACATGAAGGGAGGAAAGGTTAATGTTTTTGATTAAAGATTATGAGGGAACATGAATTTAAAAAAAAAAGAATGAAGTGCACAGATAAATCATTTATAAAAAACACTGCAATATTACCTAAAAAAAAATCATGGTGAGTTTAAGGAACAATCAGATTTTCATTCTGATTTTGACACTTAGTCTGTTTCCTGTTCAATTGAGTACAATGATATCTATTTAGTAGAGTGACTTAACTTTCTTTTAGAAAAACTAGTCTCCTAAAAAAATACTCTTGGCTCATCTCTCTCATTTTCTACTTGCTGCCAAAAAAATTAATACTTGGAATAGGTTTTTCGAGATGCCTGCAGGACATAAAGAATAATAATTTGGCCTGTCCTAGAAGTGTCTCCTCTTCAAACTTACTCCATGCACGGCTTGTTTGCTTTCAAACAGGCATACTGTTGGTATTAATTCTGCCTGCTTGTTTGGATCCCAGTGGAAACTGATCCTTCCTACCCTCCAGCTATGGATTATTCACTTTTGCTAACAAGGCAAATGCAATCCACTATGCGGCCTCTGGCTTTTTAAATTTTGACAGACTTGCTGAACTTATTGATAAACAGAAAACCCAAGTTGTTTTCTTCGAAAATCTAAATTGTACCACATTTTATTACTTTTTGAAGGCACAAAAAAATCCATATATTGCTATTGGAGAGACAAAATTGAGAAAACTAATCACAACAGCATGTTTTACCAAAGTAATGAGAAAAATATGTTATTACAATGACATCACCGCAAAACCTTTTAGTTGTATTCTTTCTTCCTTCATAACATGATTTAAAACAATCTGTGGTAAAAGAAGTGATGTTTTATATGGATTGGACAGCATGCGCTGTCTTAGATCACAATTTGTTGCAGTCGCTACAGTCAATCCATCCTGCAAAAGGAATAAATTAATAAAAAATTAGATTGAATTTATTTTTTATTATTCATTTTTATAAGCATAGCAGCTGAAAAACACTGTTGCAGCATCACCATGCACCTACAGATTTTTTTTTTTTCTGAAAGGAAATTGCACTGTCAACATGTGAGGCTATTGGTAGTATTTGGCTCACGCTGTTTCCTCTTGCCCTCAGTGATGAAAAAACAACCTCAATACACATAGGACAGCTGGGGAAAGCTGTTTCAGTACTCTACCTCATCTGGTTTCCTCATTATAGAGATTGTGATTGTTGTGATACGACCCTGTCCATATGAAAACACAAAGCAGACACTCTGCTCGCACCTGCTCTTTTACAGGCATGCAGGATTCAGGGTGGCTGCCTCTCAATGGAAGCAAATACAAAGCGGCTGTACATTATGTCGTCCCCCCACAATCAACTCACTGTCAGACGCATTTTGTTTCCCTTCTTCTGCTTCAAGTTTGCTCATTTTGCCCTTCTTTCATTCATTCTGCCCTCTGACACCCACTCTCACACCTTGTTCGGCCTGCATGCGTTCCCCTACCTTTGAAGTGCTTTCAGGCTCACTAATCTAGTCATGTCATCTGCCTTGAAAGCATGATCATAATTTAAATGTTGCCCTGTGTGATGGAAGAAGACTACAGAAGCTTTTGTAAGTGGGAGGAAAAGCTCATCCCTATGATGGTACTTCCTTACCACAGAATGTAACAGCATCTGTCTTAACAGAATGCAAGATTACCTAGACGTCCAGTGGATGCCATACTCACAGTGGATGAAAACCCTCATCAGTGAAGCCGACAAAACAAGCTATTCTCACTTGTAGCTACACATCCACTTAGCGGATAAATCCCAGGCAGAGATAAGGGTGTGAGATGACTCTTCTGATTGACTGGGTTGAGGAGAAAGCCCAACCAGATGCGTTTTGTCTCTTTCCCCTCTTTAGTTTGGCTTAGCTCTCAGAGAGGTTGATAAACACGAATAGCCGTGAGGAAAGAGTGTAAGGCGATAGCTTTCGAGTGGGCTAATTGGTTTTGTTACCGCGTTAAGAATGTTCTTAGAAGAGAGTATTAGAATCTTGATTTTGCTTTGTTTGATGTTATTTGTTAGCATCTTTTTTCCACTTTTTATTTGTAGCCATTTTGTATTTTCTTTAACATTCTAACAAATATAAAAATCAGAATGATAATGATGATTAATTCACCAACCTAAATTTTGTGTGTAATAAAACATATTAATGAATATTATTACCATTACTTTACTATTTTAATGTTTTTGAAAGAAGTCTCCTATGCTCATCAATTTATTTAATCAAAAATACAGAACAAGCTGTAATATTGTGAAATATTATTACAATTTTAAATAATGTTTTTTTTTTCATTTAATATACTTTAAAATAGAATTTATTTCTGTGATGCAAAGCGGAATTTTCAGCATCATTACTCCAGTCTTTAGTGTCACATGATCCTTCAGAAATCATTCTAATATGTTGGAAAATGTTAAATATTAATGTTAAAGTTAATATTAAAGTTAACGTTGTTAAAGCACTGCTAAATATTTTTTTGGAACCTGTGACTTTTTTCATGATTCATTGATGAATTATAAGTTAAAAAGAACAGCATTTATTCAAAATAGAAATCTTTTCTAACAATATAAATCTTTACTATTACATTTTATCAATGTAACACATCCATGCTGAATAAAATTATTAATTTCTTTCAAAAAAAGAAAGTAAACAGTTACCCAAACTTTTGAACGGTATATATTGTTACAAAAGATTTCTATTTTAAATAAATGCTGTTCTTTTTTTCAAACTTTTTTTTATTATCAAAGAATCCTGAACCAAAGTTTACACACAATCTGTGCACAATATTACACAATATTAGCTGTAAAAAATATAACTGTTTCCAACACTGATAATAAATCGGCATATTAGAATGATCATGTGACACTGAAGACTGGAGTAATGGTGAAAAATATTTTGCTTTGCATCACAGAAATAAATTATATTTTAAAGTATATTAAAATAGAAAACCATTATTTAAAATTGTAATAATATTTCACAATATTACAGTTTTTTCTGTGTTTTTTTAATCAAATAAATACAGGGTGATGAGCATTAGAGACTTCTTTCAAAAACATTAAAAGTAGTAATGTTTCCAAACTTTTGACTATATACTGTATATATTGTATTATTCCTGTATTGTAGTTTCCGCTATTTTGCTAGTTCCATGTCTCTTATAGCATTTTGTTGTCTTTTCTTCTCACATAATCACATTATTTCAACTCCAATCAATACTAAATGCCCATTCATTTATTAGTTTGTAATGTAGGACTCAATGACCGCAACAATGACCGCCTCACTGTACATATTACAATTTAAAGATCCAGCAGACTCCTCTCTGCTAGCGACCACTCGTTTCCTTCCTCTGCAAAAGCGGGGGGAAAACATGAGGATTTCCTCAAACGCTCTGTTAGTGCGTGAATTAGGTGGCGTAGATTAATGTTTTTTTTTTTTTTTTTTTTCATGCAGCTGCATATGGTTGAAGTTTGTGAAAAAAGAGCAGCATATCACCCCGTTTATTAGGTATGAGAGTATTTAGGATGAGATTATTGTTAACCTGACCTTCAACAAACGTTTATGTGTTAAACTCACACACTTTATCAGAAGTAATTTGGGCAATCTTCTCTTCTCTTCCTGAAAAGACTGAACATATAAGTAAGGGGAGATGAATGCTCGCTCTTTTACACTCTTTGTAAAAGCGGGCTGTATAAACAATGTCAAACTAGAGGCAATTGGTAATTCTCCTCAGTTATCAGGGATATTAGTCCAGCACTCAACACTATTGGCTTTTTTTTCACTGAGCCTGTCAGACACAGGGAAGATAAAAAGAAGTCACCCCTTACACATCATTTGGAGATTACAGCTGTTGATTCAACAAATTGAGTGAGGGGTGAAGAAAGTATCAGATTTCGATGATTTTTACCTCAATTAAATTTGATTTTAAAACTGATGTAAATTTAAACATAGGCGTAAAAAAGCCTAAAAAGCCAGCAGAACAGGAGGTGATTACACTATTTTTTATTTTTTAATCAATGAAACACGCTTGGTGAAGCCAAGCCATTACCAAAATGGTGGTGCACTACATCAAATGGGGGTAAAAACAAACCCGCATTCCGTGACTTAGAGCTAAAGAATCCACTCACATCCTTCAGAAGAGAAACATCTCAGGCATGTGATGTCTGTCTGTTCCGACACCATCTCAGGTGTGAGGCTTGACCTTCAGTGTCAAAAATCACCAGTCATATGTCATGAACTCCAGGGCGTGAGATCTTTCCTGTACCGGGGGTCGGTACCAGCAGCTCGAACTAGACTCAATACCAACACCTAACACCGGCCCATCAGAGAAGGAGTTATGCCGAGGGGTGCTATCCTTGCTGGACTTTTAAACAAACATGGAAGAGGACCCATCCATAGCTAGTTTAGTTTTAATCTGTGTGTGCCCTTTTAAGTAATGTGATTAGCCCCTGAGCCCTGTAAGACTTAATGAGAAAATATTGGATATCGCCACATCAGCCTTGTTTTGGTTTGGTCGTCTTTCAGCGAAGTTAACATGGGGAGTGTGCTTGGGTGGTTGTATGACATGAAGTGTGTGTGTGTGTAAGTGGAATGTAAGAGTGCATGTGTGTGCCTGCACATGAGTTTTTTTTTTTGGTAACACTTTAGAATAATGGTCATTAGTTAACATTAGTTAATGTATTAACTAACATGAACTAACCATGAGCAGTACATTTGTTACTGTATTTGTTCATCTTTGTTAACGTTAGTTAATATAAATCCAGCTGTTCATGGTTTGTTCATGTTAGTTCACAGTGCATTAACTAATGTTAACAAGATTTTAATAAAGCATTAGTAAATGTTGAAATCAACATTAACAAAATTAATAAACGCTTTATAAGTGCAGTTCATTATTAGTTACTGTTAACTAATTTAGTTAACCAATATTAACTAATGACCATTATTCTAAAGTGTTACCTTTTTTTTTTTCGGATATTGCATCAGTTCAAGGCTTTGGGCCTTAAATCAATACGGGCAAAAAAGTTTCCCCACAGAATATATGCAATTTCTTCATCACTGAGACAATGATGAACGTTAGCATGGTGGTTCTGTGGTCAGCCAAAGATTTTCAGTGGTTTGGTTGCAGAGAATGAGAGTAATAAATTCAATAAAATAGAAGCTTGTAAACGTCATGCCATATATTTTTTTCTGACAGTGTGAGTCAAACTTTTTTTCAGCTTTTCAAAAAAATCCAAAAGCACCGTGAAAAATTGCATATTTACCTTGTGGGCTATATTTAATTTATAAAAATTATAATACAGTGGGTTTGCTTGAGAAACAGAGTGAAATTTTATTGATTCTTCACTGAAAGTCTTGATGAGTCTCACCACAAGCTATCATATGATTTAATTTGATATTATATGACGAGACTTGGGATATAGTTGTTATAGACCTACACGTTTTATCAAAGACTTTGAAATGTTCTTCTTGTGTTTTATCAAATATAGAAAGTCATATGGGTTGGGAACAACATGAAAGTGAGTAAATGGTGACAGAATTGTAATTTTTGTGAGAACTATTCCTTTGAAGAGTGCATGGAAATTGCAGTCGCTTCATTCATAGTTGCACATGCTGATGAACTGTGCAATACGATTTTATCTATAATTGTTCAGAACAGACCATTGCTGTAAGTATTACTATTAATACATAGCACATGGATCAATACAGTTTCAGATGTCTCTTCTTTTCTGTACTAGTTCCTGTCTTTGGAGGCTCTCTGGCTGACTGCCATATGAATGTGATGTTGACATACTGCTTGGTGATGGTTAAGCGCTTTGTTTGTGTCGGTTTCATTAGCTGCTCTCGTATTGAAAATATAAGGACCACACTGGATCCAATTATCTGATTCACACTCTCTGGAATTCTCGTTTATAGGGAAATTATCACTTCACTCACATTGCTGTTTTTCTCAAACAAATGAATGTTTTACTTTTATAGTCTAATAATAATGGGGGGGGTCATTATTATTGGAGAACACAAAAACAGTTTAACACGTTACAAATATTTAACGCAATTAATGCAGCATCCGTTTTTTTCTTTCATCCTTTGGCTAGCGTTACATTATATGATCACACTCTTATTCATGCAAATGCTTTTAAACCATTCAAGCAGCAATACAAAAGAGAACGTGCTGTCTGTGAATGTCTTGTCTATGTGACACACACACGATGCACAGAAAGACGCGTGCCAGTATCGAGTTCTCTTTCACGCTTGAACAAACAATAACACACATAATTATGCCAAAATGGCCATTTTGTAGAGTATTCTCATAAAAGCAGTCTCAAATTAATTAAAGGTGTGATATCACTTTCCTTTGAGTCTTTGATATATAAAAGTTAATCGTGATATAATAATATCCTGTACGTTTCGGAGCTGAAAACTTCCTTGTTAGTCAAAGAAAAGCTTTTATTGACACCAGGCCCAGAAAACGAGAGATCTCAGAATATGTCTACCACTGATGTCATAGAATGCAGAAGCAACGCCTCAAGCCCACCCACTGACTTGTGGAGCTAAACGGGTTGCGCTACAGAGCAATAAACATGCCAGTTCCAGCTCTCGTGCCTAAGACATTGCGCATTTGTTCGGTTCATTTCACCGCAGAATCGATTGTAAACAAGATACAGGTCGAGACTGGATTTGCAGACATATTGAGATTAAAACACAATGCTGTGCCTTCTATATTGGATCCGACAGGAATGGTGCAACACACTTATGTGAGTAAAACATGTTTTTTGGCCAAGTAATACAAAAATAACATTCCAATCAATCGCGGGTGGATGAGAGATAAATCATTGTGTTTGTTTAGTAAAGATTTTTTTCGAGCCCTGTGAGCCTTTCTCCAGACGCTTTCAAAACAATTTCCACATGTTCTGAGGGGAGCTGAAGCTCATTAAATATTCAAATCTTATCCAATCCTATCTGTGGACTGTGGCCGTTTACGTCAAAGTTTTCGCCCATCAAAACTGAGCGTTTTTCAGAGAGCCTCAAAACCAAGGCAGAAAATAGCCTATTATTTATTCATTATGTTTTTGAATGTAAAAACTACGCGAACGTCATAAGTTGACCTCAGACAACAGTATAACATTTTTTTTAAAAGCCAGTTCATGACCCCTTTAAAAAATGCCTTAAATGAACTTGAAGAGTTGTGAGAAAATGAGATGCATATGACAGCGCATCAGATCTGCGTAATGTTCGACAGCGGCAGCCTAATAAACCAGTTTCTGTTAATCAAAGAACAAAGGTAACAGTGAAAATTGTAGCTTTAATCAGAATGAATCTATATTTAATTTATTATTTATGCATGTAAAGTGTTTGATAACTTTATTGAATTTCTGTATATTGATTATATATGAAGGCCACAGGTAATATAACATTTATTATAATGGGTTTATGTGAAGATTGTTTTAAGTTCACTTAAATTTAAAAGTTGAAATTGACAGCTTTCAATTATACTGTAATGTTGAATGTCTATCATTAATGTTTAAATATTATAGAGACATCAGTATCAGTATTAGTATCAGTGCTACTTGCCTTCATTAATAAAACAAATATTTACATTACATTACAACAAATATTTCAAATACACTGTGTTTAAGTTTCTCATTCATTTGGAGAGTAACTGTGAAATTATTACAATATAAAAATATTAAAAACATGATTAATTACAGAAAAAATCGATTGACAGCACTAATTATAACAATTATAAAATAATATTACACAATACTGAGCGTACAAAAAATATATGTTTTCAAAATACATCAAATTGAATTAAAAGAAATATTGGATTTTTCCCAAGACCCTGACATTTCGTCAGTCACACTGTCATTTTGTCGACAAGAAACATACCTGTCTGAGATTATTTATTCTTTATGTAGACAGCTGTCTGCACCTTTGTGAAGGAAAATGTAAACATTAAAAATTCCTCTTAAAAATATAAACAGCTATTAGCCAAATCATGACTCAAATCTGGAATGCTTTTAATGAGTCCTGAAAAAAATGAAAACTTTACAAATCACATGTGTAGAGAGTGAGGTACCACCTCTCCTCTCCTCCAATCCCGGAGTGAACGAGTGTTAGATTTCCAAACGATCACCTTGGCATGAAATAAACAAATAAAAGATTAGAGGAGTTGAGGCAGCCAGGAAAAGAACATATTACCATCTGAGTCTTTGATCAGACGAACTGGTGTGGACACACTGGAGAATAACAGTGGGGGGATCACGTCCCACACGTCAACAGTATACTTCTAACAGGACACACATTTCAGGCAGTGCCTCTCTTCTCCACCCAGCATGCTGAGAGAACTAAAGAGCGTTGAAGCTTTTGTTTCCACCTGTATGTGAACCCCAGAGTCAAACGGACCTCACTCAAGCCCTTTGAGTCCTAATTCAACACAAATGCGAGCACTGTCAAACAGAGAATCACTCCACACGACAAAAACTCAAAAACAAGCACGACAACCTGTCTTCGCTTTGTAAGAGCACCCTCCATTCCAAGGGGAAAAAATATTTTGATGTATGCTGTGTGTTAAATTATGACATGAACTTTAAAAGTAGCTCTAATTGGGTTCAGCCTACATGTTTATCAACATAAACTCCCAGATCAGTAACACACTGACATTTAAACTGCGAACGTGTACATTTTTTTTATTGACAACCTAACAGCATAACCTTTTAATTCCATTCCAACTCCTGGGATGATATCTGCTGCATTATTCATCACTGGCTGCAGAATGCTGGGATTATGACTTATGTACCTCCGGTTCTTCATAATTATAAATTCATCCACATGGGAGCCCAAGAGCACTGCTGTGCATGACTGCTGTTGGTTAGTAATAAAACATGCTCATTTTTGGCAATGAATTTAAGAATATGTGAATTTTGGAGGTTTTGGAAGGGGCTCCCTCTTTAAAACCACAGTGCATACAAAAACATATGCTTTAATACACTTCCTGCTGCTGGCTTAACATATCATATCAACACACACATTTCATCCTAAAATTTTTCCTTCTCAAAATCTTCCAACCTCCAAAAGATGAGGTGAGCTGAAATGAGGAAAAGTCTCCTCTCGTATATAAAATCATATTCCATTTTATCTTATACTTATCAACAATTTTTGTATTGGGAATCATTTTTATTATTTTGTTAAGATATGTTTAAATAATGTTTTTAATTAATAATAACAACTTCAATTCCCGCACTATATGCAAATTTAACAGACTTCACGCCAACAAAAGCAACACATATGAGTTGCATTTTATTTATCATCAGCTAATTTCAAGAGAGAGTGGCATCTGCTCTGGTAAGATCATTCATTAATTGCGCATTGGCTTGGTGAAGAGACACTCAGTCGCAGTACCGCTGTCATATCTGGCTATAGCATGTCATATAGCCTATAACACCATATAGATGGTGGTCCAGTGGGTTAAACCACTGAACTGATATGCAGAAGGTTGCTGGTTCGATCCCAGCGGTCATCACCAGTGTGTCCTTGAGCAAGGCACTTTACTCCATGTTGCTCCAGGGGGATTGTCCCTGTAATAAGTGCACTATAAGTCGCTTTGGATAAAAGCGTCTGCCAAATGCATAAATGTAAATGTAAATAACACACTCTCACACGTTTCTTTTTAACATATTGGGAAGAGTCAAATTTTCAGCAAATTTACTTATTTACGTTGTAATTAGTCTGTACAATTCTATCAGTGTGACACATTCATGTTAATTTGTGGCACAGTTGTGACAAGATAATCAATTGCAGCGATGTTGAGGCACTTCTTCTCTCATGCAAGCTTTTGCCTGTATTTTGGTAATATTTTTTCACATTCATGCTGGTTTAGACTTCAACAAGAATAAAGAGAGAGGAGAAAGACACACTGAAATTCGCTGGTGTCACAGTGTTGGGTCTTACTTTATTAGGTGTGTTTAACTACTATGTAATAACATTGAAATCAATCATTTGATACAATGCATTTATTATGTACATACACTCACCTAAAGGATTATTAGGAACACCATACTAATACTGTGTTTGACCCCCTTTTGCCTTCAGAACTGCCTTAATTCTACGTGGCATTGATTCAACAAGGTGCTGAAAGCATTCTTTAGAAATCTTGACACATATTGATAGGATAGCATCTTGCACTTCTCTCAACAGAAATCGAGACTCATCAGACCAGGCAACATTTTTCCAGTCTTAAATTGTCCAATTTTGGTGAGCTTGTGCAAATTGTAGCCTCTTTTTCATATTTGTAGTGGAGATGAGTGGTACCCGGTGGGGTCTTCTGCTGTTGTAGCCCATCCGCCTCAAGGTTGTGCGTGTTGTGGCTTCACAAATGCTTTGCTGCACACCTCGGTTGTAACGAGTGGTTATTTCAGTCAAAGTTGCTCTTCTATCAGCTTGAATCAGTCGGCCCATTCTCCTCTGACCTCTGGCATCAACAAGGCATTTTCGCCCACAGGACTGCCGCATACTGGATGTTTTTCCCTTTTCACACCATTCTTTGTAAACCCTAGAAATGGTTGTGCGTGAAATTCCCAGTAACTGAGCAGATTGTGAAATACTCAGACCAGCCCGTCTGGCACCAACAACCATGCCACGCTCAAAATTGCTTAAATCACCTTTCTTTCCCATTCTGACATTCAGTTTGGAGTTCAGGAGATTGTCTTGACCAGGACCACATCCCTAAATGCATTGAAGCAACTGCCATGTGATTGGTTGATTAGATAATTGCATTAATGAGAAATTGAACAGGTGTTCCTAATAATCCTTTAGGTGAGTGTACATGTGGGTTTTTTTTTACATTGTACTTGCATTAATATAATTAGCTGCATGCAATTATATCTGTAATTAATTTCTGTAATTACAACTACTGTATAATCACACTGTTGACTCTTCCTTTCCCTTTTAACCCACCCAGAAACCTGTCCCTAACCATACCCGTATCCCACCTGAGTAGCAGCAAAAGTGTTTTGCAATACAACATCAACACAATAAGTACATTGTACTTATTTTTTTAATAAGTATAGTAGTTTAAGACACCTAATATAAAGTGTGACCCATTGTTGCTTTTGTAAACTGCAACAATGCAGATTTGCAGATTTTACTTAGTAATTTCATTTTAATTTGCTCCATCATGTGTAGGACACCTTTTGTCTGTATCTGCTGTATACAGACAAAGTGTCAGAAGCTCTTTGTTCTTTATGCATTATGTTCTCTCTATCTTTATCTTACTTTTTTTTCTTTCTTTCTGTATGTTCTTTTGTTATGAAGATGTTAAGTAGGGCCAGTGTGATAAGAAGGATGACTCTGAATGCTTGGAAACTAATAAGGGTTTCAGGTCAAGAGGCTCCTATGGGTTTTATAACCACAACAAAGAAGACTTAATGGCCTCCACTTTCCAGTATTAGCACTCATTTAATGACCAGCTTGCCCCCTCGTTAGGGGTGATCAGCTGTTCCAAACCATGCACCACCCCTTGCATCAGAAGAGATACTCCAAGCATGCTGTGATGTAGGAATAAATAGTGTCAAAAGGTAGTGTGTCAATGTTGGTGCACGTATTTCCTGGCTAACAAATGCATTTTGTATTTTACTTTGCATCAATAAGTGTGTGTGTGTGTGTGTGTGTGTGTGTGTGTGTGTGTGTGTGTGTGTGTGTGTGTGTGTGTGTGAAAGAGAAAGAAAGAAGACAATGGCAAGGAGAGATACAGTTCTGCAAGGACAGAAAATGAAAAAGAGAGGGAATAGCAAGGCATAAACAAAAGAGATAAATACAAGAGAATATTTCATTTTGTTTCTTTGCCTTGAATGAACTTTTGAGGATGTCTGTTTTGGGTGATTCACATTGTGAGAATTATACAGAAGCAGACTAAAGCGGCTGCCTCTATTCATCCCAGCTTGGTGAAAGCCTTCTGGGATATATGTAGATTCCCCAGACTGAGCAAATCCAGACACATAAAGATGAGAAAAGAGCCAGATTTCGGGCTATGAACAGAACGCAGAGTTTATTCAACACAATACTGTCATTTCACTGCACATGCGCCCCACATTTGGCAACCAAGCTATTTCCTGGGACGCCCCTCTAAAAATCTATGTGCTAAATGGAAATGCAGTACCTGAACCATTATTTGCCATGAAAGCAGTTTACAAATTATGGAAACAATTTTTATATATTCCATTAGATAGTTTGGATGCTAATGGATGAAGTGTGACAATGAACATGATTCCATCGTCCAAGGTAGATGTTAAAAGGAAATTGACTTTATTACCTTGTCTGTTTTGGTTCATTGCTTTAAACATTGTAAAATTCTTCTTGAGCTACGGTCATGAGCAACAAGACTAAAGGCCATTCACCACAACATCTGAGGCATTAAACAAATCAACTTAGCAGCAGTCCTGTTATATTGCCAAAAACAATAATATATTTATGTTTCTCTCTGAAACGGTTATTGTGTAACCTTAATGGTACCATAGTTCATTGAGTAAAACCTGCCGACTGAGGACCTGGAAACACAGTGAGCCAAAATGGAGTGGCGTCAAAAGGCACCCGGTGTTAAGCCTCAGTGTATTTTTGAGCTTAGTTCTGTGAAACTAAGTGATTGCTCAACTCCTTGTCACAGATATCACATTCATTTGGAATGTTGGAAATCTGAGCCTTAGCATTTAGCAATGCGTTGCTACCTTGGCACTCAGAGAAGAGAAAAGGGGAACTCTTTTTTGAAGACATTATCTTGTCAAATTAGTCGCTGAAGTCATTGATAATGTTGCAGAGCTGTTGCTGTGGCAGTTTTATGAGAAAATAACCATGTTAGAAAATTACAGTGTTAATTCTTCCCCTCCAGCCAGGGAAAGTCGTATTGTAGTGCTGTTACAGTTCCTTATTAATATTTTAAGCCAAATCACATGCCTACATGTGCTTCCATCCATTTGGAAATGTTTTGGGATGTCTCAAAAAAATATAACTAATACAAAACAAAAAAGTAAAAAAAAAAAAAAATTGCATAAAACATATACAACACATATGTATGTGCATATGTATAATAGTGTTAAATATATATAGCTGTTTAATGTAACAACTTCAGGCAATCTATATATATAATAAAATATATATAATAAAAAGACATCCACATAAATTATGATGGAAATGTCTCAGGGTAACGTATGTAACCTGGTTCCCGGAGGGGGAAATGAGACGCTGCATCATTGTGTTGACTGTTTGGGAATGCCTTCAGTGTGAACTGGTGTCTGAAGCATGTGTGAAATCACACCAATCCTATTGGACTATGGAGGTCAGGACCATAAAAGGGCACCTCTACGTCACATAATCTCCAGTTCCCTTTCAGTCGGTCATGTTCGACGTACGTCGGAACTGACCAACGAATTGGGATCTGTTCTCAGAGACCAATCTACTTCGAGTGTATTAGAAACGAGCCAATGAACATTGGCATGCGGTTCATGCATTCCACGCACCGCCCCACATTGCGGGTATAAATACGGAAGTGGAAGTACCGCATACCGCTTTCAACTTCGGAGCCGAGCATTACATGTTCCTACGAAGAGTGTGTTTACACAAACTAAACGAGTCTCTACGAGAAGATCTGCTTACCTGTTCCTGTGTCGGTGCTTTACAGCGGTGGTCGCGAGCAGAAGAAATCTTTCGCTGGGCGTTTCCTCTGAGTGCTTACAGTGGGCTTGCACCTTTAAACCAATGTAAGCCGCGGCTATTCCCCTGTGTGCCTCGGCACTGTTGGAGCGGTTCTCTCTTCTCTATGTCACTAAAAGAGCAACACGGTTTTGACCCTGCATCTTTTTCAAGATGTCATTCAAACCGTGTGTTTCTGGATGCGGTTCCTCATTTGACGGCCACGATCTCTCTCACATGTAAACATGTGCTTTCGTGGGTGATTCATGCTCTCTCGGGAGAGCATGGTCACGTCGGCGCGTTGTTCGTCTCACCTTTCTCGTAAGGGCTTGAGCGTTCAGCGCGCCGTGTGCCGTCGAGCGCCGGCTGACAGCGGGGGTTGCCACGGCAACCCAGCGCGTCACTCGGCACTCTCTAGATGCGCGGTCCAGACTATGAAACCTCAAACGGGGTTGAGTCCCTTTGCTTATTCCCTGATCTAGTTTCTTTTCTGGTGCTCCAGAAAAGGATTATTTTGGTTAATAAGCCTTGGTGACCTGAGGATTACAGTGGGGCATCCCCGCCGGGTACATCTCTTCGGGACCCCACTCCTCTATCGCATCATTAGCATGTTGAGACTTTGTTCGTGGGTGGTTCATGTTCTCTCATGGGAACATGGCCACGTCGGCGTGTTGTTCGTCCTGCCCCTTTCATAGGGGCTTGAGCGTTCAGCGTGCCGTGTGCCGTCGAGTCTGGCGGCCACGCCCACTGTCTCTCATGCCTGCTGGTAGCCCAGATGGGATTGCTGGTCCTTTTTTGAAAAAGAGGGGGGATCTAGCATTTCATTTGTGGCTCTGGCAGAGGACAGATGTCAATTGCTGCATTGGAGAGAGGGCTGTTATGCGCTGGAGATGATGACGCTGAGTTTCCCACTATAATAGTGTGTGCTCATGCTGAATCAGATTCAGTGTTGACAGCCATGCCTTCCAGGGTGGCTGCCTGGATGTGCATTGGAAGAATTTAGCAGTTTGGAGCTATTGGTGTCAAAATATGGAACGCCAAAAGGGCCATAATCTGTATAAATTTTAAACTCACTACCCTCTCTCCTGCATGCACGAGGGTAGTCTCGACTCAGGGGTTATGCAGGAACTGCGTGCACGCTCCCTGGGTCAGGCGATGTCCACATTAGTGGTCCAGGAAGCTGGGGCTAAACCTGGCAGATATGCGTGAGCCTGACAAAGTTTGGTTCCTCAACGCCCCTGTCTGTCAGGCTGGCCTCTTCGGCGATGCTGTCGAGAACTCGCTCAGCAGTTCTCGGTGGCCCAGAAGCGGATGGAAGTGGTTTAAAAAAAAAAAAAAAACATCCTGCCCCGACGACTAGCTGCTGCCTCCACCCAGTCGTCGGCTGCAGCACCTCCATCTGCTTGTCGCCGAGGGTGCCCCCCCTGCGTCCGCCTCCGCCCCTGCTAAGCCAAGCAGCAGCCTCCACCCGGGCAGCAGGTGGCCGGGCGCAGGGGATGTGCCCAACCCGTCCAGGGTCCCGCGAGTCCGCTAGCAAGCACAAGGGCGAGCGGCCCTGGAACTGGCAGCCCAGCGAGATGGCAAACTGCTCGGGGAGACGGTGTCCGCACCCCTCCCTCCCCCGGAGGAGGACCGGGGGGAGAATATTTTTCCGGTTCGGTCCTGCCGCTGGCTCTCCGGAGTCCAGTGGTACCCACATTCTCAGAGCAGTTTCCTCCCTCCCTGGGCCCTGAGAGGGTCAGGTTGGCAGTGTGCCACACCCCCGGGCCTTGCCACTCCTTTCCTCCCCTCTCCCCCTTCGCCAGGGGGCAGCAGTGTGGGCACCGAGGACGCCCCCGGGCCTTCTCACCCACACTCTGCCCCACCTGGAGTACTCAGACAACACTCCGGGCCGCCTCCGGGCCTCCCGAGTCGGGTCTGAGTGCTCCACCTCGCTGCCTCACCCCGGGTACGTCTGTGGTACCGTTGACCCCGCTTGTTCGGTCTCTGGGGGCCTGGCTAAAAATAAAAGTGGCCTCCCCAGACCGTCACGCTGGCTCATCCGTGCCATCAGACTCGGCTATGCGATTCAATTCGCACGCCGGCCTCCCAAGTACAGGGGCATCCTCTTCACCTCAGTGCGGAGCAGAGATGCCCATGTCTTGCGGTCCGAGATCGATGTCCTGCTAGCGAAGGGCGCGATCGAGCCGGTTCCTCCAGCCGATATGAGGTCGGGGTTCTACAGCCCCTACTTCATTGTACCAAAGAAAGGTGGTGGGTTAAGGCCAATCTTGGACCTGCGCATTCTGAATCGGGCCCTGCACAAGCTCCCATTCAGAATGTTAACGCAGAAATTCATTCCCGAATGCATCCGTCCCCGAGATTGGTTGCAGCGATCGACCTGAAGCCCTTCAGACCTGCGAAGGAGGCATCCTTCATGATAATCCTGTGACAACAACCTGCTCCAAGAGTAGGGTTTTCTCTTTTCCACAGAGAAAATGTATAAAGCATCTGTGTGTAACCCTTGTGACTTACAGAGAGCCTCTGCTCTTGAATCACCAAAGAATGGCTGCATATATCCTGGCGTAACCTGGTGCTACCATAAAGGCAAGGATTCATACATGCAGAAAGTAACATGCCTGCATCGTGATCGAATCCCCAGAAAACCCCCAGAAAAGTCATTCTCTCAAACTTAAACACCATAGATAAGTGAGAACAGCAGTTTGATGTCGCATTGCAAGCTGATTGAAGGTGCGAGGTGATAAGGTCAGGTAGAGAGGATGACTCCATACTGGTGTGCTTTTCCCCCAAAGCGATCCTGCCGAAGTGAGTCCTATAATATCATTCCATACTGGTGTG
Organism: Romanogobio albipinnatus; assembly: GCA_023566225.1. Classification (NCBI taxonomy): domain Eukaryota; kingdom Metazoa; phylum Chordata; class Actinopteri; order Cypriniformes; family Gobionidae; genus Romanogobio; species Romanogobio albipinnatus. The sequence goes on along the minus strand of CM042250.1, from coordinate 29,487,749 downwards.
CTTTTCCCCCAAAGCGATCCTGCCGAAGTGAGTCCTATCATATCATTCCATTCCACAGAGATACAACTAGTAGAAGTTACCATGCTGCAAGCATTCTCCGGAGGAGGAAATGGCCCATTCAGTACCCTGAAACAGCCTGCTGGCAGGGAACAATTGAACATATTGACTGGAGGGACTGGTTGGGAGGGGAGCGCCCAACACTGTATAGGAGGGCCGACTGCCCTTACAACCTATAATGTTCAAATACCCTATGAGGAGGAGACAGGTGAAAACACCTGCTGGACACTGCTGCTCCCTGAAATACCAAAGTGGCAGGGTTGGCGAAACAATCTTCTGAGGGCATCAGAAGGGAATGGGCCCATGACTTGTCGTGGTGTGAAACATTCCCACTGGAGGGGGTGCACCCTCAACTCCCTGAGCCCACTGGTCTCAAGGCTCTTCCAAACAATATTTAGAGGTTAACCACAGAAACCTCCCGCAGCGACCATATCAACATAGAGAGGCCAATAACACAGGCTATCAGCTTGGTGGCACAGAGGGCCAGTTCCATGGCCTGGCGGAATTATTCCTTTAAACCTCTCAGGGTTAAATCCCATCTTTCAGAAGATCAACATGGTATGCCTGCAAAACCACCACGGGTACAAGAACATGCCAGACAGATCTTAGAGAGTGTGTATTGCATCACAAAGTATGGAAATACATTCTAAAATGCCAGTGCCAAAGCCTATCATCAAAAAATCACCAACAGACATGTGGCATCTGCCACCAATAGCTAGCAAATATGATGTTTGTCAGAGTGTTTGTGTTGGTATGTTCTAAACCTCAATTTATTGCATTTGATAAAAGTAGTTCCCCAGTGGCTACAATTTCCATTTAGATTTTTCTATTTTCCCTGGAAGTGCCAAATCTGTTTTATTTGACACATGGTATTTCTCACTTACATACATTTGCAACTTGAATGGAAACAGAGCTACTGACACATAATGTATGCTTTATTCACACACGAAACAAACTTCCTTTTTTTCCCAAACTGTTATGCCATAGAGGCACTTTGAGACAGAAGCTCTTACACTACAGTAAGGAAAGTCCATCCTTAAAAACAGTGACTCAATCCAAAGGCTGTGGAGGAGGAATCGGATCGGTTATGTTTCCACACCCTCCGGATTCAAGGATGATTCGCAAAGTTTTGAAGACAGATGACGCCCAAGAAATGAAAGCCCATGTATAAGAAGTCGGCTGTTGTCTTGGGCAGCAACTCTACTCCACAGTCTACATCCAGTTTACCACCTGCTGTGGTATTTGCATAGCAGTGCTAGTTCCCTAAAAGTCAAATAACTCTTTTCTGTAAATGGCTTTCGGGAAATGGCTTCTGGGATACAACGTTTGTTATTGGCTTTTTTTTTAGTTAATGGTTTAAGTATATTTACGGCCAATAAATCACATATGAATGTGTTTAGCACAAAAAGTGATGGTTTTCATTGATAATGCTTGGACCACATCTGATTATTAAAATGTTTTTTACAAATTAAAAAATCTCAACGTCATCATGAAATCACAACTGACAATTTCTATTGTTTATGGAATTGCATATAAAATAAAGAATGATGGGCTGGGAATATTGCTTCTGGCTCTATAGACTACCACATATTTTAACATTGTAAATTGGGTAAAATGTTTATATTTTCATAAAAAAATACATTTATTACACTATACTTTGTGTTTTATTACCTTGGCATTACAGAATTACAGTTACAGAAAACTGGTAAACATTGCTGCGGGAGTGTTTCTAATGCATCTCTCAATATTTTTGCCCCTCTTTTTAAAAGTCATAGAAACACAATCATGGAAAATTATTTTTTTTGTAGTTTACGTTCACTACTATAGAAGTTTACCCATCTATGACAACTCCCACTTCAGACGACAAAATATTCTATTGTTCTTTTCTATTAGCCTTATTAGCAGCAACAATTTGGCCATCACATCAGGTGTGAGGACTTTAAGCCTCTCTTTTTCATTTACCCCCCACACACATACATTCTCAAAGTTCATTCACACCAATGTGATGGGAAGGTCTCAGGGAGATCAGACCTTCTGGAGCAGATGTCATTAGCGCGTGTCACCTCTCCGATTTACCGTCCTCGCTCAACGTTAACAAGCGTTCACGCTGTTTTATTGGAACACAGCTCCACTGCACCAGATTTTTCAATAAAATTTATAGAGCATGAAAATGACTTCAGTTGGGCAAGGAGGGACTGCAGTGGAACAGTGGAAAGGAAGGGTATGAGGGGCTGGAAAGACCATGGGAACTCTGTTGGCCGATCGGAACAGATTGCCTGGAAATGACCCCGGTGTCCATCAGCCAGTGAGAGGGGGAGCACTTCAAACATTTTTCAAGGCTCAGTCCTCTCAGTGCATTGACCTGTGTGAGTGTTTTAACAGGCTGTTAATTAGTAGAAGGAGTCTCATGGGAGATATTACCCCAAACCGACAGGCAAAATACAAATATTGATAAGTAAACTCTGCACTGTAGCCAGCCTTGTTAAGGAGTTTAGCCATATGTATGAAAATCTGCTTTTTTTCTAAACATGAAGTGTTCATTCATCAGTGTTAATTGGGAAATATTTGATTTGCGTGGTCTCCGCCTCCATCTGATTTATGAAAATTAAGGTAAAATTTAAATCTAAAGATGATAAATGAACACATAGACCACACATACACACACCCGCTGAGGTCTCAGTGCAATGCCCAGAACAGTAGAAACATATCACAGCCAGAATACAAATATAATGAGACTAACTTGTCTTCCATCCATTTCCATTGTTCTCAGACGTGCTACTAAACCCGCGAGTGGGCGGTTGTCCAAGCCTTCATCAACAGCGGGTTGTGTTTTTTCTCCTCCCTGCCACATGTTCAGCTCACTGTCTCTCCCAGTGTGAGCGGGGAGCAGACAGGAAGCCCCTAAAACTGTAAATCTAAAGCCCAGGTTGCCGATTCATCCTGCTATGACATGTTTATTGTTCTTTTTCTAACCGTTGTCCTCACTCCTCCGCCATTTTTGGATGACGCCATTCTCTCCCTACGACTCCAGAATCACTTAGTGGCCTTCTTGAAAAGCTCATTGTGGTGTAATCAGCGTTTTTCACCATGTTAAAGTCATCAGACGCTCAGCATGAGCCTTCAGAGCGGCTAATTGCGTGTGAAGAAAGCACCTCTGTGGCCACCGGCCACGCGTTCCCTCAAGAGATCTTCCACAAGACAGATGGTCAAACCAAATCACATAGCTATTACATAATTTTTATCACATATTTTCTAAGTCTAACAAGGGTAATTTTCTATGGTAATTTTCAGTAAATGATAAACAATGTGCCCCATAACCTGCTTTAACCCTTATCGGCGCTACAGCACAATGACATACCACAATTAAACATCATTATCTAAAGGTTCCAAGTGTATTTAACTGGGGAAAATTGGGAGCCTGGCAAATGCCACTGTGATCGTAATTACTTTCTTTTGGGGAAATTAGTTTATCCAACAATAACAATTGCGAAAGTCAGAAATTGAAGCATATTTCATTAGATGGTTTGTTCCACTTAAATGACTTCAGACAATGATTGAATTTAGCTATTGTTTCTGTAAAGGTTCCATAACCATAATTACCACAATAAAATGCCCATTATACTGTCCCAGTTCCAACTGGCATTGCAGTATATATGGTGGAAAACCACTTTCTCTGTTACCTTGAGATACTTATAATAACTTATAAAGAGCAAAAAGGGAAAAAAAAACTTTCCACCTGTTGTCAAACTTAGAAATACAAGACACATTCTGTCCAGATATCCACCTGCGGGGAGCCATTAACAAAGCCAAACTGTGAGCTGCAGAGGCAGGTGCAGGTTTTATTGTCTGGCAAAGGATTGGGTAAATGCAGAGGCCTCTCGCTGATAATGGCAGAAGGTGCAGGCGCTGACACTGTAAATGTCATTAAATAATAATTACTGCACCACAAGGCTTAATGAGATTTTAATGTCTCTTGAACAGACACCACTGGGGGAAAAAGGTAGCCTTAAGCAATGTGAGCTACCTAAAATAAAAGGATGTTCAGGAACACAGAATTTGTTGACCTCACAAAAACATAAATGGTTTCAGTTGTTTCTTGATTCAGTTTCATGCATCTATTACTTCATTAGCCCAGACACGAATGAGGTCAAAGGTAAGCTCTGCTATCTCTGTAGGTAAGCTCTGTTAGTCTCCTGTGCCGTAGATAAGCAAGGGAGAGATGAGATAACGTCACTTCAGATATACCGCACGATTTGCGATGTTCATAGTTAATGCTACATGTTTTTTACATCAGTGGTCTAATTTAGTCAGAGATTTTGTTTCACTTCAGTGTAGTGCATCATGCAAAAATCATATAGTCAACATTAACACACAAGATGAAATATTACAACTTTAAGAAGTTACACTGACTAAATTCCCTTAGCACACTCTTGTGCATCATAACTCCCCTTGAGAAAAAGAAGTATGCTTAATTGTACTGAATGTGCACTTGTAGTGTACTTCTAATGCTAACTATACTTGATAATATATTAAAGGTCCCGTTCTTCGTGATCCCACTGTTCAAACTTTAGTTAGTGTGTAATGTTGCTGTTAGAGCATAAATAATACCTGTAAAATTATAAAGCTAAAAGTTCAATGCCAAGCGATATATTTTATTTAACAGAAGTTCCCTTTCAAAGCCTACAGCGAACGGCTGGCTTGGACTACATCCTGGTACTTCCTTCATAAATGACGTCAGTAGAACAGACTAACCTCCGCCCACAAGACTACGCGAAAAAAGGGGGCGTGGTCTTGTTGCTGTCCCACGTGGAGAAGAGGACGTGTCGCGTGGAGAAAAGGAAGTGTTGCGTTTGAGTGTGTTTGTCGCCATGTCGTTGAGACGCTGTTATTTTCATCCCAGAGTCAAATCACCTTTGTTTGGCTTTCCCAGGGACGCTGTAGAGATCATTAAGCGCATATATATCTCCCGTTAAGAGGCGTGACATTTCCACGTGCGCTAAGCTGCTGTCGAATCACACCACAGGAACCGTGCTACATTTGCTAAGCTGCTGTCAAATCACAACACGGGAAGCGCTGGCACAATCAGAACTTGTTACGTATTTCTGAAGGAGGGACTTCATAGAACACGGAACATCAGCCGTTTTCAGGACAGTGAAAACAGCGGTATACAGATAAGTAAATTGTGTGAAAAATACTGTTTTTTAATGTGTTTGAAACATGAACACATGTTATATTGCACACTGTAAACACAATCAAAGCTTCAAAAACACACAAAGAACGGGACCTTTAATGAAATAAAAGGCCACTTACAGTATGTGTACTTAATGAGACTTTCTTGGCTATGTTTTTTCACACACTTAAAGGGATAGTTCACCCCAAAAAATGAAAAGTTTGTCATCATTTACTCGCCCTCATGTTGTTCCAAACACATGTTGTTGAACACAAAAGAAGATATTTTAAAGATTATTGGTAACCAGTTAACAGTAGCCATTGACTTCCATAGTAGGAAAAAAAATATGATGGAAGACAATGGGTGCCATCAGCTGTCTGGTTACCAACATTCTTTAAAATATCTTCTTTTGTGTTCAACAGAAGAAAGAAAATTATAAAGGTTTGGAACAACTTGAGAGTGAGTAAGTAATAACAAAATTTAAATATTTGGGTGAATTGTCTCTTTAAGTACGCTTTTAAAAGTGCATATTTTATATTATAAAGTGTTTTATAACATTTTATAATAAAGTTTTAGTTTAAGGTTAAATAATAAAAAATGTTGTTGTTGTTGTTATCATTTAAAGAAGGTATATACTTGAAAGACAATTTGTAACTTTATTCTTATCAAGTAAAGATGTGGAACTGCAGTGTCAGTCCCATTCTGTAAATCTTCACAGAAATGTTTTTGGTCTTTTTTTGGTCAGAGCAAACATTAGATTTTTTTTGTTACTTTATTTTTATTTACTGAAACAGAAAGGGTCACCTCAAGTTTAAATTTTATACTCTTATAATACTAAAACGTATGTAACAGAAACAAATACAAAATATGCCAATGAAAGAAATCTTGTCCAATGAACAGAACAGATGTAAGCATTGGAATTACTCAATGTTTAGGGGTGATGCACTAGTACAATAAGAATCTCTGTAGGCATAATAAAAGGTTCATAAGTGTGACATATCAATATGTGTGTCCAGTTAGGGTGACCAAGAAAAATAAAGCTGAGGTGCAATTTCCGACCAGTTCTCTACACCAGGCCCATCAAAACCTGCAAACAAGGCTGCTGTTACCATTCTCCTTAATCTAACTCCACTCTTCTTTTTAGTCCTCACTCTGTTTGTTTTTGAGGCTCAGCGATCTCTCTATTTCCCACCCATCACTATAGAAACCAGATACTGTATCTCAGCCAGGGCTATCCTGTGGAAACAGAGCTCATTTTCTCAGATAAATAAACGGTTACCGTGAGGCCGCGGGAGGAGTGCGAGGAAAGGGAGATCAGGGAGGAGGCAGCGCGGCAGGGCCAGGGAGCTGTGAAAAGCGTCAGGCACTGTGATCCTTATCACACTCTCAAAATGCATCATTGCCCCAGAAAGTAAACATCTCTACTGATCTTGACCACGACGAAAAGAGATTAACTGGGACCTACTGTAGAGGTCATTTCCTAAAGAGTTGCTGTCTTTTTTTTATCGAGTTTGTTCATTTGATTGATTGAACTTGGTACATTTGCATTATGGACAAGGTACACTTGCATTATCACCTGAGAACTAGTTGATTAACGCAGTAGCTATAATGACTAGGACAAAATGATGTCTGCACTGTGTTAAAGGTATATTCCGTGTTCAATACAAGTTAATGTTGACAATTTTTTTTCACAAGTGCTTTTGTTTGATCTTAACTTGTACTGAACCTTGAGTACTGCTCTCACTTTGGATTTACCACTCAAATTTACATGTAAAACAAACTAATTTAAGCAGACTCAGGTCCATACCAAAGTCACCTTAAGACATATCCACATCCCATCTATAGAGGTTAAAAATAATGTTTTATGTTGCGGTGTGTTGTAACCTACCCGTTACACATATCAAACTAGCTTATAAAAATTCAGAGGAATGTTTGAAGCAGTCTCGCTGAGCTTACGGTTAGACACTCTCTCATGCTGCTGGACTCCCTCCAGCCCTAACACACAGGAGGAAATAAATAAAGAGGGCCATCGGATTGATCATCCAAAACATGTCTTTTATCCCAAGCCAGAGCCCTGTCCACCGGACAGCATAACATATGGAGCCTCAGTGAAAATATCTGCAAAAGGAGCACCGACACATCCTAAAATGAACTGAATTGGGTGCCCAGAGATATCTGCTGTGATTGGCAGCTGCCTATGTCAGGAGCCCCATAGTCTGGTAGGAAAAGCATGACTGCTCTGGCCTTTTCTAACCACTGTCCTATTTTTTACTGCAAGCAATGCATGGCGGTCTTTAAAAAACAGCAATAATCAGCAGTTGAGAATGACCTCTTCACAATTTCATTTCCAGCCAGAAATAGTACCTTGGAGTATCAAATCATAACACAAACATATACACAAACATAAGTGATTTAAACCTCAATTTCCTTATCGGCAAAAAATTTACTCGTCTTGGTTTATTTGCTTTTCCACATTTGCTTTTTAATGAAGAACAATAATATACCTATCCTATTATACAGCGGATTCCTTCTCACATTTCTTCTTTTCTTCAAACATTATGTTGTATATTTAGAACGGTGTTGGGAAAGTTGCTTTGGAACTATGGCTCAAGTACTCAACTACAGTCGAGCAGCTGAAATAGCTGTTAGTTACATTTCAGTTTACTAACTACATTAAAGCTATTTGCTATTTATATTTTGCTAAATATATATTATATTTTTTTGATATAATTTAGCAAAATATTATATATAATAAAATGTTATAGTTTAGATGTGTTTAATTAACCTTGAACTAACCCAGAATTAATAAATGTTTATGAGCACAAAAATAATATTCATGAGTCATAACTTATTTTGATATGCGGCAAAGGCACCTTATAAAATAAAATTTATTTTTATCTGTACATAACCGTACGAGATAACAGCCAGTTGCAATGCCAAGCACATTGCAAGGAGATTTTTTTTTTAAAAAATTTTTTGGAGCAAGGAGAAAATATCATTCTTTACAATCCTTGAATCAACATACAGATGCCTATAGTAACAGTCCATAAGAGTAGTCCATCATGAAAATTAATGAGTAAATTACTAAAATATAACAAAATATGCAGAGCAAGCAGAATACAATAGCTGAATGATTTTTTTTTTTTTTTTTTTTGTTATCAGAATATCATTAGAAATATTCCAATAATTTCCATTCTAATCGTAACTGCTAAAGGCCAGGGCATGAAAACCTCTTTCTGGAATTAAAATTTAATGAGAATAGACCTTGATCAATGAATTAATTAAAGTAAATGTGCTCAGCAAAATGAATCTATTATTGATTATGAAAATGAATCTCTGCTTTATGAGTTGACCACATACATACGGGTGGAAACCAGGAAATAGTAAGATGCCTATGGCTGCACTTACTTTTTTATAGGACCTTGCCAGCTGATAAATGGCATGGACATTCATTATGAATGAACTTGAGCATTTGCTTTAACTGCATTTTGTCTCAGCATTTAATTGTGTTTTTCCACATTGTTTTGAGTATTTTTACCAAGTCCATGCACTCATTTATTTGCAATTTAGTGAATTTGAAATAGCATTTTTCCAGAAAAATATTCTTATTTTAGAATCATTATGCACACGTCTTTAAAAGCAAAGCCCCATATCTGCACCACATGACCACCACCATGTTTCTGCATGTACTGTACATGGCAAACTCATTACCACATCCCTGGATTTCCCCCATTACGTTCTCACAGCCTGGTGTTCAGGAGGTCAGGGGGCAAGTGCACTTTCTGACCACAGCTCGGCCTTTTTCACAGACTTTAAGAATCCTGGATTAAGTAGGATCAAGTCTGGTTAATTCAGATGACCTGGCAAACCTCCCCTCTTTATCTGGCAGTCTGGATATATCTTTATTAAATTGTGCTCATTAACATTCCTAAAAAAACATAAAAATAAAAATTCATCATAGTGAATACCAAAATATTTATTTGCTTTATTGTATTGTTTTAAAGGTCCCATGGCATGGCATTTTTCTATTATTTTATAGTGTTTCCTGAGGTGTACTTATATTGTTAGTATGATTTTTACATCATAAAATGTCATAATTTAGAAATAAAAGGCATTTTTTCTATACTGCTGTTTGCCCTGTGGCTGAATGTCCTGTTTCAAGAGGCGTGTCTGCTGTGAGACTTCAGTAAAAACGCCCACTGTTGTGATTGGCTGACATCTTTGCATTTTAAATGAGCGGAGGGGGCGTGGTTTAACGAGGTCGTTTAGAACGATTCAGTCCGATTTGGTGAACTGGTTCGGTTCACTAAAAAGAACCGATTCAAAAGAATGATTTGTTCGCGAACCGGACATCACGGAGACGGAGCGATTGCTAACAAAGTTATTTATAGTACCTACTGAGTTATGAGAGCGCTGTCAGTCAGCGCAAGTTTATTGTGTTTGTATCTGAGAGTTCTGAATAAACACGAGTCCGTCTTCATCATTATTACCAACTGTGTAACACATGCAAAGTACCATTACAGCGAGATGAACGAGTTAGTAAGTGTTGATTAAAGCAGTATTTCTAGATATGTTCCAATCATATGAAAAGCGTCAGTGAGTACACAGCGCAAACAAAGACACAACAGCAGTAATCGAATGTAATCCAGTTTATTGTGGGGAAAGCTGGCTAGCCTAGCCCGGCGACCCTCATGCTTACCCCCCTTCTGCTTAATCTCACGCCGCGTTTGGTGCCTCCGCTGTGGGCCAGATGCAGTACTGGGGGTCGGGGATGTTGAAGGCCAAGCTTCGGCGTGTGTGAGGTTTATCTCTAAGGTGTTACTCTGCTTATGTTGAGCAGAAACGACTGTATGCACATTTAAGAACAGATAGACGCGACGAGGACGTACAAAAACACTGACTCACAAGATAGAAAACACGAAAACACCGTTCTGTCGGGAGAGAGAGAAGCCGCTGCGTGTGCACGAATAATAAATAATTAGCTACACATTAGAAATCAATGATCACAGATCAGAAGGAACTGAAGAAAGACTTCTGTTTTCATTTGTACATCCAAACACTGAGAAACTGCCTGCATTCACTCGTTCACAAGTAACGTTAATGATCTCGAGCGTTTGCATGGGCGTGCCAGATTCTCTGGGCGGAGGAAAGGGAGGTAACCGTTCCTGCTTGGACGTCAAAACAGGAGCCTTCAGGATTGGCTCGTCTGGCCTGTCATTTTCTCAAAGGCAGAGAGAGACAGCCAGAACTCGGGTTTACACCGATCAACATTTCTATCCACTTGGGGACAATATTCAGGCTAGGGGAACTCATATTAATGTTGAAAAACCTCATAAAATGAAAATTTCATGCCATGGGACCTTTAAGTTTCCAGCTAAAACGACCACTAGTGGCAGTAAAACAACAACAAATTATGATTACAGAAGGCAGATTATTGATTTATAAATAATTATTTTCAATACTGTGTTATGACATCCTAAGTTTTTTCCCATAGCTTTTTTCTATTTGCATCACATAACAAGCTCCATATATATGTATTTTCTGACGTAGTAAACTTGCTCAATAGTTCACCTGGTACAGCATTGTACTTGCAATGCAGACTGAGTAGTCCTGTAAAAAAAGAGCTAAAATGGCAGTCTCACATAAATCTCACATTTGTTTTTGTCAGTGTTGTAAAAGTATCCAATCGTCATACTCAAATACAGAGTTTCACTTTGGGGGTGCTTGGGAGGTTATTATTTAGTGAATAATAATAATAATAATAATAAAGGAATTCAATAATTAAAGGAATAAATAAAAATAAGTTCTAGGTCTAATTGTAGTTATGAAGTAATCAATTACTATTTGCAAATAATATTTTATTTTAAAATGTCCACATATTCACCCTTATTTGTATGTCTAATATGGCAAAAACGCAATCGTTTCTTGTCTCGTCACATTCATTTATGAATTACATCATGATCACATTTTCAATTCAAAACGCCAAAATTTCATAAAAAGTTGAGTAGTTTGGACCACTAGATATTCTATTACTGTCGTTCGCTGGACAATTCGATCATAAAACAGTTGTCTAAAACGTACATCTATTTACATCTTTCCACAAACTCCCGTTGCATTGTGACAGTAAGACAGTAAGCCCCACCTTTTTTATTTGATTGGCCATCTCAATCATTTTGACATTGACGAGCGCTGCTAGACCGCTGAAGCAGAGCAGCCTATAAATTGAATCAGTCTAAAAATGTCACTTTTAAAACTTTTTGTCATCCTAATTACAAACAGCTTAACTCATTCTACACTAAAATGATGAGATAAAACAAATAAAATGAGACAATATGAATTCTATTATTTATTTATTTATTCATTTATTTTTATTCATAGCTCAGACAAAATCATTGGCTCTGACCCCACCAAACTCCACCTATGAATAAAGTACAAATACTGTCATGGATATTGACTCGCGTAAAAGTTAAAGTTGCTCATAAGAGAAAGTATTAAAGGGAAGTTGTGGCCTAATTGTTAGAGAGTCGGACTTGTAACCCGAAGGTTTTGGGTTTGAGTCTTGGAGTGTGTGAACAACACTTTTCAACCTTCATTATCCAACTGAGGTGCTCTTGAGCAAGGCAATCCCATTAACTGCCCCCAAAAAATGGATGCCCACTTGCCCACAAACATATATATATGTTTGAAACATGATGGTAAGTACATTTTTGGGTAAACTGTCCCTTTAACTCAAGAACTGTCCAATTCAAATGAGAGTGTCCTACTACAAATACATTGTGAACCACAATACAACAAAATAAAGCAAACTATCTAGAGATGAATCGGCAGTAAGATGAATTTGTTCAGACAACGCATTTTTTGGTGTTTTAAAAACACGAAATGCAGGACAGTGGAAATAAGGAGACGCAACGGTCAAAGATGTCCGTCTACGCATGTTTGCATAAAAGAACAAGCTTTTCCTCTTTTTCATCACTATCACCGGCGGGAGAGTTTGGTCGCATATCTTATCGCACATAACTGCACAATCATATTGCATGTAATCACAATTTCAAAATGTTTACTTAAGCCTAAAATGTATTTACCTTGATAAACTCTGATTAAAACTTACATTAATAGCATATTCAATTTAGATCACCAATGGAGAGCCGTTGCGCATTACTCAGTGTCCTTGTGCTTCTCAAGATTTAGATTCGTGATTTGAGAAACAAATGATCACAAATTTTCTTCGCCCGACCAATTTAGCAAATTCAAAGAAACCGAATTGATCAAAAGATTAATTTGCAAACTGGATATCACTATGTCCAATCAGCAAAGATTGCTTTCTGTTATTTTTTTTAATTTGCAGCTGCAAATGTAATGAAAGTGTTTGGACAAATGTATCAAAGTAAAAGTATCAATTTTCTCTTTAATATGTAGTAAAGTAAAAGTAGAACAAAAAAGTAGTCCACAAAAATATTTATCCTCAAGTAAAGAACAAATATAGATAAACTGTCCTCAACTACTACAGTAATTAAGTATTTGTACTTCGTAACTATACACCACTGGTTTTTGTTTGCGCTAGTTATCATCGGTTTAGGGTGGTACATTATTTTCTAACCTTTTAGCACTACTCACCGGATATTTCATTTATGAACTGCCACAATATGTACCATAACCAGCATAATCAAATGTTTCCAGATTCACAGATAAAACTGAACGAGCTTTTAGTCCCACTCACAGGACATTTACTTTGAAAGTGTCATGGAACATGCAAAAAGCAATATAACAATATCATTTTTCAAAAATGTGGCCACAGGCAGGTTTTTCCAATGACCTTGTGTGGCTATTTTGTGTAGTATTGGACTGAATACTCTAAAGCTTTGTCCAAAAAACAGATTCGTTCTGTTGGCTGGGATTTTCTTAAATCTTATCTAAACTTACCCATCAACCTCGTTTTAGCATTCTGATGCCAGTACATACATTCATAGTGTCGAGTATTAATCTAAGTCAATACCCTAAAGCCATGGCTCTGTGTATAGTTGAATCTTGAACAAGCCTCTGCAGTTCCAAACCACGAACAGTTACAAATCAAAACATGGTCATGTTCAAGTACCACAGTTAGGGTAAATAAAGACAAATTCGCTTTAAATGAGGCAAGAAGAGCTCGGTTTACCTCAAACCAAGACTCACCATCTCACAAAACAGGGTCAGCAGGCTTTTGGCTCTTTACTCCTTACTGAATGCAAATAGAGTTATCTAATTTATCAAACGTGCATAGTGCCGACATCTTCCAGTCTCCCCTGCACTATCTCAATATTTGCCAGAGCACCTTATAAAATCTGTCATTAGTTAGTGTTCACCTTAAATCCTGTAGCATATTTACACTACTACATCCTTCAGAACATACTTCATAACTGTCCTCTGAGGTAGGGCAAATGCTCTGCTGGGGTGTGTGAGGGGGTCCGGGACAAAGCGTATAGTTAAACACACGTAATTTCATACAGCCATTAATCACAGAGAGGCAGTTGCCGCGGGAACTGCTGCCTCAGGGACGATGCGCTCATGCTCACCGCTGGTGGTCCTGTCGACAGACCTACCGGACACATCAAACCTCAAGTGCCAGGGGTCGCACCTCAGGTGGTAACCCAGAAACAAGGAGCGAGAGAGATGCAGATCTGCTTTTCATTGATGTTGTTTCTGGACTGAGAGAAAGAAGTCTGCGGGCATGCTGTAGCTCTGTGCTGTTCTACTACTACTAAATTTAACTTAATCTATACATACGAATATTATAAGCAGTCAGTTTGGTCCTCTAGTTTGATTGGATATGCTAAGTTCAAAAAGTGATGCTATTTCTGTTTTTGGAACTATTTTCATTGGTGGAGCAAAATTAAATGAACTCGCCATATTTTGTGCTCAATATTTGCTTACAAAGTTTATGGAACTCTCGTAAGTGTGAAATATATAATATGATATTGTGTGTGTGTGTGTGTGTGTGTGTGTGTGTGTGTGTGTGTGTGTGTGTGTGTGTGTGTGTGTGTGTGTGTGTGTGTGTGTGTGTATATATATATATATATATATATATATATATATATATATATATATAATTCATAAACACTGTACATATATACCCTTTCAGTTGTTTACTTTTTGTTTTTATTTCCTTTTTATTCAATTTTCATGTTTTTGCCCACAAAAGCAACATCACTGTAAAGAATAACAATAACTAAAAGTACTATTATTTTTTTATAATGTTTTTAGAAAAAAAAATAGCACTGTACCGGGGACTCTTGAGACCTCAAACGTTAAAAAATAAATAATTAAATAAGTTAACTGAATTTCAACTAAACATGGGGCTTAATTGTATTATGAACTGTGCCAGCATGTATGTTTTTTTTATGTCACACTAGAACTGTACCACATTTGAACAATCCCTTTCTCTGCTCATTTCTTTTTTTGTCTTCACTGTATGTTTGGTTTGGCTAAGAATCCAGCCCAAACACTTGCCCTCCACACAGGAACCACCCTAAGCTGAGGTCATCAATTCAGAACCTATACCCGGGCAACGGTGTTTAAGTCAGTGAAGAGAATACATGTCAAGAGAAACGGTCGTGCCGAGCAGTGCACATGGAATGTGTCAGTGTTTCTACACTGTTTACAGCTCTGTTTATGATCTGTGTTAACAGTGTACTGACACTTTAACTGGCTTCAAAACAGCCGCCAGCACGAGGGCCATGAATCTAGAGTGGCAGCAGACCTGCGTTTCACCTCATAAGGAAAGAGTAGGGAATACCTCCTTCTAGACGCTGTCACCTATGCAGTTGTTTGTATTTTTTATAAAAAAGATTTCTATTTCTGATTTCTATTATGTGCTCTCATGCCTTTTCTCTTTTCTATTATCCTGTATGTTTTGTTTTTATGGTTGATGTTGTCTAAGAGATCTCAATTGTGAATGAGTAAAATAATAATAGCGCTAGTGACCCTGGACCACATAACCTGTCATAATTGCTCAGGTATATTTGTGGCAATAGCCAACAATACATTGTATGGGTCAAAATTATCGGAAATTATTTTTCCTTTGTGCCAAAATTCATTAGGATATTAAGTAAAGATCATGTTCCATGAAGATAGTTTGTCAATTTCCTACCATAAATATGTCAAAAATGTATTATTATTAGTAATATGTGTTGCTAAGGACTTCATTTGGACAACTTTAAAGGCGATTTTCTCAATATTTAGACTTTTTTGCACCCTCAGATTCCAGATTTTCAAATAGTTGTATAGATGTATAAATCTCAATTAAAAAAAAAAAATCTACCCTTATGACTGGTTTTGTGATCCAGGGTCACATTACCAAATAGTCTTTGCTTATTCTTAAGTGCATATAGCATTAGTAAAAACTAGAAAATTTCATAGAGGACAGTTAAAATGTGTTTGGGGTCAGTAAGATTTTCTCTCTCGTTGTCTCTCTTAAGAAATTCAAATTCAGCAAGGACCCGTGAAATTGATTAGTGACTAATTAGTAATTACATTATTACAGTTTCCACAAAACACTTATACAGCACAACTGTTTTCAACATTGATAATAATAAGAAATGTTACTTGAGCAGCATATTAGAATGATTTCTGAAGGATCATGTGACTCTGAAGACTGGAATAATGATGCTGAAAATTCAGCTTTTTCTGACACAGCAATAAATTACATTTGAAAATATATTAAAATAGAAAAAAAATTATATTAAATTATAATAATATTTTACAATATTACTGTTTCTGCTGTATCTTTTTTTTGTAATCAAATAAGATACTTCGGTAAAGCAAATTGCCTTAGCTAAATTTACAGTACACAAGAATTTGGTTTTAGACAGAGGTACAGATGTTTGTCATAAGCTCTTCACTCTGACTCTATTCAACTGTTTCATCCCTGACTGTAATCTTAGCAGTACATTCTCCTGGCAGACTAAATGGAAAATATCCGGCTGATGTTTATTTTGGCAGAGTGCGGTGATAGAGTTGAGAAACTCTTTCTTGTTTGTACATGTTACCTGTTAGGAGCTGTCATTGATTTTGTTCTACAGTGTGACAGGTCTATAGTGACAGAGTGTGAAGTACATATATGAAACGACATAATACAACCTAAATAAGTATATATATATATATATATACTTTGACAACAACTGCCAGTAATGTGTAATAAAATAATTCACAATAACGATGAAACACAAAGTTTTACAGTCGCCATCTGTAAAAAGTAAAACAAAGTATTAGTTTGTGCCAAAAAGAAAAATTGCTCAATTGCTCACAATCATCTGTCTCACTGAATCTTCATAACATCCCTCATTTATTCCTGTGTTTTGCCAAACCACAGCTGAGAGAGGTTGACACAAGCTTTCACCATGGAATAAAAGGCTCAATTAATTCATTTAGTCGTTTCTTCGCCTCAAGGCCCAGACATCAATAGGCGAGCAGACAATCCTCTTCTGTGCCTACTATAAACAATGCCGGCTGGCTCTGACTGAGGAAACAGGTATCAACAAGGGTGAGTCTAAACAGCACTGCAGCACTGTGATTTAAGAGAGGTGTTAATGCCATCAAGAGTGAAGTCAACTGTGTCTTACCCTAAAGGCTCACGCAGAAACAGCCAATAAATTACACAATTGTATGATATATGAGAAAGCTATTCTTATAGTGCTAACTTGTAACAATAAACTAGAAATTAATAAGACACACCTAAGACAAAAAATGCAATTATCAATTATGTTATTAAATGAATACTGTAAAAAGGTGGTTATGTTGGGGTGTGATCTAGCAGTTAGCACATCTGTTCCTACATGTGATGCTAAAGCAGGCACTGCAAGGTATATTCTCCATCCTATTCCTCCCTTTTCTCCTCAACCAAAAATATACATTTGACCTATATTTTTGAGGTCACCAATACTCAAATTTGACCATGAAATGGCAATTCTTATTTTTTATGAAATATTGCCATATTTATTATAAATTATTTATCCATGCACATCAATATACACTCACCTAAAGGATTATTAGGAACACCTGTTCAATTTCTCATAAATGCAATTTTCTAATCAACCAATCACATGGCAGTTGCTTCAATGCATTTAGGGATGTGGTCCTGGTCAAGACAATCTCCTGAACTCCAAACTGAATGTCAGAATGGGAAATAAAGGTGATTTAAGCAATTTTGAGCTTGGCATGGTTGTTGGTGCCAGACGGGCCGGTCTGAGTATTTCACAATCTGCTCAGTTACTGGGAATTTCACGCACAACCATTTCTAGGGTTTACAAAGAATGGTGTGAAAAGGGAAAAACATCCAGTATGCGGCAGTCCTGTGGGCGAAAATGCCTTGTTGATGCTAGAGGTCAGAGGAGAATGGGCCGACTGATTCAAGCTGATAGAAGAGCAACTTTGACTGAAATAACCACTCGTTACAACCGAGGTATGCAGCAAAGCATTTGTGAAGCCACAACATGCAACAACCTTGAGGCGGATGGGCTACAACAGCAGAAGACCCCACCGGGTACCACTCATCTCCACAACAAATATGAAAAAGAGGCTACAATTTGCACGAGCTCACCAAAATTGGACAGTTGAAGACTGGAAAAATGTTGCCTGGTCTGATGAGTCTCGATTTCTGTTGAGACATTCAGATGGTAGAGTCATAATTAGGCGTAAACAGAATGAGAACATGGATCCGTCATGCCTTGTTACCACTGTGCAGGCTGGTGGTGGTGGTGTAATGGTGTGGGGGATGTTTTCTTGGCACACTTTAGGCCCCTTAGTGCCAATTGGGCATCGTTTAAATGCCACGGCCTACCTGAGCATTGTTTCTGACCATGTCCATCCTTTATGACCACCATTAGGGGTGTAACGGATCGCAGTTGATACGGATCACGACCCACGGTTCGGCACGCACGTGACCCGCGGATTTATTGCGCTTTTTTTTTTAACTTGTGGATTAATCTGAATTGTTTAGCGATCGCAGACTAAAAGACAGTTTTTCTGCCGATATTGCTTTTTAAGTGATCTCGTTTAAACCTTTAAACTCGATGCGGAGTTTCAGAGAAACACATGTGTTCATGTGAACAGGGCATGTTAATCAGACAACCGTGGCTAGCGGAGAAGTAGGAGAACTTGAAAAGCCTCCTGCATTGTTCAAATCACGTGTATGGGACCATTTTGGCTTCCCCGTAAAATATAATGATGACGGAAGAAGGGTGGTGGACACAACTCTAAGAGTATGGGCACTGTGGCACGAGAAAGCCGTATGAAAGTGGCGCATACATCGAGCATGGCACCTGCTGATGCCCGTTTCACACATACTCCGTTTGCAGTGCGTATGGGGTGCGTATTTTTTCCGTGCCCGGCTTCGGTCCGTCAGTGCGTTCCAGGAGCGTGTGGCCGTACAACAGCTGTGCTGATCGTTTCCGCACAGAGTCTATTTTTTGATGTGCTGGCGCTGAATTAAAGTGACAGCGCATCCGCATTAAAACAAACATGTATCGATGCGAAAATCTAGTAATTCCACCACAGATGCATATAATATAACGTCTACTCGGTTTTAAAGTAAACACATGGCTTTTTGCCTCGAGTAAAGCAAGGAAAACGGCCTTCAAGTAAACAAGGAGAAATAATGGAGCACCTGTCCTTTCTTGGAGGTGGAAAAACAAAGTTCTTTATGACCTGCAGGATTTCTTGTAAAAAAATTAAAAACGAAAGAAAAGCATAAGTTTTAATTTAAAATGTTTGTTATTTTAACATAGTCTATTGTCTGTTTTGCAATTTGTATGAGCAACGTAATATTTACATCCAAAGTAGGTATTAGGCCATATAAATATAAAGTAATGAATTCAATAAAATGTTGTTTAAGTGTAGTGCGTTTAAACATGATATCTATAAAATAGTGTATAGGCCTACAAAGAGAATTGCAATGCTGACAAGTGTGAGAGGTCTACTCTCTCCCTGAGAATGTTGACATCCTAATCTTTAAAAAAATAAAAAAAAACCTCAGGCCCATTTTCATGTCTCAGGTTGTTTTTATCCAAATTTGATTTATTCAGATGGTTATTTATTTTATTTTTTTTAACACCAAAAGTTCCTTGTTAACTTATAAACCATATAGGTTATGTTAACACCAAAAGTTTTCATATAATAAATGGAAAGCAAATAAAAATAGTCTCCTCCCCCTTTTATTCTGATCCGAAAAATTATCCGATCCGTGACTCATGATCCGAAGTCGATCCGAACCGTGAGTTTTGTGATCCGTTGCACCACTAACCACCATGTACCCATCCTATGATGGCTACTTCCAGCAGGATAATGCACCATGTCACAAATCTCGAATCATTTCAAATTGGTTTCTTGAACATGACAATGTGTTTACTGTACTAAAATGCCCCCCACAGTCACCAGATCTCAACCCAATAGAGCATCTTTGGGATGTGGTGGAACGAGAGCTTCGTGCCCTGGATGTGCATCCCACAAATCTCCATCAACTGCAAGATGCTATCCTATCAATATGGGCCAACATTTCTAAAGAATGCTTTCAGCACCTTGTTGAATCAATGCCACGTAGAATTAAGGCAGTTCTGAAGGCGAAAGGGGGTCAAACACAGTATTAGTATGGTGTTCCTAATAATCCTTTAGGTGAGTGCATATATATATATATATATATATATATATATATATATATATATATATATATATATATATATATATATATATATATATATATATATATATAAACAATGCACCCTCATAATCTTTAAAGGAGACTTATTATGTCCTTTCTTGATTTTGTTTTGGGGATCTACTAGAATAGTTATTGATTAACTGCTTCGAGCTTGATTTGGAAATGTCACAGCCCTTACCATAACTGCAAGTTTCAACACACCACTAATGCAACTCAACCAGACCTCACCCCCTTTTTTGCATATGTGTTATCTGGGAATTATTTAAATGTATCCCTGTGAACGTGCTGATGCAGCGACACAGCGTAGCACAGGGCTCTCCAAACTCGGTCCTGGAGGGCCACTGTCCTGCAGAGTTTAGCTCCAACCACAATTAAAACACCTGAACCAGCTAATCAGTGTCTAACTTGGACCTAGTTCCAAAGTCGTAGAGCATGTAGCCCACAGCACGCGACCCTTATGACCCTGGAAGGATGGCTCAGAGGATGGAATCCCCTGCTCTTGAGTCTTAAGCTAAAACTGGCATAGTCTCATGTGCAGTAGGCCTAGTGGAATGATGTTGGCCGCTGCCGCTAAGAGACCTAACTGCCTATGAACTTGTAAGACTGAGAGATCTTGATCTATCTTGATATCTTTCATAGCACTGGTATGAAATCTTGATATCTTTTCATAGCACTCGTTTCTGAAGACAAACAAGATGGCGGCATGCTGATATGGTGTCTATTTATGGTTACTCACATGAGATCAACGCAATTGCAAACCACAATGATCCAATGATCCAATATTTTCTCGATAGACAAAATCATATCCCATCCTAAAAAAAATTATTGTTTGAGAAGCCATTTCATTCGGCACAATAGGGAACAAAAGACTATCACAACTCCTGCTTCATACTGACTGTAATAAAACATAATGTATAGACATTTAAATAATATTATATATTATTATTACTTTTATAAAAAAAATTAAAAAAAACCCTGACTTGGTACAATTTACTCTATGTGAATGCTATCAGACTTCTAGGCAGGAGTCACTATGTTTGTGTTGTGAGAGTCAGCCAATTTATTCTCAGCTGGTTCCCGTCAGTGATGTGGAGACTGCTTTATTTCTGCATCACACTAACAATGCAGACAATGAGGGATGACATTCCCCATGTTCCTAAGAAACAACTTTGAATCTGTGAAGTGATAACATGAACCTGCCTGAAATTATAAAATGAAGTCATAATAAGTCATGATAAGTTGATAAGAGTGTGTAGGAGAAGCAGTTTGGAGCAGAAGCAACTCAGCCTCCACCAAAAAGAACAAGAACTCGAAAGAACTCGTCTCCATCTTGAAACTTTCACATTCTCTTTCTTTCAGAAACAAGCTCAAGCTTTCCTCTTCATGGGCTTGTAAAGGGAATCTGTGTTCCATTATGTATCAGACAAGTAATATCAACCAAAAGCCTCAAAAATGAATGTTTTGCCTTAGGGAGGAAGAGAAAATCCACTGAGATGCCAATATAAAGTCTTAACCATGCCGTTTTGTCTTTTGTGTTCTATATGTAGAGATCATTTTGAAAATGTCCATTTTCATGCCAAATGTTTGTGGGACTATAAGCAGTGGCAATATTGTTCCACAAACAAACGAGAAAACTCAGTTGTTCGGTTCTTTTTGCGTGACTTTGAATCTCTGAATGACCTTGTTTTTATATAGTTCCAATATTTAGAAAAATACTGTCACATTTTGGTATCATTTTTTACAAATTGTAAGGCTTATTTATAATTTCCCAATTTTTGAATCTCAGAAATATAAACCAAGCTGTATTCAACATAGATCAAATTGGATAGTGGGAAGTGAAAAAAAAAACCTTTTAAATTCAGTAATAGATAAACAGAACCATTGATATAATCAGCCAAAGCAAGCTGAAGCATTCTAAATCTTGCGTTAATATTATAATTTTATTTTGTCTATGCAGGGATATTTTGCTTCAGATAATTTATTTAATCATGTTATGATTAAAATGAGATGCTTTTCGTCACAGCTTTTCTCATTTTAATATAATTTCTAATGTGTTTATCCAATTCTTATTAGGGAAAAACTTCAAGTGTGTCGGATCGGTGCTCATGATCTTATACACAATCTGTCAGTAATATCAGGTGTTCATAATTAAACAATCAACAATGTCCAACTCAACTCCATTATAAAATAACAACAATAGAAAAAATAACACATCAGACACATTGCTCATTAGAGTTGGAATTGAGTCATGAAAAAAATACTTTAAATGCCAGTCCCAGCAGGCTTCAGCTATTGAAACACACGGCTCAATATTCTCTATTCATGAGCCATCGTTCTGCCTGAGATACTTCTGTCCTGTCGATGTGCACTTTTCATACATTGGCCTGCAGCTGTCAATGTGTCCTTGCATAACAAGCCAGAACATTGTATTAAAAAAAATGTTTTCAAGTGCTCTGACCACAGATGTACTTGTGGTAAGATGGGAAGACAGACATTTGGACATTGTTAAACATTGTCAAACTGATGAATAAATTGTTTTGACTTATAATCAGCTATGGTGTCTAGTTCCCTCAAAACTTGACAATTACCAGCAATCTATAGCTAAACCCTAGAAAATGACATCAGATATACTTAATAGTATTCTCTCACAAACTGGGCACAGTAATGCATCCAAATGGCGTCACCCTTGAATTCACTCTAATTATCCATGAGTACAAAGAGAAGCAGCATTATCATATTCTTACACATACTATCCCGTGCGCGCGCAATATGTGTGCTAACCCTCATGTTTCCGAGCCTGTGTGTGTGCGTGTGGTGGCGTCTAGTTAAACGAGATGCAGATGGCTGGTTTGGGCCTAGTGCGCTGCTGCCTGGCAGGCATCAGGTTGAGTTTGCTGCAGAGTATTCGGCTCTAGAGCAAGGCTCTCCTCTGGAAATATACTCACCCCCCTACAGCAGAGCCTCAGCGTGGGCTTTCCGCCAGCACTGATCTCGCCAGGAGGTCTGGGCCTTCTCAAAAACACACAGCCTGCCCCACAGCCAGCTCAATGCACCCTTATATCTCTGGTTCTCCTAAAGAGGCTGGGCTTGTGCATCATAGTCTTGAGTCCAAATTCTCAAACATTGTTTTTGATCACCGTTCCTGTCAAAAAAAGCTGCCAGCAGTTATGGAGTAAAAAGAACGAGCTAATGAGCTTGCTCACTTGCTAGTGGAAAACATTCATGTTGTGCAATCACAAACAGGTGGTTGAGAACTTCTAGGTGTTTGGGTTTACAGTGTTTGCTGTATTTGTTTGCTACATCCGCAGAGGATGAAGACACTTTTCAAAATTCCTCCACAAGAATTCACGTGCATATGAGAAGGTTTTGTTCGCATGCGCTGTACTAAACAAGGTGAACACCAATAAACACTGATAAGCGTTCTGGGAAATGCGGTCACTGGTTAGAGAAATGAACTGCTACATGTATATTATGGTAATTCATCCCCTTTTAACAGTAGTGAGGTACAATAGTGATGCAGCAGAGCAAAGTGCAAAAGCTCCGTCAGGTTTCTCATCTCACGTCTCACCCTATTTTGCTTGATAGGTGAGACTATTTGATCCATCGGCTGCTTTGAAGATTAGAGACGTTGATTTATAAAAGCCATGTGGCAGCTAAAATATTAACTAGAGCCTTTTGCTTTTACTGGCATGGACAAATACACAAACACAGAGATTACTGTTGGCTGACTGTCTAGGAAATCTGACAAAACATATTTAACACCCTGCTGTATTACTGAACTAAAGGAATTATATATTTAAATACATTTTTAAAAAGTTGTTTATTAAATACAAGAGCTTTAATTTGAGTTTTTCATTAAATTCTGTAAGAATTCTGTAATCATTTACATTACATTTCTCATTACAAACTTTCAGTTGTTTGTCCATACAATGAAAGTCAACGGGGTCCAAACTTTCAAGCGACAAACAGCTCCAGCGATTCAATCCAAGTCCAAGGAGCCCAAACCAAATATGGTAATGTGTCATTAACAATAAACATCACTGTTACTTGCATGTCACCTGACTTAACGTAATGGTACAAGCACTAATGAAGTTTGATGCTAATTGACGTGTTGCCATATTTGATTTGGTCATGCGTGTACATTAGTTGATCAATGATTTGATTTGATTTGAGATGAGAGTACATCTCTACTTAAAGGGATAGTTCGCCCAAAAAATCTTTCATAATTTACTCACCCTCATGTTGTTCCAAACCAATAAGATTTTTGGGTTGAGCTTCCAGTTACTATATTTAATGTGCTCTATGTGTGTCAATCGATTTTTATACATTAAATTCAAAGTTAAATTCAATTGTTTTATCATATAAAGCGACCCTGTCTCTTCAGAGGACTTGGATTAAACTGCTCACTACATATGGATTTGGTTTACAGTCTCTTTATGAACTTTTTGAAGCATCAAAGTTTTCAATGAAGGGACAGAAATCTCTTATGTTCATTAAATATGTTTCATTTGTGAAGATGAAAAAAGCCTGATGGGTTTGGAATGACACAAGGGTGAATATAATGATGACGGAATTTTCATTTTCGAGTGAACTAAATCTTTTTATTTCTGTCTTTTCAACATACAAAGTATATTAAACCACTGGGGTTGTATGGATTACTTTTATGCTACCTTTATGTCCGTTTTTGGAACTTAAAACTATTGGACCCCATTGACTTTGAACACACCATACAATGGACAAAAACAACTGAAACATTCTTCAAATATCTTCTTTTGTGTTCCGCAGAAGAAAGAAAATCATGAGGATGAGTAAATGATGACAGAATTAACATTTTTGAGTGAACTATTCCTTTAAATTTGAGACCAAATTGACAGTACTTTATCTCCTCTAAAATGGGAATAAAATGTCCTTGGAGATTAGCCTGATGGGTCCACCTAATTCCTGCCTTCAGCATATCAACCTGCACTGCCAGTCAAGAATTTCAGAATCAGGCCCAAGAGAGCTTTAAAACACTTCCAAGTGTGTAGTTAATGTTCAAGGAGATCATGCGGTAACTATGTGAGACAATCTGTTCAAACTGGCAGAGTCATGTTGTGGTTTGGCATGTGGGAGAGATGCTAGGGAGTTAAACTTAACTTTGTGACAGAGAAACAAGCACATGCGGGTAAGACAAGAGAAACGATTTGGATCCTGACAGCGATATGCTTTCCAACAATAGAGGACATAGAAACATCCCTGATTCATCTGAAACCACAGTCTGAGATTAAACACAAACCCTCCTGTCATCAAGATTACATTCCTCTTAAACATTTCCTTCTCTTTACTTTTGCTGGTCTACTCCATGGAGCGAAGCTTAAAAGAAAATCCTCTTCTAAATGTATGCTTTGACTGACTGAAATGTGCATATAAACCAAGAATGCAGCAAATGCTTTATAGCTTGAATTGAATTCATTTCAATGTGATCATTTGTCTTCTGAAGATGTACTTTACAGCTGAAATTTTAATTCTCATATGGATTAATTTTACAACATTAACACTGATATTTTCATGTTTACTGTGAAGCTGCTTCAAAACAATCTGTATAACCTGTATACATAGATATGACTTGATTTGAAAATGATTTGTATGTATATATTATATATTGTGAATGTTTGTTTTTTCCCCCCAAGTATGCAGTGACATTCCTATTTCATATAGTGTGGCCTTTTTCCTCCTTATTTTGTATTCCTGACAGGCTTCAGACTGTGGCTCAATGCATTAAAGAATTGTGCTTCTCAATGGCATTAGCTGATCAATATCCTAAGGCCACATTAACGGGGCACTCAGGGGTTTATACGGTTCCTTTTTCACTGGAGGATCCAATCAGTTAAGTGCAGTTTAAGTGAAACCTAGGTCTATTTGCAGTCCTAGCTATTGATCGCTATCTATTAAACACTCTCTCTCAACACTATGTTTCACTCACTTTAAAACCTCCCTCATTATCTCAGATCATTCTGTCCAGTATCTATATTCTTATGATATTTAGTAAATGGATTGCATAGCATCCCTTAGTGAATTGTCATTTCAGTAAGAGTTCAATCTAGTACATGAACATATTAGTTACAAAGACAGATACACTGAAATACTTCCCAGAATGCTGGAATATATATAGTAGTGATGAAAGAGGACCAAACCCTCAGTCAGATCATTTACAACATACATTTCCATATTTATGCGTGGGTTATGAATGAGAGGTTGCCATAGTGTTTCTATAGGTGTTTGATTGCATTTTGCCCTCACACGTACAAAAAGGGTTTCCCTTGGGCTCTGCCCTCGCTCAGAGGTGTCACACTGCTCTTTCTTCTCCTGTTTAAGCTCTGTTTGCTTTATGGTTGCCCACCCCTTCACTCCTCTCTTTTCACTTCTTCACTGCTTTTCATTCTCTTGCACTCTCTTTTCATTTCGGCACTGGATCTGATGGCACTGCGCTCAGGAAAAACACAGCCGAGGAATGTTCGGCAAAAGCGTCGGCTCGCTGACAGCAAGATGGATGCTGTGAGTGACGATCTTTTGTGCCCCACGCAAGACACACACATGCAGGCCCGGTAAAAATAAAGTGTCAAGGATACAGGGGAGCAATTGTGCGACAGTGGAGTCTAAACTGGTTTGTTTACATTTCTAGAGCATGGATACATAATATAGGGCTAACTTAGAGAAAGGACTCAAAACAGTCATTGAAGACTGGGCAGGTGCAAATTTTGCTTCAGAAATGCATGATAGATTCCATTATAGTGATGATTCAGATATGTTTATGCAGGACCAGACATTATTTGCATGTATAAGTCACTCAGCTATTGAACATAATTTTCAAGTTTTCACACTGACAGAAAATCAGCTACAAATGAAAGATATAGACTCATTAAATATATATGTAATGTATTAAAATCCTATTATTCTTCATCATGCTTTAAGATGCAGACAGTTTTATCCAAACAGCTTTTTTTCTTTCCGATATTCGTTTTAACAGTGTAGGCAAAGTGAAATCACAGAAATAATAAAAGGGCATTTCCAATATTAATTTTATTTTAAGGGATGTTTTAATCTACAGGTATTATATGCATCTGCTGGACCCATAAGCACTTTTAATAACCCAGAGAGTTATCTTATCTTTTAGGCTGCTGATAAAGAGACTGCTTTAACAGTGCTTCAGCTTGGTTTATGCCGGCTTAAGAGTGGCCAGACAATTCAGTCCAAATTATGACAGTTAATTTTGTTAGTTATGTTCTTCATTTATTAAATTAAGCGTTGTGGTTTTATTTCTTATTTTTGGTGTAAGCAATAGACTAAATATTCATGTTCCTCCAGCTAGTTTATCATACACTGATAATGTGTATTACAAATATCTATGCATACAAAATATATATTTTTTACATTTTTACAAATGCTTAGTAAAATATCAATAACAATACTCTCAGAAAAAACGGTACCATTTAAGAAGTTTGTAATGTGTCTAACATGTACACTTTTTGTACCAATAATATGTACATTTGAGGTATGATATGCACATGTTTAGGTACAAAGGTGTACCTTTTGAAAGGGTACCGACCCAGTGACAGCTTTTGTACCTTTTTATCTGAGAGTGAATAATAATATGTAAATAAATAGTTGGGAATCTAACCAGCGCTGCTGATAGGCTATAACCTAATTAAATAGTTTATAGTCAAATTACTATAGTAAATGACTAATGTAAATCTGTAAATACATTTGTATTTTGTTTGTGATATAACTCGGAATAAAAACGTTTTATTTAAGCCTAATAAAGAAAGTAGGCTAATATTCCTTACTGCAGACTATGTCTAAAAATGTATTTTAATGACAGTGATAAAAGTCAGTGCACGGGCCAAAACACGAGGCGGCTCGTTGGCAGACTTTTATCACATTGCTCTTTAGACGACAAAATGCTGTGTTTGTTTTCTCGCTTTAGTCTCTAAAGACACCTGTTCCCTCTGTTTTTTTTATTTTTTTATTATGCGTGTTGATGCCTGGTATGCTGATTTTTCTCCTAAGCTAATAATAATCACTAATTATTTAAACATGATTATTATTTATTGAAATATCTCGGATTGAAATAGTGTGCCCATGCTTATAAAATAAACATTAACACGCACTTTAACAAGCTACATTTGACAAATGACAAACTTGTCATTTTTTTTTCTAAATATATTTAACGCATTTTTGATCGAAACATGTAAGCCGAAATTCTTGTGCGTGTGTGTGTGTGTGTGTGTGTGAGACACTAGTAAATAAAAATAGGCTATTTAGTACATAAACTGCAAAAGCAGATCTTAAAATGAAGTTGAATTCATTGAACATTCAATAATTATTTTCCTGCATTTATTCAAACCTCAATGACGTTCGATGATAAACATTGGCCATATAAGCTCATAATAGACTGTAATAGTTTATATTCGTTTAACTCGGGACAGACAACAGTACCTTCAAACCATTATTTCAAGTCTTAAAAATTAGAGATATTTTTTTTGTATCTTCCTCTGAATCATCGCGCGGTCTCCATAAATCTGTCGCCTATATTGTTATACTGTAGCCTAATGGTCCCGAAAGTTCCCTTCACAAGATGCGAAATGCTAGAATTGAAAAAGAAAACACCCGCACTTGGCAGTCATGGCTGGTTTTGAACTCATCTCAAACAAATTGTATGTGCGACGAAAGATCAACGATATGTCTTTAGTGAAATGTGCTCGCGCGCTTTCCAGAGATGACACAGAGATAAAAGTTGGACCTACCGACACATTCGTTGGCTTCTCTTGCGGTTGCGCGCTGCCAGGGTCGGTCATAGTGAAACGGTTTGCATCTGTCACACTCTGGTCCGGCTGAATTATGCTTGCACTCGCACACTAGGTTTCCATCCCTGTCTTTGACGCACCGTGACGCGTGTCCATTACACTTACATCTGCCTCCGACCTGCAGGTCTGACACGGCGTAAAAATAGGAATCTCTGGCCAGCTCCGAGTCATCCTCATTTTCGTCTCCAAAAGTGTGCAGTCGGCTGAAAGTCACCTTAATGTCAGTGGCAGTCACCCAGTCCTGAAGTACGGGTGAATTGTCAAAGTCGTGCGCGGAGGGTCGCCCGTCCAGGGTGCTGAACGCGATCAGCCCGCCAGAGAGTGGGTGCATGTCGGTGTGAGAATCTGTGCAGATGGCCTCTTGCTCGTTTTGCTTAGTGATTGTGGCTTTGCTGGGCTTGTTGTACATCTTTCTACACTGGGTCGAGTAAAACTGGAAAGGTACCCAGGACTTGCCGTAGTCCATTGATTTAAAGATAGCCATAGACTCTGGTCGGGGCGAGTAGAACTGCAAACTCACGTAGGTCACTTCGAATTTCTTGCTCAGGGATAATGTCAAAGTGACGTTTTGAGGATACTGGATGTAATTGTCCGACTGCCAGAAGGTGAGATTATGAGGATTGTTCAGGTCGGTTAGGTAAGCAGGTGGGTGATATTTCTTTGGGTCCGACGCGTCGCACGTATGGCAGTTTCTGTGCTTTTCGTCCCCTTTCTCAGTTACCACACAGTACCGGCTCGGTGTTTTGCCGCAGGTGCTAGACGCGCGCACTTCCTTCCCGAACGCCGCGTTCACGAAATCGGGGATGCATCTTCTGGGGTGACCGTTCTCGTCGTAACACGGATCCGGTGGGGAGGTCTGAGCGGCGAACATGCTCATGCCGTATCCGCCGACAGTCCCGTTGACCACACAGTAAAGAGTCACCAAAGTGACCAAAGCATCCGAGACCCTCAACATCATCACGCGCCTTCCTCAGTCTCTCCTGAGCTGAAACACAGCCGTGTCCTAATAATATATGCTTGCAGATATAACAGGAGCAAATCAGTTGACAGTCTGAGCGAGATCAATCCACAGCCGCTATGACACCACAATCAAACCGGTGCCAAATAACAAACTAACGTGGATCTGAATCTGACTCCAACACATGGGCAAACTCCTGGATACCTGATCTAAATCACTGCGGAAGATCCGACAATATTTAGGCAACACTTTCTCAATTAAAGAAAATCGCTGAAGAAATCTCCACACAGGTCGCTATACCTCCGTCAAACAGTTCAGCAAAAGCAGAAAAGTCACAAAGCAAACTCAGTTCGAGCTGGCTCTCTTTTTCCTTGAGTGATGGACACGCGCTTTCACTTGTCTGGCTCTTGAATCTCTTCTCATGTAAAGGATATAAGAAGACCCCGTTAGTTTGAGCTCTAGTGAGATAGGAGACACTCACGTTGCCCCTTCTCTCTCTCTCTCTCTCTCTCTCTCTCTCTCTCTCTCTCTGCTCTGTGGAGAAAGAACAGGACGCGTCTTTTACGCAGAGCTTTGAGCTCATTCATCTCCACTCCAGCAGTGATCACTCGAGAGAACAACGACATCCACTGGTAGATTATCAATAAAACCAGAGCAGACAAGGTGCAGAATTTAACAGAATATAAATTTAACTTGTAATTTAGTTAATACATATTTAATGCGTTTGCTCTAAATTGTCGCGTATTTCATTTATTTATTTTTTTTAAAAACTATAGAGACTGAGAGAAAATAAATAATGCTATTTTTGTAGTTAGTTGAGCAAAACATATTTGCACTTGGTCATTTTGCCGTGCATTGGTTTTATTAATGAGTTAATTTTTCTGATAACAAATGTTCTCGGTCAGTGGCTTTTATTTTATATAGAAGCCAAAGTTGATGACTTCCTTAAGTTTGGTTACATTTGAATGCTGTTCTGATTAACCAGCTCAAATACGGATAAGGTTTAAAAACCCGACAAACTTAGCTGATAACGTGGTTATCCTTTAGCTAGCTAATTAAAAAGTTTTTTTTAGATCAGGTGCGGAATTGATGAAATCCGTTCTCACCCAATACGCAACGCAGCATATAGCCTATCATAAAATTACAACAATATTGCTTTTAAATAAAAGACTACATTAAATAAAAGACTACAGACCTAACCCATACATCACAAAACATTTTGTTTTGCTTTATTTAGGCCTACTGTAGCTATATTGTATTTATGAATAGTTATTATCTTTATATCTATATTAATAATAATTGTGTTGCAACAAAGGGACACAAGTTTATTCTCTCTTATAAGCATAGCAGGCTATATTTTTATGACAGAGGCTATTAGGCCTACTACATGTAGGCTATATGACATCGGCTATATCCAGTATTTAAAAAATAAATTGTCGCAATAGATCTAAAGCTATATTTATATTTAAAGAAAAGAAAAAACAATAATATTCAATGTAACTTATACTTATCCCGAATGGATAGCTACTCCAATGAAAAGTGCACGAGCGGTCTGCCGTTGCTATAGTAACCTCAACAGGAGAACGATATTCTATTCGTGAACGTCTACATGGCGTCATAACTCCGCGCTCTGACAAAGTGTAGTTTAGTCTTTTCAGAGCGGGTTAAATCCCTCCGAGCCACTTTCTAATTCTCACCCCGAGTACAGTTTATAGGCTATATTTTTGAATTATTTTCAATAAAAGTTGCCTCAACTTAGTTTAGCAAGGGCATATAGGCTATATATAATGCTCCAACTAGCGCCTCCAAACATTTCAGGAATAACAATGTTCAGCTCTCTATGATAAATGAAATCGGTCATTCAAATTCACTGGTTATCTGCATTAGCGACGTCAGTCAAGCTTCGCCTGAATTTGAATGATTTGAGTTCGAACGAGATGGGAAAAGAACAGGGCTGCGTTTCTCAAAAGCATCGGGAGCTAAATTGGTGACAATTGGCGGCAATGCTTCTACTATAGAACGATGCTTTTGGTAACGCGGGCCAGGATGTTGGAGGACGCATGGCCAAAATAGCATATGGGCGTCAAAATGCGTTTCAATTTAAGTCTGAAAATTCATATCGATTAACGAACACCAGATATCATATTATGGAGCTATTTTAAGGGGTTTCTATTATTAAACAGCTGACTTGAACATTCCTTTTAGTCATTTCTACAAACAGGCCTTCGTTGATTACAAACGACCCTACAGACGTTTCCGTATAAAGATATTTCTGTCTTCCATTTAAGGAAGTTCAACCTCAGAAAGCATATATGTAAGCATAATGTCTTACTGGTTTTGATGATTTACCAATAAGTTGTAGCCTAATTTCTTTTCATTATGTAACGTTATTCATACAACACTAATCCACTGGAATCTACAAACACCTTTTAGGCTACTTTCTCTGCGTATTGGTCTGCTAAGCGGTTGGACCACTAGATGGCAGTATTTCATTTCCACCCAGCCAAACTCATCCAAACCAAGAATCGCCTAATAAACATCTGTCGTGTTGTGGATCTGCCATTGTATATTCTAATTCTAACATTTCCGGGCTTGTCATGAAAGGTTATCATATAAGTTCCTTCTTTAGAACAGCCACACAATTTTCAATGAGTTCCACTCATTTACAATTTTTTGTAATTTTTGAGAAGGGAAGAGATATAGAGTGACAGTCAGAGACCTACAAAATGCAAATTTTGCACCCAGGGGAAGTTAAGATTTGATCTTACTCTTAGTATAGAGGCTGAGTCGGCAGTTAGACTTTAGAGAAAAGACTGAAAAATGCTATTTTATTATTCAAATTATGTTATTCAGACAAATTAAAATGAGTAAAAAATATTCTTTTGATAATGTGGGAAGGCCTATGTTTGAGAACATTTTAAACATATCTACACGCCAGTTTGAAATTATTGTTCAGTATTTTCAAAAAGCTGTCATTTCTAAGATCAGCTTACAATTTATGGCAAATTGCCATCCATGGCATTAATAAAACTAAGGCATCTATCAAAGAACAAAGCCATGTATGTTTAAGTTAAACCTCCTCCCACTCATGAACACATGTAGCCCATGGCTTCCTCTTTGAGTTCTTCTGCACCTTCTCTCTCTGAGTTCCTGTTTAGTGTTCAGTAAAGCGCCACAGACGTGCTGAAGACTGCTCCTGTCGTCTCTACCGTTGTTTCAGTGTCTATGTAGGCTGATGCTGAAGGATGTGGTTACATTTCCATCTCTTTTCATCTTAAGTGCTGGATTACTCTTTGAGGACACCGTTTCCATCTCACCCCGCTCACTGAGAGGCAAAGAAATCATGGGAAGAGGCTACCAACTCCAGGTAAAATTCCTGTGCTGCATTCCCGTATCATGATTGTTTAATCTGAGCTCATTATAGCCTGGGAAAATAATACAACTCAGGACAAGTTCAAGTCAGTGGATATGATGTGCAGGTGAATTCAAGCTTGCTCATGATTTACTTAAGCCAGCATCAGAAGGGAACACTTTGTATCTGTTCCAGCTCAAATGTTCACAAGTGAAGATGAATGATCCAAGACCCTTTAAATGGCGTTTTAAGACAGAGGACACTCATAGCTGAGGATGTCAGATGGAAACTTTACTATTCACTGATTCTGTGCAGTGAGGCATGCAGGACAGCTGTTCTGAACCGTAGTCTGTTGAATGATGTCCATCTACCTGCAATAATGCAGATCTATAATATGTAAATGACAGCCTTGCTGTCCTGTTGTGTTATTTTACATGATTCTATTACTCAGACAAGCCAGAATAGTGCTTAAAGAAACCTTTTAAAATATGACTGAAAGACATGAAGACATGCTAGTAGCATCACATGGGGAAAGAAATAGCTTCTTTCTGTCTTTGTGGCAAACGATCAGATGTAAAAACAGCAGCTAAGTCTAAGATCTTATCACATTCAAGCAGCAGACTTACAGCAGTCGCTCTGGTTCAATCTTCACAGAAGATTGATTAAGATGGGGGAGATGTATATGACATTGAAAGACAGAGCATATATATATATATATAAACATAATGAAGTCTGCAGATTCTAAGTGATAATGTTTGGTTGCAAGATGTAGTCAAACCCACAAGTACAGCTGATATGTCAGCTCTGTATTCATGTGCTTTGGATTTTGTTAGAGACTTGATGCACTGATGAAATTATTTGATGCATTAATGTAATGCAACACACATATTTCCAAATAATGATGGAGTATAAGCCTCTAAGTTCAAGGATCTTATATACATGCAGCTGAAAAAGAGACTTTTACTCATGAGATCATTTTACTTGCAAATTAGTTTTCTATTTAATACTGTCTATAATATTCAAATGATATATATTTATTTTCATTACTACCATAGCACCCTGGAAGAAAGAAAAAAGTTCATAGCAAGAACTGGCCTTTAGTTTTTTGGTTGACTACAGCTTTAAAAGTAGTGAGATACTTCTCCTTTTCATGCATAAACAGTATGCGACAGAAACTCTAATAATAATGCATAGGCCTACATAAGGACGGTTTTTTTTTTTGGTCATCAGCAACTTAAGAGACAGGAATGTCAAAATATGTTACCGTTTAGTTTAAATTAGTTTAATTTCAGCTAAAAGATAAATGGATTTTGCATATTTTGTAACTGTTTCAGTACAGAACAACAGAATGTACTACGATAAAATAAACAAATAAGCAACATCACACATGTAATTGATGCAACTGTAAGTTGTAATTGTTTGTGTGACAAACATTAACTTGAGTAAAATAACAGGTCCCTCACTTAAGGGATTCCAGTTAAATGGATTTTCCTTCCAATAATGAATTTCAAATTCTGTCTTCATTTACTCACCCTCAAGTTGTTCAGAACCTTTATGAATCTCTGTCTTCTGCTGAACACAAAAGAAGATATTTTGAAGAATTATGGGTAACCAAACAGTTGATGGGCCCCATTGACAAAATAATATGGAAGTCAATGAGGCCCTTTGTTTGTTTACATTCTTCAAAATATCTTCTTTTGTGTTCAGCAGAAGACAGACATTCATACAGGTTTGGAACAACTTGAGGGTGAGTAAATGATGACAGGATTTTCATCTTTGGGTGAACTATCCCTTTAATTTAAAGTCTTCTGGGCCAAAGATTGGGCAACTGGACTGTGGAAATGAAACTGGATGAAGGTTTCAGTGGTGACGATCATCAGTGTGTGTATCATTGCTTTTAAACACTGTGGTCAGCCCGTCAAATGTCACTGGACAAAAGCATTTCTGTGCTCAGACTGTAGGAAAGTTATAGAGTAATGTTTTAGTTCTAAAGCAGATTCCCAGCCAGCAATATTCAGGCATGGCGATTATATACATGAATTTTTTACATTACACTTGTGTCTGTTTAAATGGTTGTCATAATACATGTTTTTGTCAACCAGCTCATCTTCAGAATGCGTTAGGTTTGAGTCATAATTTGAAGTGAAAGTACCTCCTTTGTAATCAGACATAAACGTTGGTTATGTCTGACATGAAAGACACACTAAAGTTGTTTTGTGTTAAACCTCTTCCTGTTTGTATGACAGCAAGGTTCATATCTTTTCTATCAATTTCATATTCCTCACTGTTTTTACCAGTGAACTCATACACCTGGCATGGCCCAAATGTGATACTTTCCAAATATAGAATGTGCTTTATTTATTCTACATATTTATATTCCACTGACACACTTATTTATCAATCAAATACTCATTATGCTTATAGCTGAATCGTATCAATTATTCATGAGACTGGATTCAGATGTGCATACATTCAAAATATGTACACTACAGTAATACATCTAATAATAATTTGTTACATTTATATAGCGCTTTTGTAGGCACTCAAAGCTCTTTACATAGAAGGGGGGAATCTCCTCAACTACCACCAATGTGCAGCATCCACCTGTTTGATGCGACGGCAGCCATATTGCGCCAGTACGCCCACCACACACCAGCTGATTGGTGGAGAGGAGACAGAGTGATGATCCCAATCGTATATATATGGGGATGATTAGGAGGCCATGATGGACAGGGGCCTATGGGCAAATTTGGCCAGAATGCCAGGGTTACACCCCTACTCTTTATCGATGGGCATCCTGGGATTTTTAAAGACCACAGAGAGTCAGGACCTCAGTTTAACGTCTCATCTGAAGGACGGTGCTTGTTACAGTATAGTGTCCCCATCACTACACTGGGGTGTTAGGACCCACATAGACCACAGGGTGAGCACCCCCTGCTGGCCTCACTAACACCTCTACCAGCAGCAACCTAGTTTTCCCAGTTGGTCTCCCATCCAGGTACTGACCAGGCTCAGCCCTGCTTAGCTTCAGTGGGAAACCAGTCTTGGGCTACAGGGTGATATGGCTGCATCTTTACACAGACACTTGTAAACTTCACAATGTGGGGATATCCATACTTTTACTTGATCATCCAGAACAAATAGAAAAAAACAGAACATCCTTAGGAATAAATAGGTATTTAGAGCTTTCTAAAGTTGTTTTTCACCATCGTTCTGTATTTAAAAAAAAAAAAAAAAAAAAAAAAAAATATATATATATATATATATATATATATATATATATTCCTTAAAAATTATAAAAATTATATTAAAAATTACTTAAAAAAATTATATTAAACATACAGTAGTGGCCAAAAATGATGTCTGGCCTAGGAAAACATCTCAGTTATGTACTGTATGTTCCCTGAAGGAGAGAACAGAGATATTACGTAAGCGTCACCAACATATTGGGATTCCAATACGTTGGTCACATTCAACATTACTGAAAGGGAACTGACCTCTTCACCCTTTATTCAAATTATTAAAAAGATTTTGTTAAAGATTTTGTAAGCATATTGCGTAGTTATGCTTGGAGTCATTTTTATTTTATTTGTGATAACGCAACTAATTGCCAAATTGTGCAGACATAAAAACAAGAGAAAAC
Source organism: Romanogobio albipinnatus (assembly GCA_023566225.1). Lineage (NCBI taxonomy): Eukaryota > Metazoa > Chordata > Actinopteri > Cypriniformes > Gobionidae > Romanogobio > Romanogobio albipinnatus. The sequence goes on along the minus strand of CM042250.1, from coordinate 29,451,040 downwards.
CAACAAAATATTAAAGGTCCCATGGCATGAAATTTTCATTTTATGTGGTTTTTCAACATTAATATGAGTTCCCCTAGCCTGAATATTGTCCCCAAGTGGATAGAAATGTTGATCGGTGTAAACCCGAGTTCTGGCTGTCTCTCTCTGCCTTTGAGAAAATGACAGGCCAGACGAGCCAATCCTGAAGTCTCCTGGTTTGACGTCCAAGCAGGAACGGTTACCTCCCTTTCCTCCGCCCAGAGAATCTGGCACGCCCATGCAAACGCTCGAGAGATCATTCCTTGTGAACGAGTGAATGCTGGCAGTTTCTCAGTGTTTGGATGTACAAATGAAAACAGAAGTCTTTTTTCAGTTCCTTCTGATCTGTGATCAGTGATTTCTGATGTGTAGCTAATTATTTATTATTCGTGCACACAATGCGGCTTCTCTCTCTCCAGACAGAACGGTGTTTTTGTGTTTTCTATCTTGTGAGTCAGTGTTTTTGTACGTCCTCGTCGCGTCTACCGGTTCTAAAATGTGCATACAGTCATGAGTTTCTGCTCAACATCGGCCTCACACACGCCGAAGCTCGGGCTGCACTGGCCGTTGGCCTTCAACATCCCCGACCCCCAGTACTGCATCTGGCCCACAGCGGAGGCACCAAACGCGGCGTGAGATTAAGCAGAAGGGGGGTAAGCGTGAGCATATTCGGGCTAGCCAGCCTAGCCCCACAATAAACTGGATTACATTCGATTACTGCTGTTGTCTTTGTTTGCGCTGTGTACTCAACGCGCGTCACTGACGCTTTTATTTTATTTTAAAAATAATGCTATTATCAACACTTACTTTTAACTCGTTCATCTCGACAGCTGTAATGGTACTTTGCATGTGTTACAAAGTTGGTAATAATGATGAAGACGGACTCGGTGTGACTGGGACTCGTGTTTATTCAGAACTCTCAGATACAAACACAATAAACTCGCGCTGACTGACAGCGCTCTCATAACTCAGTAGGTACTATAAATAACTTTGTTAGCGATCGCTGAGCTCCGTCTCTGGTACGTTAGTGATGTCCGGTTCGCGAACGATCTTTCTTTTGAACCTGTTCTTTTTAGTGAACCGAATCAGTTCACCAAATCGGACTGAATCGTTCTAAACGGTTCGCGTCTCCAGTCAGCGCTGATCCATAATTTACTAAAGTTACTAACTTTCTGACATGAGTGACAGTCCCTCCGACTAGAAATAGACTAATAACCTGAAGTATATGCTGTAACTACAACAGTTCAGACATGCTGAGAACTGATGTGAAGTGAACTCAGGTCCATCCGTCTCTCTGGCAGCAGCTCGTGCCTGCTCGTGCCTCGTAGACCAAGTTAAACCACGCCCCCTCCGCTCATTTAAAATACAAAGATGTCAGCCAATCACAACAGTGGGCGTTTTTACAGTCTCACAGCAGACACGCCTCTTGAAGCAGGGCATTCAGCCACAGGGCAAACAGCAGTATTGAAAAAATGCCTTTTATTTCTAAATTATGACATTTTATGATGTAAAAGTCATACTAACAATATAAGTACACCTCAGGAAACATTATAAAATAATAGAAAAATGCCATGCCATGGGACCTTTAATAATGGATTATGTTGTAGTCAAAATATGCTTATTCCTTTTTTTTCTCTGCATTTTTTTTCATAGAATATAAAACCTGTAGCTGTAATTTAGCCCCCCCCCCCCCCTTGTTTTTGCAAAATAATTTTGTCAGATAAATACCTTAACCAAGATTATTGTTTTGTTCTTCCCTCATATTTAAAATGTTTTAAAATATAAAATATTTTCTCATATGTTGATGGTTTCATCGAACTTGTAGGGTCATTAAAAACAAATCTCCAAATGCCCTCCGTATACTGTAAAAAAAAAAAAAAGAAAGATCGGTAAAAGACTGTAAAAATACTACAGTGAAAAACAGTTAATTGGTTAACAGAGAGTTTCCGTACTACGAGGGGAATAACTGTTAATAGATCTAACATTACATTTAATTAAATTTTACAGTAAAATACTGTTAAATTTACAGTTTTTAGAAGTGAAAAATAACAAGTCATTGTGTAATTTACAGTGAAAAACCGTAAATGACATTACCAGAGTTCCCTACGTGACACCTTGTGATTTTCTTCTTAGTTTTTTCTAATCAGTTATGTACATTAGGGTTTTATTTTATAGCTTATGTTGTTAAATTAAAGTTTATTGCATTTTTTAAATTTCATGTGTGTTACCATGATGGTGTTTAGTATTTGTGTGAATGACTATGCACCTTCTATATATTAGTATTGTCCTCTTAAAAGCTGCTTGTGATGAGCGTTGATTCATCCAGTGATTCTCATCACCACTGTGATTGGTGGTTGTCAGTATATATCAAAGGTATATAACAGATATTACAATAGGTTGGTAATTTAACATTATTTCAGTTAATGAAATATGTTTTTATTACCAAATTATTTTGATAGTGTATACGTAATTATTACAATATAAACCTTTACACTATACGGTTTTGAACTGTAAAATAAATGGTTTTAACTGTGATTATTACATTATAAACCTTCAAATTATATGGTGCTGTCCCTAAAACATTACTGCCATTTTTTTTTTTTGCAGTGTACATCACTTTTGGCCACTACTGTATTCAAAATGTATAATAATATTCAAATCATTTAACAAATCATTCACAATAAATAATTCTTGCAAGATTTATTTTTATTTATTTATTTGTTTATTTATTTATTTTGCATTATGGATTTGCTTGTTTTATACAGCACACTACCCTTCAGTTCACTGTTCAATACAGCATGCTCTCAAACCGAGGTGAGTGTACAGTTCCCACAGTTACCAATAGAGGCTAAAAAGGAAAGAATAGAGTTCCTCATTTCCGCCTAGACAGGAGAAAATCAGCATCCTGGTTCTGGTAAATATTGCTCTGCGATAGATCCCTTGCATCCTACTGTATCTGTTTAACTGGGCCACTGTGTCGGCGGCAGCATATTAAAAAGGAAGCACTTACCGTTGAATGTTGTCACCATTGTTCGACTGCTGTTATTTCCTAAAACGATCACGGCAGGGGGAGTTTGGCCTTATTGTTATGGGAGGGAGGGATGTGGATGAGAAGACTCTGGGCTCAGAGGAGAAGGCGCATGGGGGATATTGGTCCCCATCAATCAGAGACTCCACACAATGAGCGTCGACCCCCTTGCGGTGTGGGAGTCTATCACAGCGGCCGATCGCACCATAACAATGGAGCAACACCTGTTTCCTCGGCAAAGCTCGGGAGCAACCTTCCTGTACAGGGCTGTTGGAAATATGATCAGGAGAAGGAGCTGAGATGAACCTTCATGTTGGGTCACAGTGGGAACTTGGACCAGCTGAGATGAAGAGAGCATCTCATCAGACACGCTGTTTGTATTTGAGGTTATCTTAAATATGGAATTTAGTGTCCAGTGTACTATCTCTATTTCATAATGCTCATCTTCCTAAAAGTCTCAAAAAGTTGATATGGCATTGTGTTGTTTTGTGCATTCAAACAATGTAAAATGGCTAAAACTGAATTTCATGCATGGTTTTAGGATAAAAAGTGGCATCCAAATTTTCAATACACCATTTGCTGACTCAGGAGTCAGGATAATGTACTTCAAGCGAAGGATGCATTTCACTCATTCTGTTCATAGTCTGTGCACCTCAAATGCCTCTTTACTTCACATAGGAAGTTTGCTGGGATTGTGTTTGTGTTGCCCAGATGAAATCATCCTCTCACATAAGAGGATGTGAACACATCCTTTTACGTGTCAACAAGGTCACTTCCACATTTTCAGAGGTTGCAAAATGAACAAAGGGCTACAGGCATCTGACTGACTGACGGCTGCTGGTCACTTGTTTGCATCAGTTTGATCCTTTATTATTCCACATTCAGACCAATGATGTAAAAATGATCTAGAACAGTGCTTCTCAACCAGAAGACCTCAGCAAATTAATAAAGGGGCTGCATGATGACTTAAAAATATATACATTCATAAAGGGATGTAATTCTCTGGGACCATTTTTTGTGATTTCCGCCTGGATTTGGCCTACCCAAATTGAAAAGCTTCCCATACTCATAGACAGAGGTCAAAATATACAATTTTGGTGTCATTTTAAAGAGACACTCAAAAAAGAGACGCTTTTAGATTTTTTTGGTTATAAATCAGTTTTGAAAGTGCGTATAACTCAGGCCCTGTTTGCTCTAGCACCCTGCAGACAGTTTGGGCTGTTTCCACTAGATTCCAGAAAATAGTGGAAAAAATAATTTTGTCTGTATCATGTTGTATGCAATATTTATACAAATGGATAATATATTAAATCATATAACAAATCATAAATAATATAACTAATATAATCTGAATTAAAATGCTAAAAACTGATCAAATCAAGATGTAAACTGAAATCATGCTTCTTCTTTGCACTCAATTATTTTGTTTTTAGTGAAAAATTCTGAAATCACAGAATGAATCATTGTTAAATAGTTTCAATAAATAAATACACTTTCTGTGCATAAAAAAGTATGAAAACAAGCAGTTTTGTGCAGCAGAAATACAAATTTCTTAGCCAATATAGTGGGGGATATTGTGAAAGTTGGGGTCAAAAAGGCTGAGAACCACTGATATAGATAAAAAATTCTGTGATCAGACAGTTGACGGGTAGCCATTGACTTCCATAAGAAAAAAGACTATGGAGGTCAATGGCTTCCGTCAACTGTTTGGTTACCAACAGTCTTCAAAATATCTTCTTTTGTGTTCAACAGAACAATTAAACTCATACAAGTTTGGAACAACTTGAGGGTCAATAAATGATGATAGAATTTTCATGTTGGGTGAACTATCCCTTGCCAAGTCAGTCTAAAAGGCAATGGAGCCTGTCTGCTTGAGTGCATCTTAGTTTAGTCTTAATCGAGAAAAATGTGTAACAAAATAAAGAGCTTTTTTTTGGGACTTGAGACTAGACTTGAATCAAAGACTGAATTTGAGGAATGGTTCAACGGGTGAGTTATCTTAGAAATTTGATACATGAATTAAATTCATACATGACAAACAATATGTCTCTGAGAACAAATATAAATAATAAAGGTACAACTTTGTTACATTAGTCAATGAAATATCAATCAAATGCAAACAATGTTTTGGCCAACACAACCCAGCTTTTTGTTCACCGTTATAATGGAAACAGCAATCGTAAGTTCAGTGATGAGTTCCTTCCAGGCAATCTGGTAAGGCTATAATAGAGCTCCATTGGGTCATTAAGGCTATATCAAACTGTTCCCACTATGCTCGCAGGCCTATAGTTGTGCTTGAAAACAAGTGATTTTACTAGTGACTTGTAACATTATGCCTTAAATAACCCTAAATCAGTGACCAGGTACCTAACTGCTAACTGCTTTAGGTTTCGTTTTTCATCCTGGGAACATGCTGTGCTTGGTAGTTTGAGTTCTCTTAAGTTTTCTCAAGTTGCTTAATGACTGACAAACCAACATGTGGGTTTTATAAACTCTTGATTTCTCCTGAAATAACACCAGCAAATTCCCCGTGACCAGAATTAAACTTAAATATATATATGGATTGTTGTTACGTAATGGTTGAATTTTGTAGCTATGTGGATCAACATCTACATCCTGTGTTTTATTTGATCAGAAAAAGCCCCTGACATCAGTTAGGAAATCAGCTTAATCTATTTTCAACACTGTTCTGCTTTTCTTAAATTGACACTGTCCTTTATGTGCTTGTTACCTTCAGAAGTTGTAACACATGGTGCATGGAGTTATTAAATCTTAGGCCTAAATTAAAATGTAGCCCAATTAGCTATTGTATTTGAAAAATATATGTAGGCTTCATTTAAATCACCAACTCGTAATCCATCGTTCAAACTTGATTTAAATGCATAATTTGTGTATCATGACGCCTAATCTAAAATTATCTCCTTTTCGTTATTTGTTTAATAATGTTATTTAATTTTAACCTTTTAAAGTAGTTTCTATCACAAGCAACTTTTGCACACAGCTCGTATAATGTGCAGTGAGTTTCTCGGTTTATGCAAATCCACTTTATGACGCATGACGCTCAATGGGCCGCGCGCTCAGCGTGTTAATGCAACGTGAATGATGTTTGGTGAGTGATGAGTTTAGTAGATGCGTTAGACAAGTGTTTACAAGCAGCTAAGTCAAGCACAAAGCTTTACTCTAGTTTATCATCTATAATATTGGTGGTTTGAGCTTTGAGTTTAATGACTCATAGTAATATCTCTTGAATGTTTGCGTATGGTTTTGGGGGTTTTTGTTTTGACATTGGGAAAGTTTATTCTGAAGTAAAAACAGCAGGTGTCTTATATGAGCCACACTTACATTACATTCAGGTTGATGTACTAATATAATGACCTTAAACCCTTAATTTGTATATAATAAAAACGATCCACAGAAACGTAGGCCATTCACACAAAACGCTTACAAAAATACAGTTTTCGTTTGAACGCTTAACTCGTTTTTACGCGAGCGTGATCAGTGTAGCTAGTGCATGTTTACATAGAAATACAATGGAACAGCAGCACAGTGGATGGAATGCCAAAACGCGTTCTTAGCCTATGAACAGCCCCTTAATATTTGTACTGATTATCTAAATCTCTGCCACAGGCAGCTGCACTTTAAAAACTGCCAATGTCAGCCAAAGTTTAAACATTTAGCTGAACTAGTCAAGTTATTGCGCATTTTAAACTCTGACGCACTGGGAGAAAAGAAAAGAAAGAAAAAAACACCATATGCGGTTCTTTGCATTTAGGGAAATTAGTCTGGTGAAAGAGGAATAGTTTTGTCATGTTTTAATGTGATTACTTTACTCCCCTTATTTAGGGCTATTGGAGAAGTTTTTCTCTTTGGATTTCACATCTTGCATGTAGCCTATCTGTGCATGATCTATGTATTTATGAGAATTTTCTATTATTATTTAACTCAGCATTGTTTATCATTTTGTTGACCGGTTGCATAAACTTGCTAATTTGTGGTCATAATTCTTTAGGGCGTTACGTAAAAAGGTAGATTGGTCTCATTTGAATCTGAAAAGTAAAAGCCCTAACTATTGCTAGTTGGTCAGACTAGTTCTTAGTTGCTATGTCTATGCAACTTGTCCCTGTGGTTGTCTGTTCCCAAACAACATGCTACATAGTGTTGTTTATTGCTAGATGGCAGGTGCCATACTTCTAGCAAATGGCAGGAACTGTAAATGTTATCAGGAAGAAAAACAAACAGTTGGGACTTGTGCAATCCCCGTAATAATCCCTAAACATGGTAGTTCTCTTGAAATTCTCTGACACTAGAACATTTTCCTAAACCTCAATATAATTTACAGACATGCAAAGGATGCTGTGTGTTTACTTCCCTGAAAAAAAGACACAAGCAGGTGTGTGTGTGTGTGTGTGTTTGTCTATGCAGATATCATTATCTGGAATGAAAGTCATTTTATTACACATGCTGCTATTTCTTTCAGGTTACACAAGCTGTTATTGGATATAGAGGCAGACTGAAACCTCTAACATAAAAGCAAAACATTTTTCTTTGACTGATCTTCCATTTAAATAAAAGGAAGCTGATCAAATCTCTTATGTAATACTTTCTTGGTATTGAATGTACAGATCAGATGAAGGAGGCAATGTGTACTTGTCCTTTTGTTTCTCTATTTCAAAAACAGGTAGAGTTTTACAGCTTCCTTTATATGACTTTAGTTCTTATGTTTCTTTATAGTAAGAGTCAAGATGCAGCACACCTCGTGCACAGAGGACCGGATACAGCATGCGCTGGAGAGATGCCTGGATGGACTCCGGCCATCAGAAAGCCTATCACAATCTTGGAATGGTAAGGCCACCCCACTTACCCTCTGCTGCTGGGTCGCTTTTGGTTTGACATCACTGTTTCATACATTTTTTTTGTAGAGTTTACATGTGTGTTCGGTTTCAATTGAGCTTATGTCGCTGGCAGGGATATAGGCAGGATTTGGCATTTGGGTTGGCCTGTTAGCTGATTGTAAATTGGGTTCTCAGTGTTAATTCATGCAAATAATTCAGTGACACATTTTTTTGATTAATAATTTATTCAATAATGCATAATTGCAATACATGCACATTTTGACTTAAAGGGGCTATATGCAACTTTTTCCCCAAAATAAATGTAACAATAGCCTTTTTATTTTACCATTTATGACTCAAACATCTCCTGATGAGCATACTGACACCTTGTCCGCTCACAGTGGGTGCACCTATAAGCCTGTAATCTATTTTTCCTATTTTCTGGCGGGTCGTTTTTTCCCGCGCTATCTGCGGATGTGACGTCACCACCGCTGCGAGAGCTAGCAGAAAATAAGAGCAGTTCTGTTTTTTGGCCACAGGTGTCAGTCGCGAGTTTAAATTTCAGAAAAACGCATATAGCCCCTTTAAATACATCTCTTCTATTATGGGCATGTGTTTTTTTATTTTTATGAAATTGTTTTTAAAAAAAAAATCAGGTAGCATAGAGTACAAAAAAGCCTTCAAACAATTATCCTGATATAATAAAAGGAAAAAAAAAAATAGAATTAAAAAGAATGAAATTCTTGAAAAGAAAACCTTATTAAGCAGTTGGGAAAAGTCATATATTATAATTTTTTTAAAAGAAAACATTAAATGTTGAAAATAATAACTGCTTCATTGCTTATTCATATTTTTGGTGGTGCAACCAACAAGTCACGTGATGCAGCCAACATTCTGAAGTATAACTAAACAGGAAATGTTTTTAAAATATCACATAAATTGACCTTTTTATGATAAAGCAAAGAAAATATGATATTACATTTTACTTGATGGTTAAAACGTATGTCATTTTTAGATTCATTCAAATAAAACTTTTCTTGAAAATAAATAGTTTGAAGGTTTTTCAAAATCATATATATTTGGCTCGTTTTAAAAGATTTTCCTTAATCGTCAACACTTTTATTTGTCATCTACCCATACAATTCTGTGATTGGGTGGGTGTAAATGCCATCTGATTGGGCATGTGTCTACGTCAGCCCACCTGCACCTGATTGTAGCGTTGAATTGTGTGAACACAACAGAACACTACTTTTCACTGTATTAGCAGTTTTTAACTTTTAAGAGTTAAATTAGGCCTGCTTTGTTTTTATTTTTCTGTTTTGAACCACTGTTTTGAATGGTCATGAATAGAATCTTTATTAGCTGTGTATTTGCCTTGGTTGGTGTTTTTATGAACCAGGAAACAGTTTTTTGTGTTGAGACGAACAAAAGATCACACCCGCCATATTTACTGATAAATGTTGTTCGTGTAAAATGTTCTAGTGTGGCACTGTTGATAGGTTCAGAGAAAAGATGTTATTCACAGAGACTGTTCTAAAGGAAATGTATTATTTGACACCTTCAGTTGTGCAGGAAGCTGAGATGTATTTTGTCCTATACGAATAAAATAGAATTGCTACTGCAGATAACTGCAGATCTTTAGGAAAGCTTGAATTGCTCAGCTCATGTTCTAAATATATGTAGTTCTGTGGTTACACAAGTTCTGTCACTAAACCAGTATGATCTGTTAACGCTGCTGCTCTCAATTTGTACACCGCAGTGAGTATGTTCTTCTCAGAATTCTAACCAAAACTGCACATCACTGTTTAGAGCAGGGAACCCTATGACCCTAAATAGTTTAGATGTCTGATGCGTGTGTTCTGATTTATCCATGCTTTTTATGTGTGCTTGACTCATTTGGTGTTATTCGGGTTGTGCAGTGGTTACATGCATACTTTGAGGGACTTGTTTATTAATATCATCTTCATCTGAGGTATAAGTCACACACACTTGTGCCAGTTTCACAATTAGGGTTCTTATGTGTGTGTATCTATGCATGTTTGTGTGTTTGTGCAGCTGGTTGGTGTATGAACCGCTGGAGTCTAGAAGAGCTGGTAAAAAGAGACCCAGACAATTTTTTCATTCTGCTGCATCAAATTCTCAGAAAAGCCAGAGAGGTGAGTACGCATGTAAACACACTGCTAACTGAACGGAGTACTACACCCGCATAGAAGTGATACTTTCTGTCACGTTTGTGTACTGTCTATGCTCTCTGTATTGAGATCTCTATGCCCCCTTGTGGGCTCTGCAGGCTGTGGCAGATAAGATCTAATCTATGCAAATAAATTGGTGTTGTTCATAATTTAAGTTTAAGGTACACTATGTAAAAAAACGTAACAAAATGTAAATAAGTCAGTACATCACTCACCTGCGTGTGTCTCATCATATCCGTTAAAGTCCCCCTGTAGTCAATAATTGTATCCCTTAAAACTCATCTTTGATCACCAATGTGACATATTAAACCTTTTTAAAAAAATGTCATGTCTTAAAACAGCTTGAATATGCAAATTAGCCCCGCCTCCACTTACTTACACCAGTTTAGAGATCCACTAGGTCAACTTTAACTCAAGTTACAGTAGTAAACGACTGAACACTTCTCCAGAGAGGAATCCTTTTATTTTTCATATTTAAATTTTTTTGTGTGCTACCCTGTGTGTGTAATAAGCAGAGTGTATTTGTGCGTTGTGCACCCGCCTATAGGCGCATAAGATTTTCCATGTCTAAAGACGTTTCCATTTTCAACTGCAAATATAGGCCAATCCACGGACAACTAACAGGCATTAGGATGAACGTAAAAAGGGCGCTTGAGATGCACAAGTCAGCAATATAGCTGATGATTTATTGCCGTGCAGCAGTTTTATTATTAGTGCAACATTCTCGAAAAACATTACTGCAGAATTTTCTTTCTAGCTTTCGCAACGCCTACTGCACTTTCGGAATTCTTTATTTTCTTTTTCTGCTTGTTTGTGACTTTTGTTACATCTATCTTTTTTATTTATTTAAAATTAATAGTGTACATATAATCAATTTTCATTTTCGAAACTTGTGTTGGTTGGTCCGATCGATTGTGCAATCGATTTTCGAACGTAAAGTGACAGCCCTAGTGCATATTACTAACAAGTCAATAACAAAAAAAATATTGAACCATTGACAATGGTGCAGTTGCAAGAAAAGATTTCAGTTGCCTCAAAATATCAATGCTCCAACAATGCGCCTGAACACACTGGGCACAAATTTAACTATTTAAGTTAAGTTTCACACTATTTAAACAACGAGACACAGGACATGAAAATTATAACTGCGTCTGGCTGAAACTAGCAAAATACACTTGCGTCGCGCCTAGCACCACATTGTGGAGCCCATAAACAACATTAAAAACTTGATTTTCACCACAGGGGTTCTTTAATTGAGAAAAGTTGCTCCGGCTACTTTGTCATGTGTATGGAGTGGGAGTGGCATAGGTTAGTTGTCACAACCAATGAGAAAGGTTGACATGGAGCACACTTAAATCTCAAACCTAAAACCCAAAATTTAAATAGATCACCCAAAAAAAGCTGAAGAGAGGAGAGTCTGCTGACAAAAAGAGAACGCGCCAGAGCTCGTGATAAAACTACAATCAACAATGGCTCAGATTTGAGAAGATTTCTTTCAGATTTTCATGAACTGAGGGTTTTGATATGTTGTAAAAGCAAGGAGATGGTGTTTTTTGAGTAAGGTATTTTATTGAACAGATAAATTGCCTCTCTCTAACAGAATTCATTGTAAAGCATTGTCGACTGTGAAGGGTCATATCCATCCACAGTCATGCAGAGCCAAAGCACAATGAAAACAACGTTCTTCTGCAAAATACATGTAGTTTTGTTTTTTTAATCGCTAGAGGACCAAAAGTTGCCAAAACCTTTTTAGGTTTAGCAAAAAAAGTTATTTACATTTATTTTGGATGTGATCAATAATACAATGTAAGTTTGTCTGTAGGTGGTATGTAAAGGTGTTTCTGTATCTTTCTCTGCTGTTTTAGGTCCAACAGGAGTGTCATTATCAGCTCGTGGCCCCCTTGGCTCTCATGTTTGAGTCCACACTCCTGCAGGTAATGTGACCTGGACACTGAGGTTGATCATTCTAGAACAAATTTACCAAATCCTTGTAATCAGAAACCAAGAATTACTAATGTAATTTTACTTCTGTTTTGTAGAATTAGTTGGTGTGTTTTTTGAAAATTCATTGCTGGGTTTCAGTTCAGCTTTTGTCCCTGACAGGGATATAGACAGAATTTGCCTTTTGGGTAGGCCTATTAACATATTGTAAATGAATTATTTGCGTGAATTAACACTGACAAGTCCATTTTACAATACGAGTCAGTGACGCAACACTCATCTTTTGTCTGCATTTAATATTAAAATAAAATACTTATTTATAATATATATATATATATATAATATTTATAAAATACATACAAAAGCAATTCATACATACAGTGACTTAACACATCTCTTCTGTGATGTGGATGTTATGTTTTAATTTCAGGGTGGGAAATAAAAAAAACGTGCTTATTTGGCATACACTTTTATTATTATTTTATGCTTCACGGCTTTTCAGTCAAAGTGAACAAAAAATTATCTAATTAAAAAATAAATTGTGATATTAAATTGTATAAAATGATCTTAGTTTTCGTTATTTAGTAAAACCTTGAAATAAACAAAGTTTAAGGAGTTTGAAAAATATAAAATAAAGAAAAAGATTAAATTAAAAGCAGCAGCATTTTCACTCAGACTTTTGGACTCCACTCTGTTACAAAAATTGCTGTATGGCTCTCAGTTTGGGCTTTATCTCTTTTCATCAGAAGCTGATGCCAATGAAGTCACACATGTGTCTGTTTTCTCTTTGCAGATGCCTCTTTGTCCATCTAATGGAGAGATTCTGACAGAAGCTTGTGAAGTGTTTCATGGCTTCCTAGCGTGGCCTGAACCCTACTGCAGTGTGTGTCGTAACCTGCTCTCCACCTTACATCAAGAACTTAGAGCTCCAGGTAGCATATTAACTTTGATACACACAAGATACACTTTTATCAGTCACCTTAAGATAACTGACTGCCTTAGTAAGGACCAGCTAGTTAACCTTGTCCCAATGTGCTAATTCCAGAAAAGTGCAGTGACATACTGCCCCCCAGTGGATTTAAGAAGCATTGCAATTATTTTCAAAATAAGGATTGCACTTGTTTATCTGTTTTAAGAGCACTAGTAGTACCTTGGAGATGACTTAACACACACTCTTACGTCAGTGCTTTCACTAAGATTTTACATAATGTTAAAATCTGGTGAAATAATGTGTTCTTGTGTGCATTTGCTTGTATCAGGAATTTCGTACCACAGGCTGGTAAGAGAGGAACAAGGCCTTGCCGTCTCCAGTCATCGTTCTAAGATCATGTGAGTGTGTTTCCACAGTAGGAAATCCTGTTGTGTCAGTTATTGCTCAGCCCTTTGTGGTTGCAGTCTTCACCTCTCGCTTCCTGTGTCAGTTCTTGGATATCCAAAATTTATTTGTCTTATTCAAAACCAATACTTAATGCAAGTCAAATAATAAGATAGGAAGATAAGATGAGAAATTTGTACATCCATTTGAGTCATTAAACAAGACCAGTTGAGAAATACACTTCCATTCAAAAGGCTTTTGTTGTTGTTGTTGTTGTTGTTGAAAGAAATGAATACTCTTACTCAGCAAGGACGCATTAAATTGATCAAAATTGTATAGTTAAATCTGTTGCTCAAAGATGATTTTTCTTATACAGTAAGTTTGCATTAGTTCAGAGAAGACTATTAATGTCTGTCTTCACTGCTGCTGAAAAAAACAACAACTATTGTACAGCAATGGACCTGACATGGACCTTAAAAGATTCTAGATGCTTTCATTTCATAATATAGTTTGTTTAGAATGCAGCACTGCAAGGATTAATTGGCCTAGAATACATACTGTTACCTATTGGAGTAAAATAGCCCAAGCTTTAAAATAATTATTTGAAATAGAAGATTTGTCAATCTATGTGATCATTTGCTGCCGTGGTTTATTGGTATGTTCATTTTAATTTTCCAGTATTATTTACTGTACTTATGTTTTCTTTTGTTGTTATTCTAGCTTTGTAATTTATTATTTCAAATAAAAATTATAATCACAAAAAAGTGACCGTAAAAACCTTTATGTTGTTTGTTACAGCACAACAGTTGTCACCATTTGATAAATTAAGGAATGTTTCTTGAGCACCAACTTTCCTTTACTCTTTTGGTATACAGACGACAACGTTATCAAAATGATCCCTTTAACACGGGTATGCGAAAACAGCTAAAAATGCTGTATTACGCATGCCAGACCAGTAGTAGTTGGTGTTTTCAGGCCCCCAAAACGCCATTGTTGTGTAAATGAACGACCAAAATGCATAAAAAGCCCCATAGAAAATCATATTCATCAGAAACTTTTGAACGGTAGTGTAGCTACCGCAAGTGTCTAGCTAAGTTTAGTTCAAACCTTAACCCAACACAACGAACAAGCTAATTAAGGTGATCAGAATTATAGGTGGGTTAAATTGGGCTTGGATTAAAGTCTGCAGGACACTGGCCCTCCAGGATTGGAGTTGAAGATCCCTGGTATAAAAAATACCATGGAATCACCACAGTAGTTTTTTTTTTATAATGGCTGGCCATTTTAATTTAGCTCAGGCTTCTCTGAGATCTATCCTGGATAAACAGCTGTCCTATAATAAGATCATGCCACAATGAAAATGGCTTTTTCTATGAAAAAAATGGTTGTTGTTATAGCCAAATAAAATACGCTAGAAAATAACACTTATAAAGCTCTTCTGTGGACACGACTGATGTGTTTTCTCAGTGTTTCTGCTTCACTACAGTGATGTTTTCTCTTTTGCAGTACGGTGTTTTTGATGAACCCGGCTGAGGTGCCTGCTGAGTTCCTGTCTGTGGCCGAGCAGCTCAGTGGAGCGGAGGTCTCACAGAGAGAAAGTAGCGTTACACTCATTAAACACAGCTTCCAGGCAGTGCTTGGAACTAAATACCCACTACAGACCATCAGCTGTGCTCTACAGGTACACCTCACATGACAAGATGTTTGCTGTTTTAATGGGCCCCAAAAGACTTGAGTTGATACAGAGTGAATGTGTGCATCAGATTATGATTGAGTGTGTGTGAAGTGTGGGTGTATCACTTTGTGGGAGTCAGGAAGTATGTGATCTACTCGGGGGGAGGGAGTTGAATGTGTGGTCAAATGACACATATGTGAATTGTTGGGTGGCTAATGGAGAAGAAATAGATGGATTGAGTGGGAGTAATGAAAGGGTAAAGATTGTTATAATAGTTTTGCTTGCAAAAGGTGAAATTCACTTTGTGAGATTACTTGGAAGTTAGAATCAGGGGTAACTTAATTTGAAACACAGTTAAATATTCGTCAAATTCTGACTTAAAATGACTTAATAACATAAGCGGATATATGACTAAGTTGGTTCCTTTTCAGTGCCTTGGTGACGAAGAGTTGGCACAGGTCCTGTCCTCAGTGAGTGACCTTCTAGAGTCTGCAGCGGCCATGACGGATATAGCTAAAGCTCGAGAACATGTGGAGGTTGGCCTGGAGGCGCTGCGAGAAAAACTTGACATACCGGCCTCCAATGGCATGATGTCAGATGGTACAGTCTCACTTCCTACTTCCAGCCCACCTCACAAACCTTAAAGAGACAGAGAAGTGTGCTTTGGATTGCTACCAAACTTGAGTCCAAACTAATATGAAGAGTATTATGAAATCTTGATTCATTTTTTTTTAAAATTCCATTTCTCTTTCTAATTCAGCAGTTGGTTCTTAACCAGGGACCCATTAGGGGACCTTAGCAAACTTCCATGGGGCACCACCAGTCTTAAAATTAGTTAGATTTAGTTATATTATCATAATCTTAATTTATTTGCTTTCATCAATTACTATTCACTAGCTATCAATAGAAAGTATGTGGAAACCAAGGCATATTGCTATTTTAGCCAACATCTCAACAAACCTTCTGGCAGAATAGGGCCTTTTTTTTGTTGCAGGCAAGACATGTCTGTTCACAGAGCAAGGTCCATATTGAAACGATTTACAGAGTATGCGCTAAAATCAATCCCACTGACCACCTGTGAGATGAATTAGAACCTCAGCTACAAACCAGGCTCCATTACCCATCACCTTACATTCTGTTGACTGAATAATCCCTGTAGCCATGTTTCCCAGAAGAATGGAAACTGTTATAGCAAACTCCCTATTAAAGCCAATGGCTTTGAAATATTTGGGTGTCCACATACTTTTGGCCATTTGAATTTGTGGTGTACATCCTATAGAGTTTAATGGTTGTTGCTTGGTGACATACTACACTGTTTGTCTGGGCAGCAGTAGCACATTTTACCTGGCACCGACTCTTAGAAACTTAACCAAGATTGATGGCCAACATGAGCTGATGGCACGGTTTTTCGGCTTGGGAAACAGTGGTGTGTTGGGTTTGGAGTGGGCTGGTGATTAATGAGAAAGACTTTGTTGTATTTGTGTCACTAGGGGTTCTTCAGACGCTCAACCTTCCAGCAGCCAAGTGCTACACCTTCCATTGGGACAAGGATAATTTTGGTAGGACACTGAATTCAAGCCAGTCCCCTTTTTTTCTCCCATGGGCTTATTCAAACATTTGTTTGGCTGTTTTTGGAATTATAAACATTAGAAGATTGATTTGCAGTCGCTTTGATTTAGTTTAAAATATCATTAAGGGGTTTCATGAGTTGGAAGTTAATCCTCCAGCTAATAATGACCCTCTGAGTCATGATTTTCCATCTTGTTTTTTTTGCTAGATGTTCTGAACGATCTTCTAGAGATAGAGTCTGAATTGACCTTATCTCAAACATCTGAGGGCATGGAGGAGGATGATGTAGACAATGTAGATGTGGAAGATGATGAATATGATGACTTGGAGGAAGGGTTTGTTACAAACGGCTGCATTGACAATCGGGCCTCAACCTTCTCCACTGTCTCCTCCCTTTCCACTGCCTCCAAAGACTCCATGTTCTCCACACTGTCGGTCACTTCCTCCGAATACTCTCCACGCTCCACGCTTTCATACTCATCTCAAGCTTCGGGCACAGACAGTGACTTCTGTGAGGATGTAGAGGAGGACAGTCTGAGCACAGCATCTGTGTCCAAGGCCAAAACCACCGTGCGACTTTCCAAGCGCCTCTCACGACTCTTCAAACCTCGCAGCAGCAACTCTCTCTGTCGAGCCAAGAGCCTGGGCAGCCCTGAGGCTAAAGAATTAGTGGTGGTTGTTCGCTCTAAGAGATCCAATTCTCTGCCACAGCAGGTGCGGCTGCGAGGCATGGATTTAGGGTTCCCAGTCCCCCCCCTCTCGCAGCTGCAATACGTTTGCTACAGGAGAAGACCCATTCTGAGTAGCGATGATGAGGAAGGGCCAGCAGGGACCACTATGCTCAGAGTGGTGGTGTTTGGGGCAGATCATGTGGCAGGGAGGGTTGCCCGTGCCTATGGCAGTCTAAGGAAAAGAGAAAGAGACTGTCCGCACCTCACCAAAGCTTTCAGAATGAAGTTTTTCTTTGTTCCTGTAAGGAGGGATACAACTTCAGCCAACTCTTTTTTGAGGAATTCTGGTTCTTCTCTGCAGCTCTCAGCAAGTCCACTGAAACTATCCATCTCTAGCATTGTAAGTGAAATTAAAACACTGGTGCTTAAGGTATACTTTGTTTTTTGTGTGTTCACTAAGGCATGCCGGTGTAAAATAATTTTGTCATCAGCAAAATGCATGTAGCCTAATATTTTTTAACCTGTTTGAACTCTACACTCAGCTCGCACATGCACCTTAAATTTTTAGCATTCCGTAAAATTGCAACACTGGCCCAGCGTGTTGCTCCCATGTTGATGAGCGCTTGTGGGAGGGGGTTAAAATTTCTTGCAATTCTAGTTAAAAAAAACTACAAAACAATTTTATCATTCAAAACTTCTGGAGAGAAATAGTGCAGATATTGGACAATGAAAAAACTTACTAATACGCTTGTGCCTACCGATTGTATTCGCACACGCTATCAAATGGTGTATATTAAGAAAGGCTATGCTTTCAGCTGCGTTCAGAAGTATTTGTGTCAAAACTGAAGTATAATTTGGGCTTTAGAATTTGTTCATCAGACTTTAGGTTTTAGAAGTGACTTACTGTCTGCAAAAAATCTTATCCATATGTACACACTGCAGATAAATTGTCACTTCTTTTCCAAGTGCTAATTCCCTTTCTGTACAGAGACTTTTACTGGCATGACTTCCAGGTGAAAAAGACGTACTATTAAATGTATTAAAATGCATTATAGTATATTTGTACTGCATTTTATTGTACATATTGTCACCTGGGAACACATTCAACAACGAAATTCACTTACAAAAATTAGGTAGTGACAACTGAATTGTGGTTAGAACTGAACTGAACAACGAGTTTTTAATGAAAAGTACAGTACATCAGAGATGTGTGCCTCTCTTCTCCAAGCAATTCACTGAGAGAGAAGTGTCAGTCTTGACTCTATTGTACTTTTTGCCACAGGAGTTTTGTTCATCAATGTAGCTCTCGCCAGCCCTGCAGTAAATGCAACTACTAAATTCCCTATGATTAAAAGTAGCAAATGAAACTGCTTTAACTGTTGGCATTCATGTTTCTTGCTTGCAGCCGCAACCCATTGCTGTAATTGTCACTGCGTCAATCATTACAGTTTCACATGTGGTTCCTGTGTTCCATACACACAAATTTTGGAGATTTACTCCTGCAATTAAATGTGGTTAGCACTCTCAGAATGTTTAGTGTGTATGGGCCACATTGTTTAATTAGATATCAAACCACATCTCAGATGGTGTTAATCTGGTCTAGCTGGTATCCCAGCCTGGCTAATATATTATGGTCTCTCTTGATAGTTTTAGTGGGATTTTGGGCATTTTTTTTTCAGCGGGTCATGCTGGGGACCAGCTAAAGACCAGTTTAGCCAGGTTTGGAGACAGCTACACAACAACAAAAACAACAACAACAAACAGCTTAAACTACCCGAAGGTTTCAGCAGGCATATGGATGTAGAAAGTTACATTACTTGTTTTACATTACATTACTATATCACTTGTACACACGTTGAAGTCAAAACAAAGATGATTTTGTTTTCATTCATTGTTAGTCCAGACATTCATATGTAATATTTTTATACAGAAACATTGGTATTAATTTATCGACAGGATCTCAGTATGAATGGGACAGAGGACAGCACTAATGACATAGCCAATCTGCTGGGAATGCTGGATCCCTGGTATGAGCGTAACACTCTGAGCCTGATGGACCTGCCCGTTAATGTGATGTGCCAGGTGATACTCTCACGTCTACACAAATTCATTCACATGAACAGAGAATGCATTCATATCCAAATTCATATCCATATCAGTAAACCTTTCATTATATTGCAAGCAGTTTTTGGCACCGTCACACGCACACAAAAAACCCACATCCCTTAAAACCACTCACATGAGGAACTAGTGTGTGTGAAAGTGTGTTTTGAATTGTTTTGATTATCACCATGGCCAAAATCCTGATTAAATGACTGATGAGCAATATATATTCACATCATATGTTCTTGCCTTCACAGCAAACATCGAAGATTGAGTCAGACTTGTCTGAGGGCGTTGCTGAGGAGCGTTTACCGATCTTTGCTGACCTGGTGCTCTATTACTGCCGCCATGCCGCCCGCCCTGCCCTCATTCAGCTCTATCAAGCAGAGGTGAATAAAAACATGCAATTTTTTAATTCTGTGGCAGTTTCAGTCATAGACTTTAAAGTTGTACCTTAAAAGTTGTATGGGCTTTTAAATTATACATCTATTATATATTATAGCATGTCAGTCAATATGTGGAGCATCTTACTCCAATGGGTTCTGTGTTTTTTTAAAAAAAAGTAGTACATTCATTCAAATTTGTTAGTTTCACTGCACAAATTGTTTAAGACATGCTTTGATATCTACATACATTTTTATATGTTTCTTGGTGTTAACTATTGACAACTACAGTATTCAATCTCTTCTGGACTATTTTGTAAATTGTATTTTATACGACCATGATGCAATCCAATGGTTTCACAAAACTTTCATTCTTGACTATAGTTGACACTAGCCGGAGGAGAGAGACGGACTGAAGTGTTTATTCATTCTTTGGAGCTGGGCCACACAGCTGGTACAAGAGCCATCAAGGCTATGGGTGAGTGTGAACAAACATAAAGATATATCAAGCACATCCCTCAGATACTCAATTGAATTGAGATTTGGGGAATTTGAAGGCCATAGCAACACATTGAACACACTTTGAATGGGTGTACCTGGTCTGCAATAATGTTTAGATAGGTGGAATGTCTCAAATTTACGTCCACATGAATGTCCGGACGCAAGGTTTTACAGTAGAATATTGCCAGAGCATTACACTCCATCCACCGGCTTGTCGCCGTCCCACAGTGCATCCTGGTGCCATCACCTCCCCAGGTAAACGGTGCACACGTACACATCTGTGCAGCTGATTGGCCCCATACGCAGAAGAGCACTGTGTGTTGTGACACATTCCTCCCATAAACGTCATTCAATTTTGTGTGACTTGTGCCACAGAAGACTTACTGTTGGCTCAGACCAGACGGGATAGCCTGTGTTGCCCTTGTGCATCGATGAGCATTGGGCGCCCAACACTCTGTCACCGGTTTGTGGACACAAACCTTGCCATTTCTGATATATTCTGATCCAGTCGCCTCGCCCCCCTTGTCAGGGTCGCTCTTATCTTTATTCCTGCCCATTTCTTCTGCATCCAACAGATTGCATACGAGAACTAATGTGTTTTCTTACAATCTAATCTACCCAGTCCTTAATATGTATCCTTGCTAGGAGATGACAACGATATTTGCATCACCTGTGATTGGTCATAATGTTTTATCTCATCAGTGTACGTGCTCCACTGTTTACTCCTGTTTCTTTGCTATCTAGCAACCCTGTAAAAACACTCTTCTATAATTCTGTCTGCATATGGAGCTCAAAGCGGCTCATGACAGTGTGTTGAATCGCTGACAAAAGTCATGCAAATGGGCTTTTAGTGTGTGCATTGCTCTTCACACGTTATCATTGTGCAGCTTGCTGTTGTCTGCATAATTAACTGAAGTTGTTTTTTGGTAGTAGCAGATCTTCACTTCTCTGAAGATATTTTGGAGCAACAGAAGCAGCTTTAAATTTAGACTAATCAAAACATTTTATATGTCCTAAAGAAAAAAGGAAGAAGAACTTTTCAGATCCTGTTATAATGGCTGTATTGTTTTTTGCTGTAGTTAAGGTGACCAACTTGACTTCTTTTCTAAAGAATCGAATTGTTTTATTATTTTTTTAGGTGCTGCCAGTAAGAGGTTTGGCATAGATGGAGACCGTGAGGCTGTTCCCTTGTCACTGGAAGTGACTTACAACAGAGTAAGAGGAACCATTCCAGAGTTTTTAATGACTATCGATTTTAATTTTAATGGAAGTAATCCAATTTTCATTCAACCTCTCTTTTTTTATCTTAACATTCAGATACATGTCAGTGGCAGAAGTCAGAAGACGATGTCAGAGAAGTCCTGCACCTCTATAAACCTGCTAAAAGCCTGCAGGAATCCTGAAGAACTTGGTAGAAAACAACATTGATCTCATTATAGACAGAACTTTTTAAAACATATTTTAATTAGGAATGTTAATCGTTTAAATATAAATGTAATGAAATGATGAATTAAATTAATTGATATGCTTATTTTCTGTAAACTGCAACACTGTGTATACAGTAAAAATCAATTTCATTTTCTCCATAGGGGAATACATTTTTAATGATAGCTTATAAACCTTTAATAACAGACTTACTGTGAGCTATGAGGTTGTTAATCAACCAATCAATCAATCAACCAATCAACCAACCAATCAATCAATCAATCAATCAATCAATCAATCAATCAATCAATCAATCAATCAATCAATCAATCAGCCATCAATTATTTTAACTTATTTTTTAAATAATTGTTAAACACCACATACATATGTTTACAATAGTTTTAGATTTGTTGTTCGTTTTTTTTTTTATTGCGATTTGCAGTGCTTAATGGGATTGTAGTTCTTCTTCACAAATTATCTCTTGCTTGTACTGCACTCAAATGCAGCCAAGATGGGTTTTTTTTGTGCAATTTTGATTGTTAGTGCATGTAAATCCAAATTAGTGCTTCATTCATTTCTTTTTCTTTAGATTCTAAAATGGAGTGCCTTCATTTGACAATGACAGAAGTGTTGAAGAGACAAAACTCTAAATCAAAGAAAGGCTACAATCAGGTGAGCAGGAAGGAAGTATGGAAGAAAACTGAGCTGTGGTTTAAACAGCCAGAAACAAACTTAGCGCAAACACCTACAGTTACTTCTCTCATGTGGTTTCTGCAGCAATGTGTAGCAGTCGACAAACAACAACATTTTTTTACCAAGAGCAAACATTTTGGTTTTTATTAACCTGGGTCTGTACCAGTTTGCACGATATGGCTCTTGTTTTTGCACCGTTGTGTTTTTGGTGTCAGTAGCACTTTCATTTTTACAGTGCCAGTGGTTACTCTTTGGTTCACTTACACCACACACTGACTGTACTTCATCTTGTTTATTTATCATTTGAAAAGAAAATATACTGTTTGTAACAAATGTTTAAAATAAATGAAGGATAGAGAATGCTGAGTGCTACTGAGGAAATGCGTAATCTCCTTTTGTAAGACCAATCTAACACTATTAATAATGCTCTTTTGTACTGCATAGATTAAGCTCAAATGTTTATGAGTGTGAAGGTTATTTGGGAGATTCAAGCTACAATATTTTCATGTTTTATTAAGATAGCGTTGTTTGTATTCCAGCAACTGACCACCACACAAGTAAAAGTGGACAAGGTTCAGGTTAGTGGAACTTGCAACACCACCTTTGCAGTTTGTCTGGACCAAGATGAGAAGAAAATTTTACAGAGTGTGACCAGGTACAGTTTGTTTTTGTTGGCTTTTTATGCTAAAGTTTGGCTAAAAAGAAAACATTTATTTTAGGGCTGTCAAATCGATGAATCACGATTAATCACATCTAACATAAATGTTTGTTTTGTCACCAAGACAAGTTTTTACACCCGTTCCCTGTTAATTAAACCCATGTCTGTGGCATTGTTATCACCATCGGGCTGTCAAAAGCACTTTTATACTTTTACTCAAAAAGTACAAATTTAAAGTAGTATTTTTACTTTTACTGGAGTAATGTACTTTGTTAATTACTGCTGTCCAGTGTGTGTGTGTGTGTGTGTGTGTGTGTGTGTGTGTGTGTGTGTACACAGAAAAAATACAGAAAAAAACAGTAATGGTGTGAAACATTATTGCAATTTAAAATAATGGTTTTCTATTTTAATATACTTTAAAATATAATTTCGTTATGTGATGCAAATCTGAATTTTCATCAGCCATTACTCCAGTCTTCAGTGTCACATGATCCTTCAGAAATCATTCTAATATGATTTGATACTCACTAATTATCAATGATAGATAGATAGATAGATAGATAGATAGATAGATAGATAGATAGATAGATAGATAGATAGATAGATAGATAGATAGATAGATAGATAGATAGATAGATAGATAGATAGATAGATAGATAGATAGATAGATAGATAGATAGATAGATAGATAGATACAACATTAATCTACGGGCTGTAAATTAAAGTGGTGCTTGTTCCCCTCTTGTTTCGTTTAGTTACAGGGTAAATACAATAAAAACACGTACAATCTGATATCACTCGGAAATCTTTATTTGAAAAGCAATTTTCAAAACAGATTTACAACACTTCTTATTCATTTTTTCTTGCTTGGCTTCATCCTCCTCTTCTTTTACTTCTTGTCACAGATTAATATTAAGCAGGAATCCCATGTCTCTAGCTATTATTAAAAGAAAATACAGTACACCCAGAAATGTCCTCACCATTTACTCGTCCTTTACCCTCATGCCATCCAAGATGTATACGACTTTCTTTCTTCAGATGAACACAGAAAAATTATCTCTGCTAAAAAAAATTTTTATTTGGGTTCCTAAAAGTTGAAGCATCAAACAGCACATACAGCAATAACTACAGTAATCCATACGACCCCAGTGGATGAATCAATGTCTTCTGAAGTGAAATGATAAGTGTTTGTAAGAAAAATAACAATATTTTAAAAAAAAATTCAACTGTAGACTATTGGTTCCGACCCACAGTCCCCTGCGAATGCATGAGAGGGTTAAGTTCACGCTTGATGTAACTTGAAGCATGACGTGCGCGCCGAGAAACTCTAGTCACGCGGATGTCGGATGCCGTCTGTTTTTTTATTTTTATTTTTTTAATGCTCACATCAGTATACAAACAATATCATAATATATGATAATAGCAATGAGAAACAAACAAAACAGGAATACAGAGACGCCGGTTCTCGCGGGAGTTTCAGATGAATCTCGTGCAAGAACGTCATGAAAAAGCTTGAAGCTTCAAGTTGCTCATATTGCACTCGCTGGTAACAGTTGGTTGGAAGCGAAAATATCAGTCAATTATGAGAGCATTTCTGGGTGTACTTTTTATTTTAATAAATATTAATACACAATAGCAAAAGACATGGGATTCCTTCAGTGGAAATCATGAAAATGAAGAAGAGGAACAGGAAGATGAGAAGCCAAGCAAGAGAAACAAAAAAGGGACAAAACATGCTTTTTTCTGTCAGGACATTAGTATTTGAAATTAAAAGTTTATTTAAAAATAATAATAAGAAGGGTCATAAATCTAATTTGAAAGTTGTTTTTCAAATAAATGTTTCTGAGTGATATCAGATTGTGTACGTGTTTTTATGGTATTTACCCTATAAGTACACAAAACAAGAGAGGAACAAGCACCACTTTAATTTACAGCCCATTGATTCATACTTACCCTGTAACTACACGAAACAAGGGAGGAACAAGCACCACTTTAATTTACAGCCCGTGGATTCATACTTCACACAGCACCACTGTCCCTGTAACTACACAAATAATTACCCCTTAAATTAAAAAAATATATACAGTATAAATTATTTGTTTATTTTCCTGGTAGTTACCCCTTTATTCCCGAAATATTACATATTGTTCCCTTATACCTACACATACATACTTTATAATTACCGGAAGTTACACTGTAAAATCGTTTTACTTACGCAGTACTTTCCGGGCTGTAATCTAAAGCGTTACCACCTGATGGAGATTTGGTTCCTTGCCACTGTCGCCTTTGGCTTGGCTTGCTCCGTTGGGGACACAACATTTTCAACTAAATATTCAAATAAATTGAATTACTAAACCAAATGAAATACTTCCCACATTGTCACTGTATGATAATTGAAATGAGCTGGATGACACTCCAGAGTGGCTATACAGCCGAATCAAATTCTGTTGCATTATTTTCCTGTTAAACACTGTGAAGCTGCTTTGAAACAATCTGCATTGTAAAAGCACTATATAAATAAAGTTGACTTGACAAAAAAAATAAAATAATAATAATAATACTGACCCCAACGTTTTGAATGGTAGGCCTAGTGTATATTGTTACAAAATATTTATATTTTAAATAAATGCTGTTCTTTTTTTTTTTTTTTACTTTTTATTCATTAAAGAATCCTAAAAAAAGTATTACAGGTTATAAAAAATATTAAGCAGCACAATGATAATTCATTGCATATTAGAATGATTTCTGAAGGATCATGTGACACTGAAGACTGGAGCAATGGCTGGTTTAAAATGGCTGGTTCATCTTTGCATTTAAATAGCTTTTTTTCTGTATCTATATATATCCAGCAAGGATGCATTAAAAAGTGACAGTAAACAATTAGCTACATTATGTATTGTGTGTGTATATATATTACATGTACAAGTACATAACAATGTACAAGTGTTTATATGAAACACAAGTGTTTCATATATATATATAACGGTACACGTATTCGTACCGAACCGTTTCGGTACAGGGCTTTCGGTTCAGTGCACATGTGTACCGAATGGTTTCCGAATGCAGTTCGGTTAACAGTAACAGTTTACAGTCGGCTTGTTTTAAGCTCAGAACACACTCAATCCTAGTTCCCACATGAACATATTAAGTATTCAGTCCATTTTATCACGAATTTCAAACGATAAAGGCTGTTTTGACGCTCTTTAATGTGGCGTGTCAGTATGCGGCCTGAATGGTTGTCATAAAGGGATGGACATGGTCAGAAACAATGCTCAGGTAGGCTGTGGCATTTAAACGATGCCCAATTGGCACTAAGGGGCCTAAAGTGTGCCAAGAAAACATCTTCCACACCATTACACCACCACCACCAGCCTGCACAGTGGTAACAAGGCATGATGGATCCATGTTCTCATTCTGTTTACGCCAAATTCTGACTCTACCATCTGAATGTCTCGACAGAAATCGAGACTCATCAGACCAGGCAACATTTTTTCAGTCCAATTTTGGTGAGCTCGTGCAAATTGTAGCCTCTTTTTCCTATTTGTAGTGGAGATGAGTGGTACCCGGTGGGGTCTTCTGCTGTCGTAGCCCATCCGCCTCAAGGTTGTGCGTGTTGTGGCTTCACAAATGCTTTGCTGCATACCTCGGTTGTAACGAGTGGTTATTTCAGTCAAAGTTGCTCTTCTATCAGCTTGAACCAGTCGGCCCATTCTCCTCTGACCTCTAGCATCAACAAGGCATTTTCGCCCACAGGACTGCCGCATACTGGATGTTTTTCCATTTTCACACCATTCTTTGTAAACCCTAGAAATGGTTGTGCGTGAAAATCCCAGTAACTGAGCAGATTGTGAAATACTCAGACCGGCCCGTCTGGCACCAACAACCATGCCATGCTCAAAATTGCTTAAATCACCTTTCTTTCCCATTCTGACATTCAGTTTGGAGTTCAGGAGATTTTCTTGACCAGGACCACACCCCTAAATGCATTGAAGCAACTGACATGTGATTGGTTGATTAGATAATTGCATTCATGAGAAATTGAACAGGTGTTCCTAATAATCCTTTAGGTGAGTGTGTGTGTGTATATATATATATGAAGAGTTCAGATGCAAAAGCCTCTAAAAGCCACTTTGGTCAAAAATGAGATAACGAAACTGAGTGAATGCTCTCTGCATATACTATACGTTCATAAAATACTTTCACTTCAAACCCACTAAATCCCAGCCTCAGCCCGTTCAGAAGTACCGGTACTTAGGTAGAAACCTATGCATAGAAGAATAAGTGTATATATATATATATATATATATATATATATATATATATATATATATATATATATATATATATATATATATATATATATATATATATATATATATATATATATATATATATATATATATATATATATATCTTTGAAAAGAATCCTGTATATATATAGAGAATAAAGAATATTGATAATAAGATTGTTTCTTGAGCATCAAATCAGTATGTTAGAAGGATCATGTGACATTGAAGAATGGAGTAATAGCTGCTGACTATTCAGCTTTGCCATCTTAAATTATGTTTAAAAATATATTAATATAGTAAACAGTTATTTTAAATTGTAATATTTCACAATATAAATGTCATCCTTAATTTTGTTTCGACATTCCTTGCATTAAGCCAGCAAAACAAAATAAACAAAAAAAATTGAGGAACAAAACTACAAAATGTCATCTTCACGTTTTACTGCGAGACAGAAACTACGTCAATGAAAGTGAGTCAGTGACCATCACTGTTTGTCACAAAGAAAAAAAAAACTGTTTAATAATTACATTGTCATAGAGACACAAAAAATATTTGTAATAAAAATAGTTTTGTGGCCAACAACCGGTAAACTTTTTCAATACATCCACCATTGGCAGTTTCTTTTTGGACCCTGTATATTAGTATTTGTATGTAAACTCAATTAAGCACTTATACAATGTCAAACAACTCAAAATTATTTATTTCTTTGCAGGTGTGAAGTATCAGTTTGTTATAAGCCAGATAGTTCGACTGATTGGACGAAAGGAAGGGTGTTCACATCTCAGACCCAGCCTCTGCAGCCAACCTTCTGCTCTCTTCTTTGCCTCCCTATTGCCACTTTCAGTGGACCTCAGCCTTAAACCCAGAGATCAGGCTTTAACCAAAAACTCCTGCCTAACAAGACTTAAATCTGTTTAAAACATTCATACCAGTTTTCCATTTCTCCACTTTCAACTACAGCCTTGCATATCAACTCTCAGGACAAAAGCTAAGATACACTTTAGGGTAAAAGTGCTCTTTTATTACATTATATGAGCATCATGTCTATGTACAAAATTCTGAGATTAGGATAATCGGATGAAAAGTTGTTGTTTTTCCTAAGGGTACATCCTACTGAATATAATTCTGTGGACAAACTGAGACCATTTTTGTGTACTTGCGACTAACATCTGAATTGGGTTATGCACCAAAATCTGAGTCATCCTTAACCAAGGTTTGGTATGAATGGGGTGTTATTACTGGATTGATTCAGAACTGGGCCTGTCCAGGCTTATACAACCAGCATGGATTTCTAACAACCAGAATAGTCTTGTTAATGTACATATTAATCAGGATCAAAATAAGCACTGTGGACAACTTAATGTTGTTGTATATATGACATAATTATTTTATGTAGCTATAATTAAAATTCTCAGGAAATATATGGAAATATTATAATGGAATATATATTATTTTACAATATTTCCTATTTTAATTTTTTATGTAAACCCCTTTCGGTCTGGACCGAGAATTGAGACAGTGGTGCCTCAGATTTTAGTCCTTAAAAATCTAATGTATTCAGTGACTGTTTTTGTATATATTTGTATATTGTCTCTGCTGTTTTATTTTTTGGTATTATGACTTTAAAACCATTTGAAACCTGTCTGGTTTCAATACCACTTCTTGTAGTTTGGTCGGTTGGCCAACAGAGGTCCTTATAAACCAGTTGTTGAGTTCTACCCTGTGGCTGCAGTGGTGAATAAAAAACCAAGACAGTTCAGTCATTGCGCTGTTATACTGGCACAGTTTGAAAATGAAACAAACTGAAATCTTTCTTTCTTTCTTTCTTTCTTTCTTTCTTTCTTTCTTTCTTTCTTTCTTTCTTTCAGAGCATATGTGTATATTTATAATCTAAAATGATCAGTATAACTGTCAAAACAATATTTTTTTTCTGATTATTTTATAAACACTTAAAACTTGTATATATTTTAGAAAGATTATCAAGCAGGGGTGTAAAATGTACATATGTATGTGTTTTTTATCAAAAAAATATTTTTGAGCAAATTGAGGGATTTTACTTACTCTCAGGTCAGACCATTTTTAAATAATATCCATCTGTCATTATGTTTATTAAACTTTGTAGATGCATTTCGTTTGTGATCATACTACATTTCATTGTGTTGTGACAATATGTTGGAAAAAGTGGGTACAGACTAATGACCAATGCTACCGAAATGTACACTGTTATGCAAAATGTCTTTTTTAAAATAATTTTGTGATCCTAGCATCCCAGAGAACTAAAGCGGTACATTCCATGCATGTATATTCATAAGGTGCATTCAATGTTTTATGTTTGTACACTGTAACATGTCAAATTAAAAATCTATTAAATAAAACACCTTTAAAATGAAATTACTACTCACAAGTGTGTATACATAATGACTAACAATGATATTATTGGCAATACTGACTGCCCTAGTCACAGTAATAAACCAATATGTTATGCATTAGGTGGAGGTGATTTTTAATGAGACTGTCATCACATATTACATAGACTTCAAATGCTTGCTTTTGGTTTTTCCACTGTGCCCTGCAGTTTATAGAGGCATTCTTATGATCAAATGTCAGGTTAATAACTAAACAATGACAACCCTGTCTGCTAAAACAGCAGTCTTTCATGTTATTTGAGAAGGGCAGTTTTGTTCAGGGTGTTTATGAACTGTTAGCCTGTTCAAGATGTTATTAAAGATTCTAAAAAAAATGTCACAAGATGGCTGGCTATGAAAAAAAAAAAAAAAAAAACAGCCATTAAGTAAAAGCTTGAATGTGCACATAAAATTGGATTATGTCAGTTTTGGTCCAGTTCTACTAGGATAAATAGTCCCTTTGTCAATAAGAAATAAGATAATTCTGAAAGGATTTGTAATGGTGTCAGCTCTGGATGCCTGGCTGCATCAGCACACAGCAGCACCCTCATGTAGCTTTAAGCATGTCCATTTTTCTTTAAAAAAAAGAATCACAGTACTTTGATGTCATACGTCACTGTCACGTGGCGTCGGCATTGTCTCAAGTCGGACAAAATTTCTTACCGGCATGCACTGCTTCAAGTCAGCTGCCGATCGGTCTGCGCATCGCTGTATCAAGTCGAACAAGCCTATAGCCTCGGTCGGTGACGTCTTCAGCGCACTTGCTACACGAGGCTATAAATAGACGAGCCCCAGCTGCCCCTTCAGGTCTTTTTGTTTTCAGACCGCTACTGTGTTGGTGTGCAAAACAATCACTCTGAAAAATCTCTCTCTACCTTTCAAAACTCGACTTGAGATCTTTGTTAGGAGTTAGTTTTCGACAGTGTGCAGATTTCCCTCTTTCCATCTCTGTTACAAAGAAACATCAGTGAAAAGAGCTGAAAGAAATCTAATCTGTTGAAAATTATTCAGCAGGTTAAACGCGGTGTCTCTCCATGTTCTCTTCCAAATGACAGAACTGGATACACAACTGCTGTGTGTTTTTGGGGAAGAGCATGCGGTCTCTGCATTGAGTCAGACGAGTGCGAGCATTGAGCCTTTACAGTTAAAATGCTTTGTGCTCGTCTTGGCTACTTACAGTCCGCACCCGCGTTGCGGGGCTCCCGAATGGGTTTGACTGAAGAGCAAGAATCTACAAATCTACCAAATCTACACGTTTCCTCGCGTGATCCCGAAGCGCGCTCCAAGGTTTCTTCGGCTCGCGTGGGGAATGATGATGAATCTCTGGGTCTGCAATCATTCCTCACATGAAGGATTTGAGTGGTTTATTTGGTGACTCAGCTTAACTGTAGTGGCCAGATTTAGAGAAGTGGAAGAAACACGAGGAAGTGTTCACTCGGTTTCTTCCTTGATGCACTCAAGGGGAGGGGCTGTCAGCCACACAACCTCTCTTCAGTCCTTCAAGATTTAGGGAGGTGAAAAAGCAGAGTATGGCGAGTCATGCTCTCCCTCGTAATGACTGTGGACCAGTTTGTCGCCCTCAGCAACCTCAAAGGGCGGATCTCAGGACTATCATCAATAAAAGAAGTCCTGATGGTCTGGTGCCCCCAGCGGGACAGGGTGCATCAAACATTTATTCGCCCTGCCTCGTTACCCTCTCAAAACCACTCCACCCTCGTCGCCTCTGGTGATTTGGAGGGGCAGCGGTTTCCAGTGAAATGTTAGACGTTCTGTGTTTAAATCCTGCTATCATCCAGGACATAGAACATCTAATATCCCCTCAACAGGAAGTGTTAAAATTGTTATCACTCTCAGAGTCTGGCAGCATGGAAACTTCTGCCAGGCGTTTCTGTATGGGTGTTAAGCACAGTAAAATTAGTAAACTAATTTATTTGTTGTCCTCCGTGTTTTAATGGCGTGGTGTCCACTTCCGTGAAGCCGGAGTTGGCGCTCGTACTGTCACAAGAGCTACAAACTATACTCAACAAAGAGACCATAGAACATGTTCCTCTTCTGGAGAGTGAGTTGGGCTGTTACAGCAGTTACTTCCTGATTCCCAAGAAGGGTGGGGGGTTGTCCAATCTTTGATCTTCGAGGCTTAAACCGTACAGTTAAAGCACTCAAGTTCAAGATGTTAACCGTAAAGACGGTCGTGTCGCAAATTCAACATCGCGATTGGTTCGGCACAATTGATCTAAAGGACGCATGTGTTCACATACAAATACTGCCACAACAGGAAGTTCCTGAGGTTCTTGGGGGCAAAAGCTTACCAATTTTCGGGGTCTTCCATTCGGCTAGCCTTGTAACCGCATGTATACAAAATGCATGGAGGCAGTACTGGCTCCATTAGGATTACGGGGCATTCACATTTTGAATTACATAGGCGATTGCTAATATTAGCACAATCGTGAGAGATGGCGCTTCAACACAGAGAGCTCATCTAGTTTCTCTAGGGTTGAGACTCAACACCAAGAAAAGTGTTCTTTCTCCTGCCCAGAAAACGACTTATCTAGGGTTTGCTTGGTTTTTGGTCACGAGGTGGGCACAACTGTTTCCCGCTCGAACTGAGACCATTCAGCATACCCTGAGCAAAGTCAGGCTAGGCCAAGATCTCACTGATCGTCAGCACCAAAGAGTCTCATGGCATCAGCATCCACGAGTTTCCCTTTGGGGTTGTTGCACACCGGTTTCTTGCCTTGGGTCCCACTCTAGGCGTACCTTGTCGTTGCAAATTGCTAACGACAGACGCTTCCATGAAGAGCTATGGTGCGGCCTTAAGTGGTTGTCCAGCCTAAGGGGAATGGGAGGGTCATCAGCTCATTTGGCACATCAACTGCCTCAAGTTGATGGCTGTATTTCTGGCCCTGAAATACTTTCTCCCCCAATTGAGAGGCTGTCATGTCCTAGTGAGGGTGGACAATGCAGCTACAGTCTCATATATAAATCACCAGGGAGGTCTGCACAGAAAAGCGAGACAGATTTTTCTCTGTGCCCAGGACAAGCTCCTGTCACTCAGAGCAGTGTACATTCAGGGGCGGTTGAATGTGGGAGCAGATTTACTGTCCAGACAGAAATTACAGATGGGAGAATGGAAACTCCACCCAGAAGTAGTCAAGCAGATCTGGACTAGATTTTACAGAGCGGAAGTGGACCTCTTTGCCTCTTTTCAGACAGCGCAATGTCCCCTATACTTCTCTCTCAGTCCCCCAGCCCAGCTGGGTCGGGATGTGATGGCTCATACATGGCCCAAAATGCACCTGTATGCCTTCCCTCCAGTCGCTCTGCTCCCAGGAGATCTAGCCAGGGTTTGCCAAAAAGGGTCTTGCCTCTTATCGATAGCGCTGTGTTAGTCGAACAGGGTTTGGTTCTCGGAGATAGTGTCTCTCCTCAACGGCTCTCTGTGGGCAATTCCGATGAGGAGGGACCTTCTGTCTCAGGCGGGGGGTATGGTTTCATCTCAGGCCCGACCTGTGGAACCTTCATGTTTGGCCCCTGATGGGCACCAACTGAGGGACACTGGGCTTTTGCCTGCAGTTAATGAGACTATTCTAAGTGCTAGGGCTCCCTCCACTTGGAAAGTTTAAATGGGGTGTCTTTGAAAGGTGGTGTGCAACACATAATGCAAATCCAGTTAACTGCCAGGTTGCTTCAGTTCTGGACTTTCTGCAAGAAAATTTATCAACAGGCACTTGCCCCTCCACTCTCAGGGTTTATGTGGCTGCTCTATCGGCTTGCCACGCCCTGGTGGATGGGGTGCTACTTGGGAGGCATCCTCTGCTCGCTTGCTTAATTCGTGGGGCCAGGCGGTTGAGGCCTCCTGTAAGAATCAAGATCCCTTCATGCTCTTCAGGCCTACGTCCACCGCACTAGCCAGTGGCATAAGTCAGAGCAGCTTTTTTTTCGTCATGGGGGCCATAACAGAGGTTCTGCCGCCACCAAACAAACCATGTCACACTGGGTCAGGGATGCTATTGCTCTTGCCTATGTGGCGCGCGGTCAAGCGCCACCTATAGGATTAAGGGCTCATTCCACCAGGGGGATCGCCTCCTCTACTAAAGGCATTAGCAAGGGGTGTCCCCTTACAAAGTGTTTGCGATGCGGCAGTTTGGTCCTCTCCGCACATATTCATAAGATTTTATAGCGTGGATGTCCATGCCACTCCGGGCTCTCATGTCCTTGAGTCGACATTGCAAGCTAATATCTGAGGCCTCTTGCATCCTTGTGCACACCTACACAACCGTAAGGCATCTTTTTGGACTCAAGATGGCGCAGAGGATGGCTGCTGCGTTGCGAGCTCCGTTACAACATTGTAGCTTTTTGTTTGTTCTGTTTATAGTTTTTGTGTTTTTTGTCTTGGATGTTGTCTGCCTTACTGCGTACGACAGACAGACACTTTTGGACATTGGTTCGGCAATCGCACACCGAAAACCGGACTTTAAATTCATCAGTGACGACCTGCTGTTTACAAACACGGCAGCGGAGCCCTGTGTGTGGGCGGCCCGACCGCGCAAACGCAGCCGGAGAAGAGGAAGCAGAGCCGGCGTGCTCATCAGAGTAAGACGCGGCGCAAACCGGCCCCCGCTTCCCAGTATTTTACTGGCTAATGTTCAGTCTCTGGACAACAAACTCTGCGAGCTGAGAGCACGGATCTCTTTCCAACGAGAGACGAGGGACTGCTGCATTATCTGCCTTACAGAAACTTGGATGTCTGCTGAGATTCCAGATTCGGCCATCGAAACCACGGGGTTCTCCGTGCATCGAATGGACAGAGAAAAAGATCTCTCAGGGAAAAGCAAAGGCGGGGGTGTATGTTTTATGATCAACAGATCCTGGTGTGATCAGAGGAACGTACATTCTATCAAGTCTTTCTGTTCTCCTGATCTGGAACTTCTCATGGTTCTGTGCCGACCATTCTGGCTACCGAGGGAATTCACAGCGGTCATCATCACAGATGATCCCCCACAAGCCGACACAGACCGGGCACTAAAGGAACTGTATAGGACAGTGAGTGAGCAGGAAACCGCGCATCCTGAGGCTGCGTTTATTGTGACCGGGGACTTTAACAAAGCCAACTTCAAGCGCATTGCACCTAAATACCACCAACATGTTAACTTCAACACGCGAGGGAACCGTGTCTTAGATCACTGATACTCTCCCTTCCGGGATGGTTACAAGTCCCTCCCGCACCCACCATTTGGCAAATCGGATCACTCTTCCATTCTCCTTCTGCCCGCATACAGGCAGAGACTGAAACAGGAAGCACCCGCCCTCAGAACCATCCAGTGCTGGTCGGACCAATCAGACTCTATGTTACAAGACTGTTTTGATCACGCAGATTGGGAGATGTTCCGGTCGGCCTCTGATGACGACATCGAGGTCTATGCTGATAGCGTAACGTGTTTCATCAGGAAGTGCGTAGAAGACGTTGTTCCGACCAAAACAATTCGGCTGTACCCAAACCAGAAGCCGTGGCTAAATGGGGATGTTTGCGCGGCACTCAATGCGCGGACCTCCACTTTTAACTCCGGTAATGCGGAGGAGCATAAACAAGCAAGTTATGCCCTCCGGAGAACCATCAGAGCAGCAAAACGCCAGTACAGGGACAAGATTGAAGGACAGTTCAACACCACCGACTCCAGAAGCATGTGGCGGGGAATTAACACCATCACGGACTATAAAGGGAACACAAACTCCACCGTGAACACCGCTGCCTCTCTCCCGGATGAGCTCAACACCTTTTATGCTCACTTTGAGGGAACTAACACCGCCTTCGCGGAGAGAGAGCTCGTGGCTGAAGATGCAGAGGTTAGTTTACTCTCTGTATCTGTAGCGGATGTAACCCGATCCTTCCGGCGAGTGAACATCCGTAAAGCCGCGGGTCCAGACGGCATTCCGGGCCGCGTCATCAGAGCGTGCGCGCACCAACTGGCTGGAGTTTTCACGGACATCTTTAACCTGTCCCTCTCCCTGTCTGTGGTCCCCACATGCTTTAAAACGTCCACCATTGTGCCTGTACCTAAGCAATCAAAAACCACCTGCTTAAACGACTGGCGTCCTGTTGCTCTGACCCCCATCATCAGCAAATGCTTTGAGAGAATAATCAGAAACCACATCTGCTCTGTTCTCCCCCCCTCACTGGACCCACTGCAGTTTGCAAACCGCACAAACCGCTCCACTGATGATGCCATTTCATCCACTATACACACTGCTCTCTCCCACCTGGAAAAGAGGAACACATATGTGAGAATGCTGTTGTTAGACTACAGCTCAGCATTCAACACCATTGTGCCCTCCATACTTGACATGAAACTCCGGGCTCTAGGCTTAAACAGCTTGTTATGCAGCTGGATCCTGGACTTCCTGTCAAACAGACGCCAGGTGGTCAGAATGGGCAGTAACATCTCCTCATCACTGACTCTCAACACTGGAGCCCCTCAGGGCTGTGTTCTCAGCCCACTCCTGTACTCCTTGTACACACATGACTGTGTGGCAACCCACAGCTCCAATACCATCATCAAGTTTGCTGACGATACGACGGTGGTAGGTCTCATCACTGACAATGATGAAACGGCCTACAGAGAGGAGGTGCACACTCTGACACGGTGGTGTCAGGAGCACAACCTCTCCCTCAACGTCAGCAAGACCAAGGAGCTGGTGGTCGACTTCAGGAGGAATGAGAGAGAACACCGCCCCATCACCATCAACGGAGCACCGGTGGACAGAGTCAGCAGCTTCAAGTTCCTCGGTGTCCACATCACAGAGGAACTCTCATGGTCTGTCCACACCGAGGCCGTTGTGAAGAAGGCTCATCAGCGCCTTTTCTTCCTGCGACGGCTGAGGAGGTTTGGAATGAACCGCCACATCCTCACACGCTTCTACAGCAGCACCATAGAGAGCCTGCTGACTGGCTGCATCACCACCTGGTACGGCAACAGTACCGCCCGCAGCCGCAAAGCCCTGCAAAGGGTAGTGTGCACGGCCAGCTGCATCATCGGAGGTGAGCTTCCCTCCCTCCAGGACATTTATGCCAGGCGGTGTGTGAAGAGAGCTCAGAGGATCATCAGAGACTCTAGCCACCCGAGCCATGGGCTGCTCTCACTGCTGCCATCAGGCAGGCGGTACCGCAGCATCAGAACACGCACCAGCCGACTCCAGAACAGCTTCTTCCCACAAGCAATTAGACTACTTAACTCCTGATCCATCAGGATCATAACACACACTGGACAGAATATCACTCAGCACAACCCACTGTAGATACACACACATTATATACACATTTATTTATCATACAGCATCTATTGCACTTTGGATTTCAATTTGTGAATAATATTGTATACTGTACATTGTATATTATTATTATTATTATTATTATTATTATAGCGTAATGTATATTGTTTAGTGTATGTTTAGTGTATATTGTTTAAGGTATATGTATATTGTAAGTATGTGTATATTGTTTAAAGCTGTGAGAACTACACTCACATTGTGTAAATTATTTATTGTTTATTGTAGAGTTTACTGTGAGTAATTGTGGGCGCATCAGATGTGTAATCTGATGTTGCTTTAAATGTTGTACGTCATGTCATGACTGCTATGTTGCTCGGAACTGCACCTAAGAATTTCACCAACTGTTGCACTTGTGTATATGGTTGAGTGACAATAAAGTGATTTTATTTTATTTTATTTGATTCCAGACACCATCAAGCACGGTGGCGTGGGTATTCTCGTTCCCATATGCACTTTATGCAGCATTGAGTGTAGCTTTTGAATGGGAACTCTTGAGATTACTAAACTGTAACCCTGTTCCCTGATAAAGCGGAACGAGATTCTGCACTGCAGTGCCGTGCTGATGATGTCCCAGGACTGGTTTTCAAACAAAAAAGACCTGAAGGCTTACGCAGATGCATGCAAATAAAATGTATGACACAGAAAGCACTAGTCCATGCGCGCAACACATGCATAAAACAGTCCTTAGAGAGGCTGTACAGGTGGTCGATTAGAATGAGTAAATTTATCAAAGGATGTCGGGAGCAGCCGGGCTATTGTCAGTCCACCCGCTCCTGTCAAAAGTACACTAGACAGATACCTTCTTTTGTTCAGAAATTTAAAGCAGACCTCTACCGGGTACCTCTGGTTGACACAGAACTCCTACATGACTGGATTTAATAAGGGAAACTGTGAGTAAAACAAATGATTATCAGTTTAAACTAAAGTTTGGACTCCATATACGAGTGTTCTTTACAACTTATCCAACATCCAGTGATCCATGGATATTGGCATGCAGCCAGGAATTGTGTTTCTTGACATATATGAGCCTGATTTCAACACCGGGGAAATACAAAGCAAATTTGCCTGTGAACACTTTATATAAATACAATATAGTTAGGTCTAAATCCGGGTGATCACGTTTTAGATGCGTTGTTTGTGTTTTTTCCGTGGCATTCACAAAACCAATGCTGCCACTCAGTCTTTTTGCCACTCAGTGGCCATAAGCAGTCACTCTGACCAATGGTGATGTCACGTGCATACCCTCTATATCAGAAATTTAGACAGATTTGATTTTAAATGCATGCAGATAATAAACTTTCATGATGATGAAGAACTGCAATGTCACAGTGTGACCACGATAGAGATGATAATCAAAACCAAAAAAGAGATGTATCCAAGGCATGAGCTGTAAAGGTTCTGCCCTCTTCTGGAAAGCAGGGTGGGGAGAAGCAGTTCATTTGCATTTAAAGATACATGCACGAAAACAGCATTTTCCTTCAAAATTGGTATTTACAACATGGTATTATAAATTATCTGTGGTATTTTGAGCTGAAACTTCACAGGCACATTCTGGGGACACATATTACATCTTGTAAAAAGGGACATAATAGGTCCCCTTTAAAGCAGTTATTACAAGTTGTGATTATAATGATTACAATATATAGAAAATCTGTCAGTGGTGCATGTTGATGCATCATCTGAAGTCCTCACAGAGGTTGGTGTCATCTTTTCACGGGTGTTGGGTCATTGGAAGTCTTTGTAAGTGACTAGATCCAATATGGAGCTGGCGTAATCTCTACCAAGCAATGTCAAAAGGACACTATTGGTGGACTATTGTCCACGGAGCTAATTCTAACCCCTTGCAGCAACAACAAGTTCAACAGCCAGTAATGGGAGAACAGAGACGTGACCTTCGAGTACAAATAGTTTTTATTAACAACCATCAATAATAAATCCAAGTCATTAAACAATCTGATTGTATTTAAATGTAAAAAGTCTAGGCCATATGCAAAACACTAAAAAGACACAACCCAACTCTTAAAAGTAATGCCAGTAGTAGTCGCTGGACCGCAAACCCACAATCGTAGACAAAACACACTTTGCACTGATATCTAAATAACTATAACAAATAGCTTTAGCGTGGTGAACCCTGCAAGTCACTCTACAACATCCTCTTGATATCCATGCAGTGAAGAAAACCTCATGCCACCATGCAGTGAAGAAAAGGGGGAAGACCCAGATGACCCCAAAGGACAGACACTCCACACAGGCTGGTTCCTGAAACACAGAAAAAGGAATACAAATCTCCCCTTTAAATAATCACAAAATAAACCTCAGCGATTGGCATAACTTTAACTAAAATTTTAAAATATACACTCAACCTGATTACAAAAGACAATATTTGAACACAAAACCAACAAAATGAATAGAAACTAAACAAAATACAAAAATATACAATAAGCAAAACAGCAGGGCCTGAACACCAGAATTACTGAAATCCACATGGAAACATCTTTCAAACAAACTTCAATATAAAATACAGACTCCTTTAACACTTATAATCTTTGACAATTCGAATAATAATAGAATATAAAATATGAGACATCAACATACGTACAATGAAGCAGACTCTCGTCACTTTGCAAGTTGACATCAATACATCACGGGCATCATAAGCTCTATAAATAAGCCAATAATTAATTGCATAGCTTTACCGCCCTTACCAACAAAATCAAACACGCACACACATAACTCTGCCATAATCCAAAGGTGGAATGTAAACAATGTGTGCTACTATTAGGCTGAGCATGGAAATTGGTCACGTTAACAGCTCACACACACACTCTTGCACAGGAATTACGTCCTTATTAACACAAAATAAACACAAATAAAATTAAAGTAAAGCATTATTCTTAAAAAATCAAAAAACTTCTCAAACACCACACTCGTACCTCGATATGGCGCTTCTGGCTCACAACACCAAAAGAAAAGTGGTCAGGAAAGTTATGTTTAGCACACGATTTTTGGTCTATTTATAGGGAAAATGTCTCAGGTTACTTGACTGTAACCCTGTTACCTGAAAAAGGGGTAACAAGATGCTGTGCTGAGCACTATGGGAATACTTCTTTGTATGACACACTAAGAACGTTGTGTAACACGTCAATGAAATTGACATTGAACTTGACAGCCGGAGATGGTGGGGTCATTAGAATGCACGCTCATCAGAGGCTACAGGTGCATCCTCAGGTATCACTTTGTCTGAAGAACTGTTCTGGTATATCCTTAGTGCGGCAACGAAGCGCAATATCTCGTTCCCGCTTTCTCTGGGAAAAGGGTTACAGTCAAGTAACCCAAGACGTTCCCTTTCAAAAGCTACACTCAATGCTGCACTGAGCACTATGGGAATTTGACCCCCATAGCAGATGAAGAGTTGCTTTGACTTGCGCCACTGGCTAGTGCGGTTGACATTGGCTTGAAGAGTGCAAACTGGATAAAATAGCAGGAAGCAGGATAGCGAGGTCGACAGAGCAAGTCTCCAGTCCTTTTCAGTGAAGTTATAACCATGAGAAAAAGCCAGTAGCTTATCAGGTGCTGACTCTAGAGGTTCGAAGGGGTTCTCAACCAACCCCTCGAGGACTATGACTAAGTCCCACGAGGGAACCTTGGCTTTAACGAGTGGCCTCAGTGGCCTGGCCCCCCAAATGAAGCGGGCGAGCAGAGGATGCTTCCTGACTGGTATCCCGTCAGTCAAGGTGTGGCGAGCCGATATAGCTCGGTTTATGTATAGTTTGGTTTATGTATTGGCCCACATAAACTCTGAGAGGGGCAGAGCAAGTGCTTGCTGAAAGTTTCTCCTGCAAAAACTCTGGCAGTTGACTGGATCTGCATGGCATGCAGTACAGTATCTTTCAAAGACACCCCATTTGTTGGCATAAATTCTTCTCGTGCAGGGAGCCCTAGCACTGAGAATGGTCTTTATGATGTCAGCTGAAAGCCCAGTGTCCCTCAGTTGGTACCTTTCAGGGGCCAAACATGAAGGATCCACATGAAATTGTGTCCCCTGTTCTTGAGACAGAAGGTCCCTCCCCTTCGATATCGCCCAGGGTGAGCCATCGAGGCAAGATATTATCTCTGAGAACCAAACTCTGTTCGGCCAATGTGGCCAATCCGCCGCTGCGGATGCCATATGCCCCAGGAGCCTCTGAAAGTACTTCAGTGGAACCGCACTCTTGCCCTCGAGAGTGACCTAGTATCAGTCAGTCGTCGAGATAGTTCAGGATGCGAACCCTGTGTTGCCTGAGTGGCACAAGGGCTGCCTTGACGACCTTTGTGAAGACGCGAGGAGACAGGGCTAACCCGAAAAGGAGAACCGCGCACTGATATGCCTGCCCCTCGAAGGCAAACCGTAGGAACGGTCTGTGTCGAGGAAGGATGGAGACATGAAAGTATGCGTCCTTCAGGTCGATCGCTGCAAACCAATCCATTGGCCGCACGCATTCGAAAATGCGCTTGGCTGTGAGCATCTTGAACGGAAGCCTGTGAAGGGTTCGGTTCAAGATGCGCAGGTCCAGGATTGGCCGTAACCCACCATTTTTCTTGGGTACGATGAAGTAGGGGCTGTAGAACCCCGACTCCATCTCGGCTGGAGGGACGATCTCGACCGCACCCTTCGCCAGTAGGGTGTCGATCTCCGCACGCATGACAGGGGCGTTGCCACCCACCACGGTATAGCGGACTCCCCGGAAACGGGGAGGAGACCGTGCGAATCGCGTAGCCGAACCTGATGGTGCGAGTGAGCCAGCTGGACAGATTGGGAAGCGCTAGCCACGCATCCAAAAACTGAACCAGCGGGGTCATGTGGGCCACAGGCGTACCTGCGTACCTTATCAGGTGCTGACTCTAGAGGTTCGAAGGGGTTCTCAACCAACCCCTCGAGGACTATGACTAAGTCCCACGAGGGAACCTTGGCTTTAACGAGTGGCCTCAGTGGCCTGGCCCCCCAAATGAAGCGGGCGAGCAGAGGATGCTTCCTGACTGGTATCCCGTCAGTCAAGGTGTGGCGAGCCGATATAGCTCGGTTTATGTATAGTTTGGTTTATGTATTGGCCCACATAAACTTTGAGAGGGGCAGAGCAAGTGCTTGCTGAAAGTTTCTCCTGCAAAAACTCTGGCAGTTGACTGGATCTGCATGGCATGGAGTACAGTATCTTTCAAAGACACCCCATTTGTTGGCATAAATTCTTCTCGTGCAGGGAGCCCTAGCACTGAGAATGGTCTTCATGATGTCAGCTGAAAGCCCAGTGTCCCTCAGTTGGTACCTTTCAGGGGCCAAACATGAAGGATCCACATGAAATTGTGTCCCCTGTGCTTGAGACAGAAGGTCCCTCCCCTTCGATATCGCCCAGGGTGAGCCATCGAGGCAAGATATTATCTCTGAGAACCAAACTCTGTTCGGCCAATGTGGCCAATCCGCCGCTGCGGATGCCATATGCCCCAGGAGCCTCTGAAAGTACTTCAGTGGAACCGCACTCCGGAAACGGGGAGGAGACCGTGCGAATCGCGTAGCCGAACCCGATGGTGCGAGTGAGTCAGCTGGACAGATTGGGAAGCGCTAGCCACGCATCCAAAAACTGAACCAGCGGGGTCATGTGGGCCACAGGCGTACCCCCGATGGGGCAGCAAGGCGGAATGACCGGCCCATACGTGGGAGGCGTGGGAGCGTTCCGAGGTGTGGGTGTGGTCGAATTCCGCGCCCTGGCGGACGAGACCTGGGGAGGACGAGCGTCCCGCTATGGTCTCGTCTGCTTGAGGGCTGGCGACAGAGGGGGCTGAGAGTGGCGAGACTCGTGGGCGTCGCTCACTGCCAGCCGCGCCCTCTTGTGGCTCGGAGGTGTGTTCGGTTCTTTCTTTAACCATTGTAAAGGTACAGCCGACCGTGAGGCCAGCGGCAGGGAATGGAGAAAAAAAAAGATTCTCCCCCGGCCCTCCACCAGGGGAAAGAGTGGTCCTGCTATCATCTCCTGAGGAAGAACCAACATCACCTCCGAGCCGCCTGTCTCAGGACCGCCGCTTTGACCAACGTTTAGCGGGCTGCGGTGCTGGGACAGGCGAAGCCACCTTCCTGCGACGTCCTCCATGCTTCGGCCCGGGTGAAGGCTGCTGCTGGGGTTGGGCAGGAGGGCCGGGAGTCGCTGGAGGGCGGCCTCGGCGGGGAGCAGGCTGAGGCACCTGAGCCGGCGGCTGGGTGGAGGCAGCAGCGGACCACCGGTGCAGGATATGTTTAATAGCCTCAGTCTGCTTCTGAGCGGTTGAGAATTGTTGGGCGAAATCCTCAACCGCCCCGCCGAATAGCCCAACCTGGGATATGGGGGAATTGAGGAACCGGGTCCGCTCAGCTTCCCGCATATCAGCCAGGTTG
Organism: Romanogobio albipinnatus; assembly: GCA_023566225.1. Classification (NCBI taxonomy): domain Eukaryota; kingdom Metazoa; phylum Chordata; class Actinopteri; order Cypriniformes; family Gobionidae; genus Romanogobio; species Romanogobio albipinnatus. The sequence continues at coordinate 29,407,615 of CM042250.1, read as the reverse complement.
AGCCAAAGATGACACTCCTGGACCACCGAAGTGGACATCACCTGACCTAGAGAGCGCGTGGTCACCTTCGTCGCTCGTAGAGCGAGGTCAGTGGCCACACGTAGCTCCTGCATCAAAGCAGGGTCAGTACCACCCTCGTGCATGTCACCGAGTACCTTGGCCTGGTAGACCTGCAGTACAGCCATGGCATGCAAGGTAGACACGGCTTGGCCCGGTGCTCTGTCTAAGTAGACGTAACCTACAGGCTTTGGACGGGTGCTTAGGGTCACCACGCCATGTCGAAGCGCTCTGCGGACACAGTTGCATCGCAACAGACCGTTCGACAGAGGGCACCCCAGTGTACCCTTTCACCGCGCCACCAGCAAGGGCAGTAAAGGCGGAGATCGATGACAAGCGATCGTGAAAAGTCAAGGGTGAAAAGTCGAATTCTCATCTTCGGAGGTATCAAGCCCGCCCTGTGATGCGACGATCGACATAGCATCATCCGCCAGCACGGCTGGGCCCTGAACGGGAAACACCAGCGCTATCGTCCGGCAGCACCACGGGTAACAGTGTGCTAGAAGGGGGTGTGGCCCGAGGAATACTCGTCGGGTTGTTCCACACCGTCACCCTGACCACCAGCCAAAGTGGTCCCACACGGGGTGGGAACAGATTGGGGTGTGGTAGAGGGGACCCTCCCTCCTTTACGGAGATCACTGAGTCTCAGCCGCAACACTGAGATGGCCATGTTCCCACAGTGAGAACATTAGTCATCCATGAACGTACGGTCAGCATGCACGAGGCCCAAGCATGCTAAACAGCGTCCGTGCCCGTCAAGCGGAGAAACCATGCGACCGCACCCAGAAACGTTGCAAGGGCGAGCGATCTTGAAAAAGACGTGCCACTTGCGCTCTTTTTGTGAGGAGTTTTGCTGCGCAGAGATGCTGAAGTGCCCAGGGAGAAACGCACGCTGTGCTAATCACTGCACAGATCAGACAGGAATACGAGTCTCGCTGGAGCGCGCCGTCACATCAACACTCTGGGGAGCTGCTCGTCTTGAAAGAGGTAAACACGCTCAGGCTGTAATGTCGGCTCTGAAGCAGAAACATGATGCGAGATTGCTATACGACGCCCTTTATACCCACGCGGTGGGGCGGGCTTGCATTATGCAAATTCCGCAGACCCATGGCATTTTCATGCCATTGGCTCATGCCATTACTGTGTGACTGAGTGACTGAACGAAAGGGAACCAGATATTGGTAAACTTCGCCCCCGAAAACAAACCTCAGGAACTTCCTGTGTTGTGGCAAAATTTTTATGTGAAAATATGAGATCGATTGTGACGAACCAATTGTGATGTTGAATTTGCAACATGATCATCTTGATAGTTAGCATCTTGAATTTGAACGTTCTGATGGAACTGTTCAAGCCTCAAAGATCTAAAACCGGACATAGTCCCTCATCTTTTTTGGGAACCAGGACGTTTTGACTGTAGTAGCCTGACTCTCTATCTCTGGGAAGGGAACATGTTATATGAATCCTTTATCTAGAAGAGATTGTAGCTCTTGTGACAGTAAGTGTCACAAGTGATCCGCTTTCACGTCAAGCAAACTGGATACTGTAAACTTTCCTACTGTAGTTAGAACCTAAGTAGAGATGCCCGACAGTAGCTTCCACGCTACCAAGTTCTCTGAAATGGGTACCAATTTTGATACTCTCCATTGAGGGGGTGCTGGGTGTTTTGCTGAAAAACGCTGCCCCCTCGAAACACCACAGGTGGCGGAGATGGTACAGTGGTTTTGTGAGGGTGCCGGCTGCTTTATTAAAAACCGAGCTGGGCGTAAGACTTCTTCTTTTTGGAGATGAAAGTCCTGAGGTCAGGCCTTTTTGGAGGCTGCTGAGGGTGGCGAGTCGGTACCCAGTCTTGACGAGGGGGAGCATGACTCGCTACACTCTCACGCTTGTGAGAAATTCCCGGTGGATGAGGCTGGGTGGCCAACAGCCCCTCCCCCTGAGTACGGCAAAGAAGGAATTGCACAAATGCTTCCTCATGCTTTTTCACCTTCCGAAACCTGCTGATGACTGTATTAACAGAGTCACCAAACAGACCGGAAGGTGAGATCAAGGTTTTGCCTTGAGGTTAGCCACAGATGCCTCTACGTGGCAATCAGCGCACCCATTGAACAACAGATGGCGCGATCTGTTGCTTGGTCACATGGAGGGACAGGTCTGTAGCTCGATGAAGCTCTGAGGACACCTCTTTGTCGATGAAACCTCCCATACTCAGGTCCTTCAGCAGATCAGCCTGGTACTGCCATGGTGAGCAGGGCAGCACCAGCCTGACCCACTGCTTGAAATGCTTTCTCCACTAGCATTGAGGTAGTTCTGCACAGCTTAGTGGGGAGAGTTGGTTTCTTAAGAGATGGTGCTGACCCAGGTGAGAGATACCCCGCGAGCGTCTCTTCGATCTGTGATGCTCAAAATCCATAGCAGATGCAAGAGATTCACTGAGCATGGGCCGAAGAGGCGCCGGGGTGCACTTCAGGATCGTGCAAAAGGACATCTGGATCTGGAGAGAGAGCAATAGGGACAGTCAGATACATATGAGAGCCCCGCAATGGCAGAGTGGGTGCTGGTCCTCAGAAGCACGCAAGACGAGCGTGTGGCACTTTCACTGGGGAAAAACTCACAATGCTCTCGCTCGCCCTCCTCTAACGCGAGGGCAGCGTGCTCTTCCCCCAAACAAACCAATCAAAACTGTGGTGAATTGCATTAAGGCATGAGCAGTGAACATGGAAACACATACCACTTACCTCGTACGTCGCACTTTTTATTTTTCTCTCTTTTGTTTATCACCTTCTTTGAAGATTGAGAGTAGAAATAGAGATTAAATGTTCTGTGCACTGCCTAGTTGAAGCATAGTCTCCTAGCAGAGAGACAGAAAGATAGCTTGTCTCACACTCTGGTTCAGAACCACTATATGGATCTGAAAACAAAGAAACCTGAGGATGCACCTGTGGTGAGGATGCATCCCAATGACGTCACCATCTGAGACTGGTAGACTTTAATCTAGATTTCAACTGGGAGAGTGTGTCTGAGCCCCAAACATTATCAGGAACAGGGCCGGCGTTTGCTATAGGCGAGCTAGGCGGTTGCCTAGGGCGACAAATGTGTTGGGGGCGCGCGCAGGCGCCCTCTAGTGGCGCCCTTTAACTTACTTCCCATTAAGCATAGAATTAAAACAAGCGAAATAAAACATACTGTTTATTAAACATGATCATCCTTGGGCGCCCCCTCAGCCACACGTTTAATTACTTAACCTGATTATTAGATTGAATTGATAGTGAGTATTGTCGAGCACAGGCGTTCAGGCGTTAGGTCAGGCAAGTGCTCATCACTGGCGCGTTCTTCAAAAATGTGGTCTAAACCCTCGAGTGCACAGGGACGGAAAAAGAGAAAGGCACACGATCAAAAGAAAGCCCAGTATAGAGGTAAGTCTTCTCATCTCAGCCATAAAGCTGTCAAACGAAATAAATTTACTTCGTATTATCGATATTATCAACTAATATTGGATGGCATTGGACGTTTTATTGCTGTCACTAAGCTATCACTAGCTAGCTAGTTATCTACATATTACTACGCATTTCACTGACAATAAGGAAATCCAGACGAGCCAAATTTTAATGCTGCGTCAATTTTGAAGGTGAATAGAAATGCCAGAAACAACTGTTCATCTTTTATTATTTAAGAAAGGGATAGAGCTACAAGAACTTATATATTTTAATTTTTGTAGTGGTAAGTACAGTGTATCCATAATAGCACTTTTGTTTGTAGAGGGTATAGTTAATCCAGTTTATGGGTCATAATTTGTGTATCATTTAAGTCATAATTAGCTTTTTAAGTCTTGGAGTAACTATAGGAGCATTTTTGTTTATATAGTTTTTATAAATACTTAACCCATTTGTGCCCAATTTTTTTCTGAATGGCATGTTCTGCATTTATTTTCCCCAGGTTTTTGTATTTTTTCTTGAAAATCGTATTTGAATCTGTGGCAACTATAGTTGCCGGTGGGCAAATATGTTGTATGCACCCCTTCAATGTCAAATATGTATAAGAGGAGAACATTTAGCATCTAACTCAAAATAACTGCTTTCAACAGATCAATCTTTATTCATAATCAAATTTATTATGTTTGACTAAGTATACTAAAAACTATAGATCTATTGTAAGATTTGTTTTGTTTGGATTATTCTAGAGACCTTCATGATTACGTTGATATTGTCAACTAAAAATACTTATTAGGAACATGAAAATATCCTTTCTTTGGGAGGGTTTGCCTTCGTTGTGCTCCCTGGAAGTAGGAGTAGGAAGTTGGCAGTCTCATGTGACAGGAAGTTAATACTTTTTTTTTCTTGAATCCTTTATTTGGTTGTATGCTTGTGTGTCATTAAGATATAAAACATGGATAATATCTAGAAAAATACTTACAGAAGGAAAATGACACCTATACACTGGCAACTATTTGCCGGTGGGTTTTAACAATTAGGGGGGGGGGGGGGGGGGCGCAAAACTCAATCTTGCCTAGGGCAACCAAAGAGCTAGAGCCGGCCCTGATCAGGAAGGCTGTTTAGGAGCCAAATGTGAAAACGCTTTAGTGCGGAGGGCCTTTAGTGGACTTTAGTAGATATCCTAGTTATACCAAATGAGTTTTCTGACCTTAAAAAGTGGGATGGTTAGTATGGCAATAGAAAATCAGTTAAATACACAGGAGCTGAACCATTTAGGGCCTTATAGGTCAGTAGTGACACTTGTTAACCAATATGGTAACCAGTGTAGAGATGAAAAAATTGGTGTTATAGTTATATGATCATATTTTCTTGACCTGGTAAAAACTCTAGCAGCTGAATTTTGGACTAACTGCAGCTTATTGAGAATGCAGGACAACCACCTAGTAATGCTTTACAGTAATATAGTCTAGAGGTCATGAATGCATGAACTAACTTTTCTGCATCAGAAACAGATAACATGTTCCATAGCTTATATCATCCTTAGCAATGTTTCTGTTGCTATTTTTGTAACACATAAAAATAGGATTTTCGAAAGTTGCTGTCTAATATAACACCCAGGTCTTTAACTGTATATGATGAAGTAACAGTACATCCTTTTGCAAATTGTATTCTAAGAGATTTAGGTTTTTGTACAGGTTAGTGTACAGGTTTTTGATCCAATAAGTAATACCTCAGTTTTATCTGAGTTTAATAGAAGAAAATTACAGGTTTTCCAATATTTTATATCTTTAAAACACTGTCAACTTGGAAAATTTAGAGATTTCAACTGATCGTTATGAAATATGCAAAGTAAACTAATTCCATGTTTTATAATAATATTACCAAGGAGCAGCCGATCAGGCATAATATTATGACGAAGGTGAACGAATAACACTGATTATCTCTTCATCACGGCACCTGGTGGGATATATTTGGCAGCAAGTGAACATTTTGTTCTCAAAGTTGATGTATTAGAATCAGGAAAACTGGGCAAGCGTAAGGATTTGAACAACCAGTTAGGGTGTTCATGCTGACCCCTCTCAACTGCCAAAAGCACCAACAGTGGATCACGTTTTCTATTACATCACGTGGATGGCCGGGTGCATGTGCATCGCTTACCTGGGGAACACATGGCACCAGGATGCAGTATGGGAAGAAGGCAATCCGACGGAGGCAGTGTGATGCTTTGGGCAATGTTCCGCTGGGGTTGCTCCTTGGGTCCTGCCATCCATGTGGATGTTACTTTGACACGTATCACCTACCTAAGCATTGTTGCAGACCATGTACACCCTTTCAGGGAAGCTGTATTTCCTGGTGGCTGTGGCCTCTTTCAACAGGATAATGTGCCCTGACACAAAGCAAAAATTGTTCAGGAATGGTTTGAGGAGCACAACAACAAGTTTAAGGTGTTGACTTGGCCTTCATATTCCCCAGATCTCAATCGAATCGAGCATATCTGGGATGTGCTGAACAGTGGCGGCTGGTCAATAGAGGGAAATAAAAATAAAATAGTTTACTCATACGATGTGCCGGCTGTTAGTAAGAGCCTCAGCATTTAATAAAAACTGGCTTTGATCGGTTAACTATTTTATATGTTCTTCAATATGTTTCATGCGGTTTCATGCTCGAGGGACACTGGACAAATGGATGTCTATCTGAGTACAAAAATCTACGGGCAGCATGTGACCAGAAGCTGGTCTCTAATTGGTTTCTTAAAGATCCTCCTCCGGACGCAGGTCGCTGCGTCCCTGGCGAATCAGAATTGGATGCGTGTTATTTTATCCAATCTGATTGGTTCTCGTCACCTGTCATTCAACTTTCTGTTCTTGGCAACTAAAGTGAAAGTGTGCAGGCGACACAGTCACTCCGACTCCGCCAAAACCTTGTTAGGATGATCACTTTCGTAGAGATGGCAGCAGTTAAACCAAATTATTTCACAAGGCGTTCGCTGGAAGAAAAAAAAAAGTTCAAGTAGTCAACATGCTAGTCTGTTGTTGCTGTTTTCTTTTGTTTTTCCTTTCCTCATTCAATTATATGTGGGAAATGAATGTGTAAAAAGATAAAAGTGAAGACACTGTTTTCTCTTTAATGCTTGAATTTAGTCAACATGCATCTTGATACTGCCATACCCCCCCACCGAAAAAAAAGCCCTGATCCATGGAGGCCCCACCTCACAACTTACAGGACTTAAAGGATCTGCTGCTAACATCTTGGTGCCAGATACCACAGCACACATTCAGGGGTCTAGTGGAGTCCATGCCTCGATGGGTCAGGGCTGTTTTGCCAGCAAAAGTGGGACAGACACAATATTAGGATGTTATGCCTGATCGGTATTGAAAATAGCAGAAAGCATAACACAGACCCTTACGGCATTCCATAATTTACTGACATTAATTTGGAAAATTCCCTGTTTAAATAAAAAATTGCAAAGTTATATGTAATATATAATTAATTTAACTTACACTGGAAAGTTTTCCAAGGCAAGTACGTTTCTAAATGTGATGAATGATGGAATATGCTTAGCCTCAAATACCGCTCCGAAATAGTGTGTATTTAGTGTACGCTAAGTGTACTGCGTTTTTTTAAAACCTGGGACAGTATTGAGAACTTACTTCCAGTTGTGTGAACGCTTTCTCAAGTGGCCAAGAATGCAAGTGTGGGTATTAGGACAGGCCATGGTGACAGTACACTACCAGGCCTCATCCCCTTTATTTTGCGTATACTGTACCTTGAGAATATTGTTATGTGTACGTTCCTGAAAGAAAACTTAAGACTACAATCGAGGCGTTTCAGTGATTTCAAAACAGTGCTACTGGTATAGAGAATAACTCCCAATGGAGTGGACTTTATGGTTTGCAACTTTGCAGACTTTTTCATGCTCAAACAGCAACATACACACTAAAGAAAGTTGAAAATGTAAAAAAGCATAATATATCCTCATTAAAAATGTACCCTAAAAACAAACCTGAGTGTTTGAATTCATTAATTTTTGTCTGTTAAAAAGGTGTGGTTTTAATGGTAATGTAGAGCAGGAAGGCTCTTTCATGAATGCATTTGACTGGAATGGGGAACCTAGACTAATTTCCTTTATGGATGTTGCACACTGGTCTCATTCCTGTTCATGCAACACACGCCCCTCTTCAGGAAGAAACAATATTTACATGTATTTTTTTTCTTTTTCTGTTTGAGGTCAAATAATAACAATAACATTGATACTAAAATAAAATCCTATAGTCTTCTCCCATGTTTTCCACCAGTGTTTCCGGACCTCTAATACTGGTGTGGAAGGTGGTAGTGAATGATTTAAAAAGCAGGATATTGGGAATAATACAATATATAGGCCTGTACAATCTTTTTGCTTGCAGCCAACTTCTCTTTGTACTTTGGATGGGAGCAGGCGGACTGACAAACCCTGGCTGCTCCCGCCATCCTTTGACAACAACATATCTGCGCTTTTCTCATGCTAATCGACCACCTGTACAGCCTGCTCTAAGGACTGTTTTATGCATGTGCTCTGCCCATGGGCCAGTGATTTCTGCGTCATAAGTTTTATTTGCATGCGTCTGTGCACACAGCATGTGCGTAATACAGCCCTCAGACAGAGCGGGCAAGTGGTGGATGAGTGACAGAGTAAAAAAAGGATGACAGAGCAAAGCGTGGATACGCTGTTGTTAAAGGACATTCAACTTGGATTGGAAAATGGTCAGTGCTAAGAAGCCCACATCGGGCAGCCCACATCGGGCAAGTCTGATATATGGGAATATTTTTCATACATCATAGACGCAGATGAAAAAAAAAAAAAAAAAACCTTTGCGTGATGTTATCAATGTCTAAACGTTTTCCCATTCAGCAGCAGTTCATGCCTCATCACAAAGGAACAAACTAAACTGATATTTACCAAGTCCAAGCCGGTGCCAGAGCAGTTAATAAAAGAGACCACAGAAAAATGTGTTGAGTTTGTTTGCCAAAACATCCAGACTTTTCAAGGTTTCAATCAGCTAACCCAACATTTGGCAGCACTGCAGCAAAAATAGGAAATTTAGATGTCAGTAAAATTCTACTACAGTATAAAGACACATTGAAACGAGGGCTCAGAGTCTAGTAAAAATGTTGTAGACGAAATCACTGGAATAATATCGCTAATAATAATAGTTTGGATGCGCAATTTCAGCAGACATATGGACAGAAACATATCGCAAAATGTCCTTTTTGTCAGCAACTATTCATTACATTAATGACCAGTCTGAGTACATTCAAAAGTGATTTTTGTTGCCCCTTTTGACCCAAGCACCTCAAAAATGGGAGAAAACATTCAAAGTCACCTGCTGGAGAATCTCAGAGTTGGCATTGATATGACCAAAATGGGAAGAAAGATTGTGTTTTTGTCACAGATAGTGGAGCCAACATGATCAGTGCATTACAAGGATACACAAGATTAAACTGTACAGCGCACATACTAAACGTGACCCTGTCCAGTACGTTTGCTCCTGCTGTGATAGAAATGTCACCAGAGATCGCTGGGCTCCAAACTGATGTTACAAGTTTGGTCACATATTTCAAACAATCAGGACAGCAGGTACTGAAACCATCATCAGTCAGCAACATTCTTTTTTTTTTTTCACGGATGATTTAAATTGTTTGGTGTCTTGACAGTTAAATGTTAAAAGAATTTTGTATCTTGACAAGACGAATAAAGATAAGAAATACAATATTTGTATAGCCTACAATTTATATTTGTTATACCCAATCTCTTTCTTTCAGTAGGCGAAATTTAAGTGTGAGATTCTGGAAAGGAGATCTAAATTTAGCAGGATCAGTGGGGAATAAAATAATTTAAGCGAATAGCGGGTGAATACAGAATGAATTTTAAGCGGGAGCAGGTGAGTCCCGCGCAGACCTCTATCTGGCTGGCATAGGAACCAGCCAATAGTTAGGAGTTTGGGTGACGGAGGGATGCAGACTACTGTTGAGGAACATACGTGAGTCGGCTATGTATATATACACTATATTTCCAAAAGTTTTGGGATGCCTATCTTTACATGCACATGAACTTTAATGACATCCCATTCTTAATCTGTTTAATATAGAGTTGGCCCACTCTTTGCAGCTATAAGAGCTTCAACTCTTCTGGGAAGGCTTTCCACAAGGTTTAGGAGTGTGTTTATGGGAATTTTTGACCATTCTTCTAGAAGTGCATTTGTGAGGTCAGGAACTAATGTTGGATGAGAAGGCCTGGCTCGCAGTCTCCACTCTAATTCATCCCAAATGTGTTCTGTCAGGTTGTGGTCAGAACTGTGCAGGCCAGTCAATTCTCTCCTCCACACCAAATTCACTCATCCATATCTTTATGGACCTTGCTTTGTACACTGGTGTGCAGTCATGTTGGAACATGAAGGGGCCATCCACAAACTGTTCCCACAAAGTTGAGAGCATGAAATTGTCCAAAATGTCTTGGTATGCTGAAGCATTAAGAGTTCCTTTCACTGGAACTAAGGGGCCAGGCCCATCCCCTTGAAAATGAACCCCACATCATAATCCCCCCTCCACCACACTTTACACTTGGCATAATGCAGTCAGGCAAGTACCATTCTCCTGGCAACCGCCAAACCCAGACTCATCCATCGGATTGCCAGACAGAGGTGGTGTGCTTTACACCACTGCATCCAACGCTTTGTATTGCACTTGGTGATGCTTGGATGCAGCTGCTCGGCCATGGAAACCCATTCCATGAAGCTCTCTACACACTGTTCTGTGTGCCTCAGCATGTGCTGACCCCGCTCTGTGATTTTACATGGCCTACCACTTTCAAGTTCCTCGGTGTCCACATCACAGAGGAACTCTCATGGTCCGTCCACTCCGAGGCCGTTGTGAAGAAGGCTCATCAGCGCCTTTTCTTCCTGCGACGGCTGAGGAGGTTTGGAATGAACCGCCACATCCTCACACGCTTCTACAGCAGCACCATAGAGAGTCTGCTGACTGGCTGCATCACCACCTGGTACGGCAACAGTACCGCCCGCAGCCGCAAGGCCCTGCAAAGGGTAGTGCGCACGGCCAGCTGCATCATCGGAGGTGAGCTTCCCTCCCTCCAGGACATTTATGCCAGGCGGTGTGTGAAGAGAGCTCAGAGGATCATCAGAGACTCTAGCCACCCGAACCATGGGCTGCTCTCACTGCTCCCATCAGGCAGACGGTACCGCAGCATCAGAACACGCACCAGCCGACTCCAGAACAGCTTCTTCCCACAAGCAATTAGACTACTTAACTCTTGATCCATCAGGATCATAACACACACTGGACAGAATATCACTCAGCACAACCCACTGTAGATACACACACATTATATACACATTTATTTATCATACAGCATCTATTGCACTTTGGATTTCAATTTTTCAATCTGTGAATAATATTTTATACTATACATTGTATATTATTATTATTATTATAGCGTAATGTATATTGTTTAGTGTATGTTTAGTGTATATTGTTTAAAGTATATGTATATTGTAAGTATGTGTATATTGTTTAGAGCTGTGAGAACTACACTCACATTGTGTAAATTATTTATTGTTTATTGTAGTGTATACTGTGCTGTGAGTAATTGTGTGCGCATCAGATGTATAATCTGTTGTTGCTTAAATGTTGTACATGTCATGTCATGACTACTATGTTGCTCGGAACTGCACCTAAGAATTTCACCTACTGTTGCACTTGTGCATATGTAGAGTGACAAATAAAGTGATTTGATTTGATTTGATTTGATTTGATTTGTGGCTGAGTTGCTGTTGTTCCCAATTGCTTCCACTTTATTATAATACCACTAACAGTTGACCGTGGAATATTTAGTAGTGAGGAAATTTCACAAATGGACTTATTGCGCAGGTGGCAACCTATCACTGTATCACGCTTAAATTCACTGAGCTCCTAAGAGTGACCCATCCTTTCACAAATGTTTGTAGAAGCAGTCTGCATGCCAAGGTGCTTGATTTTGTACACCTGTGGCCATGTAAGTGATTTGAACACCTGAATTCAATTATTTGGAGGGGTGTCCCAATATTTTAGGCATATATTTATAGTCCTTTAGTCCTTCTCTCGTGCTGATTGTATAAATCATTGGAACATGTGCAAGGGAACGAGACACTGCGTCGGAACGACACTTTGGGAGGCTCCCTTAGCGTAACGCATCTGAAGTATGAATGAAGCTATTCCAATCCTGATTGGTGTTGCATCCTGACTTAACATGTGACAGCATAACCGGAAGCTACAAAGGGACGCTGGCACACAACAGTGCAAGCTTCCGCGATGAGGCAAGTCACTCTCAGGCATGGAGAGGTGTGGTGAAGGGATACAGTGTCCCTTCTCAGGGAACAAGGGTTTCATATTCCCTTACGAGGGAACTCGCACTGCATTGGAACAACACTTTGGGGAACGAAATGCCCACTATGCCACGTCTAAAACATGCCTGCTCTAGTGTGAAGCTAGTACCCAGGCACACTTAAGATGAGAGCACCCTGGCACCTGGCGTCGCAGGGAGGTGCAGACTATAAAATCTTATAAAGGTATGTGGGGTAGCCCAACCAGCTGCCTAACAGATCTCCTGAATGGGCAGTCCCATATAAAGGGCTCCTTTGGAATACTCTTAGTGGAATGCGCCTTCAATGCCACAGGTGAAGGCAAACCACGCACCTGATAGGCCAAGGCAATAGCCTCCACAATCCAGTTACTTAATGTCTGCTTAGAGGCTGGGAGCCTCTTCTTAGGTGACCCAAAACACACCAGTAATTTATCTGACTTCCTGTAATTGAATACTTCTGTATTCGCAGTATATATGCAGTATATACGCAGTATATAATTTATACTTTTAACGCTTTGACCAGGCAGAGAAAATTAAGCCTTCCCTCTTCCGCCGACACATGAGGTGGAGGATGGAATGCCTGCAAGACCATAGCCCGTGCCACGTTGGAGGGCACTATAAGCACATAGCCAGGTCTAGGATGTAGGATGGCTTTAATTCCCCCCGGGGCAAACTCCAGGCAAGTTGCCTTTATAGCCAAGGCCTGGAGGTCCCCCACCCTTTTAAGAGAGGTGATAGCCAGGAGAAAAGCCACCTTAAGGGACAGATTTTTATCTGTTGCCAACTGTAGCGGTTCGAAGGGGGCCAGGGATAACCCTTCCAGAACCACCGCCAGATCCCAGGTTGGAACTCATCCTCCATGCACCATGGAGAAAACGTACGACCAGCTGGTAGCAGCACTTATTGGAGCGTGGAAATCCGTAATGGCAGCCACATACACCTTAAGTGGGGACTGGGTAAGACCAGCAAAGAAGCGATCTTGGAGGAACTCCAGCACTGAAGCCACTGGGCAGTTAACTGGGTCCAACTCACGCTCTCTACACCAATTGAAAAAAAAAAAATTCCACTTTAGGCTGTACATGTATGGCCTCCACCACTGGCAGGCCAGCATCTAGGTACTGAGCCCCCTCAGGTGCCAGACCCACAGTTTCCACAACTCTGGCCGGGGGTGATATATTGTGCCCCCCGCCTGAAACAGCAGATCCCTCATCAGAGGAATCTGCCATGGAGGACCTGCCAGGAGTTCTATGATGTCTGAGAATCATACTCAGGCCAGTCAGTATGGGGCTACTGACTCCGTCTCGACGGACCCTCTCCAGAATCCTGGGAGCAGAGTGATCGAGGGAAATGCATACAGACACAGCCTCTGCCATGTCTGCACCATGGCACCCAACCCCAGCTGGGCTAGATGCGTGAGAGAAAACCACAGTGGAAAGTGGGTCGTCTCTCAAGACACGAATTAATCCACTTCCACTGGGTCGAACCTCTGGGTGAAGTCTCCATTCCCCAGGCCTCAGCCCCTCCCTTCTGCTCCCTGATTCTGGTCCCCGGGTATATACATTGCTCTGAGAGACGACAGTTTCCCCTGGTACCACAGAAGGATCTGATGCTGCAATTTGCATAGAGGGTGCAATCTCAGACCCCCCTGATGATTCAGATAAGCAACTACCGACACTGAACGTAGTGAGGGATAAACTGCTGAAATGCCGCAGAATGCTTCTTCGTTTCCTGAAACCTGTCGACCACGATGTTAACTGCGTCACCAAAGAGGCCAGAAGGCAAGAACGGGGCATCAAGGAGGAATGATTTATCTCTCTCCTTGATGCTCGACAGATTTAACTACAAATGCCTCTCCGTGGCCACCATAGCACCAGCCCGACCCACCTCCATATATGCCCTGCCATTGGGGTTTTTAGGGATGATGCCGCATCCGGAGAGAGGTAACTCACCAAAGCCTCTTCAACCCGCTGCATTTTCCAATAACCGTTCTCTCCTGCCCCTACTATATTGCTGTAATCCAACACAGATGGATTAGAGGGACGGGATGAGTGTGGTTTGTTCCATGAGTTACATAAATCATTGTGTAAGTTGGGAATGACTGTTAAAGGAACACGCCAACTTTTTAGGACTTTGGCTTATTAACTAGTTAGATAAGTCCATACATACCATTCTCATCTCCGTGCGTGCCATAACTCTGTCTGGCGCACCCCTCTGCTAGCCTAGCTTAGCACAAAGACTGGAGGTACATGGCTACAGTTAGCTTACTGTTCAATAAGTGACAAAATAATGCCAACATTTTCCTATTTACATGTTGTGATGTGTATAGTCACAGCGTGTACAAATAACTAGGTTACATGAGACACAGCCATATTATAAACGTATACATACTGGGGACTATATTCTGAGAAGGCGCAGCACTTCTCTGGTGGCCAGTTTATGTTCAATCTGGCCACCGCACGAGTCACAACCTCTACGAGCTCCTCATAAGCGGTGTGCACACGTGGTGAGTGTGCTTCAACATCGCATCGCCTGAACACATCTGCTTCCTCAGACCCCAAAAGTCGTTCCTATACAGTGAGAGTTCCCTCTGAAGAGAAAATCATGTTGAGACATGTCTTTTCGTATTTATTAATGCGTGAAAGTTTTGGTTGCGTGAACTGTCAATGGGTGGACAAAAATTATGAAAGAATATTAAAAATATCATAATTTATATTACGAAGATCAACAGAAGTCTTATAGGTTTGGAATAAAATGAAGGTGAGTAAATAATGAAATAAATTTGGTGGAAACTATCTATTTATGGTTAACTGCATCAGGCTCTAAGCATCAAGAAATATTAACAACAGACATTTTTACCAAACATGAATTATTCTGTAACAGCTGCAGCATGCTTCCATGTCACTGTCACCTCTACTATATGATCTCAGACAATAGGTGACTTTAATATTGGGCGACTGACCCACTTCACACTTCCCTCAGCAGACTTGCCTAGTCTTTTGGCGGGTTTACTAAATGTTCATGTCAGTACATAAATCTGCCTTTGGCTCCATTGCATTTGGCCAAGATAGCCCTCCCTTCCCTTACACAAACATATTTCCCAAGCCCAGAGAAGTAGACCGCTGATGTTTGGCAGTAGGCACTAATGATCACTGTCCACTGCTTCCTTATATTGTCTAGCAGTGAATACAGGATATCTGAGTAATTAATACTTCATAACCGTAAAATGACTTTGCGAGGGCCTATTTATTTTAATATAAAATATAGCTTTGTTTTGCATTAGATACTAATAAATGTATTATTTAAATATATACTTCAGGTTGTCACAATTATGTTCTGTTTAGTCGTTTCTATGAGCTCTCGTTACTATGGTTTCT
Source organism: Romanogobio albipinnatus (assembly GCA_023566225.1). Classification (NCBI taxonomy): domain Eukaryota; kingdom Metazoa; phylum Chordata; class Actinopteri; order Cypriniformes; family Gobionidae; genus Romanogobio; species Romanogobio albipinnatus. The sequence continues at coordinate 29,392,361 of CM042250.1, read as the reverse complement.
GATTAGTTAATCTGTCCAGCTGTTCCTGTTTAGTTCCCTCATTTACTGTGTGTATTTATACTTCCTAATCTGTTCAGTTCTGTGTCGCTTATTGTTTTGTGTATGTGGAGTTCATCTTGTGAGTCCCCAGTAAAGTCTACTCTGATGTGTTACCCAGTGTTTATCTTCTTCATTCCTCGACTAACCCTTATAGTTCACCTAAAATTTAAATTCTGTTCACCCTCATGTTGTTCCAAACGTATAGCCTACACTTAACATTAAGGTTCAATTTGTTAACAGTGAACTGCATTAGATAACATGAACTAACAATGAAAATACTTAATTTTCTTGAAAAACATATTATTCTTAGTTCATATTAATTTCAACATTTACTAATACATTATCAAATTGAACTAACGTTAAAATGGAATCTTATTGTAAAGTGTTACCCCCTTTTATTTATTTATTTATTTTGTTCTACAGAGAACAAAAGTATTATATTTTTTAGAAGGTAAGGGTCCAAACAACACTAAACACCCAAAACAATCAATTTAATTTTTTAAAAATATATTCTTTTGTATTCCACACAATAAGTAGAGTCATACAGGTTTAGAACGACATGAGGGCTAGTAAATGATGACAGAATATTACTATTTGGTTGAACTTTCCTGCTAGTTTTGGTAGTTGGTTTAGTCAGTTCTTGCTATTCTGCAAGAAATATCATTGTCCACTGAGACACGTGCAGACTGTGAGAGTGAAGTGTGTATGGGGAGTTACTGCTGCTGTCCTTGTGTGGGGATTTCCTCAGCTCTGCAGGCTGTCTTCCCATCTGAAGGTGTGTTTCAGAGAGATATCCTGTTTTCTGAGACGTTTGTAGCGGAGACCGCACAAACGGAACAGAAGTCCCTGTTTTCTTTCCCACTTTTTTTTTCCTTAAGTACATTTAGGCCTTAACTTTAGACAGTAAAATGTTCTACATTTATGTCTCATGTCTAGACTTTATTTGTAGTTTACTGTAAAATATGATATGCCTGTTTATATAATTATATCATAAACTTACATGGTCTAACAGACATTGAAATTCTGGGTTTAAAATGTTTTACTTGTAAGTAAACTGAAATCTTTAGTATTTTAAAAGATACTGTACTGTCTAGGTCATTGATAAAGTAAACAAATTTGTGACGATGACCACAAAAGGCACATCAGATTTCCTTGTTTTCAATGAAACATGCAAGTCTTTGGAACAATGTCAAATCATGATGGATAACATGATCATCAGGTTTTACACAATTGGTGTTCATGTTAGTTCAAATGCTGCTGTGATTAAAGAGAACATGACAATTACTAAAACATTCTGATGTTTATGGTAAAACTTCAGTTAAACATTTCAGTCATTTTATTTCGCTGACAATATGAAATTATTGTTTTAAATTAGAAAAATGCAGAATCAAAGCATTTTCACTAGTCGTCTAGTGCATCAGTTATCTGAGGTAGTACAATAAGTTCAAATGTGTCTCATGAAGTGAAAACTCATGCACCACAAGATCATCTACTTGTCTTTAAGTTCATCACAAGTTGTAGCTTTTTACCTGCCTCTGACAGAATAATTTGATTATTTAGCCAAATTCTGAACATGCGACAAAAAATAAAAATAATAGACACTTTTTAAAAGTGTTTTAGTGAACTGTAAACCATTTTTTTTTTTTTTTACTTTGCTCATGTTTCAGTCCAGGACTACACAGCTGGGCACAGCAGCTAAAAATAGCATGCAGAGGAAGTGGTTGTTGTTCCTGTTACAGAACTTAGAACTTAGTGTGTCTAGCCCAAATGAGCTCACTCTTTGAACAGGACAGTCTACATTTCAGAGCTTCTAAATTTGAGTGTTAGAGGCACTTGCTAAAATATGCTATTCTGCAGGGCTGTGAGTTCTGTCAGATTTCATCCTCTGAGACACTGGAAAGTCTGCAGCGCCACCGAAGCTTGAATGAGTGGGCAGAAAAACAGGTACTGCACACATAACATACATTCTCGAACAGTCTTGTATAAGCCTGTTATCCATTCTGTCTCTATCTCACTAACATACATGACACGCACACAAATTAAGCCACTGTTTCCTCCCACATTTTTCGGTTATCTTAATTTTCGTCTTGTATCAGTCAATAGTCATCTTATAGTATAGTTAGTTACTACACAGAGTTGTTTTTTCAAATGCATTTACATGCAGTTTATTACTGTGTACAAGTATTTGTTTGCATGAATTTATGCTTTTTCTTTGCTGTATTTGAAGTATTTTGGCTAGTTTTTGTATATGGATAATGTGGGTCATTGACATTTGACATTTTTGTCAACATAATTTAGCCAAAAATACATACAAAATTCAAATCATATATACAATGACTTGAATACAGCTTTTGAGAATGTTTTTGATTTCTGAATTGAAATTAATTTTAATATTTGGAACATAAAGTCAAAAATGTCAAACTGTCCTGATATCATTATGAAGCCTGATTTTTTTTTACTAACATGCCTAAGACTTTTGCACAGTACTGTAAGCATATATTTACATAAATGTTTATTAAATATTTGATAAAAATAAATCTTTTCTGGACAAAATCAATTCACATTTATTTGTATAGTGCTTTTCACAGTACACATTGTTTCAAAACAACTTTACCGTCACGTTTTGAGTTTGGTTGTGTTTAGAGTTTGCTTTTGATATCCTTTTATGTTCTGTTCATGTCTGTTTCTAGGTTGGTTTTCTTGTTCTGTTCATTCGTTTTGTCATCCTCCGTTTCCTGCCTGTTAGTCTCCTAGGTTCCAAATGGTTTGATTAAGTTGTCAGAGGTGTTTCACGTTTCTTTGATTGGTTTATACTATCTATTTAATCCCTGTGTGTCTTTCAATTCACTGTCAGTTCTACGTTGTGTTAAGTTGGTTGTTCTGCGTATTATATGAAGATTTGAGTTTATTTCTGAATAAAGCCTGCTGCACTTAGATCCTGCTTCATCTCTGATGCAACCAATGCTGATATTTAAAGAATGTGTATCTACATTACAATTAAGAGTAATCTGTTATAAGAGGTGACTTTGTAAAAGTAATGCTCATTTGGCATAAATGTACAGTTCTTAGACAATACAGATCAGTTAGCTAATGTCATGTATTCATTTGGGCATCCAGATGTTGAAACAGTAAAGCAAATGGAGAATAATTAGCGTAGCTGTTGTTCATAACATCATCAAATCTGATATAACTGGAGTACACGTTTATGACTGCTTGGCCAGAGAGACGTGTCTTTAATCTAGATTCAAACAGGAGAGTGTGCCCCAAACATTATCAGGAAGGTTATTCCAGAGTTTAGGAGCCAAATCTGAAAATGCTCTCCCTCCTTTAGTGGACTTTAATATCCTAGGTACTGCCAAAAGTTGTGTGATCTTAAAGATCATGATGGATTGCAGCATGATAAATTCACAGGAGCTAAAGCAATTAGGGCCTTATAAATAAGTAGCAATATTTTGTAATTGATACAGGATTTAATAGGTAACCAGTGTAGAGATAATAAAATTGGGGTGATATGATCATATTTTCTTGAACTGGTAAGAACTCTAGCAGCTGCATTTTGGACTAACTGGAGCTTGTTTATGTAGGATGCATGACATCAACCTAGTAATTCTGTACATAATAAAACATAATTTTGTGGCAAAAAAACATGGAAATAATTTGACGTTTATACCCCATTTATTTGCTTGGTTTAAGAGTGGTGGATTTTTGACCATTCTTCTAGAAGCGTATTTGTGAGGTCAGGCACTGATGTTAGATGAGAAGGCCTGACTCACAGTCTCCGCTCGAATTCATTCCAAAGATGTATCGGCTGAGGTCAGGACCATCCCCAAACTGTTCCCACAAAGTTGGGAGCATGAAATTGTCCAAAATGTCTTGGTATGCTGAAGCATTAAGAGTTTGTTTCACTGGAACTAAGGGGCAAAGCCCAACCCCTGAAATACTACCCCACACCAATAATCCCCCCTTCACCAAACTTTACACTTGACACAATGCAGTCAGGCAAGTACCGCTCTCCTGGCAACCGCTAAACCCAGACTCATCCATCGGATTGCCAGACAGAGAAGTGTGATTTCTAACTCCAGAGAACACTTCTCCACTGCTCTAGTTTCCAGTGGCGGCGTGCTTTACACCACTGCATCCAACGCTTTGCACTTGGTGATGTAAGGCTTGGATGCAGCTGCTCGGCCATGAAAACCCATCTCTCTACACTGTTCTTGAGCTAATCTGAAGGCCACACAAAGTTCGGAGGTCTGTAGCTAATGACTCTGCTGAAAGTTGGCGACTACTGAACACTGTGTGCCTCAGCAAGCACTGACCCCACTCTGTAATTTTTTGTGGCCTACCACTTCGTGGTTGAGTTGCTGTTCTTCCCAATTGCTTCCACTTTGTTGACGAATGGACTTATGGCACAGGTGGCAACCTATCTTGGTATCACACTTGAATTCACTGAGCTCCTGAGAGCGACCCATTCTTTCACAAATGTTTGTAGAAGCAGTCTGCATGCCTATGTGCTTGATTTTCACTTGTGGCCATGGAAGTGATTGGAACACTTGAATTCAATGATTTGGAGGAGTATAGTGTATATTGTATAAAAGTATATATTGGTATAGTATAAGTATAACTTGGCACATGTTTTGATTTTGTTTCCTTTTCCGTATTTTGTACACTTTTATTTGTCATTGACCCTCATATCCACAACTTAATGTTGTTTAAAGAGAGTTCTAATCTACATAGTTAAGTAAGGTAGAACCTAAAGCGAGAAAGTAAAAGTTACTAAGTGTAACTTTTTTCTTTCTCTTGGCTGGTACTAAAAATATCTTAGTCGTGTGTGTCATCCGCCCCCACATTTATGGGGGCAGGATGTGTGTCAGGTCCTGTCATCTACTGTCTCTCTGAGAGTGAGGGCCAAGTGAGCGACAGGAAGCCTGTGGTTCAGCGAGCTGCTTTCTGTGCTGATACAGCGATCTTGACCCTGTTTCTCTTCACTTGTTCAATGGCTTTTTTGTGCAGAATCAGGGGCTTAATCTTTGCACGCTGGTTTTTGTCGTTCTGCAGCACTAGGCTTATGCAGACCACACATGCATATGCATCACGTTGTTTGGTTGGATATAAGAAAGTTCAGTCTGAACTTGTCCAAAATCAGGTTCAGGGTGTTGTTTGTAATATGAATGATATAAGTTATTCAGAGGACTTTCCCTTCAGTGTGTCCACACACCCACTCTGCACCCTGCTTTCACACATTTCTCCCTAATCTACCTTCTAAACTTTCCTCTGCCTTGCCTCTGTCGAACTCTCTCTCTCTTTCTCACTCTCTTTCTAGTCCCTCCCTCCCTCGTGTTCACTCAGTTTTGAGTCAGAGTTGCGTTTGTCCTCAGTGACAGCCGCAGTAGTTAGAGGAAGTGTTTCACAGAGAACAGCTCTCACTCTGACTGTCTGTCCAGCACAAGTTTTTATACATGTGCCATATGATGTAGTCCATTAATGTTCTCACAAGGATGAAAGGTAAGTCAATGGACCTCTTTTTCTTGTACTTTAACACTTTAGTGCCGTAAAAGAGAATTGCGGCTTAGCCTGTGAAATGTGATTCTGAGTTCAGCACTGAGAAACCAAGCTATCGGAAGGTTGCATAATTACAAGCTGTGTCGGTCACTGAAAAAGGCCCCTTTGTTTAGTTCCAGTTATTTTATTTTTTTTCCTGTTCTGTTTCTGTTCAGTTCTGACTTTCTGGACATCGTAGTACTGTTTTTGTTCTCTGCTTTCCATTTCCTCACTCTTTTTTCTTGGAAGTAGATTCTGTTGTGACTTAAGAAGTAGTTGCATTCCATTGCTGGTCAGTTATAAACCGTGTCTGAGAGGGTGAAATGAAGGGGAAGTTTTCTTGTGTAATCAGTAGTGGGTAAAAGTGCACCTGAGGCTGCTAGCCATGGCTGTGTGTGTGTGTGTGTGTGTTTTTGGGAAACAGCCTTAACTACAATAAATAGTTCACTGTTAACACAGAATGCAAATAATCATGCTCAAAATAACTTGCTTAACTACTGTGTTTGTAATCTCAAAAATATGCAATTAAAGTGAAAGAACTCTATAGCATCATGAAGTGGAAAATAGAAAAGTGAGTCACATTGATGTGACCAGCACGTTAAAGGGATATTTCAGCAAAACATTTATTCATGCTCATGTCATTTCAAACCAGTGTATATATTTCTTTTGTCTGTGGAACTCAAAAGATATATTTTGGAAAATGTCATACAATGAAAGTCAGTCGAGTCCAGTGTTTTTTGTTCAAAATGTGTTCTTCTGTGTTCCGCAGAAGAAAGAAATAGAACAACGTGAGAGTGAGTAAATTATTATTTTTGAATGCTTGAATATTCTTTAGTACAGTATAAATGTAAAGCGTTTTTATTTTCTCTTGATTTTATGCTATAATGTTCCGTATAATTTGTACTTGTCTTTGTGTCAGCAGTCACAGTGGTGATTATTTCCTTTTACCTCATTATGTAAGGACCAAGCTACATTATGGCATCTTGGAGAAATTCTAGCAGTATTAATATTATGGACTCGGCAGGTGAGACTTACACCTTTTGGAGAAACTCAAAATTTATTTGAAATAAGAATGGATGGATTTTTTTTTTTTTTTTTTACAAATAACTATGTTAATGTTTAATTATCCACTTGTAAATCTTCAAATGTACACTACCATTCAAAAGTTGTTGTTTTTTTTATCTCTCATGCTCTCCAAAATACAGTAAAAACAAGTAATATTGTGAAATATTATTGCAGTTTAAAATGACGGTTTTCTATTTTAATATATTTTAAAATGTAAATTGTTACTGATGGCAAAGCAAAATTTTTCAGCAGCCATAACATGATCCTTCAGAAGTATAATATGCTAATTTGATGCTTACTTGACGTTTTATTATCACAGTTGAAAACTTTATAACTTTATTATTTTTATTCAGCATCTTTGCTGAATAAACGTTTTAATTTCTTTCAAAAAATAAACTTTTGAACAGTAGTGTATCTCACACACTTGATTTGATAAACATATTAGCATTCAAATGTCATGTTGTTGGCTTCTATTTAAACAGCTGAATATGCTGCAATTGAATCCGAAGTCTACCGTAGCCTGCTAACCATTATGAGAGAAATGGACACTGAGCAACCAGTTGTCAACAAAGGTAGGATTTAACAGATCACACTCACTTAAAGAACATACATACACCTCAAGACCAAACCTGACCCAGTAGATTGCCAGTAGCTTTTGTGAATGTATTTGTTATATATATATATATATATATATATATATATATATATATATATATATATATATATATATATATATATATATATATATATATATATATATATATATATATATATATATATATATATATATATATATATATATATATATATATATATAACCACCATGGCCAGTCTGTTTTTTCAGTATGTGTGTGTTTCTAAATCACTGCTTTAACACATCTTTATGTTTAACACACGCATTATCTTCAGCCAATTAAAATCTGTCAAAGGTACAGCCCTCTCAATCGTATATTTTTGTTTGCTTGTTCGTTTCTATGCATCCTGCCATTACAACCGGTCCTGCATTAAATCTTAATGTTTTTTTTTTTTTTACAGTCACTTGTAATGTTTTACACACTCCTTTGAAACCACAGTTGTCTTTTATATAATTGTATGCGTGTAGCTATAGGCTAGCTAGTTGTTGGCTACACCTGCTATATAAAAAAAATAGGCCTACAACAATCTATGCTAATCATATAGCACATGGTTACTGTGTGAGATTCAATTGCATTAAACACTACATATGGGCTAATAATGAAATAGTTTCTTTATAATCTACAATCTAATCATAGTGTTATCTGTTCATGTATAAATTCCATGTCAACAAGTCGCACAGCTTTTTAAATAGAGCTACTCGGGCACCAGTTTCGAGTGACAGGATCAAAACACAAAATCTGTCACATACATATTCTAGCTTGATCTATATTATGAATTGTTCATTTTGCAGGAATGCTGAGATGGACATTACATAAGAAAGTGCAGACCAGTCCTCTTAGGAGTCTGGCGCTGGTGAGGGTGGCCATCAAGGAACTAGAAAGAGTGAGTCACCAGTTTCTATGGCATATTGTTAAAATGTTGCAGTACAATTTCCATTTTAGTGATTGACACAAACGTTTAAGCATGTCCAGTGAGTATTAATTAAATGCTATTTCTTAAAGAAGTGACCATAGTGTTTATTATGAAAACATTGGTTACTTGTAAATACCTGCCTGAATTGCCCAACATGATTATCTGTTGCTGCTGAAAAAAAGAGTTGATTCATTATAATATCGGGTTGCATTGAATGATAATTTCAACCCACAAAGGAGGATTTATATAGAAGTTTGTGAATGATCAGATGAAAATATGGTAAACATGATTTTCTGAAACCTTTTTGTATGTAGGCTGAAAGAATTGACTGCAAGAAACATCTCATTCCTCTGCTTAATACACTCATCTATGCTGTGATGCAGGTAAGAAAAAAGAAGGCTACTTTTTTTTTTTAAAACCTTTCATGTTCCTTTATTTTACTTTTAAACAAGTGATTCTCAACTGGACTTGCTCCAGGATCCAGATTATCAAGTGGTGATCCAACACAGTGGTTTATCGCACAAAATGCAATGTCATTAAAATTAAATATTTGTTGAATGTATTTGTTTGTATTACCATAAACTGAATCAGTCCAACAAAATTTACTTGACACACAATGAATAGGACATTTTAATTGTATTATTACCATGTTATAGCGCCACAACTTGATTGGAGGCACAGTTTTTTGTGGCACATACAACAATAGACACCAGGCATAACATTATGACACTGAATAACACTGATTATCTCTTCATCACGGCACCTGTTAGTGGGTGGAATATAGTATTAGACAACAAGTAAACATTTTGTCCTCAAAGTTGATGTGTTAGAAGCAGGAAAACCAGTGTTGGGGACATTACTTTAAAAAAGTAATTAGTTATAGTTACTAGTTACGTCTTACAAATAGTAACTGAGTTACATCATTATAAAAGTAACTAATTACCAGGGAAAGTAATTACTGCGTTACTTTTTTTTTTTTTTTTTAAATGTTCAAATATGTCAAATAACTTGGATGTCCCCAATATTAAATATGTTAAATGAAGGAATTGGACACTACATAGAATAAATTATTATTATAAAACATTGTACATTAGGCTACACTATTGCTGTGGGACAATGTGAGAGACACCTGTCAAATTCAATACATTATTGTAAATATTATCTGTAGACCTACTATAGTGTAAATATTGTGTAACTATTATCAGTACTATATACTCCTTTGGTAGTGGAGCTCACGTTATCACCTGGGTTTTTAGCCACTCATTTTGTGGCAGCATGTGATGTGAGGAGCTTCATTAGATTAGAATTACTTGCCACAGACGTGGAGAGACTCTTTCTTCCTGTTGTACGTTACATAAACATTCTTACCTTTCACCTCAACGTGGGAAAAGTAGCGCTTATACTTCCAGTTTGCGAAAGCTATCTTTGAAGTCGTTGGACTTGCCATCGCTCTGACTCCTCCTGGTCGTGTGTGACTTTGCATATATGCGTGTGCGTGTGTGTGTGTGTGTGAACTCAACCTATCAACCTCAACCTTGTCTCCCACCCACCAATCATCATCAGTTATGTGTAACACAAACCTAACCCACCCCCCAACACGCATGGCATGGCATGGCATGTACGCACGCCTGCCAGTACGCACACACACACACGTTGCAGGTCCGACTGACAGAGAGCCTGTTTGGATGAAAACCGCTTCAGTGAGCTCAATTATAGTAACGCCGCATTTTATTCTCTGTAACGCTAACGGCTTTGTAACGGGAGAAACAGTAATTCGTTTGATTACTCGTTACTGAAAAAAATAATTCTGTTAGTAACGCTGTTTATCTATAACACTGTTATTCCCATCACTGAGGAAAACTCCTTAAGCGTAAAGGATTTGAGCACGTTTGACAAGGGCCAAATTGTGATGGCTAGACGTCTGGGTCAGAGCATTTCCAAAACTGCAGCTCTTGTGGAGTGTTCCCAGTCTGCAGTGGTTAGTATCTATCAAACGTGGTCCACTGGCGACAGAGTCATGGGTGGCCAAGGCTCACTGATGCACTTGGGGAGCGAAGGCCGGCCCGTGTGGTCCAATCAAACAAACGAGCTACTGTAGCTCAGATTGCTCAAGAAGTTAATGCTTGTTCTGATAGAAAGGTGTCAGAATACGCAGTGCATCTGGGGCTGCGTATGGGGAGTTTGTTGCATATGGGGCTGCATAGCCGCAGACCAGTCAGGGTTCCCATGTTGACCCCTGTCCACTGCCGAAAGCGCCAACAGTGGGCACCTGAGCATCAGAACTGAACCATGGTGCAATAGAAGAAGGTGGCCTTTCTGATGAATCACGTTATCTTTTGCATCTCTCAATCTAATCGAGCATCTGTGGGATGTGCTGAACAAACTAACCCTAAGTCCGCTGCTAACATCTTGGTGCCAAAAACCACACCACACCTTCAGGATTTTAGTGGAGTCCATGCCTCGATGGGTCAGGGCTGTTTTGGCAGCAAAACAGGGGACTAACACAATATTAGGTCATAATATTATGCCTGATTGATCTATATGTGTTATCTATAAAATGCTAACCATTGTAAACTATGGATTATATGGTTATTATTATATGATTATATGGTTATAACAGGCTAACCAGTTTAACTAAATCACCCATTCAGTTAGTCTAGTCAAGTCACCTTCATTTATAGGGCTTTTTACAATATAGATTGTTTCAAAACAGCTTTACAATGATAATAGGAAAGTAATGGAAGAGAGATTATTTTGGCTGTACAACAGCTCTAGAAAAAGGTTATTGTCCAGCTAAAGTAAGTTATTGATTGATTCATTTCTGTTGTTTGGGGCCACTTACAAAACACCATTTTTAACCAAAAGAGAAGATTCTATTGTTGTCTAAAAGCTGCATGACCCCCCTGTGTTTTTTGCAGACAGTATACATTCCTGATGACCTCTATAAAAGAATTTATGACTTCTCCAAGAGGTTGTTAACTCTGCCTCAGCCGTACTGTACTGTGGGCCTCAGTTATGCAGGGCAAATGAAAGCAGAACGACTTGCTCCAGGTAAGTCACCTCTTTAATTCTTCAAAACAAAATATGACAAGCATTCTTATCTCTCTTGACTTAGATTTTTCTAAACAAACAAACAAAAAAATGTATTCAATCAAGTTTTAAACAAGAAAACATGATCCCTATGTGTCTGAAGTATATTCTTGCTTGAGTCTGTCTTGTTGCTTTTCTCATAGGCCTTTTGTATCAGAAAAGGATACTTGCAGAACAAAATCTAAAAAATGAACACTATCCTCAGCAGGAGAGGTGAGTCCCTTCCATAGTACCTTAGCAAAACTTTCATCTGTAAACAGTTGCTATGCATATTCAATGCCTTTCCTTATCTGCAACCGTTTGCATGAGGGCTCTATCATCATCATCATCATCATCATCACCGTCATTGTCATCATCATCATCATCATCATCATCATCATCATCATCATCATCATCATCATCACACAACTGCCAATATAGTTAATTAACCTATAGTGACCCCAGAAAGTATTAAACACTAAAAAGAGTGTTTTATCTTTTTATTTCAAAAAACAACAACAAAAAAAACAAGTGGAAAATATTGCACAGACATACACAAGAAGTTTGACCAATGTGGAAAAATGTAGGGTGGGACTTGATTTTGAGTTAGTTGAATCATTGTTGCCTACTAATTGCTGCATTCATTTCATGTTAGTGACTGTTAGTGTGTTATTTTTTATAGCAACATTCTATAAACAAATATGAATTGTTCATTTGGATTTCATGTTTTCTTTAGCATTAATGCAACATATGCAATGGTATAAGTTATTGTGAAATAATATTTGGTAACACTTTACAATAAGGTTGTATTAATTAACATTAGTTAATGCATTATTTAACATGAGATAACTATGAACAACACTTCTGTTCAGCATTAGTTCATCTTTGTTAACGTTAGTTAATAATAATCCAGCTGTTCATGGTTTGTTCATGGTAGTTCACAGTGCATTAACTAATGTTAGCAAGATTTTAATAATGCATTAGTAAATGTTGAAATTAACATTAGCAAAGATACATAAATGGTTTATAAGTGCAGTTCATTATTAGTTCATGTTAACTAATGTAGTTAACTAATGTTAACTAATGAACCTTATTGTAAAGTGTAACCTAATATTTTTATAGAATTTGTTTATCTTGGGTAATGTTCATATATTTATGCTAATTTATAAACATTTCAAACAAATTAATGATCAGTGAACAATATTATATTTATAAATTAACATTAGATTAATAAATTGTTCATTGATTGTTTATGATACCTAATATATTTACTAATGTTAATGAAAGTGATCTTATTGTAAAGTTTTTGTTTATTTTTGCATTTATTTTTTCATCCAAAAAGTTTTTGGGGCCTAATCTTTTTGTTTACCATTAACATTTTGTTTTACTGTCATATCTGTTGTAGACCTATCCCTAACTGGAGTTTCGGTGCTTGCTAATTGTTGAGACTTGTACTACCAGTTTTTGGATGGCTTTCCAAATGTCTAAAGTTATAATTGTTTCTAGAAAGGAACAAGGAAACCATTGTTACCAGGGCTGTTTTTGTAAACAAAAAATAGATAATACTGAATTAAATGGTCAGACCAAAGCAAAGGTGTTCCCTTTTCTAAAGAACCACAATAGAAAGGGAAGACCAGAAGATTGATTATTTGTAAAGTCAGACGTTTTAATATGTTGTGCATCCATATATTTCAAAGCCTGTTATCATTACCGTTTTAAGCTGCTGATTTAAATAGCTCCCAGTTGTTTATTTTAAGGTTGATGTGGCTGCTGAAGTCCACAGGAAGCTTTATCAAGTAAACCTCACATCAGCACAGTCATTTTAATTGTGTTTGTGAGGTTTTGATGACTATATTCTGTGTTCAGGGTGTTTGTGTTTGCGGATCCTGCAGTGTTTTCTGAGTCTCTCAGCACTGTTCTGAAGGCTGACATTGAGGCTCAAGGAATGGTCCGGAACCAATTGAGCATGATGCGCTGTGTAGTTCAGCACAGCATTCAGGCGATACTGGGAGAGGATTGTCACGGACCTTCTCTCAATGATGCGTTGCAGGTTGGTAATGTTGTTTAGAAAACTTTTGGACTAGCCAACGCTATCTCACAACCAATTTGTACATATTTTATGAGGTGGCTAATTCAGAGGAATTCTTACGATTTGTCTAAACAGTGGTTTAGGGGCAGGATAAGGGGTAAGTCATTCATACAAATTCATATGAGTTGAGCAACTCTGCCACCTTGTAATATACTTACGAATTGCCGTGAGATAGCAATAGGGTCATTCCTGGTATGCGGTTACATTTTGGCTTCATAAATGTTGGGGAAAAAAGTCCATGATTTTCATGTTTTTAGCATTCTACTAAAATAGTGACACGTTTAACTATCAGGAATACACATTGGTCAAGCTCAGGGACTTAAAAATAATAATAATTATGGGTAGATTCATCGTTCAGACACTGGCAGTGAAGGTGTTCCACCCTGTTAGGAACATACAGATAGTTATCACAAAATGTTAATAATGTAAATGTTAAACAATAATGACCTTTTCTTGGATAGTATATGTCCCTCATACCATCATGGTATTTTTTTTTTATTCTTGAAAAAATAACTATTATTGATGAATAGAATGTCTTGATTATTAAGAACAGGTACTTTTTGTACCCATTTTTGCCAACAGGATGGTAAATAATATAAAAAAATTTGTTCAAAAACATATACTGTATATGCTGTTAATGCTCCTCACCTCTCAAAATAAGACATAAGTATGCAAAACATTTAACGTTGCTGTCAAATTATTATTTAGAAATGACCCGCCTAACAGGGTGTAACCAAGTATAACAGGGTGGAACACCATAACAGTGGATGAGTTTTCCGTCATTGTCCTGCATGATTTGCCATCAGTAATGTGTGGAACTGCATCAATATAATATTGTTTTATATATAGAATATTTATATATACACATATATGTATATAGAATTTGCAATATACACTAAATACAATTTATTCTATTAGAATTTCCACCCTGTTAGGTTTATAGTTAAATTTTAAGCTAAGTTAGCCATAGCTCTTGGACTGATCAACGTTTAGCTAGCTAACCTTCTACAGATAAACAGAACTTTTATAACCATGTCAGATATGTTTTGAATTTTTTTTGACCGGACAAACATTCTTCATAACAGAGCCTAACAGGGTGGAACTTTATGAGTGGGACAAGCAGAATAACATTCCAAAAAAAAAAAGGTTGAATTCCAGCAGGAAAAATAAATGATGTAATTTCCTGAAAATGGTCTAAATGGAATTTGGAAGTCGAGAAATACATCCTAACAGGGTGGAAGATGACTTCAGGGACACGGTTAATTAAGAAAATTTTACAAAAAATAACTAAAATTTAACCTGATTTATGTTTATGATTAGAGGCAGTTTAGCCTATTCTATAACATAATCAAAAAATATTTTGAGATTTTTATCATTTCATGGTTTATAGTTCTTGTGGAATTTGATTACTTTGCACTGAGGACATGATAAAATTGAATGCATATCAATAAAAAGACATAATAGTATTTTTAATGTCTATTATATCTGTTTAAGTGATAAAGAAGACCTACATTTAATATTTAAGCCTTTTCTTATAAATATGACTCATTTTATAAAATATATGAGTAAGTAAATCATAGGGACAGAAAAGTCACTATATAACAGGAATGACCCAATAGAGACTAGCATAGTCAAGATTTTTGCAAATCTCTGATTGATCTTACTGTTCAGACTTGTTTCATGTCATTCAAATCCCATATTACTTTCTTTCAAGATATTTTGAAGAATGCTTCAAGAATGCTTTGTCCATACAGTGAAAGTCAGTGGTATCCAGAAGAACACTGGACTCAAAATGAGTTTTGGCGTGCATATGATACGCATACGCACTTATGGCGTGTATATGACACGCTTTTGGGTAGGGTGAGGGTAGGGGGTGGGGGGTTCGTACGTATAATACGCCATAAAGTGCGTATCATATGCACATGAGATATAGGGCTCTTTTTTCCGTCTTTTGAAGATGAGCTTGATGTTGGCACTTTTTTCATTTTTTCTGAACATCTGTGGTGGAACAAACATTAATATAATTCATCTTTAGGTACAAATGAATGTTCTTTAGTAAAAACAAAGATGTTGAATGTCATAAAATATTTCCCAAATGTTCTCAGTTCATGACCAAAAAAATTATATCATGGGGATGGTTAGCACAGTGTCAAAGAGAGTTTTAAAGGGGAAACAACAAACATAAAACTGTACACATTTCAAAACAAACTAACACCACTCAACACTGTTAACTGTTTTTGTTTTTTTTCATGATATGTATCATGTTATACATATACACTGCCATCCCAAAGGTTGGAGAACACTTTTATTCGGCAAGGATGCATTAAATTCATAAAAAGTATCAGCAAAGAAAAAAATAAGTAAAAAAGCACCAGAATTTTTTTTACATTGTTACAAATAACATTTCAAATAAATGCTGTTTACAACTGTAATAATAAATATTTATTGAGCATCAAATCAGAATATTATAATTATTTCTGAAGGATCATGTGACACTGAACACTGAAAATTGTTATGTTCAGTATATATTGCTGTTTTTACTGTAATTTTGATCATATAAATTTGCTCAATAAGCATAAGAGACAATAAAGCATTAAAAAATCATACAAACTTTTGTGATAAAACTGTTTATTGGATATACATCTGTATATCTGTACATAGAAGTAAATGTGTAAATCTGCCATGATTTATTCATCGTAACTCCATATGCAAACCATCCCCAATCACACTCAAATTATGAAATAATTTATCACAGGCTTCCAGACTTTATATCAAAATATAACTTTTTCCTCATCTCTATTATCTAACATTGATGTTTAATATAGCGGTAACACTTTACAATAAGGTTGTATTTGGTAACCTTAGTGAATGCATTAGTTAACATGAACAACACCATGAGCAACACCTCTGTTCAGCATTAGCTATTTTTTGTTAACGTTAGTTAATATAAATACAGCTGTTCATGGTTTGTTCATGTTAGTTCACAGTGCATTAACTAATGTTAACAAGATTTTAATAATGCATTAGTGAATGTTGAAATTAACATTAACAAAGATGAATAAATGGTTTATAAGTGCAGTTCATTATTAGTTAATGTTAACTAATGTAGTTAACTAATGTTAACTAATGAACCTTTTTGTAAAGTGTTACCAATATCGCTATGTAAATTACTTAATATTGTATTAATATAGAAATAGAACTGAAACCTCCACAGTCTGCACGTTTTAATATTTTAATGTCTTGACAGAATCAATAAGTATGGGTCCAGAGTGCACATTCAAATGTTACATTTTTGTAACCGCACCCAGTTGTGAACAAGAAACAAACCCTGGGATATGGTGTAACAATTTCACTCTAGTCAAATGTTTGTGGAGCACAAAAACTGACCCTCTACTGAAAAGTTTCTTTGAAGAGAAAGGATGAATTATTTCTAAATTAATGGGAAATTCGTTGTACCTATAAAATGTTCTATATGGCACCAAAAATGGTTCTTGGCTCATAATCATATGGGAACCTTTTTAAGTGCTATGTAGCACCAATTTTGGTGCTTCATACCCCTTTTCCACCAAGGCAGTGCTAGAGCTAGATCGGAGCCAGAGCTAGTCCCAGTTCATAGTTGGTTCAACTGAGGAGCCAGCTAAGAACCGTTTGCGTTTCCACAGGCTAGAGAGCCACAACAGAGCCAGGTCTTACGTCACTGTATACGTCTCATCTTTCTCAGCAACGCTAGCGGGAAACACACACACACCAGGCTTGTTTGAGATGCATCGGCGCTGCGCAGACCGATCCACGTATAATATTTTAAAAAACGCATGAGTGAATCAAAAGCATACGGAGTCATATGCTCTCGCTGGACTCGTTATCATACGCCGATCGGTCTCTGCACAGCACCGCTGCCAACAAGCCTTCCATCAACACTGCAAATGTTGCGTTACTATTGATTCACATGGCTTTACGATCCTACATCTGCATCAAAACACAACGAAAACACAGCGAATCCAACGCATTCATGCAGTTCGCCGTAATTTGTATAGACGGAGATTACAAACGAGCAGCAGCTGTTAGCTCCATTAGCTGCTATTTCAACAATGGCGGATCTCAAGTCTGTGTTGGTCTTGTTGACCCCGCCCCCAGCGCCTGACGTAATCGGTTCTTACTTCTAGCCCTGTTCTAGCCCAGCAATGTTTTGGTGCTACTTAAGAACCACTTTTCCTGGCTCGGAGCTGGAGCTTTGGGTGTGGAAACACAAAGAACCGATTTGGAACTAGGCTCTGGCTCCAATCTAGCTCTGGCTCTGCTTTGGTGGAAAAGGGGTATCAGTGGTTCTTCAGCGGTTCTTCAGAGGTTCTTCACTGGTTGTTTGACTAAGGTGCTATATAGCACCGCTACCATATACAGAATATGTTAAGATATGGTGCTATATAGCTGTAATGATACAATGAAGGCAGGATTCAAATGCAAGTAAAATGTCTTTATTCAGACAACAGCACAGACGATGACAGAAAGCGAGATGTAAGTCCAGAGCACAGAACACTCGGTAGCACAGGGACACTGCAGGCAGCCCAGATCTCCGGCGTGAGAAGGCAGACAGTGAGGGAATGACGGCGAACAGGCAGAACACAGGCAACGGCAGGAGACAAACAGGAACAGACGGGAACATCCAACAACGCTCTGACAAAGACAAGGAGAATACAGGGAGACTAAATAGGGTGGGCTGATGAACTGCAGCTGGTGCGCTGATCAGCTGCGACAGGTGTTAGGATCAGCAGCAAAGCAGTGGCTCCACCCCATCCACAGACACACAACACACACACACACACACACAAGATATGAGACAGTGAATTCATGAACCGTAACAATAGCCCCAAAAGTGGTTCCTCTATGATTACGACGAAGAACCATGTGCCATATAGAACCTTTTTTTTTAGAGTGTACTTATGTTTAACATTTGAAATACTCTATTATTGCAGTTGTGGTGGAGACAAAGGGGTGAGTTTTTTTTTGCAGGTCAGCAACTCTCTGTCTCTGTCCACACATTAGCTGTCTGCAGTTTGTTTTCAGAAAACTCTAAGCAACAGGACATCCACTGGACATTCAATATGTGTCTGTCTGAAATACGGCTGTATGTTGTGTGTGCATCTGCACGTGTGATTTCATGCTGTGTGGCTCTCTGTCTATGTGTAGATTTTTGTGCGTCTGATTATCTATCTGTATGTGCACATGACAGGACTTGGACCATGACGTGGAGTCATACTTCAATGAAGTGCTTGCAACAGTAGAACAGAGCACAGATGTGAACAGAGGTGAACAGGGTCAGATCAGAAAAAAACTACAAGAGTTATACTCACAGATCCTCTGTGACACCAACAAAGGTGCTCTACAAAAGTATTCTATTCTGTTCTATTCTATATTCTTTCTATATTCTTATCCATACTCTGTCTCTCAAACACAAATAAACACTGACTTCATCTGTACCAAAATAACTTTTTTCTCTAAAAAAAGATCAAGACGTACGTTGTTATTTTTTCCTCCTTTTTTGATATCAGACGTGTTGCCGGATCAGGAAGCAGGATTTGTTTGTGGTGTCATTGTGACTGTTTTGGGTTTCAGGTCTATTGTCCAGCGGCTCCTTGTGCGATGTTCCACTTCCCAATCCAGAGATGAGTTTCCATCTGTGGTGGGAGGAGGAGGAGCTCTGTGAGTTAGAATCATTTACTAAAATGTTGGTAGACGCTATTTGCAGTAAAGATCAGTAAAGTGTCCTCAAAGGTCCAAGAAGGGAGCCACATTTTTGAGCATTGTAACAGTCGATGTGCTGGCCAGTCCGATCAACATGAGGACATCACATACAGTTTTAATTATAGGCCTATTAAATGATTGCTAAACACTTTATTCCTGCTATTAAATACCTGTTAGTGCTTTATTTACTCTTTTCAAATTTAAATATTTTAAATTCCTCATTTTATTATTTAAAATGAACACCTTTTCTGGGCTGGTATGCGATAGGAAAAGAGAACAAAATTGGATCAGTAAAACATGGATCCAAACTTGGATCGGTCATGATGTGTTTTTTTTTTACTCAAAGATACGATTGCAGATTTTGGTATCTTGGCAAATCTAAGCAGAGTTTGTGACGTAGAAATACACTATATTGCCAAAAGTTTTGGGACGTCTGCCTTTACATGAAACTTTAATGTAATCCCATTCTTAATCTGTAGGGTTTAACCCCTAGGAGTCTGAGCTGTTTTGGGGCCCTTTAGAAGTTTTGACATGCTCTGACATTTGTGTTTTTTTCAGTTGGCCCACCCTTTGCAGCTAACAGCTTAAACTCTTCTGGGAAGGCTTTCCACAAGGTTTAGGAGTGTGTTTATGGGAGTTTTTGACCATTCTTCTAGAAGCGTATTTGTGAGGTCAGGCACTGATGTTGGACGAGAAGGCCTGGCTCGCAGTCTCCGCTCTAATTCATCCCAAAGGTGTTCTATCAGGTTGAGGTCAGGACTGTGAAGGCCAGTCAAGTTCCTCCACACCAAACTTACTCATCCATGTCTTTATGGACCTTTCTTTGTGCACTGGTGCGCAGTCATGTTGGAACAGGAGGGGGCCATCCCTAAACTGTTACCATAAAGTTGGGAGCATGAAATTGTCCAAAATGTCTTGGTATGCTGAAGCATTAATAGTTTGTTTCACTGGAACTAAGAGTCCAAGCCCAACCCCTGAAAAACTACTCCACACCATAACATCCCCCCCCCCCCCACTCCCCTCCAACAAACTTTACACTTGGCACAATGCAGTCAGGCAAGTACTGTTCTCCTGGCAAACGCCAAACCCAGACTCGTCCGTCGGATTGCCAGACAGAGAAGCGTGATTTCTCACTCCAGAGAACACGTCTCCACTGCTCTAGAGTCCAGTGGCGGCATGCTTTACACCTCTGCATCCGACGCTTTGCATTGCACTTGGAGATGTAAGGCTTGGATGCAGCTGCTTGGCCATGGAAACTCATTCCATGAAGCTCTCCACGCACTGTTCTTGAGATAATCTGAAGGCCACACGAAGTTTGGAGGTCTGTAGCTATTGGCTCTGCAGAATTTTGGCAATGTCTGTGCACTGCGCCTCAGCAAGCGTTAACCCCACTCTGTGATTTTACCACTTTGTGATCTTACTGCTGTTGTTCCTGATTGCTTCCTCTTTGTTATAATACCACTAACATTTGACCGTGGAATATTTAGTAGGGAGGAAATTTCATGAATGGACTTATTGCACAGGGGGTAAACTATCATGATACCACACTTGAATTCACTGAGCTCCTGAGAGCGACCCATTCTTTCACAAATGTTTGAAGAAGTCTGCATGCCTAGGTACTTGATTTTATACACCTGTGGCCATGGAAGTGATTGGAACACCTGTATTCAATTATTTGGAGGAGTGTCCCAGAACTTTTGGCAATATAGCGTATCTGATGATAGTCTAGACTCTGTAAGGAGATATACGGGAGATTACTACGCAGTAAATCAAATGTTTGTGTGTTGTTGTTTTTCTTGGTTTTTTTGGTCAAAAATATTATTCACGAACTGAAATAAACTTGACTACATTAGATTACAGCAACAAACACAATATTTCAGGGTGAAATCAAATGGATTTTTATGTGACCTAACCACCGACTGTTTCACCTATACAGGAGCCGGCACCATGAACTCATCCAAACTAGCACACATGAACTCATCCAAACCCAAGAGAGTTACTGAAATGAGGCTGTTCACTAAAATGCAACATATCTTTTCACCCTGTCTCTCACAGGGAGAGAACTGGCCAAATTCATCCGTTCCGGATCCTACTGTGAAAACCTCTCTCTCAACGCAGATGAGTTCTATATGTCGGACCTCCACACAGAGCTCAACTCAGAGATGCCGCGGCACTCTGTAATGTCGACGGACAGCGGTATAGAGCGTGACATGCAGGGAACCGAGGCTTCTGACATGGAATTTACTGGAGGAAGAAGCTTAAAGTCTGAACATACCAGTGGGCGACTCTCACGGCGTGGAGGAATCAAGGTGAAGCCATCGGTCACTGACAGCATGGCTCTGATGCAGGACGCACTGGAAGAGACGGGCACAGCTGGCGGCAGTGGCACACTCCAGAGGAGAGCAGGAAACAGTGGGACCACCTTGCCCAAAGAAGAACGGGACTACACTGCTAAAATAGTGGTGATGGGAGATGACCGGGCAGTGGGAAGACTAGCCAGGGCATACTACTGGTTAAGGTAGGAGAAAATATGTCATCTGTGATATTTGTTATTATTTGGGTCAAAGGCATATGAGAGTGTCTATGATAAAGAAAAGAAAAATAATTAACACTTTAGAAAAGTGTTCCATCATTAATGAATAACTACACAGGAACACATGAGTAACGCATTATTAACACTCTACTATTAGCTAACAAAAAAACCCTGATTAACTAATCAGTAATTAATAGTGCTCAGTCGAATGTGGTAGTTCACTATTAGCTATAACTACTTTTTTTATATACCTCCCAGAGGACTACTATGTAATTAACATAACTAACATAATTAATGCATAATATATAATTAATTCTAAAGTGAAGATCATGATAACCCACAAGTAATGACTCGAGTATTACCAAATCCTTCACAAGGAATAACTAATTACTAATTATTTGGATCAGTATTCTAAAGTGAAAAGCATGATAGCTCTCTAGTAATGACTGAAGTCATTGTAGGCTTTTTGTAAGGTTTTGGATAGTAATTCCTTCTGATGGATTTGGTAACACTTGAGTCATTACTGTGGGTTACCGTGATCTTGTCAGGGTGAGGTACAAATGAAGAGGGAGCGAGGACTCAAGTGCAAAGAAATGGGTATTTATTGAATACAAAGTAAAAATAAACACAAAACAAAACTGACGAGGGGGAAAATCAAACATAACAAAGACAAACTACCAGGGTCGGGAACAAGGAGCATGAAAACAAGAGACATACCAAGGAAGGTGGGGAACAGAAGGAGCCGGTGGGACAGGCCAGGGTGGAACAAAGTACAAAAGACAGGATAACAGAAAATAACACCACATGTGCTAAACAAGACAAGACAGACATGTGACAGATCTTCACTTTATAATACTATTCCAAATATTTAGTGATTAATTTAGAAAGATGTAGTAACATTATCATTCCTTACAAAAACCTCAAAAGCTTACTGTTATAAATGCTCAAGCAGCAGGAAACCAGGAAGCGGACTTCAAATAAAGATGGGTTTAATTCAAATGAAAGCGAGATACAGAGTATGGAACACAATCAAACAACTCGGTAACATAAACAAGAACGGACAATGAGTGCAGAGGCATGAGTCAATATAAAGGAGTGTAGATGATGATGAACGGGTGCAGGGAATCCAAGGAGAGCGGGAAAGATGATGATGGAGTTCAATCAGGTGTGAGGCAGGGAGGATTCTGGGAAATGAAGTCCGGGACAGGCGTGGAATGTAACACTTACAATGACTTCAGTCAATATTAGGGAGTTATCATGCTTTTCACTTTATAATACTGATCTAAATAATTGGTAATTCTTGGTAATACTTGAGTCATTACTAGTGGGTTATCATGATCTTCACTTTAGATTTAATTATGCATTATGCATTATTCACAGTTCTTAGTAGTCCTCTGGGAGGTATGAAAAAAATAGTACTTGCTGATTAGCTAATAGTGAACTACCAACTACCTAATAGTGAACTTCTGCAAGTTTCTGAACAATGAGACCGGTCCACCACATGATTTTGTTGGTCACAGTCACATCACTTGTCTCTGATTTGTCAAATATTCAAATATATTTATAAGCTGTGTGGTCCTCTCTATAATATAATTTCCTGACTGATATTTTTCTGCATGTTTCTGAAAGTTGTTTGCACCACATGATTTTGTTGGTTGCACCACGTGATTTTTCAGATTCTCAGAGTGACTTAGAGTGATTTTTTTTTTCTCCTAAGACATAATATTAAAAGACTTTGCCAAACTACTTATTAAGGGTTTCTTTTCAGTAATTGTAATATTTTAATGAGGTTATTTGATCATAATGATATCAGGACAGTTCGTAGATTAAAGGTGACTTGATTTATATGGTTGTTATAGAGTAAACATAGTGTAAAGACCCTATAAACAATTCACTTCAGTTTATTGAAGAAGCCTCTTCATTCTCTGTAATGAGGAAGTTATCAGTATGTTTCCTTTTTATAAAACCCTCAGATCCCTAAATGTTTTCACACCACTGTATATGATTGAATTGTTTGGCTTTGCTTCACAGGAAAAGGGAAGCCAGGAGACGGTTTCTTACGATGAAAGTCAACTTACAGATGTACTACATCCCTGTTGCAAGGCAGTCGTCTGCAGCCTCCCCTGTGAAGGTACGAAGAATTATACCCTTTCTTTCTCTTTCGCGTGTTCACGTGTGGCAAGTGTACTGTGATGAATACCTGTGAATAGTATACTAGTGTACTTTCATATAAAAAAGCTTTAAAAAGTACCTTCCATTTTTGCAGAACTATACCATGATCTTATAGAACTTTTGTTTTAGGAGACTGTGCCCTCTACAAACAGTAACTTCTGTGCTCTGGGCTCTTATCTTGGAACGGTGGATCCGTGGTACGAATGCAATGTCTGTAGTCTTGGACAGATAATTCCTGATCTTGTGAGAACGGTATGTCAAAAGATAGGTAGATATTTAACATATTAGCCATTCTTGGGTAAAAAATAGGCTCATGTATTTATAGCATGTGATGTCAGTCAGTATGGAATGAGGAAGTTTGAAAGTTTCTCTTTCAGGTATTTTTCTTTTCAGTAATTTCCTTGCAAAATGCAAAGCTAACAACTGTTCATTGTGAAAAACATGGTCCATTCAGTTGGCATATTATATTTTTTATAATTTGTTAGGCTGTTTATTGCTTTGTATATAAAGAAATTTGTAAACAAATGACAGAATTAAATCATAAAAATATTTATATTACCATGCTCATGACACATATGTAAACATCCCCCTGTGAACAAGAAGTTCACTTTAACATACTTCTAAAAATAGAGTACTCATTATGGAAATAATATACTTGAAAGTGCAAACTGAATGTAATGTTTTCGGGTTCTTAATTGCATCTTACATGAAATAAAATTTAAATGTATTTATTGTTTTACAGTTTAAATGTATTTTAAATGCAATTAGTTGAACTTTAGAGTATTTTTTGTTTTTACTCACTTAAGTAGGACCTAAGTACATATTTATATGTGAAATACTTTTAAGTAACACTTTATTTAGATTGTCCACTTTAGATATTATATTAACTATAAGTAACTTTGCTACAACTTGTCAACTAGCAGTCATTATAGTATTAGACTGTCTGCTTAATATCTGCTAACACTTTATTTTGATGGTCCCCCAACAGACATTCTGACTAAGTCACTTTGCAACTATATCAACTTATTCTACTAACCCTAACAGTCTACTAATAGGCTACTCTAGGGCCTGGTTTCACAGACAGGGATAAGATTAAGCCAGGATTAAGCATTAGTTCAATTACGACATTTAAGTAGCTTTTATAAACGTTCCTTAGAAAACAACATTACTGCTGTGCATCTTGAGACAAAACAATGGCACTGACATTTTAAGATTGTAAGTCAGTACAAGTTGTTTTCAGGTAAAACAGTTCAAACATGCATGAACTGAATGTGACTAACAAATGAGTAGCTATAGAAACAAACAAGAACTAATACAGACATGACAGAAACTGAACTAAACTGAACATAACCGTGACAACATATAGTTGCAAATTAATAAGAGCTAGTTGACATGTAGTTGCAAATGAATGAGAGTCAGTTGACATGTAGATGCAAAGTTACTTATAGTTAGTAGAATGTCTAAAGTGGACTATCGAAAAAAGTATAACCTTTTATTGTCTTGGAAATATGGCTAAAGGTCACTTTTTAAGAGTGTACTTAAGTAAATAAAAGTTGTCATGGAAATGGCTTTATATATTTATTAATATTTATTATCTTCAAGTACAGTTTTAAAATTATATATACTTTTAAGATTTTAAGTATATTACAAGTGCACATTCCATACAAACTTTTTTTTCACAAGAGTCATCAAACATTGCTCCCAGTGAATTATGGCAATGTAATTTTTATATTATAATTAACTTTACATGCAAATGGTTCTGCCATGTTTTATTTTTAATCTTCCAGTCCAACAGTGGCAAACCACACGAATCTGACCTTTTCTTAGCTGACATCGTCTCGTACTACGTGCGCATGGGACAGCAGCCTGTGTACTTCAACATTTACTACATCAAGGTGAGAAGGAATGACCCTTTTGTAATGTTTTGTGTAGTCAGCTTTTTTTCAGCTATGATGCAATGAGAATCAGGTGTAATTTAGTGTTTCGCAATAAATACACAATACAAGATAAGCTAAAGGATGTGAACGCAGTATGAGAGAAGAGAAAGCATGAGGAGTAATAGATATTGTTCCATATTGAGGCACAAGTTTGTTCAGAATGTCAAGCTGTTTATGTTCGAAATGCTTAATGATTTATAAAACACTTTCTGAACTATTAAATAACAGTCTTGTTTTTATTTTCCGTTTTACTTGCACAGATTTACTTTTCCAATAAGTCCAAAGAAGCCCTGGAAGAAGTTTTTGTCACAGATCTGGAAGTGGATTTCCCAGACTTCAAAATGTCCCAAGTTGCACAAAAAGGTGTGTGAGAGACTTGTGTTTTTAACTTTTGAACTATATTCAGCAACAAAAGTTAGGATAAGTATAGTCACTGACACACAAAAAAATAGGCCAGTGGTTTATTTGGCCAATATTTAAAGCCCACATTCTTCCCTCAGACACTGTCAAACAGAAGAAGATGCCTGCCGAACTGTGTGGGGCTCTGATCTCCTTTAGCTACCTTAAAGTGAGTGTGACTTCTGCTGTCTATGTGTATATTATCATTGACGTATTTATACAGTACTTTTATTTAGTCACACACAATGTGACTGTCGCTGATTGTCAGTTTTCCAGTGAGTCACATTCTATAGATTCAAAGAGGCATTCTAGTTTTTCTCTAGAGTTAAAAAAGTGACTAGCAAATCTTAGTTGACCTCATATGAACCTTCGCATTACTTTTAGGTGTCTCTAAGCAACAGGGAGGTTGAAAAGGGGTTCTCACTCAGAACCACTGGTGCCCAGATTTCAGCAATACCAGAAAACAAAACTGAAGGTAAAGTGAAATTATTTGAATGATTTTGAATGACCATTTTTTTGGTAATCAATTTAGATAAACGTTAACCTGAACAAATTTAAATCAATTACTGTTTTTTTTTTTTTTTTCATTTGTAGATCTCAACTGTCTCACAGTCACTTTCAATGACACAAAGTCAAAGAGTAACACAGTAAGTCTGGCCAAGCCTTAGAAACTGTACAAACTGAGAACACTGTGTGTATATCTATCCAGAAAAGTTGGGACATTTTGTAAAATTAAAAAAAAATTAATTCTCTTTAACCTTTATTTAACTGACGAAAGTACAAATAATGAAATTCCAGTGTTTTCACTGGCTAAATTATTGTATTTTGTAAATATATACAAATTGTGATGGCTGCAACACAATCCAAAATAGCTGAAACAGAGGTTAAATAAAAGTGAAAAGACTATAAAATATCCAAGTTAAATTTTGTTGAAACAGCCCAAAATTAGCAAGTGAACTGGTAATAGGTGAGGGTATCGTGTTTTGGTATAAAAGGTGCATCCACCAAAGACTTTGCAGTCTTCGCAAGCAAAGCTGTGTCATGACTCACCACTTTGTGTCAAATTTGATGAAAGAATTGTCAAACAATTAAAAAAAATCCCATTTCTCAATGCAAGATTGCAATGCATTTAAGTCTTTCACCAACTACAATACATAATATTGTGAAAAGATTCAGGGAATCCAGAAAAATCTCATTCCATGTAGGGCAAGGCAGGAGACCTCTGTTGAATGTGCCTGACCTTTGAGACTTTAGATGTCATTGCATGAGTAACCATCATGCTACACATGGGCTATATAGCCACGTGGGCTTGGGGGTACTTTGGAAAACCATTGTCACTTAACACAGTCTGCTGATGCATCTTGTATCTCCTTATGCAAGGAGAACGCTTTACATTTGTACAATGCAGAGATGGCACCCGAGCTATTCTCAGATGGTCCAGGTAGACAGTGGAAATGTGTGTTGTGTTTAGATGAATCCACATTTCAGCTTGTTTTTGGGAAAAACTAACTTCAAGTTCTCAGTCTCAAAGAAGAAAAGGACCACCCAGACTTTCATCAGTGACAGGTGCAAAAGCAAACATCTGTCATGGTATGATGCACCATCAGTGCAAACAGCATGGGTGACTTGCATATGTGTAAAGGTACCTCCATCCATATGATATCTTTTCTGGGAAGCAAGACAATACTAGGCCTCATTCTGCACATGCTAAAACAGAAGAGTTTCTAGACACAACACCATAGAAGGGATGTGCTTGACTGTCTGCCAGTCCAGATCTGTCTCTTTATTGAAAATTAATAGCATATCATGAAAAGAAAAATCAGGCAATGACGACCACAGACTGTACTGTATTAGGTGAGATTGGGCAAAAATTCCACTTGCAAAACTTTGACAATTAGTAAATTCCCAAACATTTAAAAAGTGAAATTAAAATGAAAGGTAATGTGGCACAGATGTAAACATACCTCTGTCCCAATTTTTCTGGAGTGTGTTGCAGCCATCAAAATCTAAAGTTGTTTATATTTACAAAATACACTTGGTTGGTCAGTGAAAACTTTGAAAATCAACTTTGAAAATTAACAAATCACAGATTCTTGATTTTATTGCATTTGACAAAATGTCACAACTTTTTGGGATTTGGGGTTGTATGATGTTTTTTGTACAAGCTGTGTATCTGTCTGGAAGTGGCTCACGCACATTCAGCCCTCAAGAGAAAACGTACATGCGTGCACAAATCATTGAGTTGATTTCTCACTGAGAAATTTCTACTCCCGGCTGGCTCTCTTCATGAGTGGGGAGAGTCATGTCTCAGAGCCCCGCGGCTCTGGCCCCACGTTTGCTGAGGCATTGCGCAGGCTGTGATCGTGGGAATCTCTGATGGAGATGGTAGCGGAGCTTGAGGGAGTTCCCCTCACCTCTCCCGCTCGCTCCGCCATCCTTATGCCTGAAGCGAAAGCCTGCTCAGCGGCTTCTTCCGTGTTAAACGCATTAAACAAGGACAAATGTGTTGTTAGTTGAGATGGCTATACACTGTAAAAAAAAAAATCAGGTTTCCAAATGAACATTTTTCAGTTGGCCAAATTGAATTTCTGTGAATTGATGCAATTTAATTCACAGAAATTCAATTTGGCCAACTAAAAAATTTAGATGTGAGACCTTGGAGAATTGGAATTAGATGTGAGAATTGGAGACCTGATTTTTTTTTTTTTACAGTGTATCTAAAATTTCTATTTCCTGCTCCATGCAGTAAAGCATAGAATACGATGAGCTATTGGAGTGTATGACTCATGCTACAGCCCAACTTAGTCTGAACTGGTCTGGCTCGAAACACGAGACTGCAGATGGTCGCTTAGATGAACGATATCTACAGAGTGTTTCTGAACTTGCTTTTCTCCCAGACCTGTACACTGAGGTGTCAGATTTGTGGAGACATCCATACTCAAATGTGGAGGGGCTGTGTCACAATCCCACAGTCCTCCACAATCTTTGCCCTCTAAGCCATGTCAGGCAACATCCAGGCTGGTGGGCAGAGCTTCATGCCACCAAGCATGTGGCCCGCTCCATTGGCTGGTCTATGGCGGCTACGGTGGCAATGGAAAGGCATCTGTCAGGCATCAGTCAGGCATCAGGAAAAGTAATAAAACTGTCCTCCTTTATGGCCCTGTCTCGCCCTCTGGACTTTTTGGCACTTCCATTGAGACGGTTGTAGACAGGTTTAGAGAGACAAGAACGCAGTCGGCCGCCTTTGGGAAGTATATCCCTTTGGGAAGAAGGTCCAGGCTCCTCGTAAATCATCTGCTTTCTCACCATGAAAGAGTTCCTGGAGCAGGAGGCAGGTGTGGCTTCCCAAGCATTCCCAAGCAATGCTTTACTGCATGGATCTGAGGGCTTTGAGTGCGGCAAAAAGGATTGAAGAGGAGAGTGATTAAGTGGGGCACCACCCAAGCTATTGCCCCTTTTCCTACTGTTTCTTCTTTTTATTCCCTTTTTTCCAGTCTCCACATCCAAAAGGTGCAAAAGGTTGTTTTCAAACTAAAACTTAAGAGGGGAATAAAAATAGGGAATTGGGGCGGCGTAAACTGAGGTTGGGCCCACTCCTTACCCTGATGGACAGTAATCTAAGCTTGCTTTACTAAGGCCTGAGGAGCCTACTATTCAGCTCCCTGATAAAGTATTCATGAGTACAGAGCAGGTTAGTCACTCCGCTTGTTGGGTCAGTTTATGTAGGTACTCATTTTCAGAAGTAGCGCTGAATAACAGTCACTATACTCTCTTCTCTGTCACCTTCTCCAGGACTGGATATTAAGCAAGGTTATGCTCCTTCTCATTACCCCAGCCTACGTTTGGTCTGTTAGGTGTTGGTCATGGACTTAGCCAAGGCTATGTTGATTTACTGGCAGCTCTGCTCTAAGGGATCTAGACTCTCCTGGAGCATGGCTTGGACTAGTTTGAGATCCATAGTATATTGAGCATATAAACTTCAGGGCCTAACATTGCTTTCCTAACATTGTTATACTGGGAGCAATGTTGTCAAAGGTGTGTAATGCCTGCCCACTGATGCATTACTGCCTTAGGGTCGAGACCTCCGACTTAGTGCCTAGACCTAGGTTGCTAGATTGGTTTTAAGCACGAGAGGTCAGGCATTGGTCAGCAAAGCGTAGTTGGTATTGACGTCCCCATAGCGTCAGATTCTGACGCAGCATTGAGTTCCCTCGAAAAGGAACATCTAGAGAAGGGAACGGGATGCTGCATCAGATCTGATGATGTGTTGTCAGGGGCCCTGCTAATACGCTGAGGTGCACCTTGCTGCGTCATCACACTGTGGCGGCCAATGATTGCCGTGATGTTACATGTGCCTCAGACACCGGATTCCGCGGCTTCTGACTACGCGTCTTGTTCCCTTCTTTGGGAACCTGGGTTACATTTGTAACCCTAAGACATTTTACATTGTTGTACTGCAACCTTGAAGTGTTTTTAGCTAGGCTGTCATTAGTAGGAAATGCAAATGATACCTGATTAAGTTTGGACATGTATGCTGTTTCTTTATTTATAAGGAGACAAAGATCAGAACATGCAATTTTAAATTGAAGACACCAGATAAATCAACTTTCACGGTGCGTTTGGACAAAGACTTTCGAAGGAAATTTATGAACGTTGAGAGGTAAGAAATCAGTGCTTTTTCTGCTCAAGCTATCACCATTTTAATTAAGAGGCCCATCACCTACACTGTAGTTCAAAGTTTTGGGGTCAGTAAGATTTTTTAAGTCTCTTATGCGCAACAAGGGTGCATTTATTTGATTGAAAATACAAGAAGAAGAGTCAGATTATGAAATATTATTACAATTAATTTTTTTAATTTTTTCAAATATAAATTTTCCATTACTCTAGTCTTCAGGGTCACACGATCCTTCAGAAATCATTTGAATATACTGATTTGGTGCTCAAGAAACATTTCTTATTATTATTGAAATGGTCCAAACAAACATTTAAAGGAACAACACTTTTGATCAATTTATTGCATCCTTGCTGAATAAAAGTATATTAAAAACTCTTACTGACTGGCCTTTTTCTGGTCTTAAAGTGATATTGATTTGTTTGTATTGTATTATATTTTCTAACACAGCATTGAGGTCTCTCCATGTCGAGACCCTGGATATTATATTCAAAAATCCTTAAAGTCAAAGTTCATGGCAGAAGACGACGGCGATGCTGGACTGAGCAAATACATGAGCAAAGGATTGCCTTTGCCCATTAACACGTTTGCAGGAATAATCGACTAAATGAACAAAGATCAGGATAGAGAGCTTGCTGTCAACATAAAGGCCAGTTCTGGACTCTTGCAATATGTGTGTTGTGTTTTAAACAATGCACTATTCAGTAGTGTTTGTATGTGATCAAATGATCAGCTAAGACACTTCACCAAGCAGGTTTTACTGCATTATGTACTTTCATTTGTGAATCACAAGCTGATCAATCCAGGAAGTATTTTAATCTGTAACACAGCTAATTTACTAACACTAATGCAGTCATGGTATTAAGTTTCTCAAAGACTTAATAGTTACTTGAACTTGTTTAACCTTGTTTCCTGTGTTAGCTGTTCCTTAATGCGCAAAGAATTAAGTGCATGTGAAAGAGAGTTTTGCCAAGTCTTTCATCAGAAAAAAATGGTTTATTACAATAATGCAGGAATAATGTGCAGTAGTTAGTCTCCACCATATGCCATTTGACCAAGTGTTTCAGAGAAACTGACATTACCTTAAACGACCCCCATGATTTGCACTTCTTTGATACATATTTGATAAACGTATACATGTTTACATTCAGAGTGTTTCATGAGAATTACATGTTTTTGCAGCATCAAAAAAATATATATTTAAATTTTAAAAAGCATAACGGATATACATTTTTCTTACTGTCTATATGACTTATGTGTAGAACAGCACTATTGTTACATAAATGGTTCAGTCTTTGCAAGGTTGTGTTGTGCATTAAGCTGGTCATGACTGGTCACTGACATGAGTGAAAGTCTTTCAACAATTATTAGTGGTGCAAATATTTTGATCTGACTTCCTCACATGATTCTCTGTATACAGTAGGCTATTTTGTTTTTGTCTTCCCAGTCTTCCAGTCTTTTGAAGAACAAATATAATCACAATAATATAATTAGCAAACCCAATTAAGCTCTGTTTGGTTTATTTTGTATGGCATTAATTCATGCCAAAAGTTTGCACAGTTGTTCATTTGACCTCTGGTTTTGTGAATATTGTGATTTGATTTTGTAAATACATGTTCAAAATAAATGTAGCATTTTCAAATGACTGAAGCAAAAAAAAAAAAACTGAAAAAAATATTTATTTACACAGTTATGATGTATAACACATTTACCACAAAGAAAATAAAACATTTATATATTTTTTAAGAAGAAGAAGAAAGCCACAGTTATATTGCATACTGCTTAAAAAAATCCTGACAGCACAAAAGTATTGTTTTTATGGTAACACTTTTTAATACTGTTCCTTCATTAATGAATAACTACACAGGAACAAATGAGTAACGCAATATTAACATTCTAGTTACTACTATTAACTAAGAAACATTGATTAACAAATTTGTAAGTAATAACGCTCAGTTGAATGTGGTAGTTCACTATTAGCTAATCAATAACTACAATTTTTTTCATAACTCCTAGACTAAGAACTACGATATACAGGTTCATAATTGATGTGAATAATGCATAATACATAATTAATTCTAAAGTAAAGGTATAACCCACTAGTAGGCTAATGACTCAATTGTTGCTACATCCTTCTAAAGGAATTACTAATTATTTGGATCAATATTCTAAAGTGAAAAACATAACTCTGTAGTAATAACTGAAGTCATTCTAAGCTTTTGAGGTTATTGTAAGGTTTTGGATAGTAAAACTTAAGGAATTAGTGAGTTATCATGATCTTCATTTTAGAATCCAAATAACTAGTAGTTCCTTCTTAAGGATGTAGTTAAGGATGTAGTTAACTCACTTGTAGTTAACTTATTCATTAATGATGGAACAGTTTTCTAAAGTGTTGCCATTTTTATTATTGTTGTTTATCTTCAAATGACCACACGATGTCGCCAATGATTCAGGAACAGCAAGTGAAACAGCTGCCGGTGCGTAATGATGTCTAAGTAATCCTCTGCTGTCGCTATTTTCCTCAGTAACGAGAACCGCTGGATCCGCTGCGTTATTTTAGCGTGCTCTCTTGATTTGCATAGCTCAAGTAAGTCAGGATTTGTTTCTATAATCGTATAAGATAAGACTTCGGTGACGCGGTGATGGATGAAAAGCGCAGAGCATCCTGTCAGTATGGATCCCTGGAATGCACGAAATGGAAAAAAGATGTGGACCAAACAGGTATCCCTACACCTGTCACTGTATCAAAACCTGTCAGAACACTTGAATTGTTTTTGTCCATTGGACTTTGTGCATATTGAACAAGTGAAACTTCTGTAGAGATTCAGGTTAAAGAGATGCTGAGATCTTAAAACAGCTTAGTCACATAGTTTAGCCATTAAAAACTTAAATGTTCTACATTTGTCTTTGGAGATTGTGTGGATTGCATGCTATTATGGGATTAATGAGGATTCAGTAACAAAATATATATTTTGAAATCACAGTCACAAAGAGAGATGTAGGGGGTTCAGGATAGAAGAACGCGTCTTTCCCGGTGCTGTTGTTGAGTTTACGGTGTCATATTGGCTTCATTACATTTGCTAAAATGTGTGTACCCCTCTGCTCTTCTGGCACAGGACAGCGAACCTTCTGCTGTCTCCCAGAAGCTTCGCTACTGAACCTTACTAATAGAGTTTTGCAAAATAATCTTGTGTAGATAATCAGGGTAAAAGCAACTGGCCCACTCAAGCAATTCCATTTTTTAAATAAGCAACACTTTTATAAAATATTACTAAATATTTTGAACATTTCTACAGAACAAAGACTGAAACATGCTACAGCAAAAACCTGTTAATTTGTTAACTGTATGTTACCTTATTGTATAAACTTGTAAATGTAAAAATGCTGTCAAATGTATGCTTTTTTGAAGTAAGAACTATGAATGACCACATGATTTATGAAGAAAAAAAGTAAAAGGACATCTGTGGAAGTCTCAGCGTGACACCAGATTGTATTTTATTTAAATATAGTTCCTTTACATGCTTTATATTACATCTCAAACCAAGAAATTCCATCTGCAGCACTTCTTTTCTGTTTGGTTTTTTTCTCCTGTACTGTACCACATCCATTCTACTGCTTTCTCAGTCAGAGTTCATCCATTTGAATGATTTGATCTTATGAATGCCTAACTTGACATTAAAAAGCCTCAATGCTTCAGTGGAGTTGTTAACTTGCGCATGAAGGAGCCACTTGCTTCTTGGCTTTTTGAACTGCTCTTTTTGCAATCTAGATGTTACTGTGTCATCTCAGTACCCTAAGATGCCTGTTATGGGTTTGGAAATGCAGAGGGTCATGTGATTCAAATAAGAAAGGGGAAAGGGTCAAATTCATACCATTAATATGCACACACACACACACACACACACACACACACACACACACACACACACACACACACACACATACAGTATATCAGGCAGATCTACCTTTGTGAAGGATGCGTGACTCAAGCCACATACAAGGTTATCTTGGTAGAAACATGCTTCCTTTTGCTCTGACAATTTTTCCCATTTCGAAGTTTTATTTTGTTGTTGTTGTTGTGCAGGACAATAATCCAATCCACACAGCCAAGGCCGATCAAGGTGTGGATGGAGGACCAACAGATCAAGTCGCCCAACAGCAATGTGACCAAATGATACGGAGCATGCCAAGACGCACAAAAGCTGTGATTGGAAATCAGAGTTATTAAATATTGAACGTTTTAAACAAGTTAAAACATTAGTATTGTGTTGTTTAAAAATGTATATAAACATGTTTTATTTGCATTATTCAAGGTCTGAAAACATGGCATATTTTTCGTTATTTTGACCAGTTGCCATTTTCTGAAAATAAATGCTCTAAATGACAACATTTTTATTTGAAATTTGGAAGAAAGTTTGTCAGTAGTTTGTAGAATAAATCAAAACATTTTGTTTTACTCAAACAGAATTTTGCTGTGGTCTCATCATATTGTTTTAGATTTGGATTAAAATGTATATGACCGTATAAGCGAAAGTTCATATTTTACGTCATGTGACTGTACACCATTTTTTATTTTTTATTCAGCAATTTTTCATTTAAAATGGTTAAATAGTGTGAAAAAAACTTCTATACATGGTGACAAAAATGGCATGTATATATATAATTATAAAAGAATTAGCAAAATAATATTTAAAGTTGTTTATATATTTCAAAAAAAAAATAATAATAACTTCATTTGGTTTCCAGTAACAGACCACTATATATTGGCCAGGGCTGCATTTCTCAAAAGCATTGTGAGCTATGTTGATCACAGAGACCATTGGTGCCAATGGTTCTACAATCTACTTAGGTTTACGATACTTTTATTTATTTTTTTACTATTGCTGCCCTATTGTTGGTTTGATTGCTTCTGATGTTCTCCTCATTTGTAAGTCACTGTCGATAAAAGCGTATTAGCCTCAGCCTTGCATAACGGTTACCATGCCACTCATGTGAACATGCCACTAGAGACATCAGCAGTGACATTACCAATTGTAGGATCAGGCGAAGAGTTATGCTAGGCCTCCTAAACCCTTGCAAGTAATAATTTGTTGTCTGACAGCCGAGGCGGGAACCTGGACATGCTGCAATTTTCTGCTGCTGCTAAAGCTTAGATTTGTTGGTGCAGGAGGGATACGGATGAAGTCAGTGAAGAGGTTTAAGAGGGTAAGAACCTCTTAAAGAAAAGGAAGACGATAGTAACGATAGACCTGAAGGAATTGTAGAGGTTTACTTCACACCTGCACTTCCTTTACTTGTGCTATTTAAAGAGGCCCAGTGGTTGTTTAGCGTCTTCAAATGTACCTAATTGTTTTTCAGAAATTCTCCACAAACACTGCTAATCTGGAGAGAGACGACATTGCATTCAATTTGATAT
The DNA here is from genome assembly GCA_023566225.1 of Romanogobio albipinnatus. Classification (NCBI taxonomy): domain Eukaryota; kingdom Metazoa; phylum Chordata; class Actinopteri; order Cypriniformes; family Gobionidae; genus Romanogobio; species Romanogobio albipinnatus. The sequence continues at coordinate 29,356,145 of CM042250.1, read as the reverse complement.
TTTCTATAGAACACAGTTTTACTTGTATTCATCTTCTTGTGGTCCTGATCAGTGTGGTTTCAGTCCATATTTTCTTGTTTCTGTGATTACAGATGCAGATGTTGTCTCAATGGCGGACTCTACTATCACAGTGGGGGACATTGAGGGGGAACTCTGTAAGATTGAACGGATCAGAGACATTTTGGTCAGGAGGGAATCTGAGCTCAGATACATGTGAGTAAACTGATTTTTACAATATTTATAATAAATACTGTGGGGCCCAAATGTTTGTAACCACAAGTGAAAATGCTTCATCTTGTTTATTACACATTATGTTATCCGGGCCAATAGTGAAACGTTTAATGACAGCAACATTTGAACTGACATGAATTCTAAATAAGCAAAGGCCCCTTATACATGCTATAATGTTGGTATGCTCTGCTGCAATTATGACAAAGATGCTTGTTTGAATTTTTTATTAAAAGAAGTGTCAATATATTGCCCAAAATGTTGGCACACCCCTCCAAATCATTGAATTCAGGTGTTCCAATCACTTCCATGTCCACAGATGTATAAAATCAAGCACCTAGGCATTTGTGAAAGAATGGGTCACTCTCAGGAGCTCAGTGAATTCAAGCGTGGTACAAAGTACACTATATTGCCAAAAGTTTTGGGACATCTGCCTTTACATGCGCATGAACTTTAATGACATCCCATTCTTAATCTGTAGGGTTTAATATGGAGTTGGCCAACCCTTTGCAGCTTCAACACTTCTGGGAAGGCTTTCCACAAGGTTAGGGTTACGTTAGGAAATTTCTTCACTATTTAATTTTCCACGGTCAACTGTTAGTGGTATCAACTGTTGGTAGCAATTGGGAATAACAACAACTTAGCCACGAAGGGGTAGGCCACATAAAATCACAGATCAGGGTCAGTGCATGCTGAGGCGCACAGTGCACAGAAGTCACCAACTTTCTGTAGAGTCAATAGCAACAGACCTTTAAACTTTGTGTGGCTTTCAGATTAGCTCAAGAATAGTGTGTAGAGAGCTTAATGGAATGGGTTTCCATGGCCGAGCAGCTGCATCCAAGCATCACCAAGTGCAATGCAAAGTGTCGGATGCAGTGGTGTAAAGCATGCCGCCACTGGACTCAAGAGAAGTGGAGACGTGTTCTCTGGAGTGAGGAATCACGCTTCTCTGTCTGGCAATCGAATGGACAAGTCTGGGTTTGGCGGTTGCCAGGAGAACGGTACTTGCCTGACTGCATTGTGCCATGTGTAAAGTTTGGTGGAGGGGGGATTGTGGTGTGGGGTGGTTTTGAGGGGTTGGGCCTGGCCCCTTAGTTCCATTGAAAGGAACTCTTATTGCTTCAGCATACCAAGACATTTTGGACAATTGAATGCTCCCAACTTTCTGGGAACCTTTTGGGGATGGCCCCTTCCTGTTCCAACATGACTGCACCAGTGCGCAAAGCAAGGTCCATTAATACATGGATGAGCGAGTTTGGTGTGGAGGAGAGAATTTACTGGCCTCAACCCGATAGAACAGCTTTGGGATGAATTGAGCGGAGACTGCGAGCCAGGCCTTCTTGTTTAACATCAATGCCTGACCTCACAAATGCTCTTCTAGAAGAATGGTCAAAAATTCCCATAAACACACTCCTAAACCTTGTGGAAAGCCTTCCCAGAAGAGTTAAAGCTGTTAGCTGCAAAGGGTGGGCCAACTCCATATTAAACCCTACAGATTAAGAATGTTAAGGCAGACATCCCAAAATTTTTGCAATATAGTGTACATCAAATTAATTAACCACAATTTGTTTTGTATGTTCTTCTTTAAATCATAGCTGCTGAGAGGAAAATTATTTTAAGAAATATTCAGTTTACACCTTGATTATATGATTTTTTTTTGCACTTTAATTAACTTATTTAATTATTATAATACAATTATATATTATATATACAATATAATATAATTTAATTTAAATCATTATAAGTCATCCTGCGGCTCCCTTAATAAGCATTTGGAGGATGGATGAATACATACAGCCCCATGGCATGTTTCAAAGAGAATCTTCAAAAGAGTTCACATGGTTAATGCCACAGATTTGCTTATTTCATTAGTTGCCTATAAATAGTGTGGAAACATTTTGTGGGTTTAATTTTCTTTCAATCGTAAAATTTATATTATTTTCAGGGTTAAATTAGAGTTTGAATTGCATATTTTCAGTGTTGTGTTAGACCTTTTGAACCCTAAATTTTGCCTGTTTTCCCATTCAACTGATTTCTTACATTTTTCTTGAATCACTCTGCCGTCACTTTCTAAGCAAGAGTGAATACATTTTTCGGGCGCATTTATTCTGAGAGAATACTCATTACATTACGCCCATCATACGGAGAGCTGATGTGGACACACAACACTAATGGCTCTGGAGACCGTGGTGTAGCAGCAACGATGAGCATCCAAGGTGGAACCAGGGCTGCAGAAGACTGAGGTGGAGTGAACGAGGACCAAGGTGGAGCCGGAGGAAAGGTGGAGGCGAAGGGGTGGATGGATGAGGCATAGCTGAAGGCCCTAGTGTCCAACCAATGCAAAGCTGGAAGGATGAGGGAGCTCGGTGGAGCCATAAGGACGATGGTCCCAGGTGAAGCAGAGGGAGGGAAGAGCCGAGGTGGAGCCGACAGGCAGAGGTGGCGTGATGGGCTCAGAGGCTGGAGGCAGGGCCAGGGGGTCCTCTTGGCTGGTCTGACCTAAAGAATGGAAGACTTAAAGCAGATCCACACAACAGAATGGTATTAGAGGAGAAGTCGAGGGACTGACGGACTGGCTGATTTTGGAAGAGGAGGTGGAAGAGGGAGGCTAGGTGGAACTCTGGAGACACAGGAGACTTTGAGCTGGGCGAAACCAGTGGGAGCACAGGAGACTTTGAGCTGAGGATGGTGTGGTAAAAAAAAAAAAAAAAAAACATAAAACACCACAAAGGGAACACAGGCAAACAGGAACAGAAAAGTGAAAATGAGACCAAAACAGAACATACTCTTTACAATAATATTAATATTCTTTATTAGTATACATTTTCATATTCCATTTATTAAAACACAAGGACTACATGGACAATCAACTACTAATTAATGCAATAACCAGTTTTATCAATTATAATTTATAATTGATAGTCAACAGCCAAACTCACAAGCCTTGAGCAGTTTGTAAAGTTTATCTAAGATCACAGCTATAGTCATCTGTCCTTCCTGTTCCCATTAACAAGAGCTACAATAAGCCAGCTGCCCCTCATTAAAATGTTAATGCTTTGCTGTTGATGCTGCCAGAGTGTCTAATGCATGGATAACTGTTTCCCCTCACAATCGTTTGGGGAAGAGCTTTCCCTATTGCAAAATCAGTGGGGCATTTCTTCCCGGGTGTTTGATTGGTACTCAGCCTCCACTGTCTGTCTCAACTGAACCAGAGAGATTTAGAGAGAAATCCAGTTGTACAGCTTCACCATTATCCTGCATATTTTTCATAAAATGGGACTGAAATGCTAATTTATAGAAAACAGTGATATTGGCAAGACTGTTGTTGACATAAGCAAACAGGTTTATGGACTAAATGCATTCTAAATAAATAATGCTACAGGATCTGACAACTATAGTTTCAACATGATTAGGTCATGTGACAACAGTGTACAAAACGATGTTAATTATAGAATAATGCCTACTGTAGCAAAATAATGAATTGTTTTGAGTAGAGCCAACTCAAATTAAACAAATTAGTTCAAACAAATGAAATTTTCTATGAGTATTTAGAACTTTCTTTTTCTTTTGAGTTCTCAAAACTGACACATTTTAAGTAATCTGAATTGGTTCATTGTTTTGAGTTTTATGAACTTTTAATTTAGACTAACTTAAATCTATCTATCTATCTATCTATCTATCTATCTATCTATCTATCTATCTATCTATCTATCTATCTATCTATCTATCTATCTATCTATCTATCTATCTATCTATCTATCTATCTATCTATCTATCTATCTATCTATCTATCTATCTATCTATCTATCTATCTATCTATCTATCTATCTATCTATCTATCTATCTATCTATCTATCTATCTATCTATCTATCTATCTACACTCCTGTGTTTTAGTCACTCCTGGTTGGTTCTCATTTATGGATTATGTTCCTGTGATAAATCTAGTGTTCTCCTAAGTGTTTAAGTTTATAGACTGTTATTTATATCTTTTTCTTCTTTGTGTGCTTTTACCACCACACACATAACAGTTTTTAATGTGCTGTAATCAGCCAGCTTTGGTATTTCATTCCGAACATTGCAAAGTGAACCATCACACACGCTCAACACCATAAAAATTGTAGCTTGCCATTGTTATCTTAAGAGCTATTTTTACCTGATCTTACACTTATATTTAGCTTTGTTGGTTTAACCTAGTATATTTAAGTTGATTTAGTTATGTTAAATTATGTTTTTCATTTGGATTCAAATAAAATCAATTACACTCTAAATAAAAATGGTGCTAAATAGCAGTAAAAGTGGTTAATTGGTGGTAATCATAGGGGAACTGTCTTTAAAGGGGCTATGCCGAACCTTTGTCGAATAGTGCTATGTAGAACCATAAGAGGTACATTCATTCAAAGACTATACAGCCAATCACCTTATCTTATCTTAATGTCTTATCTTTCTCTCATCCTCCAATTATATTCATCCTTCTTCCACATAATTTAAACTGCAACTGATAGCTCTCAGTATCCAATCTGTCTTGTTGCATCCCACCACCACCCCATTCTGCTCAGATTTTAAATAAGTTTGTCCACTCTCATATGTTTGCTATGAATGGGAATTTACAACAATGGCAAACGTTGTTTTTAAGCACTTTTTATGTTTTTTTCTGGGGTCAAAAAGTCTCGTGCAGGGGCCCTGGAATATTTCCTTATGGGGGGCCTTGGGGGCAAAAAGGTTGAGAACCACACTATCTTCAGGAAATACACTGTATTTTAATACTGTTTTTTAATCCTTTCCCCAACTAAACTAAGAGAGAGTTAGAGAACCTTTAAAGAACTATACAGGTTCTTTGTATGGCAGTGGTGCTAAATAGCACCTTAACCAAAAAGAACCAAATTGTGTGTTTTTAAAAGGCATTTTTAATTTAAGTGTGAAGACTTTAAATGCTTCTCATGCTTTAGAACAGTATGAACTTATCATGCTTTTGTGTCCTTTTGTTTGATAGGATGGATGATATCCAGTTATGTAAAGAAATTACAAGACTGAAGAAAGAGCTTCAAAAGCTTCTGTCTATCCCAGGTGAGATACGGGAATGCCTCTGGTATATATTACATAAAACATTTTAAACTTACAATAACGATTTAAAAGTCCCTTTCACTGTACCTTGACTGAAGTTACAGATTTAGTTTGTTTTCTTTTAGAGTAAGAAGTGTCACAGCCTTAGTAAACACGACAATGAAAGCTATTTCTTGGTTAAAAAAAAAAAAAATCCATTTTCAGATAATGACAAGTCTAATGAAGACAAACAGAAGGAGGAAGAGCTTCTTAAACAGATTCATAAATTAGTGGAGGCCAGAGACTTCCTGGTAGATGACGTGGAGTTTGAGCGCCTCAGGTGAGTCGATTTTAGCATGCTGGAGAATGATGGAGGTTGACACACTATTCATTTGCACCCTTTATTAAATCTCTAACTGAGCTCAATACCGAGGCAGACAAGATTCTGTCTAAGGCCTGAGGGAAAAAACATTACTCACACTCTAAATGCAGAAGTAATAGGATTTTATTTGTAATAAAGCCATGCTGCCATATTTGCAGGAATTGAATTCAGGAAATATTTAGGAGAATTCTGCTCAGCGCTTATGGTGTCTGCACAATTTTGTGATTGAATCTGGACTTTGATTCCAGTGTTTATGTTTATCTTTTGCCTTGTCTATAATTATGGTAGTATATTGACATAATTTAAAGGCAGCTGACCCCAAAAATGCTGTAATTGAATGGATTCTTTCAGTTTTAGTAAATTCTTATCATTACTGCTAAAGAACAATTACTATATTGCAGCTCCATGTTAAGAAGTATCAGCTGAGGAAAGATTGAACAGCGCTGAATGTATTTTTAGTCCAGCTGGTGTTAAAGACACAGTGAACATCCTGTTGCCGGCACTGTATAGGTCCTACCAGTTCTGAAAAGGCTGGAATAGACGTCATGGAACACTTTGCAAACTATTCACTATTCAAGTCTTTTTTTAAACCCGGCAGAATACTATGAATAAATAACAGATGCATGATAAATGATAGCACGTTATATTTTTTAGATTACATTTCCTAGCAATTATATCAAACCTTGAACTAACTGAAGGACGTGAAGACCATGCATAAACAGTGAATGAAATAGTCAGTCTTCCCATAATGCATCACACCATAATCATCAGTTACCTCTGCTATACAGGGAACGGGAGGAGGACAAAGAGATGGCTGAGTTTCTTAAGTCCAAATTACCAAAAAGCTCTCAAATCAAGAGTAAGTCATTCTTTTATGGTTGGTTGATCAAAGCAATGTTTATTTTTTATGTCTTTTAAAATATTTTATGTCATTTTAATGTCTATGCATGGAATATGCTAACTACAAACGGTTACTCAGTATATCTAGGGTTAATACACATATGCTATGCTTTAAATATGTTTTTTATATATTTTTTAAACGGCTTAGCCTCTTACACAATAGCATTTACGATAAATATTACCATCAAACACACAAAGACCTCAAATCACAATTATCCAGCCCTTACTGGCAAACTGTCTACATTTGTTATTAAATGTAATTAATAAAATCCATAATAACTACAGATGCAGTGATACTAAAATATCTGCCGATACTGATAGTTTGATTCTCTTAATGAAAAAATAAAAATTTTAAATAAATAAATAAATATATATATATATATATATATATATATATATATATATATATATATATATATATATATATATATATATATACAAGCATATATTTATAAAGAGTAAATAAGTTCCTCTCTAGTTCCCTTTCGTTCAGTCACTACGGCATAACGTTAGTGACTAACGAATGGGGGTTTCGCTTAGAAGCCAATCATCTTCGAGATTTTAGAAAATGCCCAATGGTGTGCCAATGCCATGGGCATGCGGAATTTGCATACGTAACTCCGCCTCACCGCGTGAGTATAAAAGGAAGTACGTGGCAATATCGCATTATGTTTCTTCATCGGAGCCAAGAGCATCTCTTCACTCCTGCGAGCCTGAATTCTGAAGTCCTCTCTTCAGTCTTCGAGACGAGCGGTTCTCCAGAGTGTTGGTGTGACGGCGCATCCAGCGATCTCACATTGCCTGCCTGCTGATCTGTGCAGTGATCTGCAACAGCTGTTTGTGTTTTCCCTGGGCGCTTCGGCACTCTGCAGAGCTTTCCTCTCACAAAAAGAGCTTACGCGTGGCACGTCTTTTTCAAGACGGTTCGCACGTGCACTTCCGGGTGCGATCGATCTCCGTTGCTGTCTATGGGCACATTCACTACTTGACGTGTTTGGGCTTCAGCACGTTCGGGCAGTGATTGTGGATGTGTCATGTTCCCACTGCGGGAACGTGACCATCGCGATGTCGTGGTTGAGACTCAGTGATCTCTGTGAGGAGAGAGAGTCCCCTTTGCCACACCCCAATCTACCGTCTCTGAGAAAGGTGGTACTTTGGCTGGTGGCCAGGGTGACCTGAGGGTGGTGCTGTGGTATTAAGAACCCCGACGATACGTTCCTCGGGCCACACCCCCTCTCGCACATCGCTTCCCGCAAGTGCTGGACTGAAACAGCGGCCCGTCTCTGACACCTCATTCGTTTCGTTCACACTCCAGATAGCACTGAGATGTCGATCGTCGCATCCAAAGGTGGGCTAGAGTCCTTTGGGGATGACGATTAGGTTGTGCTCCGCCTTCGGGTGTGCCAGCGCTGCCTGATCCGACCTAGAGTTGACAGCCATGTTATCTCGGGCAGCCGCGAGCCTCGCGCTGGTGTGGAACTCCGCCCTGTCGTGAGTGCTCGTGGATGCGCGATCGGTTTTTGGGGGCGGCACCCGACAGCTGTTGGGCCCCGCCCCCAATGCCTTTCGCTCCTGAGGTGCATGAGGAAATCACGCGGTCCCGGAAGTCCCCGTGCTTCCCGCGTTTGGTGGCCTCCTCCGCCTTCTCTGCCCTTGATGGGGCGTAGGGTACACTGGGGCCCCCCCCCACTGTTGAACACTCTGTTGCGCACTACGGTGTTCACAGAGGGCTTTGACGTGGCGTGGCTGTCCTAAGCACCCTCCCTAAGCCTGTGGGATCGTCTACTTCGGTGGCGTGGTCCTGCAGAGCTACGGGGCAGGCTGCCACCCCTTTGCACATGAACAAGGGTGGAGCTGACCCAGGGCTCTTCTATGAGCTGCGTGCCACCACTGATCCCGCACTCTGGGTGGTGAAGGTGGCCACACGCTCCCTCGGTCAGGCGATGTCCACAGCTGTGGTCTGGGAGAAACACCTGGCCTTACCTGGTGATGTGGGGGGGTTGAGTGAACTCGCCCATATCCCAGGCTGGCCTTTTCGGCGGCGCGGCTGAGAACTGCGCCCCCAGAGCAGAGCCTCAGTCTGCTCGCCGCCGAGGGTGCCCTCCCTCCTCCCGCCCGGCCCCAGCAGCAGCCTTCACCCGTGGTTGCAGGATGATGCCCAGTCCGCTCCCCAGCCTGGTTAAATGCCAGGCTGGAGGCGGACAACCCAGGGATGGGTCCCAGTTCTTTCCAGGGGATGGTAGCAGGGCCTCTCCTTCCCCCGGTGGAGGGCCGGGGGAAAATCCTTCTGCTGCTGGCCCCCGGGCTGGCAGCACTTGGAAAGAATTTGTGTCCCCATCTCTGAGGTCCCACAGACCAGTGATGGCAGTGTGTGCCGCCCCCCAGGCCGCACCGCTCTCATCCCTTTCTGTCGCCAGCCTCCTCTCAGAGCAGACCCCAGTGGAACGTGCGTCCTTCCCTGGTCTCCTCTGTCAGGACGCAGCTGCTGACTGTGCCCCCACACCGGGACGCTACGCCTCCCAAGTCCGGGCCAGTCACGCTGCTTCGCTGCCCCACCCGGGGTACGTCTGTGGTTCGAGTGACCCCGCTGGTCAGTTCCTGGAGCCTGGCTACAACTTCAGGGACTGTCCGCTGGGTCGCGAAGGCCATCAGGCTCGGCTACGCGATTCAGTTCGCGCAGGCTCCTCCACACTGCAAACCCTCAACCCGTGGCCGAACCTCATTTCTACGGGCCGGTGGCCCTTAGGACGAGTTTCCAGGCATATTGTTGATGTGCAATGGACGTGCTGCTGCGGGCTCCTGGATAGAACCCCTGCGCCTCCTGCATGTCAATTGCCTCGAGTTGCTGGCACTACGGTTCGCCCTGCACTGCTTCCTAGCGTTGCTGAAGGGTCAACATGTAAGAGTCTGGTCAGACTACACGGTCAGTAGCATACATCTACCACCAGGCTGATCTATGCTCCCGCCGTATGTCTCAACTCGCCTGCCATCTCGTTCTATGGAGTCAGAAGCATCTGAGGTCCCTTTGTGCTGTCCATATTCCGGGAGTTCTGAACCGTGCAGCCGACGAGCGCTCACGGTCTCAGCCACTTCCAGGAGAATGGAGACTCCATCCCCAGTCGGCCAGCTGATTTGGGAACAGTTCGGCGACGCACAGATAGTTCTGTTTGCCTCCCACGACTCTTCCCATTGCAGCCTGTTTTATTCCCTGACCGAGGGCACGCTCGGCACAGATTACTGGCGCACAGCTGGCCGCGGGGCCTGCGCAAATATGCGTCCCCCCCAGTGAGCCTTCTCGCACAGCTTTTGTGCAAGATCAGGGAGGACAAGGAGCAGGTCCTTCTGGTCGCCCCCGTACTGGCACGGCCGGACCTGGTTCCCCGAACGCTTACTCCTTGCGACAGCCCCTCCCTGGCCTATTCCTCTGAGTCAGGACCTTCCTCACTCAGAGACGGGGCACCCTTTGGCACCCGCGTCCCAATCTTTGGAGCCTCCGCATAAAAGAGGCTCCTGGATGGGACGTGGCAGGTTTGAGTACCCTACCACCTACGGTGGTGGCTACCTTCACTTCTGCTAGGGCAGAGTCCACTCGGCATGCCTATGCGTTGAAGTGCAAACCTCTTCGTCACCTGGTGTTCTTCTCGCCAAGAAGACCCCTGGAAATGCCCAATCGGGTCTGTGCTCTCATTCCTCCAAGAAGGGTTGGAGCGTAGGCTGTCTCCCTCCACCCATAAAGTATATGTGGCCGCAATATCTGCCCACCACGATCTCTTGGAGAACAAAAAGGTAAGTCAGCACGACCTGATCATCAGGTTCCTGAGGGGATTCAGTCTCCTCGCTCTCCTCTTGTACCCTCTTGGGACCTCTCAGTAGTTTTAGATGCTCTGCAGAGGCCTCCCTTTGAGCCTTTGCAGTCAGTTGAATATTTGTCAATGAAGACAGCGATCCTGACTGCATTGGCCTCCATCAAGAGGGTCGGGGACCTATAGGCATTTTCGGTTGACGAAGCGTGCCTGGAGTTCGGGCCGGCTAACTCTCACGTGATCCTGAGACCCCGGCCTGGATATGTGCCCAAGGTTCCCACCACTCCGTTCAAAGACCAGGTGGTGAACCTGCAAGCGCTGCCCATGGAGGGGGCAGACCCAGCCTTGGCATTGCTCTGTCCAGTATGCGCTCTCCGTGCTTACGCAGACAGGACGCAATGTTTCAGGACCTCAGACCAGCTCTTTGTCTGTTATGGTGGAGAGCGGAAGGGAAGAGCTCTCTCAAAGCAAAGGCTGTCTCACTGGATAGTGGACACCATTGTTTTGGCTTACCAGCAGCAAGGTCGACCATGTCCCCTTGGGGTTCGGGCCCTCTCCACTCGGAGTGTGGCCTCCTCTTGGGCTTTAGCGCATGGCGCCTCGCTAACAGACATCTGCAGAGCTGCAGGCTGGGCGACACCGAACACATTCGCCAGATTCTATAATCTCAGAGTGGAGCCAGTGTCCGACTATGTACTCGCCCCCCCGAGGGGTCGGTAATGGGCCAGGCTCAGGTGTCTTCGCTTGCTCGCCATTCCACTCCACAGACTGGATACGTGCAATATTTTCCTCAGGTGAGCTTCCCGAAAGCCCTGAGTCCCTCCAGCACTATTTACGTCGATACCTGTGTGTCTGCCCTCTAACGAGCCCAGACCCTCATGTCCGGCCAGGTGCCCCGTGTGCATAGTTCCCCTCCGGCGACCCCCACACGTGTATTTCCACTGTAAGCCTCCGCAGTGAGCAGGTGTCTTTCCCTTGGCAAGTCCCTGCCAACCCTAGGGTTAAAAATCCACCTTCGGCTGGTACCCTAGAGTTTTCCCATATGCAGCCCTTAGCGGGTCATATGTGTACTCTCTAAGTCCTCCCTACGGGTAGGCATCTTTGCATATCTCCACTGGAATATGCTTCCCTGTGTACCTTGGTATTCCTGTGATAAGTGGGAGTCCTTCGTCCGTATTAGTCTTACGACAAGGTACTCACACTTACGCAGGGCACTGGAAGACAGCCGAGTGGCGTGATTATATTGGGACCCCCTTTTGTTAGTCACTAACGTTACGTCGTAGTGACTGAACGAAAGGGAACGTCTCGGTTACGGATGTAACCCTCGTTCACTGAGGAGGGAACGGAGACGTAACGTCCCTTTGCCACATCCACTGTACTGCTGGAACGGCCGGGAGTTCAGTCTTGGCTCCTCAGCAGGTAACATAATGCGATATTGCCACGTACTTCCTTTTATACTCACGCGGTGAGGCGGAGTTACGTATGCAAATTCCGCATGCACATGGCATTGGCACGCCATTGGGCGTTTTCTAAAATCTCGAAGATGATTGGCTTCTAAGCGAAACCCCCATTCATTAGTCACTAACGTTACGTCTCCGTTCCCTCCTCAGGGAACGAGGGTTACATCCGTAACCGAGACGTTTTATACAGTGAGGAAAATAAGTATTTGAACACCCTGCTATTTTTCAAGTTCTCCCACTTGAAAATCATTGTCTGAAATTGTCATCGTAGGTGCATGTCCACTGTGAGAGACATAATAATTTCAGAAATCACAATATATGATTTTTTAACTATTTATTTGTATGATACAGCTACAAATAAGTATTTGAATACCTGTCTATCAGCTAGAATTCTGACCCTCAAAGACCTGTTAGTCTGTCTTTAAAATGTCCACCTCCTCTCCATTTATTATCCTAAATTAGATGCACCTGTTTGAGGTTGTTAGCTGCATAAAGACACCTGTCCACCCCATACAATCAGTAAGAATCCAACTACTAACATGGCCAAGACCAAAGAGCTGTCCAAAGACACTAGAGACAAAATTGTACACCTCCACAAGCCTGGAAAGGGCTACGGGGAAATTGCCAAGCAGCTTGGTGAAAAAAGGTCCACTGTTGGAGCAATCATTAGAAAATGGAAAAAGCTAAACATGACTGTCAATCTCCCTCGGACTGGGGCTCCATGCAAGATCTCACCTTGTGGGGTCTCAATGATCCTAAGAAAGGTGAGAAATCAGCCCAGAACTACACGGGAGGAGCTGGTCAATGACCTGAAAAGAGCTGGGACCACCATTTCCAAGGTTACTGTTGTTAATACACTAAGACGTCATGGTTTTAAATCATGCATGGCATGGAAGGCTCCCCTGCTTAAACCAGCACATGTCAAGGCCCGTCTTAAGTTTGCCAATGACCATTTGGATGATCCAGAGGAGTCATGGGAGAAAGTCATGTGGTCAGATGAGACCAAAACAGAACTTTTTGGTCATATTTCCACTAAACGTGTTTGGAGGAAGAAGAATGATGAATACCATCCCAAGAACACCATCCCTACTGTGAAGCATGGGGGTGGTAGCATCACGCTTTGGGGGTGTTTTTCTGCACATGGGACAGGGCGACTGCACTGTATTAGGGAGAGGATGACCGGGGCCATGTATTGCGAGATTTTGGGGAACAACCTCCTTCCCTCAATTAGAGCATTGAAGATGGGTCGAGGCTGGGTCTTCCAACATAACAATAACCCGAAGCACACAGCCAGGATAACCAAGGAGTGGCTCTGTAAGAAGCATATCAAGGTTCTGGCATGGCCTAGCCAGTCTCCAGACCTAAACCCAATAGAGAATCTTTGGAGGGAGCTCAAACTCTGTGTTTCTCAGCGACAGAGTGAAAAACTACAGGAAACGTTTGACCTCTGTAATTGCAAACAAAGGCTACTGTACCAAATATTAGCATTGATTTTCTCAGGTGTTCAAATACTGTTTTATTTAGGTGCCCCGTGTGCATAGTTCCCCTCCGGCGACCCCCACACGTGTATTTCCACTGTAAGCCTCCGCAGTGAGCAGGTGTCTTTCCCTTGGCAAGTCCCTGCCAACCCTAGGGTTAAAAATCCACCTTCGGCTGGTACCCTAGAGTTTTCCCATATGCAGCCCTTAGCGGGTCATATGTGTACTCTCTAAGTCCTCCCTACGGGTAGGCATCTTTGCATATCTCCACTGGAATATGCTTCCCTGTGTACCTTGGTATTCCTGTGATAAGTGGGAGTCCTTCGTCCGTATTAGTCTTACGACAAGGTACTCACACTTACGCAGGGCACTGGAAGACAGCCGAGTGGCGTGATTATATTGGGACCCCCTTTTGTTAGTCACTAACGTTACGTCGTAGTGACTGAACGAAAGGGAACGTCTCGGTTACGGATGTAACCCTCGTTCACTGAGGAGGGAACGGAGACGTAACGTCCCTTTGCCACATCCACTGTACTGCTGGAACGGCCGGGAGTTCAGTCTTGGCTCCTCAGCAGGTAACATAATGCGATATTGCCACGTACTTCCTTTTATACTCACGCGGTGAGGCGGAGTTACGTATGCAAATTCCGCATGCACATGGCATTGGCACGCCATTGGGCGTTTTCTAAAATCTCGAAGATGATTGGCTTCTAAGCGAAACCCCCATTCATTAGTCACTAACGTTACGTCTCCGTTCCCTCCTCAGGGAACGAGGGTTACATCCGTAACCGAGACGTTTTATACAGTGAGGAAAATAAGTATTTGAACACCCTGCTATTTTTCAAGTTCTCCCACTTGAAAATCATTGTCTGAAATTGTCATCGTAGGTGCATGTCCACTGTGAGAGACATAATAATTTCAGAAATCACAATATATGATTTTTTAACTATTTATTTGTATGATACAGCTACAAATAAGTATTTGAATACCTGTCTATCAGCTAGAATTCTGACCCTCAAAGACCTGTTAGTCTGTCTTTAAAATGTCCACCTCCTCTCCATTTATTATCCTAAATTAGATGCACCTGTTTGAGGTTGTTAGCTGCATAAAGACACCTGTCCACCCCATACAATCAGTAAGAATCCAACTACTAACATGGCCAAGACCAAAGAGCTGTCCAAAGACACTAGAGACAAAATTGTACACCTCCACAAGCCTGGAAAGGGCTACGGGGAAATTGCCAAGCAGCTTGGTGAAAAAAGGTCCACTGTTGGAGCAATCATTAGAAAATGGAAAAAGCTAAACATGACTGTCAATCTCCCTCGGACTGGGGCTCCATGCAAGATCTCACCTTGTGGGGTCTCAATGATCCTAAGAAAGGTGAGAAATCAGCCCAGAACTACACGGGAGGAGCTGGTCAATGACCTGAAAAGAGCTGGGACCACCATTTCCAAGGTTACTGTTGTTAATACACTAAGACGTCATGGTTTTAAATCATGCATGGCATGGAAGGCTCCCCTGCTTAAACCAGCACATGTCAAGGCCCGTCTTAAGTTTGCCAATGACCATTTGGATGATCCAGAGGAGTCATGGGAGAAAGTCATGTGGTCAGATGAGACCAAAACAGAACTTTTTGGTCATATTTCCACTAAACGTGTTTGGAGGAAGAAGAATGATGAATACCATCCCAAGAACACCATCCCTACTGTGAAGCATGGGGGTGGTAGCATCACGCTTTGGGGGTGTTTTTCTGCACATGGGACAGGGCGACTGCACTGTATTAGGGAGAGGATGACCGGGGCCATGTATTGCGAGATTTTGGGGAACAACCTCCTTCCCTCAATTAGAGCATTGAAGATGGGTCGAGGCTGGGTCTTCCAACATAACAATAACCCGAAGCACACAGCCAGGATAACCAAGGAGTGGCTCTGTAAGAAGCATATCAAGGTTCTGGCATGGCCTAGCCAGTCTCCAGACCTAAACCCAATAGAGAATCTTTGGAGGGAGCTCAAACTCTGTGTTTCTCAGCGACAGAGTGAAAAACTACAGGAAACGTTTGACCTCTGTAATTGCAAACAAAGGCTACTGTACCAAATATTAGCATTGATTTTCTCAGGTGTTCAAATACTTATTTGCAGCTGTATCATACAAATAAATGGTTAAAAATCATACATTGTGATATATATATATATATATATATATATATATATATAAAGGATTATTAGGAACACCATACTAATACTGTGTTTGACCCCCTTTCGCCTTCAGAACTGCCTTAATTCTACTGAAAGCATTCTTTAGAAATGTTGGCCCATATTGATAGGATAGCATCTTGCAGTTGATGGAGATTTGTGGGATGCACATCCAGGGCACGAAGCTCCCGTTCCACCACATCCCAAAGATGCTCTATTGGGTTGAGATCTGGTGATTGTGGGGGCCATTTTAGTACAGTGAACTCATTGTCAAGTTCAAGAAACCAATTTGAAATGATTCGAGCTTTGTGACATGGTGCATTATCCTGCTGGAAGTAGCCATCAGAGGATGGGTACATGGTGGTCATAAAGGGATGGACATGGTCAGAAACAATGCTCAGGTAGGCCGTGGCATTTAAATGATGCCCAATTGGCACTAAGGGGCCTAAAGTGTGCCAAGAAAACATCCCCCACACAATTACACCACCACCACCAGCCTGCACAGTGGTAACAAGGCATGATGGATCCATGTTCTCATTCTGTTTACGCCAAATTCTGACTCTACCATCTGAATGTCTCAACAGAAATCGAGACTCATCAGACCAGGCAACATTTTTCCAGTCTTCAACTGTCCAATTTTGGTGAGCTTGTGCAAATTGTAGCCTCTTTTTCCTATTTGTAGTGGAGATGAGTGGTACCCGGTGGGGTCTTCTGCTGTTGTAGCCCATCCGCCTCAAGGTTGTGCATGTTGTGGCTTCACAAATGCTTTGCTGCATACCTCGGTTGTAACGAGTGGTTATTTCAGTCAAAGTTGCTCTTCTATCAACTTGAATCAGTCGGCCCATTCTCCTCTGACCTCTAGCATCAACAAGGCATTTTTGCCCCCACAGGACTGCCGCATACGGGATGTTTTTCCCTTTTCACACCATTCTTTGTAAACTTGTAGAAATGGTTGTGCGTGAAAACCCCAGTAACTGAGCAGATTGTGAAATACTCAGACCAGCCCGTCTGGCACCAACAATCATTCCACGCTCAAAATTCCTTAAATCATCTTTCTTTCCCATTGTGACATTCAGTTTGGAGTTCAGGAGATTGTCTTGACCAGGACCACACCCCTAAATGCATTGAAGCAACTGCCATGTGATTGGTTGATTAGATAATTGCAATAATGAGAAATTGAACAGGTGTTCCTAATAATCCTTTAGGTGAGTGTATATACTGTATATAGCTAACTAATGAACTGTGAACATTGGATAACTTTTCTGAGGTGAATGCTAAATGACACATTTTTCACAAGCTGTTTTATTGAAGTATTTCCGTGTTTGAAACACTGATTAAGCGATTACATGATTTACAGTTGTACTGTATCTTTCACCATACCTTCTAGTGTTCTTGCATGTTTTTTCATGCTGTAACTTGTATTAAAGTGACAGTTCACCCAAAAATGAAAATGAGCCCATTATTTACTCACCCTCAAGTCATGGTGTATATGACATTCTTCTTTCAGATGAATACAATTATATTGTTATATTTAAAGTTATATTTAAAAATGTCCTGACTCTTCCAAGCTTTGTAATGGCCGTTAATGGCTATTTCTGTTTTGAAGTCCATTAAAGACCTATCTATCCATCATAAAAGTGCTCCACACTTTTGCCTTCTGAAGCAAAGCGATGCGTTTGTGTAAGAAAAATATCCATATTTTAAACTTTACAAACTGTAATCTCTAACTTTCGTTAACTGTCGTATGCACATTCACGAAAGACTGGCATTCCAGCGTATGATGTAGGATGCTCCGGTGAGAATATGTGAGAATATAATAACCCCACGGAGCCATGTGGAGCACTTTTATGATGGATAGAAGCACTTTTCCATTCACTGCCATTATAAAGCTTGGAAGATCCAGGACATTTTTTAATATAACTCAGATTGTATTCGTCTAAAAGAGGAATGCCATATACACCTAGGATGACTTGAGGGTGAGTAAATCATGGGCTCATTTTCATTTTTGGGTGAACTATCCCTTTAAAGTGGAAAAGATGACACTTGAACTGAGGCGCTACAACGATCATGTCAAAACTGTCAAGCATCAAAAAAATCTGAGACTTTGTTTCTTATCACAAGTAACAAAGCACAAAGCTATTTGCAATTATTGGATCAGAGGCACACTACAATAATGTTAATACAATAATTAAAATATTGAAAAACTGCGGAGCTGGCAACCCTGGCTTGAACTATAGGTGATTCAAATAGAGCCTGCTTTAATGTTGCTATTTTAACTGTCAATGCGTTATTGTCTTGTTAACTTGCCATAAATTCAGCACAAGAGAGATTTTCTTCACACACAGTATGAGTTGCAGTCTGAATAGTTTTTCCACCCCTTTCGATTGACAGGATATAATTTAGGCTTTTATCGGCCGATAACGATTGCTGGCTGGTATATCGGTGTATCTCTAATAATAACAATAAAACAACAATAAACTTATTAACAGTAAAACAATTTTAGATTCTGCTGATTTAACGGCTTGCTGACCCTGGCATGTTCTTCCTTTACTGTCTATTGTGGATTCGGAAATATGTGCTTGATTATTATAGTGAATGGCTCAGCATGCCAGTAGAACTAACTAATAAATCTGAGAAGGAAATGTATTTAACACACATGAATTATATCAATTATATGGTTAAGAATTGTACTCTTATGACAGTCAAGGACACATCAACATACTAATGAACTAAATGAAAACTCCTGCTTGAATAAAATAGATGTTTTCCCAGTATTAGATATATCAGTGCTGTGTGGGGGCATGATTTCATAAAGTAGGGACAAAATCAACAATATCTGCCCTTACCATGAATGATGTGTGGATAAAACCTACACATTTTACTATGGTAAACTCATTGCATCTGTGTGTATAAAAAGCTCTTTGTCTATGAAACTCTTCTATATAGATGTTGGAAGAAGACCCCCCAGAGCCCAGCAGAACACTACTCCCTTTGTAACCAAGACTGGCCTCACTTTACTCAAAGAGTGCTGTGGATTCACCTGCTCTATAATGTAAAAGACATACTTTTGGCAGTGGCAGCAGGAACACAGTGCGATTCTGGATCCTTGGAAGAGGGTGACCTTTTAATGACATCAGGAGACTCAAAGAACATGGCGTGAACCAACACTAGAGGTTTCTGAAAGACAAAGCTACAAAGTTGTCTGTTAAAGTGTAGCGATCTATGCGTCTCTTCTATATTATTTAATTCCAATTTGCTAGCTTTCTACCTAAATTCTTTCTTCTTTCAAAAATTCTGTTTCACTGCATTACAAAGAACATTTTGTGCCCTCTCCAGGGGTCTGCTGTCAGCAGCTCAAGCTGGTTTGCTGTCATTCCCTACCCTTATCTTTTCCCTCATGAGACATTGCTACAGCACTGCAGTACCTGTGACTTCATCATCCATAAATGCTCAAGTTTCAGTAGAGATTCCATTTCGTATCAGTGGCGTACCTGTGGCGACATTTCTACAAAATTATATTACATTGCTTTTTGCAAGTTTCACTTTTGAAGTGTTTTTGTGTTTAAAAATAATGTAGCACCTACACTAAACCCTACCCTAAACATAAACTGATAGTGTTAAGTAAAGGACAATTCACACGGCACAGACTGTGAACATTGTCATGTTCACCCAAAAGACACCGACAAACTCGAGCACCCACGGAAATGGTCGAGCTCCCACGGAAAAACACTAGATACTCTCCATTAATTTTAACCAAAAAAAAAAAAAAAGATTGTAGCTTTCAGACACGTTTTATAGTTCATGTGAGGCCGTTTCTATGGCGTTAAATGTCAAGAGCACATTATTGCACAAGAGTGCATCCATTTTTTCTTTTTTTGGGGAGTTTTGCAAAATGTTTTTTCCAATGAGCCTAGGTGGTATAGTGTTTAAATGGCTAATGAGATTATTACACCACAAATTGAACAATTAAGCTAAGTTAATTATTTATTATGTTACAACAATTACCATAATTGACAATATAACAGTTTTCTCTGCAAAAAATGTTCACGGGAGCGCAGACACGCTCATAATTCTTTTAATTAAATTAAGAACATTTCATTCAGGTGAACATCATCTGAGCCAGGAGCCTGTCCTATCCACAGCTTGAAGTCCATCATGTCTCAGTGCTAAAGCACGTTGTTTATGTTCTCTAGTGAAGTGCTTTCAACAATGTCAAGGGCTCTTGTCTGTGGAGACAAGGTTCCATAGCAACCAGAACATTGAACAATTCATCTTTAGTCGCTTTAGTGGCTGTTTAGTAGCTAAAAATGTTGTTAATCAGGAGTCAATTCACATACCTACATAGCGTACATAGAAGTGGGCCATTAAGGTGAAACAAAGAATAATGGTAAACATTTTGGATTTTGTTTGCAAGAGTGGAGGACTGTACTAAAACGTATCAATAATTCAACTAATCAGCATTGACCCCAAATGTAATTATGCTTATCTGTTTATTCACTTTATGTTGCAGGATTAAAACGGTATTAATAAGGTATTCATGAGGCATTGCGTTAAGGAGCCTTTTAATTAGTATGTTAGACTGCTGGGGCCCACAGTTCTCAGCGGTGAGCATTGTGAGTGGAAACACTGTTGACTCTGGTCTTAGTGAGTCTTTATCGCTTGTTAAAGGTCGGCCCTGTCACTCATACACTAATCACCTGACTGCAGTCTCTTCTGAGCCGCCTGCTCACTTTTGTTTATTCATCTGAATGGTGTGATTCTCAAACATGAAATAAGCTGATTTTGATTTTCCATTTGTTAAAAATCTCCATGTGTTTTTATGTTATACTTTATTTATTTATTTATTTATTTATTTATTTTTAATATGAAACCGAAAAGCCATTAATATAGGCATTTTTTCTGTATTTCCTTCATGTGTAAAGTCAAAATTGCAACCTAAAACCTGCCATGAAAGTGTTGTCATTAGTGTTATATTAGCATTATTTATGTAGGCCTAGCTTTTATTAATATTTTGAATTAGCTTTTATTTTTATATTTTCATTTTCAATATGTGCTTTTGTCATTTTTGCTTTTTTAATATTTCTAAATAGTTTTTAGTTTTATTTCATTTAAAAAAATTGTATCTAACATGTATACTTTATATTAGTCATCAAATATGTTTCATAATAGTTTAATGATAACAACACTGGTTGTCATTTCAGTTCTGATCCACAAACAACAGATACCATTTTCAATGCGACTGTGGCCCAAAGGGATTTCCCTTTAAATATCTGGAAAACATCTGCTGCCTTTAGTAGCTGGTGACTGGATGTAAAAGCATAAAGGCTGCGTCTCTGTATGACATGAAGTACTATAGAACACTGCAGCTACAATTAGAATAGCTGTTTCCCCTGAGGTCATCTCCTTTGTGACATGATAAAACAGTCAGGTTACACTCTAATGAGTTCTTTCATATTGCTCCCATCTCTCTTTTTCTTTTTCTTTGGTTAGACACTGATGTAGTCCATGTTCGAGCTTACAGTTATTTTCAGCAACGGTTACATGTCCTGCTATGCACTATCAAATTACTTTCGATAAAACTAGTTGAGCAAAACGAACTATTTTTGTTGAAGCTACTGTATAGTCTCAAGTGTCTTTGTTCAGTATTTACAGTATTTGGACAAATTGAGAATCAAAAATGTTTTTTGTTCAAAATAGAGTTCACAATTCTTCCACGATTCTAAATAGACAAATATACAAAATAACACGTTTTTACTTGACAAATTTACTAGAGGTTCAAAGTATTTAATTCATTTTTTTTATGTTTGAATGAATGATTAAATGACTCACTCAAAGACTTCACTTGTGTCATTACAGGAGGAATCAACAAATCTTTTGAATGAATGATTCATTGACATATACAGTCTCTTGTCTCCACCTACTGGTGTAAAGAAGTAATTGATACAATCTTTATTTAAGCATCAACTTTCATGAGGTGATTTACTCTATTTTGATCACTACCCATCAGCGCTTTATATCCGAAATATAAACTTTTATCCCAGTAGCCTACTTCTGTGATAATTAGAATTATTGTAACACAGAAATAATGATACTGCGTTATTGAAATGACTGTGAAGTTGACAACTACTCTCTTTAATGATTAATCGTGCAGCTCTACATGACAGCTACCAACATGATTATGATTATTCATAATTATGTAGTCTTTACGTCATTTGCTAAGTCACAATATAGGTTGATGTATTAATGATGAATGATGAATAAGCTGATCTGATGGCATTAATACTGTACATTGTCACTGTACAGTAGTAGGCTATATTCTAGCACTTGCACTCTTTAAATTGTATGCCAACTTTTAATTCCTAAAAAAGTTTGTTTGTTTTCATTTTCTATGTATTCCTTTGTTAGCTTTTTGCTTTTTAGTATTATTTTTTACGTATTTGCATAAAAAATTTAGTCGCTATGGTTCTTATTTTGGCGACTTTGGCATTCCATACTGATGTGTTTGTTTGTGTTTTTGTATTTTTCCTCATGTTGTTAGGGGTCTGTTATATTTTTACCACAAAAACCATGTATGCTTATCTGATTGTCAGTAGCTTGATGAAAAAAACGATTAAATATAAATCATTGTTCTATGATAAAAAGTGATGTAGTCATCTTATTGTATTATTGTAAATACAGATTATTATTTTAAATCATGAATATCTAAATTGTCTTCTTTTTGGACATTTCAATTGATTTTTCATTTAGATCAGACACTGGTTATGATTTTTGCATTTTAATTAAATAAGATGGACAACATGTTAATGATAAATTAACACATTGAAAATTATTGGCATATTTTTTCAGATGGCTCCATCTTTTCTTTTAGAATGGCACACGTTTTTCCCTGATCTTTGCACAGGACAGGCTACACTACGATAAATCCAGTCCCTCTATCATGAAATATGCATACTAATGACCCAAGGGTGTGCGTCTCCCTAATTAATGGCACCAGTACGTCCGTCAGTCTTCACTTATACTGTATGCTGTTTGTGAAATCTCATTTTACGTCCATGAGAGATTTTTCACTTCATATTCTATTCACAGATCTATACAAACCCACCTGGACCAGCCAGCTGTGCCCACCACATTTCCCCGTAGTAAAAAGAACAGCGGTTAATTTGTAAAATCTGTATACATATATTCAGATAAAAGAGATTGTATTCAACATCAGCTGTTTACAGATGTGTTCTGAACATTTCACAACAGAACCACATCTATGGATCTGTACTCAGAGCTAAAATAAACCTTAGATTTGCCATAATAAACGTGTTTTTTAAATGAATCATTCCAATGTTTTTTGTTTGGGTGATTCCTGCCAATGAGGTACTCAAGAGTCCAAGTGCACACGGCCAGTGTGATAATCCATTAATTTAGATTCAGGGTGATGTCAGACACTGATCCATCTCACTACTCATTTTCCTCCCATTATGTGGACCAGAATGGAATGCAAATGCTATCCTGATTACGCAAAATATGTATGCATATGCATATCTGTCATATGCAATACTGTACCAGAATACTGAACACCAGGGTAGTCTGGACATGACGTGCATATGTTTGTGTCCAAGTGCATTATTTCATTTTCAAATAATTTTATACATTCATGATATATATATATATATATATATATATATATATATATATATATATATATATATATATATATATATATATATATATATATATATATATATATATATATATATATATATATATACTTTATTCTATAAAACCTATTAGTTTGAATTCATGTTTAGTACATTTAAATAATACATATTATTTTGTTATCTTAAACCCCCAAATTGTCAGGTGGTGCAACTGTCCGAACAAAAGGACTAAGAAAACTATTTAAAATGGTGTCTTAATAATAACAACGAAATACTATGGCATCATTTTATAACATATTTTATAAACATCAGTATTTAAAGCTGCTGAGATAATTGAAAAACTTTTGTGCAGCAATTTATATTTCAAATGCCAGGTTGGCAAAACTGAAAACATGGCTCTTTTATTATGAACTGATCAGCTAAAAACATGATAATGCATCATCCACTCGAGTTTTGAAGGCAGCATATACAGGTGCTGGTCATATAATTAGAATATCATCAAAAAGTTGATTTAATTCACTAATTACATTCAAAAAGTGAAACTTGTATATTATATTCTTTCATTACCCACAGACTGATATATTTAAAATGTTTATTTCTTTTAATTTTGATGATTATAACTGATAACTAAGGAAAATCCCAAATTCAGTATCTCAGAAAATTAGAATATTACTTAAGACCAATACAAAGAAAGGATTTTTAGAAATCTTGGCCAACTGAAAAGTATGAACATGAAAAGTATGAGCATGTACAGCACTCAATGCTTAATTGGGGCTCCTTTTGCCTGAATTACTGCAGCAATGCGGCGTGGCATGGAGTCGATCAGTCTGTGGCACTGCTCAGGTGTTATGAGAGCCCATTGCTTTGATAGTGGCCTTTAGCTCTTCTGTATTGTTGGGTCTGGCATATCGCATCTTCCTCTTCACAATACCCCATAGATTTTATATGGGGTTAAGGTCAGCCGAGTTTGCTGGCCAATTAAGAACAGGGTTACCATGGTCCTTAAACCAGGTACTGGTTGCTTTGGCACTGTGTGCAGGTGTCAATTCCTGTTGGAAAATGAAATCTGCATCTCCATAAAGTTGGTCAGCAGTAGGAAGCATGAAGTGCTCTAAAACTTCCTGGTATTCGGCTGCGTTGACCTTGGACCTCAGAAAACACAGTGGACCAACACCAGCAGATGACATGGCACCCCAAACCATCACTGACTGTAGAAACTTTACACTGGATTTCAAGCAACGTGGATTGTGTGCCTCTCCTCTCTTCCTCCAGACTCTGGGACCCTGATTTCCAAAGGAAATGCAAAATTTACTTTCATCAGAGAACATAACTTTGGACCACTCAGCAGCAGTCCAGTTCTTTTTGTCTTTAGTCCAGGCGAGACGCTTCTGACGCTGTCTGTTGTTCAAGAGTGGCTTGACACAAGGAATGCGACAGCTGAAACCCATGTCTTGCATACGTCTGTGCATAGTGATTCTTGAAGCACTGACTCCAGCTGCAGTCCACTCTTTGTGAATCTCCCCCACATTTTTGAATGAGTTTTGTTTCACAATCCATTCCAGGGTGCGGTTATTCCTATTGCTTGTACACTTTTTTCTACCACATCTTTTCCTTCCCTTCGCCTCTCTATTAATGTGCTTGGACACAGAGCTCTGTGAACAGCCAGCCTCTTTTGCAATGACCTTTTGTCTCTTTCCCTCCTTCTGCAAGGTGTCAATGGTCGTCTTTTGGACAACTGTCAAGTCAGCAGTCTTCCCCATGATTGTGTAGTCTACATAACTAGACTGGGAGACCATTGTAAGGCCTTTGCAGGTGTTTTGAGTTAATTAGCTGATTAGAGTGTGGCACCATGTGTCTTCAGTATTGAACCTTTTCACAATATTCACATTTTCTGAGATAGATTTCTAAAAATCCTTTCTTTGTATTGGTCTTAAGTAATATTCTAATTTTCTGAGATACTGAATTTGGGATTTTCCTTAGTTGTCAGTTATAATCATCAAAATCAAAAGAATAAAAAAATTTAAATATATCAGTCTGTGTGTAATGAATGAATACAAGTTTCACTTTTTGAATGGAATTAGTGAAATAAATCAACTTTTTGATGGTATTCGAATTATATGACCAGCACCTGTATGTATCCTTCACTGCCTTTGATATCCCACAATCCTGTGCGTTCCATTCTGTGACAGTTGAGCTGGGTAAAAAAGACGGTGTCCGAAAGTTGCGTTTGCTGGTGCAGTTTGTGTGTAATGTTCGTTTTTTTAACCAACATTTTCCACTTCTGATGTCATTTCTAGCGAGAAATTACTAATGTAGTAATTACATATTTGTTTAGTTCTCATGCCTTCATGCACAAACACTGCCTTACAAGCCATTGTCCGATAAGGCAGCAAGGCAACAAGCCAGCTGCCTAGGTTTTCAGACACAGCCTAAACTTGATTGGAGTCCACCTGTGGTAAATTCATTTGATTGGACATGATTTGGAAAGGCACACACCTGTCTATATAAGGTCCCACAGTTAACAGTGCATGTCAGCACAAACCAAGCCATGAAGTCCAAGGACTTGTCTGTAGACCTCCGAGACAGGATTGTATCGAGGCACAGATCTGGGGAAGGGTACAGAAAAAGTCCTGCAGTACTGAAGGTCCCAATTAGCACAGTGGCCTCCATCATCTGTAAATGGAAGAAGTTTGGAACCACCAGGACTCTTCCTAGAGCTGGCCGCCTGGCCAAACTGAGCGATCAGGGGAGAAGGGCCTTATTCAGGGAGGTGACCAAGAGTCACTGGTCACTGGTCACTCTGACAGAGCTCCAGCATTTCTCTGTTGAGAGAGAACCTTCCAGAAGAACAATCATCTTTGCAGCATTCCACCAATCAGGCCTGTATGGTAGAGAGGCCAGACGGCACATGACAGCCTGCCTTGAGTTTGCCAAAAGACACCTGAAAGACTCTCAAACCATGAAAAAAAAACTAAAACTCTGTGAATGTCCTTGAGTGGCCCAGCCAGAGCCCAGACTTGAACCCGATTGAACAGCTCTGGAGAGATCTGTAAATGGCTATGCACCAATGCTCCCCATCCAACCTGGTGGAGCTTGAGAGGTCCTGCAATGAAGAATGGGAGAAACTGCCAAAAAAAAGGTGCACATGTGCAAAGCTTGTAGCATCATAGTCAAAAAGACTTGAGGCTGTAATTGGTGCCAAAGATGCTTCAACAAAGTATTGAGAAAAAGGCTGTGAATACTTATGTACATGTGAATTATTTTATTTTTTTAATTTTTTATATATACATTTGCAAAGGTTTCAAACAAACTTATTTCCTGTTGTCATTATAGGGTAGGGGAGCGCTGGGCACAACCTAACGCGGGGTTAGTTGTAACACGCATGTTTTAACCCTTTCCACACATGCCAGAATGACGAAACTTAGTGTATTTACTTGCCATATCAACATTATTTAAAGAAAAAATAGCGCCAAAATTAAAAAAATCTGATCATCACAAAAAATATTACTGATCATTTATTTAACCATAGCAAAAGTAAATTTCTTACTCAAGTTTAGTTTTCATCTCTGTTTTTTGTGTTTATTTAAAATAAGACAAATCCGAAATTATTTTAATCTTATATCTGTTATTTAACAGTTGAGATAGTTATTTAATGCTGATCTAACCAGCAGAAGACACGAGCCGCGGTTTAAATCCTAGTTGTGCAGATGGGGTGCGTTGTAACACTGCGTTACAATGAGCCCCTATTAAAAATGTGCCATTATATTCTATACTTTTATGAATTCTTTTGAGAAACCATGAGAAAAGGGTGACTAATGACTGAGAGTTAATGTTCAGAAATGCTTCATTATTATTATGTTTTTAACTATGCTGTTTAGCTGTATTTAGTGATGTGTTTGTTGTTGTCAAACTCAAAAATGAGTATATTTTTAATGATTAAAAAATGCCATTATTTTATTTTAAAAAGTTAATAATTGTAATTTGTTTACAAAATATTTTAGTTTATCTTGAATTTTTTTATTTATTATATGAGATAACATTTTAAGCTCTCATTTGGTCATGCTACAACATGCCCCTCACATGTTACAATGTATAGGCTACCCTATGGGGCATGTTGTCACATTTCACTTCCATTCTTTCGGGGTAAATCAAGAAAAAAGTATACACTGTATTAATGAAACAAAACCACATCATTGTACTAGACGTGTGCAATTAATGTGAGAAAAAAAATAAATACTCTGAACCCCAAGTGGATTTACACAAACTGAGAAAGTCAAAAAGCGTTAGGTTGTGCCCCGCTCTCCCCTATTGTTTGTAGAATTGAGAAATGATGCATTTAATCCATTTTGGAATGAGGCTGTAACATAACAAAATGTGTAAAAAGTGAAGTGCTTTGAATACTTTCCGGGTGCACTGTATTTAAGAAATATTTGCATGTGTATATCATAAATATATATATATATATATATATATATTGTGTGTGTGTGTGTGTGTGTGTGTGTGTGTAATACAAACAATACTGCACAAAGAAACTGAGGAAACATTAAATAGACAGGGGATGATTAACGTAACTTAGGAACAAGTGCGAACTCAATGAATAACCATGGAAACGAACTAGCAAAGGGACACAAGCAAAACAGGAACAGGACACAGAGAAAACGTATATTCTAAACTGATATTTATGTCTTGTTATAGAGTGAGTTGAGTTATTGAGTGAATTGAGATTTTTCAGTCAATGTGTGACTTAGTGAGTCCCCTGATAATATTCCCACAGAAAATGGCATCATGAATGGGGACATCTTCTAGCCACTTTCCTTCTTTATCATCATGTATAACAGTGCAGCAACTGGTTGCAGTGATGTTCTGATTCCCCAGTGTTCGCATGTAAGAGCTAGAACACACTGACATAAACTCCTCTTTGGTTTTACGTCATCAGTCTGCTTTGGGCATTTTCATGAGAGTCTGCTCATTCACTGTGTGTTGTGTAGGCTACAACAGTGAAACAAACAAGTGAACAAACAAAAACAC
Source organism: Romanogobio albipinnatus (assembly GCA_023566225.1). NCBI lineage: Eukaryota > Metazoa > Chordata > Actinopteri > Cypriniformes > Gobionidae > Romanogobio > Romanogobio albipinnatus. The sequence goes on along the minus strand of CM042250.1, from coordinate 29,327,984 downwards.
ATCAGAAATGCCCACTATTCAGTCAGCACCATAGGGTCTACGTCATATCTTACATAGTTTGTCTGTGTTTGAACCAAAGCTCTCATGGGAAGCTTCTGTCAGTCTCCACCCTCCTTCAGTATAGGTTATTGTGGTGCATTGCAGAGTCTGATGACTCACCCACAGGTTTCACTGATCACAGGAAATTGAAGGGTGTGAACACATGATCTATTAACGTTAGCATTTAAACCCAGTTTATACATAATAAGAAACTAATGAAGTCACCCAGGACTGTGAGCATATCCAAAAGCTGGTAAATACAAATGTGTATACAGTTATTTTCCCAAAAAAAGTGTTCAACTAAAGATAATAAAAAAAAACTGTCAACAGAACGGCCGTGCAGAGCAAACAACAGACCATGACAACTCCCTGCAATATGTCTAACACCTCTAATTTTTCAGTTCAGATTGTTACCATGACACTGAGGCTTTGGTTAACTGCACTTGAATGCTTCAGTTAGTTACAGTAAGTGCGACCTGAGTTCAGTGTAACCACAGCAATATCACATTCAAGCCCAACTGGGTAATTATCCCTCAGAGGAGAATCAGAAAACTGGCCCGTCTAACCTCCTATAGCTCATTAGTCTCTGTGCATTCATTAAGGAAACATTCCTCACACTTCTGCCTGGGTGACAGGGATTGCAATGCCATTAAGTGACTCATTCCTTTTTTATTCCATATTATACATGTAGAAGGTTATTAAATCTAAAAAAAAGGATGCCTAGCAAAAGTTAAATCTTATTAGATTTTGAAATTGATATATAGATTTTTTTATAGGCATTTTCTTGTGGTGGCCCCCTGAGCACTTGGTGCCCTACGCGCAGCGCTAGATGCGCGTAATGGGAGCGGCGGCACTGGTGGTCTTTATGACTTGTAAGAAAATTCACATTACATGCCCCTTGTTTCGGTATATTTACACAGGAATCATGTCAGAAATGGCATGATGAGGTTAGGTTGAGGGTTTGGTGTGACTGGAGGTGACGCTTGCGTTGTATGTTAGTGAGGTTAGAGGATTGGGTCAGAGGAGACGATGTCTCATTTTTTCTGATGGGCAGTGAGTCATCCAGCTCTACGTCACTGGACAGTGACTTATACTCTTCGTGCATGTGAACGAGAGAGAGAGAGAGAGAGAGAGAGAGAGAGAGAGAGAGAGAGAGAGAGAGAGAGAGAGAGAGAGAGAGAGAGAGAGAGAGAGAGAGAGAGAGAGAGAGAGAGAGAGAGAGAGAGAGAGAGAGAGAGAGAGAGAGAGAGAGAGAGAGAGAGAGAGAGAGAGAGAGACTTTTTTATTATGGTAGGCTATTATGTACCTGCTGAATTCAATATCCCTCAATGCAATAATAAGTTAGTCAAACTCTTTAGTTGAATAAAAAAAGACATCCAGTATAACGATAAACATTTATGGAAATGTTTCTAAGACGAATAGTTCAGGTATCTTTCGCTGTGTGCAGGCTTCACAGTAAATGCTGGATCTCATGTGTTGCCTCAATTTCACTAGAAATCATGAAATAAATAAGTCGTGGAGCGACACCTTGTGGACATAGCACTCAATTGTTTGACCTCGTTCATGTAGTCCTGTCAATTACAACATTACGGCGAAATAAAGACGTCACAGCACCATTACTTTTAATATCTACTATTAACTAACTAACTAACTTTAATGTTTATCCACATCAAGCTGTGCAACTTTAAAGGATTACGTGTGAACTCCTGAAATGTGTTTTCATTCAGTCATTAATGGCTAAATGAAATGAAATGAAATAAATCTTTACAGAATATGCCTTGTGACTTCTTTTTTTTTTTTTTTTTTTGAAAAGTGGCATATAACATTTGTTGTTGTTTTAGCGAGACCCGCTCCAAATACACTATTAGGCTACTGACATATTCATCTCATGTAAATGTATGTGATTTTAAACATTTTAATGCTCGTTCATCCATTCATCTCTAAACCGTTTCTCCAGGGTCACAGGGATGGATGCTGGGAGAAGGATGGCTAGTCCATCACAGGACTCACAGACACACGCATTCACACTTATATGGACAATTTAGTATCTCCAACTCACCTATGCTGAATGTTTGTGGGTTGTGGGGGAAACCAGAGCACCCGGAGGAAACCCACGCAAACAAAGGGCAAACTCCATAGAGAAAGGCCTCCTGGCACCTTGTTTGCTTCGAGGCAAGAGGGCTACCCTGAGCCTATGTGCGGCTCCCATATTTTAATAATTATGTGTAGAACTTTTTAATAAACAAAAATAAGCTAAAAGATTAGACCACTTTACTCAAATTGCTGCGATAACTACAAGCATTCATTATGGAGAGTTGCTCTATCCTACAAAATTTGACACGGCACTTAACTCCAGGTTTTATTGTCCAGGTTTATTGACCTTGTAACCAGTGCCAGTCCTACACAACTTTGTGAAATGTTTTGGTTATTGATGTAGATTATACTGAAACAAACTGAAAATTACATTTCATCATAGGGCATTTCTAACTAAACTAGATTATTGTTTATTATTATTATTATTATTATTTTTTTTTTATTTTTTTTTATTTTTTTTATTAATTTAAAATGTTACAAAAATACATACCCTTTTTTTCTGCTCCGGACAGATAGCTTAATTTGGAAGCCATAGAGCCATATGTCAATATGGAATTCATGGAATGGGTTTCCATGGCCGAGCAGCTGCATCCAAGCCTTACATCTCCAAGTGCAATGCAACGTGTCGGATGCAGTGGTGTAAAGCACACTGCCACTGGACTCTAGAGCAGTGGAGACGTGTTCTCTGGAGAGACGAATCACGCTTCGCTGTCTGGCAATCCAATGGACGATTCTGGGTGTTGCGGTTGCCAGGAGAACGGTGCTTGCCTTACTGCATTGTGCCATGTGGAAAGTTTGGTAGAGGGGGGATTATGGTGTGGGGTTGTTTTTCAGGGGTTGGGCTTGGCCCCTTAATTCCAGTGAAAGGAACTCTTCCTTTGGACAATTTCATGTTCCCAACTTTGTGGGAACAGTTCGGGGATGGCCCCTTCCGATTCCAACATAACTGCACACCAGTGCACACAGCAAGGTCCATAAAGACATGGATAAGCAAGTTTCCTGTGGAGGAATTTGACTGGCCTGAACAGAGTCAACATGATAGAACACCTTTGGGATGAATTAGAGCGGAGAATGTGAGCCATGTTATAAATGTTTTTTTTTTTTTTTTTTTTTTTTTTTTAACCTTATACAGTATACTGATATGCTGCTTAAATATTTGAGAGCAAGGGGCCCCCTGGTGGTTTGGAGGCCCTACACAGTTTGCGTATAGGGAGAAGCACTGGCTGTAACTGAATCTTCACTCAATTTTGAAATGTATATCCCATCCCAAATTAAATTATTACTATAAATTAAAACATTAAAACAAACAAATGAAAGCATAAGTGTCTTGTGTATGCTCAATCAAAACTCTTTGGTCAGTAGGCTATACTGGTAACCAACAATTTTGATGCATTCAATCCTCAAGAACAAACAGCAAACAACACAAACTCTTTTTTTTTTTTCAACTGACATGTCTTTAGTTTCATAATATGCTCTATTTTACACACTTACAACAAAGAGTCATACAATTTATCAGAGTTTCACATCAGAGTTTTCTTCTTCTTCGTAGGCCTTCTTCGTAATTTTTCGTAGGCCTACACAATTTTCAGCTGTGCGGTTCTTGCTGTTTCCACAACACCACCAGAGTGTGTGATAGACCAGTGTTTGTTTTAGCCTGTTGTTTTTTTTTTTTTTTTTTCTTGAAATCGACAACTGTTTTACTGGCAGCAGCTATAGAGCATCAGTATACGGACGTATACGTTCAAACATGTATTAAAAGGTTATGTAAAATTATTTACATTAACAGAACATTTGATGTTCTTTGTCTAAGAAAGACTCATCCTGAAAAACGTGGGGATGACCCGCCCATTTTCAATGGCGCCCAATGAAATGCTCCTTTAAAATGACGACACCTAGACAAGCCAAAATCACGTTTTACTTCATCCAATCAGCAGCGAAAGGATCAGAAACCCACTTTAAAAGTTCGGCCAAAGCAAAAGCTGTTTGTTTGGAGGATGAGAGACAAACAGAGAGGAATATTTATTAAAACCCTTTGGAACTACAGGCACTCCTATAGTGACTATTTATACTCGCTGATAGGTATGTATCGTGAATAATCAAAACGTGTTTATAGTAGCAGTGCATATTCTGGTTAAACGATGTTTAAATGTCTTGTTTTAATCTGAAGAGTATAAATGGGTGAATTCGTGTTTAAGTTAAAATCGAGGATTCTTAAGATGTAGGCTAATTATGTATCATCCAGGGCCTCTTTGAATGTAACTTTTGAATTGCTTTGATGCCATCGCCGCAATATGTTGCATCAGTTATGCCAAGGATTTAAATGGCCTATTCGAACATTGTCTTTTACAGATTCACTTCGTTCTCCCACCGAACCTTATTACATTTTGTGGTTAATGGTACATTCGTTGTTTTCGTTTTAATTCAGAAACATTATGTCCATATAAACTTCAGTAAATCCATACTAATCCATTTGCTAAGACGCTCCCTCGGTAGGCTACTCTATTGTCTGATTGCATTGTCGGAGTTATTGCGTAATGACTCAACCGGCCACGTTGTTTCTGATAATGGGGATCTCTATGCTATCCTAATTCGTATATGTGGTGATTTCAGGTTGATTGGGACCCTTTTTCCGTTTGGTTGGGACACTTTTGCCTTTTGAGATGACTTGGAAGTGGCCCAATCACCACATAAACGAATAAAAATAAATAAAGATCTATAAATATAAAAAAAATATATTTATTTAGAAAGCGATGAGTTGTGTATTGACAGCTTTGTCTCCTAATAGGTTTGATATAGCACCACCATGGCCACTTCAGCCAGTTCCAAGCTGAGCAAAGCTGTGAAACAGCAGTACATGGACCTCCCTCAGGGAGACAATGTCCAGGCTATGTACATCTGGATTGATGGAACCGGTGAGGGATTGAGGTGCAAGACCAGGACTCTGGATTCAGAACCTAAGACCATTGAAGGTAGTTCTTGTCAATTCAGATATCATATTTGTGTCTCTTAAAAAAAAAGTTGTTTACTGAAACACTATCAGTGTTGGAAAAAGTATGAGTATTTGTATGCTTGTGTCTCTCTGTAGAGCTTCCTGAATGGAACTTTGATGGCTCTAGCACATATCAGTCTGAGGGGTCCAACAGTGACATGTACTTGATACCCCAAGCCATGTTCAGAGACCCTTTCAGAAAGGACCCCAACAAACTGGTTCTGTGTGATGTTCTCAAATACAACCGCAAACCTGCTGGTGAGTAAATTAATACCATAATTGATATCACATAACTAGTTATACCAGATGATATCACGTTTGAAGGTTGCATTAATGATTTTTGTGTTGCTCCTTAAGAAACCAACCTTCGTCAGCTGTGTAAAAAGATCATGGCTATGGTGCAGAACCAGCATCCTTGGTTTGGAATGGAACAGGAGTACACTATTCTCGGCACAGATGGTCATCCATTTGGTTGGCCCTCCAATGGCTTCCCTGGACCTCAAGGTACGTGTCATCTATGGATAGTTTTGGAAGTTTTTTTTTTTTGTTTGTTTGCAGGAAGTCTCCTGTGGGTTTAAGGAAAATAATTTGATTTGATTAGGTCCGTACTACTGTGGTGTGGGAGCTGATAAGGCCTATGGACGAGATGTTGTGGAAGCCCATTATAGAGCCTGTTTGTATGCTGGAGTAAAAATCTGTGGCACTAATGCTGAAGTCATGCCTGCACAGGTAAAGTTTTCCCTCTGGGCTGATGGACAATGAGCAGCTTGTTTTGTATTTTTAGCTTAAAATCGAATATAGAAATGAGTTGCTGAAGTTGTCTTTTTGTTCTTCAGTGGGAATTCCAAGTTGGCCCTTGTGAGGGCATTGAGATGGGAGACCATTTGTGGATGGCCCGCTTCCTTCTGCACAGGGTTTGTGAAGACTTTGGTGTTGTGGCCTCTTTTGATCCAAAGCCCATTTCAGGGAACTGGAATGGAGCTGGTTGCCACACCAACTTCAGCACCAAGGAGATGCGTGAGGAAGGGGGTTTGAAGTAAGTATATGAAAGGAAGCCTTGCATCTATCCCCCACACTACAGAGCTGAAATAAAATGTTTTTTGGTTTTGCTAATCAATTTTTTTAAACTTAGACACATTGAGGAATCAATTGAGAGGCTGAGCAAGAGACACCCTTACCATATCCGTGCCTATGATCCTAAAGGAGGGCTGGACAATGCCAGGCGACTGACTGGCCATCACGAGACCTCCAACATCAACGAGTTCTCTGCTGGAGTGGCTAACCGTGGTGCTAGCATCCGAATTCCACGATCTGTGGGCCAAGAAAAGAAGGGCTACTTTGAAGACCGTCGTCCTTCAGCCAACTGCGATCCTTACGCAGTCACTGAAGCTCTTATACGCACATGTCTGCTTGGCGAAGAGGGTGACGAGCCAATGGCATACAAGTGAAATTCTGGACTGAAACGTCATTTTAAGTGATGAAATCTGACGGCTTGAATTGTGTTCATTAGTCCATCTGAAATGAGGGATGATTCTAGATGGATCACTTCCCTGTTTATTGGTTGTAGAAACGCACATTGGGTCAGTTTATTCTACACTGCTTTCTCACTGCCAGTTTTTTTTATTTTATTAAATTTTTTATAATAGATTTGTAGGTGTAGTGATACCAGATTCTGGCAGGAATCCTAGTTTTATAAATATAAAAGTATGCACCCAAGATCACCACAACTACTGCTACTTGGCCTTTATGACGACAACTTGTCTTGTGTATTGACCTGTTTTAAGCATGTTCTACAATTCTGCATGGTTTTTATAAACTAACTGTAGATTTTAATGCTTTATTATAGTCAATTTTAGAATTTTTTTGTTTTGTTTTCCCTTTTCACCAGTTTATAAGTTATAGTACTCTCTCACCGGGACCAAAATGCATTGTTTGTATTAATATGGCTGTGATTGTTGCCTGTCGTTCAAAGGGTTGTGCATTTTATTTGTGATTTTTACTATGGTTTAGAAAACTTTAACCTGTCTCTTTACATTAAAACACCAAGACTTTTACTAATGTGATTTCTCTGTAGTTTTTCCCACTCATCAGTCCTTCTTGACAGTTTGTACTGCAGTGTCTTGTTTTTGTTTTTTGTAGGCTATAGCCTGGAAGTTAGAATCACAGGTTCCCTTGACAAAAACCCACTAAGATCTTGTTTTTTTTTGTTTTCTTCTCTATTGTAGAAAAAAGCTCTGACCAACACAAGCTTGACTCTTACATGTTTTGTTTGTCATGAAAATCTTCAAAAATGAACAACTTTTCTGAATTTTGAAGCCTAAAAACAATCGCATGAAGTAAAATGCTAAATTGAGGCAACTACACCAAGGTTGAAATGTCAAGTTTCCGAAAACTCGTCAAGTCTTTGACTAAATGTTTTCCCTAAAATTAAGTTGGAGTAGTTTGCAAGAGCTTGATCATAAACTGAGGATATAAAAGTGAACCAGTGAGTAGCCATTTACCTATTAAGCATGACAAATGTCCCCAACAAACTTGTTAGCTACTGCCTTTTTCAAAAACAGGATGCATAGCATAAAATACATGGAATAAAATGTGAAATTATATTGAGCTTGTTTCAACTACAGACATTTTTTTTTCAGGCATTTAACCAATAATCCATTGGTTTAAGAATGACGGAACTAGAAGTGCTAAAATGCTAACCTGTTGCTGGTTTTTGCCCAAAAAACACCATCACTGCAGTATGTTATATTCATGTTTTTAGGAGCTTTAAACATGAGCTATGGTTAATTGTTAGTCTTTTAAAGAGTGGACCATTGAGTGTATGGAATGGTTATATTAGTAATTTGCAATTTATATTTATTTGAAAAATTATGGATGGTTGAAGGATGATGTGCAAGAGTATTGTAAAAGACTGCAAGTATTAACAAAAACTGGCGCAACTTGGATTGCACTGACAAACAATCTCGCAATACATATTTTTATTTGACTGTGCTGGATTGTTCCACCTCAAATGAATCCCAGATTTATTTGAGTGCTTGTTCAGTAAAGGCAGGCAGTATGCAGATTCTCTTCTCTTTGTGAACCCTGCCAAGACTCTTGTGTTTTTATTCCCAGAAATGCAATTATAGGGTTAAAAGATTCCATATTTTATTCAAACACTTGCACAGCAATGTAAACAGTTCTCAGAAGGTAACAAGGATAGGCTTGGAAATATTCAGGAAGTAATATGTTTTCATGAACCTGCAACTGTTTTTTTTATGTGTTCATACGTTTCACCTAATTCCTCATAATTGTGTTGATGTAAAACTGACAGAGTTGTTTGGTATGCAAAAGAGTTAGTATACGTGAATAGAAATAAGAACTCCCTAATCTTTTACCACGTGAGGATTTAGTTTAGCTATATCTGGTGCTGAGATTTTTTCTGTTTTACTTCATCGGAATGGTGCAAAACTGGACATGATTTGAAAAGGTTAAAACATCCTGGAAGAATAGTCACACTTGTACTGTTTGCGGAAACGAATTGGAAAAGAATGGGAATCAAAATGAATCTAGTGGAAACGTTTGGTACTGCGTCCAAACAAAATCTTACTGAAGCTATTTTTTTTTTTTCTGAGATATCAACCTCAAATTTGGAACGCAACTTGTTAAGATTTATCACTTAAATGTTCTCACAGTTTTAGAGTAAAACATGTTTTTGGAAATATATATTTCATATAAAATTTAAAAATAGTGTTTGTATGCATCTTTCATAAATTCGACTTCTATAACTATTTTTTGTTTCACTTCAGCAATAATCTGCCAAGTGTATTCTTTAAAAAGAGATTAAATTTAAGTATGTGCTACAAATCATTCAAGGTTTAAAGTTTTCAGGTCTATGCTCAAAAAGTGATTTTTGAACATTTAATAAATGGATATTATTTATTCCATAAACATATTTTAGCACCATAAATTCCCCTAAAAACTCAAATATTAAGTAAAAAACATTATCAAACTAAAATATAGGGTAACGCTTTAGATTACGGCCCGGAAAGTACTGCATAAGAATTTACAACATAACTTTCGGTAATTATAGTGTAACTATAAAGTAAGTATGTATAGGTATAAGGGAACAATATGTAATACTGGGGGAATAAAGGGGTAACTATCAGGAAAATTAACACATTATTTTTACTGTAAGTATTTTTTAATTAAGGGGTAATTATCTGTGTAGTTACAGGGTAAGTATGAATCGACGGGCTGTAAACTTACCCTACTTACCCTGTAACTACACGAAACAAGATGGGAACAAACACCACTTTAATTTACAGCCCGCAGATTCATACTTACCCTGTAACTACACGAAACAAGATGGGAACAAACACCACTTTAATTTACAGCCCGTCGATTCATACTTACCCTGTAACTACACAGATAATTACCCCTTAATTAAAAAAATACTTACAGTATAAATAATGTGTTAATTTTCCTGATAGTTACCCCTTTATTCCCCCAGTATTACATATTGTTCCCTTATACCTATACGCACTTACTTTATAGTTACACTATAATTACAGAAAATTATGCTGTAAATTCTCTTTACTTACGCAGTACTTTCCGGACCGTAATCTAAAGCGTTACCAAATATAGGACATCATTTCATTGAAATAATAATAAATAATTCTGTAATTTTTTGTAGCACCAGATGGTTAAGATTGTGGCAGTGATTTGGCAGATAAAACAGAAATACCCTGGCTCTATATACATGTGTTCTGGGTCACGTTTTAATAAACTGGCCATAACTCTTCCAACTGAGTTCACTGGAACTTCAAATTCCCAGGAAAAAAATGTGTAATACTGTTGTTCCATTAAACAAACAAATTAGAGTAAACATAAAGGTGACTAATGACTTAAACCAAATGTTCCTGAAAAGGGCAACATTTGTGAATGTACCCAGCTGCACGCCACTCAATAAAGGCCTTCTGCAGCGAAGCGTTTTTGTTAGAAAAATATCCATAATTATAACTTTATAAAGTAAACTTTCGTAAGTTGAATATGGAAGGTGGTTTGGCAGCAGCTAGATATTTTACTTTACGTGTTAAATATGGATATTTTTCTTACACAAACGCATTGCTTTGCTTCAGAAGGCCTTTATTAAATATTATATAAAATGTTGGGCTCCCATTCACTGCCATTATAAGGCTTGGATTAGCCAGGACATTCTTTAATATAACTCCTCTTGTAGTCGTTCATCTGAAAGAAGAATGTCATACACTACACGATGGCTTGAGGGTGAGTAAATCATGGGGTAATTTTCATTTTTGGGTGAGCTATCCCTTTAATGGTACAATTTTATTTTCATAAACCGACAGATACCAAAGGCCTCCACAATCCATTCAAAATTCCAAATTCCAATCAGATTGCCTGACAGCAACGGAACTGGACTAAAGGCTGCAGAGGCTGTGTGTATAAATTGTTCAAAAGTCAATCAAGTCCAAACAGACAAATATGAGGCTTTTTTCCAGCATGTAGTTCCCTTTCGTTCAGTCACTACGACATACGTTAGTGACTAACGAATGGGGGTTTCGCTTAGAAGCCTATCATCTTCGAGCATATAGAAAACGCCCAATGGCGTGCCAATGCCATGGGGCATGCAAATTTTGCATACGTAACTCATACTTACCAACCTTAGGACCTCCGAATTAGGGAGATATTTAGGGGGGGGGGGGGGGGGATTATATATGAGCACTCATATATAATCACACACAAACGTAAAGAAGAATATAATTCATTTATTTGTACATAATTTATACATACATATTATGTACAATAACAACAACACTCCTAGGGCCCTATAAAATCCGTTTTATTTTTTCCCAAATTCCGTTTTTTCTGTTTTAATTTTTGGGAATTCAGTTTTTTTTAACCTTAACTGTTATTTTAGTCGTAAAAAGACTGTTTTTAATGTTAATATAATAGAACATAAAACATAAAATAGGAATTACCTTAAATTTATTGAGGTAACAAACATCACATTTACTTTTCAGGACAAATATTGCAACATAACACTGCACTCTAAGCACTTCGAGTCACAATATTAGTGCTGTGAATTAATAAAAATAAAAAAAACGAATTAAGCACATTTTTTCTGTAATTAATCATTATTTTTAATATTTTTATATTGTAATAATTTCAGTTACTCTCCAAATTAATTTAGAAACAATTTAAAGACAGCATATTTTAAATGTGTGTTGTAATGGCATCTTTTTATGAATGAAGGCCAGTATCACTGATATTAATGTCTATATGAAACATTGATGACGTTACATTACATTATAACTGAAAGCTGCCAATTTCAACATTTATTAGGCTTTGAAAAATAACTTTTAATTTAATTGAACTTAAAACAATCTTTACATAAACCCATTATAATAAACGTTATATTTACTTGTGGCCTTCCCTGTTAGACATAGTCTACACAGAAATTGAATAAAGTTATCAACACCTTTCTTAACTGCATAAATAATAAGTGAAACATAGATGAATCATCATTAAAGCTACAATCTTCTGTTCCCGTTGTTCTTTGAACATTAATGACAGACATTATCAGTGCTACTTTAAGATCTACCTCAGCCAAACATGATGTGGATAATGCTGCCTTCACGTGCTATCGGAAATTTGATGATTCCGACTTCTGAAGTCGTGATTACGAGCGCATTGCATTCAAGTTTCAAAATGTGAGGGCGTTCATGTGCAATGTTTATAGGAAACTCGTATATTACGATAATCGTATATTAGAGCACGTGAAGGCAGCCTAAGACGCGCTGACCCGCGCATCTCATTTTCTCTCAAGTTCATTTAAGGCATTATTTTCCATACAGTACATTAAAGTGCATTAAAAACAAGGCAAAATACAGCAAGCACTCCCTGAGGGAACTGCTCGGCTCGGTACTGAGGGCTTAGCGTTGAGTTTCTTAACTTTTTCGCCGACGAAAGCAGAGCCATGGAGAGCCTGAAACGGCGCCCAGTGACGGATGGTGTAGCAATATTGTTGTCCGGGTGGAAATCGGGAGAAATTCGGGAGAAAGGTCGGCCCGGGAGATTTTCGGGAGGGGCTTTGAAATTCGGGAGTCTCCCGGAAAAATCGGGAGGGTTGGCATGTATGACGTAACTCCGCCTCACCGCGTGAGTATAAAAGGAAGTACATGGCAATATCGCATTATGTTTCTGCTTTCGGAGCCAAGAGTACCTTCCTCTTCACTCCTCACAAGCCTTCTGAGACTCTGTCAGCTTCTTCGAGACGAGCAGCTTTCCAGTCGGTGTTGGTGTGACGGCGCGTTCCAGTGATCGATTGACAGCCATGTTATCTCTGGCAGCCGCGAGCCTCGTGCTGGTGTGGAACTCCGCCCTGTCGCGAGTGCTCGTGTATGCGTGATCGGTTGTTGTGGACGGCACCCGACAGCTGTTGGGCCCCGCCCCCAATGCCTTTCGCTCCCGAGGTGCATGAGGAGATCATGCGGTCCTGGAAGTCCCTGTGCTTCCCGTGACCGTTTGGTGGCCTCTTCCGCCTTCTCTGCCCTTGATGGGGCCGCGGCCTAGGGTACACTACCCCCCCCCCCCCCCACTGTTGAACACTCTGTTGCGCACTACGGTGTCCACAGAGGGCTTTGACGTGGCGTGGCTGTCCTAAGCACCCACCCTAAGCCTGTGGGCTCGTCTACTTCAGTGGCGTGGTCCTGCAGTGCTATGGGGTAGGCCGCCGCCCCTTTGCACATGCACAAGGGTGGAGCTGACCCAGGGCTCTTTTATGAGCTGCGTGCCGCCACTGATCCCGCCCTCTGGGTGGTGAAGGTTGCCACACGCTCCCTCGGTCAGGCGATGTCCACAGCTGTGGTCCGGGAGAATTTCCTGGCCTTACCTGGTGATATGGGGGGTTGACTGAGCCCGCCTCCTCAACTCGCCCATATCCCAGGCTGGTCTCTTCGGCGGCGCGGCTGAGAACCACGCCCAACGGTTCTCGGCCGCCCCAGAGCAGACTGAGGCTGTAACACGTACTGCCCCGGTGGCTAGCTGCTGCACCAGCCGCCGGCTCAGTCCTCCCATTCGAGCAGCTCTATCCCCTCTGGTAACTCTACGTAGTCTATCGAGGCAGCCCTTGCGCCACTCAGGCAGCATGGGGTTCACATCCTGAACTACTTCGATGACTGGCTCATACTGGGTCACTCTCGTAAGCAGGTCTGCGGACACAGAGTCCAAGTGCTCCGGCACTTAGCCTGTCTGGGCCTTCAGGTCGACTGGGAGAAGAGCGACTCTGCCCTGTGCAGAGAATCTCTTTTCTCAGTATGGTTTCCGACTCGGTCGCCAGGTGTGTGCTGCTTACCAGCGAGCGCGCATGCAGTCTCTGCTGACTTGCCTCCATCAAATCGAGAGTAAGAGTGCGGTTCCACTGAAACTTTTTCAGAGGCTCCTGGGGCATATGGCATCTGCAGCTGCAGTGACGCCGCTCGGATTGCTTCATATGAGACCGCTTCAGCATTGGCTTTGCGATTGAGTCCCGAGGTGGGCATGGCAGTCTGGCATGCTCCGGGTACAAGTGACTCGAGCCTGCCTTCAGACACTCACCCCGTGGTCGAACCTCTGTTTTCTACGGGCCGGTGTGCCCTTAGAACGAGTTTCCTGGCATGTTGTCGTATCGATGGATGCCTCTGCACATGGGTTGGGGTGCCATGTGCAATGGACAAGCAGCCGAGGGCTCCTGGACAGGACCCCAGCGCCTTGTGCATGTCAATTGCCTCGAGTTACTGACAGTACGGTTCGCCCTGCACCGCTTCCGGGCGTTGCTGAGGGGTCAACATGTGCTTGTCAGGACAGACAACACGGCCGTAGTAGCGTACATCAACCACCAGGGCGGTCTACGCTCCCGCCGTATGTCTCAACTCGCCCGCCACCTCGTTTTATGAGTTTTCACCTCGAGTCAGAAGCGCCTGAGGTCCCTTCGGGCTGTCCATATTCCAGGAGCCCTGAACCATGCAGCCGACGAGCTCTCACGGTTTCAGCCACTCCCGGGAGAATGGTGACTCCATCCCCAGACGGTCCAGCTGATTTGGGAACAGTTCGGGGACACGCAGATAGTTCTGTTTGCCTCCCACGACTCTTCCCACTGCAGCCTGTTCTTTCCCTGACCGAGGGCACGCTCGGCACGGATGCACTGGTGCACAGCTGGCCGTGGGGCCGACACAATATGCGTTCCCCCCCACTGAGCCTACTTGCACAGCTCCTGTGCAAGATCAAGGAGGACAAGGAGCAAGTCCTTCTGGTCGCCCCGTACTGGCACGGCCGGACCTGGTTCCCCGAACTCTTACTCCTTATGACAGCCCCTCCCTGGCCTATTCCTCTGAGACACTCAGAGACGGGGCACCCTATGGCACCCGCGTCCAGATTTTTGGAACCTCCACGTGTGGCTCCTGGATGGGACGCGGCAGGTTTGAGTGGCCTACCACCTCCGGTGGTTGCCACCATCACTTCCGCTAGGGCAGAGTCCACTCGGCATGCCTATGCGTTGAAGTGGAACCTCTTCGTCACCTGGTGATCTTCTCGCCAAGAAGAGCCCTGGAAGTGCCCGATCGGGTCCGTGCTTCGTTCCTCCAAGAGGGGTTGGAGCGAAGGCTGTCTCCCTCCACCCTTAAAGTTTATGTGGCCGCAATATCTGCCTACCACGATCTCTTGGTGGGCAAAAAGGTAAGTCAGCACGACCTGATCATCAGGTTCCTGAGGGGGGCGAGGAGACTGAATCCTCCTCGCTCTCCTCTCGTACCCTCTTGGGACCTCGCAGTAGTTATAAGTGCTCTGCAGAGGCCTCCCTTTGAGCCTTTGCGGTCGGTTGATATTAAGTTCCCGTCAATGAAGACGGCTCTGCTGACCGCATTGGCCTCTATTAAGAGGGTCGGGGACCTGCAGGCATTTTCGGTTGACAAAGCGTGCCTGGAATTCGGGCCGGCTAACTCTCACGTGATCCTGAGACCCCGGCCTGGATATGTGCCCAAGGTTCCCACCACTCCGTTCAAAGACCAGGTGGTGAACCTGCAAGCGCTGCCTTTGGAGGAGGCAGACCCAGCCTTGGCACTGCTCTGTCCAGTAAGCTCCCCTCTGCGCTTACGTAGACAGCACGCAGTGTTTCAGGACCTCAGACTAGCTCTTTGTCTGTTATGGTGGAGAGCGGAAGGGAAGAGCTCTCTCAAAGCAAAGGCTGTCTCACTGGATAGTGGACACCATTGTTTTGGCTTACCAGCAGCAAGGTCGACCATGTCCCCTTGGGGTTAGGCACACTCCACTCGGAGTGTGGCCTCCTCTTGGGCTTTAGCGCATGGCGCCTCGCTAACAGACATCTGCAGAGCTGCAGGCTGGGCGACACCGAACACATTCGCCAGATTCTACAATCTCCGAGTGGAGCCAGTGTCCGACTATGTACTCGCCCCCCGAGGGGGCGGTAATGGGCCAGGCTCAGGTGTCTTCGCTTGCTCGCCATTCCACTCCACGGACTGGATACGTGCAATATTTTCTCTCAGGTGAGCTTCCCCGAAAGCCCTGAGTTCCTCCAGCACTGTTTACGTCGATACCTGTGTGTCTGCCCTCTAACGAGCCCAGACCCTCATGTTTCGCCAGGTGCCCCGTGTGCATGGTTCCCCTCCGGCGACCCCCACACGTGTATTTCCACCGTAAGCCTCCTTAGCGAGCAGGTGTCTTTCCCTTGGCAAGTCCCTGCCACCCCTAGGGTTAAAAATTCCACCTGCGGCTGGTACCCTAGAGTTTTCCATATACAGCTCTTAGCGGGTCATATGTGTACTCTTAAGTCCACCCTACGGGCAGGCATCTTTGCATTCCTTCACTGGGATATGCTTCCCAGTGTACCTTGGTATTCCTGTGTTAAGCGTGAGTCCTTCGTCCGTATTAGTCTTACGACAGGGAACTCACACTTACGCAGGGCACTGGAAGACAACTGAGTGGCGGGATTATATTGGAACCCCCATTCGTTAGTCACTAACGTACGTCTTAGTGACTGAACGAAAGGGAACGTCTCGGTTACGGATGTAACCCTCGTTCCCTGAGGAGGGAACGGAGACGTACGTTCCGTTGCCACATCAGCTGTGCTACCTGGAACGTGGGAGTTCAGTCTTGGCTCCTCAGCAGGTAACATAATGCGATATTGCCACGTACTTCCTTTTATACTCACGCGGTGAGGCGGAGTTACGTATGCAAAATTCGCATGCCCCATGGCATTGGCACGCCATTGGGCGTTTTCTATATGCTCGAAGATGATAGGCTTCTAAGCGAAACCCCCATTCGTTAGTCACTAACGTATGTCTCCGTTCCCTCCTCAGGGAACGAGGGTTACATCCGTAACCAAGACGTTTTGTGTTATAGTTTCAAACTCCAAAATAAATGAAAATATCTGAAATCAGTGCTCCAAACAAACGGAAATTCCAATATCATCATATTTCTGTTATAGCTGTAGCTTATAACTTGTAAACAAGTGAGTACAAAACTAAACTGGCATACATTCAGGCAAGAGTCAACTATATAATTGTAGATTTTAACTAAAACCAGACTCTATAGCTCAGACAAGGCCACTTGTATTACAGAGTAATTGGAGTGCCCAATATGGCAGCTCCAGTAAAGTAAGTCCCGCCTTCCAAATGAAACAGACAATTGGCATTCGGCAAAGTCACTGCTTGTTCTTTACGATGGTTCTTGCTGTTTGATGACATCATCACTGCAGCTGCTGTTGTTTTGAAATGTCAGTATTTCCCCATTCAAATAGATAGGGTTTGGACTTGTAGCACAGGCCCAAGATGGCCACCAAGTGAACTTCCTTGTGTTGAGTATATTTTTGTCAGGTGTCAGGTCATGGCAAATTGTCACCCTTTAATTGGTGCAAGTTGTCATGTGTTTTATATGTTGTAAATTATATATGCAATATACAGTAGTGGCTTTTATTAGTTTTTAATTCGTTTTTAGTAATCCAACAAATTTGATTAAACCATCAAAATATATTGTGCTACAAGTTCAAATCCTATCTAATTAAATATGGGGGGAAACAAAACTCTAAGCTTGGTCAGGATATTTAACTGAAATATATATTTAGCAAAAACAGGCAAACTACAACTACAGTTTTTATTTTACTATGCCAGAAGTGCACAGAAAAACAAAAAGCTCAGAAAAAGCATACACTGACTACTACACAATCAGTTATTACATTTTCATTGGTTCTCTCTTGTTTTTGTACGTGTTCATCATTTCTTAGTATGACATCCTGGTCAAAAATGATGTCCACACAATTTGGCATGTTTCATTGCAGCATGACAAATAAAACTATTGACTGTAAGCACTACTGGTCCAAAATGGTCAATGTTTATGATAATGTCTTTATTCATATTATTTATTTTATTAATTATTCTTTATTATTATTATTTGACATGTTATTGATTTCTTTCATCATTTATATATATATATATATATATATATATATATATATATATATATATATATATATATATATATATATATATATATATATATATATATATATATATATATCTTCTACTATACTCTGATTTGTTTGATTATTTCTAAATGTAAGATCTTTGCTTCTGTGCAGTAAGATTGAGTGATATACCTTTGTATCAAAATTCCATTTCTGCAGACATGAGATAATGAGATAATGCAAGATCTTTGATATTCTCTCAAAGGTCTTAAAGGTGTCAAAACAACACATCCTATATCTATATCTCCTCTATCTTTGACATTTGACCGGTCACGCCGACCCAGACATTACACCAAATATGACATAATGGATAAGTCTATTTATCCTTTTCTTATTAGACCAAAACATAAGTTTAAGAGGATGTAAGTTTCCTGCATATATGTCACAGGGTGTTTTGGTGTTGGTTCATGTTCATTGTTCTTGGTTCTGTTTTGTTTATCATGTTCATGGTTATGTTTGAGTTTGTCATGTTCACAGTCTTGTCATGCACTTCCTGGTTTTGTCATGTTCCAGTGTCATGTGACTCCCATGCCCTCATGTGATCTTGTGTCTTGTCCTGTCATTGGTTCATTGTTTAATCACTGTTCACAGGTGTCACTTGTCTTGTCATTTGTCTGTGTGTATTTAAGCCCTCATGTTTGCCATGTGTCTTTGTCTGATATTGATTGTTGTAACCTGCTGTTGGTGAGTTTTTGTTTAGCCATGCCATGACTTTGTTTTATGGTTTGCCAAGTTAAGCCAAGTCTTTGTTTTAAGTTTCGTTTATTATAAATAAAGAACTGCACATGGGTTCAGCAACTTGCCTCCAGTGGATACTGTGTTACAATATATTTGTTGTTCTTATTTTGCTCTTCACTTCTGCTCCTTCTCCTGCTTCGTTTCTTCTACCTCTCCTTTCATTCGGCAAATATCTTACTTCTTTTGGCACCTTCTTTCTCTATACTCTGATCTTCACAATCTTCATCTGTTAGATACAATACCTTGGATTGGATTATAAACTCTTTTTTACTTCATTTGTTTGTCTTTATAATTTTACATTTTACCTTCATACATTTTCTATTCCTTATTCAAATTTGATCTTTGACATCATCATTGTTTGTCTGTCTGGATCCTATTGCAGCAACTACTATGCAATATGCATACAAAATCTTTAACAATTTTTTTTTTTTTACTGTATATGTAATGGCTCTGTGAGTGCGACTCAGTTCAACATGAGCAGCAGAGCAAACATGGGCCTTGAGTCTGGATCAGAACAATCTCACCAATCAGTGTTCAGTGTGCTTCATGCTCTGAATGAGTATCAGCACTGATGGGCTTATTAGAATTCTGTTCTTAGCGAGTGACAGGACGTGCTGACCCATTTGCATGCATCTTCTATACCCTGTAGGATTTTAAAGATTATTGCATATTCTGTGTCTTATTGTGACTTTGCTAATAGGTAGTTGGTGGTTGTAAGCAGCTGTGCAATGATAATTAAATATTGTGTTCCCTTTCCACAACCCCTCTCGTGCTCAATCATAAACATTGTCAAGAATGAACTAAAAGAGACAGTGGCAGGGCATGGCTGATTGGCGCCATGTGCAGATCACATGCAGCATCAGTGAGAGCCATGTGGGAAATGCAATTACACTCTTCACCCTTCAACCACGAATGCCATTCACTTGAGCACACACAAACAGAAAAAGCAGCCAATTCTTGCAGGACGGCACTGCAACTGGAGTTTCAAGAGATTGTAAACATCGCGAAAGAAGTAAAACTGGGCCAAAACTAAAAATAAAGTACGAGTTTATGAGTTGAATTGGTTAAAACACAAAACAGAACATAATTACAGACCTATATCTATTATATGTCCTATTTCTAAAGTTTAAAAAACAAATATCTTTCTTCTTTCTGATGAACACAATATGAGTTATATTAATAAATATACTGATGTTCCCTTACGTTCAGTCACTACGACGTAACGTTAATGACTAACGAATGGGGCTTTCACTTAGAAGCCAATCAATTTCGAGAATTAAAAAACGCTCAATGGCAGTGCCAATACCATGGGGCATGCGGAATTTGCATACGTAACTCCTCCCCACCGCGTGGGTATATAAGGAAGTATGTGGGCAATATTGCATTATGTTTCTGCTTCGGAGCCAAGAGCATCTCTTCACTCCTGCAAGCCTGAATTCTGAAGTGTTCTCTTCAGTCTTCGAGACAAGCGGTTCTCCAGGGTGTTGGTGTGACGGCGCGTTCCAGCGATCTCACATTGCCTGCCTGCTGATCTGTGCAGTGATCTGCAACAGCTGTGTGTGTTTTCCCTGGGCGCTTCGGCACTCTCACAAAATCAGTAAAATACGAGCGTGGTCATAGATATATCGATCGTAGATGCTCATTCGACTAATCCGT
The DNA here is from genome assembly GCA_023566225.1 of Romanogobio albipinnatus. Classification (NCBI taxonomy): domain Eukaryota; kingdom Metazoa; phylum Chordata; class Actinopteri; order Cypriniformes; family Gobionidae; genus Romanogobio; species Romanogobio albipinnatus. The sequence continues at coordinate 29,307,951 of CM042250.1, read as the reverse complement.
GGAGGCGCTAATGAGGCATCTACGTATACATCTATGACCACGCTCGTATTTTGACCTCATTTAGTGGAAGTTATGGCGGAGCTCAGAGATGATCACGTTCGTCTGATAAGAGGTAAAATAATATCATAAATACTGCTCGGTTTCTCGCAGAAACTGATTGTTTCGCTAGATTACACCCTTATTCCTCGTCTGGTATTGTTTAAAGCCCTTTGAAGCTGTACTGAAACTGTCATTTGGACCTTGAACCGTTTGGGGCCCATTGAAGTCCATTATATGGAGAAAAATCCTGAAATTTTTCATAAAAAATCTTAATTTCTTTTCGACTGCAGAAAGAAAGACATGGACATCTTGGATGACATGGGGATGAGTAAAATATCAGCAAAAGTTTATTTAAAAGTGAACTAATCCTTTAATAAAGGCCTTCTGAAGCGAAACGATGGGTTTTTGTAAGAAAAATTTCCATATTTAAAACTTTATAAAGTAAAATATCAGAACCAGGCGCGGTTTTCACCTGTAGCAAGTGCAACAGAGCCTGCCGATCTAGAATCTGACTGTTCAGCCACAGCAGGCACTGCAACTCAATAACAGACTGAAACATGGCGCAGAGTTCCATTGTCTCCTGAGACAGACGGATGCCTACAACAAAATGTTCTAGTCATACGCCGCGTCAGTTACGTTTTTTTCGTAAGTTGAATATTAGTTAACGTAATTAGTAATTTACTAATTACATAGGCCCTATTTTAACGATCTGAGCACATGGTCTGAGGCGCATGGCACTCATGGATGTGTCAAAATCCACTTTTGCAAGTTTAACGACAGAAAAAAAACGGTTGGCACACCAGGCGCATGGTCTAAAAGGTTCTCTTAATAAGTCATGGGTGTGTTTTAGGCGTAACGTACAATAAACCAATCAGAGTCTCATATTGAATATCCTTTAAAAGCCAGTTGCGCTGTTGCATAGTGGATTCGCTATTTTCATGGTGGAATTTGCGAGCGGAAAGACTGAACGCTTTTCCAGAGAGGAATCCTTTTATTTTTAATATTTAAAAATGTTTGTGTGCAGCTGAGTGTCCCTGTGTGTGTGTGTAATAAGCAGAGTGTAGAGTGTAAGCACCCGCCTATAGGTGCATATTACTAACGTGCCCTTTAAATAACACAAAAAATACTGTGACTACACCATTGACCAATAAAAACCTGGTCTAAAATCAATAGTGCAGTCGTTTTCAGTTGCCTCAAAATAGCAATGTGCCAACATTGCACCTGAACACACCTTGTTTTCAGTCCAGCACGCCCATGGGCAAACAGATGGGTGCGAGGGCATTTGCTAATTAAACAACGTCGCATTGGCGTCGGAATAATTCACCCCCAGATATTTGATCTATTACTTCATTTAAGATGTTTAAACAAGCTTTTTATCTAATTTTGCGATGGAGTGTACATGCTATCATTGAATGTGTCACTGTTCATATTTTGTTATAGATTTTTGGTGTATATTGTTTATTTACAATGAGATTCATTGATACTTTGTTGTATAATTGTTATTATTTCAACTTTGTGGTGCTATTTTTCAAGTAATGTTTGTTTTTTGGTTGGTTTGTTGATGTATTGTTAATTTGCATTCTGTTTTTGTTATGTAGTGACTGTGTTACACTATATAGTAGGACCCCCTCGAAAACGAGATGGTACATCTCAAGGGGTTAATCCTAATAAATACATTTCTGAGCAAAAAACCGTGAGCAGGGCAGAATCTGCTCAGTTGCTATGGCAGCCATAGAGCCAAGACAATGTGTGTTTTGTGCAGCTAAGGTGGAGGACGGGGGTGGGGTGTTGGTAGTTATGTAACAAATCTGGGTCAAACATACATTCCCCCACTAACAAAGATCTGGTCATCTGCTTGGTTGAACAACCAAAATAAAAATGAGCAAATTATTCAGAAATTAACATCAGTTACGGAAAGCTACCCATCGTATATCAGGCTCTCATTGCAAGAGATCTCAATGATCCCATCAGTGCTTATTGTCCATAATTGTCAGGTTATACAAGGACAGATTCCATTAACATATCACCCAAAATGCTGAAAACGTGATCTGTATTGGATAGGAATGTCCTTTTACAGACAAATGAATCACAATGCTTGATCTGTTGAGACCTGTTAGCCTAGTAAGACACCACATGAACAGTACACTAAACGTCTGATCATTGCATGTGAAGAGACTCTAAAGAAAGCTAAACAAATTCTAATAAAATATATTAAAATAATATATGTTGTCTGACCTTTCGGTATCGTCAACAGTGTTTGTTTGGGTAAAAAGGCTGATATGACGCCAAGGACAAGGGTGTTTGCAGCTGAGAAAGCAGTTTGCTGTGAGAATAAAACAGGACAAAATGTCCATCAGACCCTTTAACATCAGTCCACTGCAGCTGTGCACCAATTATCAGCATGCGCTTTGGAGGAAACAGTCTCTTGTCTTATGACAGTCCATCAGCGGTATAGAAAAATTGGTTACAGTAACAAATGTACTCTATGTTGTGCTATGAAAGGTTGATCTGTTAAAGAAGAAAACATGTTTTTGCATAAAACAGTTATGTGCAGTTTTGTGCAGCAACGTTTGTTGGTTCAGCTGGGTGATGCATTGTTTTTACAGCTGTACTGCTTCCTGACGTCTATGGAAGATCAGACTGTCTGGGAGAAACACAAGCAAGATACAGTGGAGTGGAAGCTTAAGTCTGAGTGAAACAAATGTTAAATGAATAATGTTAATTAAAATAAGGCTTGATATTGTGATAGCAGAGTTACAAGTGGATGGACAGTACGCAGTCTTGCTAAACATGTGGGATTAGAAATAAACATTAAGAAACAAACTCAGGGCCTCTAATGAAATTGTTGCACAAGTAGTACAGAAAAAATATATTTTTATCTTGTTTATATCTTGATGCATTAAAAGGTAATGATTACAAAATAGGCTGTTTGAAACCATGGTGAGTTTAGGTAAAACATTTTGGCGTTCAGCCCTTGTACTTTGAACTCTTCATGAGCTTCTCCAGCATTCCATCTTGCCACATGAGAACAAAGAAACTGCTGACATCCGAGGTCAAGGCCCAATAAAAAGGGCACGTGGAATAAAGGAAGCTCCACTGACAGAGTATTAGCATCAAAATAGCAGGGTTTTTTATTTTTATTGTGCCACTCTTGCATTAAAGTCACCATGAAATCAGAATGGACTATTCTTATTTTTTAGGGAATATTGTAATATTTATTATAAGTGATGTAAGATGTGGATCACCCCCCTGACCCCCGATGATACACTAGTAGTGTAGTGTCATTTGGGGATGTGAAGAGCAAAAATTACACAATGGAACACATTGTGCTATCCCATTGGACACAACAGGAGAATCAGTACCGTACAGTACAGTAGAGTATATGTTAATAACAACTTAAATTGTGTTTGTCACACAGTGACTTCAGAAGATTTGGAATATTAGCGCAAGTCATATGGACTGCTTTATGGTATTTTAACAGAGCTGCTTGAAAGAACCACTTCAGAATTCAAATTCAGTGGGAAAATATCAAGCGTCCCACAAGCCAAAGCGTCAAGATCGACCCCAGGTGGCTGGTCCCAGTATAGCTCATAAACCCCACCCCCTCCATGTATTCTAGTGGGATGCGAGACAAACTAAACAATCAAATTACACTTCAAATAAATGTTTTCCAAATATGGTTTCTGTCATTTTAGGTCATTTTTATCATGTCCAAGTGTTTGTTTTATTATATTTATAAGTTTGATTTTAGTTAGTTATTGATTATATAATAACAGTGGTGTGACGTCATGATTGACAGCTTCTCTGAGCAAAGTTGTCACTGAGGCACCAACTTACTTTTTTCGGGAGGAGCATTAGCTTTAATTTCTAAGTCTCCATAACTGTTTATTTCACACCGACACAAGTTCTGCAGTAAACATTACTAACAGATACTGTGGGAGCGTGGCCGGAGTTTTGATATCGCAGCTTCCTGCTCTCTATGCGCAGACTCCGGTCCCGAGGTCAAGACCCAAATCAGCAGCATATTCGGACATTGGCGGCTTCACTTTTATTCAATGGAAGATGGTGAAGGGGCGTCGTCCATCTTTTTTTTTTTCTTTTTTTTTACAGTCAATGGAAAATATAAGGAGGGTTAAAAAATAATAACAGACTTTTTTTTGCAGTGTTTACTATAAGTTATTTATCCATGCACATTTTTTAAATTTCATATGCCCTCGTAATCTTTATTTATTGCGTTTTGGGGGCCTGAAAATGCAAACTTTTGAAAACGGGTTTCAAAGTGAAAGTTTTTGAAAGCAAGACCGCTATTGTCTCTGTGAAAACGGTGACATCATGTGCATGTGTATTACGAGTTTAATCTACACTATAGTCGTGTGCGTTTGGCGGTAGTCTGCTCTGTAAAACAATGCGTATGTACGCAGGCGCACACACAGTCTGCTCCAGTCCAGAGAGTCTCTGGCAGAGACATGATAGCACAGAGCAGCTCATATGCACGAGTTGGCACAGACCACAGAATGCTCCAGGCCCATTTGAAACATCTTTAAAGGTGCACTGTGTAAATTTTAGCGGCATCTAGTGGTAAGGTTGCGAATTGCTACCGGCCACCACTCGCCCCTCCCTTTCGAAGCATGTAGAGAAGCTACGGTGGCCAACACAGGACAAAAATGTTGTCGTTGGAGACGGCAGAGAATAACTAGCGCTCTGTAGAGCAGTTTGTCCGTTTAGTGCTACTGTAGAAACATGGCGGCGCAAAATGGCGATTTCACTGTAAGGGGACCCGCGGTGTATGTAGATAGAAATGGCTCATTCTAAGGTAATAAAAACAATAGTTGCTTACGTAAGGTCTTTATACACCACTGAAAACATAGTTATGTATATTAGATTGCCTTTCTGTTAATAGATCCTCATAAATACTACACACTGCACCTTTAAATCAGCAACAAGGTTGATTTAAAAAATGTATCTGGCATTGTGATAGACATGGTCACTTTGAACTGGCATATAGAAAAGCACAATTCATTAACGGTGTATAAGTGGTATTGCTAAATGCTGGTCTGGCATGCATAATACAGCGTTTTTAGTCCTTTTCATAGATCAGTGTGAACGGGGATCGTTTTGATAACGTTGTCATCTGTACAAACCCTATAAATATCCTGCACAACTGACTGCAAACTGGCAACTTCCCACGATCCAGTCAACACGTCACAATTTTTGTAATTTTTTACGGTTTATTGCAACTTCCGTTTCATGCCGACACACCTGTGCCAACACACGCATTCACTAATTTATCTCTTTTAATGGTATGGCTACAAAATATTTTTTCTTAATTATCATTTCTTTAGAAATTCCAGTTAAACTTGTACAAACATTGCAGATCGTAAGTGTTACTGATCAACAGGATGTAATGACTCAAATCTGTGCTCATCAAAACTGAACCTAAAACAGTTGTGAAAGAGCTCTAACAATAGACTGTGCAACAAAAAACTTGTTTAACTGCAGAACAGATCAAAGTAGTGTCAGGTCTGCAGTGTGTAAATGCTGCAGGTCTAGAGGTTGTAAACATGGGGGATGGGGAGTCTCACCTGTTTTCCCCCAGCACAGTCCCAACACCCATCCACCACACTTGTTTCCTGTATTTAAAATCTTCTCCACGCTGGTGTCAAATGGCACAAACTCTGAACAAAATGTTCCTCATAAACACCTCCCCTGCACGTTTAGCCCAGCGGGTGGAAATCTTGGCTGCACTTGTGTAACACTTTGACCCAGTATTAGCCTGGCACGTTTTATCTGGCAGGAGCTCAGATTGTTATTCTGGGTGATATGAATATGCCCACACGAAGCCAGAGCTTTCCCTATCCAATCTTTTTTTCCCTCGTTTCAAGGAATATCTGCGTACACACGAGAGCACTGAAACCGACTCAAAACGATGTATATACATGCCAGGCCAGTATGTGGCGCTGTAATTACACTAAAATACAGAAATACACTCAGCAATGGTAGGAAGTGAGGCAAAATCTCACAATAAAATAACAATAAATAAATTTGCTACTTACCAGATGTGTTCTATTAACGCCTACACCTACCCCACCCCTAAACCTACCCTTACAATAATGCAAATACAGCAATTAAATGACGCAATATTGATGTGCACATGCCCAGTGCCCGTAGTTGTATCCATTCTAGTCTTTTCCGTGCGGGAAACGCTGATATGGTACAACATTTTTACGTATACAGCTTAACGCGTCTCCGTGTGGATGGGGCCTTAGAAGACATAGTTAAGTTTACTATTTAAGTTTACTGTGGTGGCTGGATGCGCCACATATACAGTATTATTTTGAGTCAATCGTCAGATTTTCATGGTTAACCTATTTGTGTTCATAATCACTAAACTAACCATAAGTCATTAAAAACTCAAATTAAAGCTGCAGTCCATAAGTTTTGCCTCTTTGTCGCCATCTCTGTTTGAAACCTGCAATTGCAGTTATTTGCGGAGTTATCATTTTTACGTGGGTTGTGCGAAAGTGCAAATGAATATAATGTTTGGAGGAGTATGTGTGGCTGCCATTAATTAACCACACTGGTGTGACTGTACAATCACAGATTCTACGTCTTCAAAGTATGACCAAAATATGAATTTTAACCCAAAAAAAGTTACGGACTGTTACGGACTGCAGCTTTAAGAATCACACATCAGTAAGTGTATATTATTAGTCGAATGATATGAATAAATTAAAGAATACCTTCTTTCTTGTTTATTTAAAGGTAGGGTATAGACAATTTTCGGAGAGGCTAGCAATAGGGAGGTGGCTTTGGAAGCATAAGATCCCACCCTCCCTTCAGAGTGTTTTCAAAGCCACGCCTCCTCCAAAACACATGAACACAGGAGCAGTGAGCAAACAGAACCATCACGAGAGACAGCGTTAAACTACCTCATGTCTCAAAGCACATAACATTACAAAAACAATGAACATAAACTCATAAATTCATTTTGGCGTTGATAGTGTTGCCATTGAAACGCATAAATTTGAGTCATGAACCGCTCTGAATATAATGTCACATCTTCCAGCTCGTTGTTCTGGTTCAGGAGGAACTGTAAGAGATGGCTGCTGTTTATGTAGACAGGACAACGTATTGTTGCATTAGGACCGAATGCAATGATTGGACAAACATTTTATGGTCCTACGCCTTCCAAGCGTAAAGAGAATGTGAAGAATTTTTTAAAAGAATTATTTAATGCTCACCAAGGCTGCATTTATTTGATCAAACTGTTGTGAAATTTTCATCAGTCATTACATAGTCTTCAGTGTCATATGATCTTTCAGAAATCATTCTAATATGCTGATTTGTTGCTCAAGAAACATTTCTTCTTATTATCAATGTTAAAAAAGTTGTGCTGCTTAATATTTTTGTGGAAAATGGATGCTTTATTAAATAGAAAAATACTTTGACACAACAGTTTTTCTTTTTTGTCACAATATAAAAGTTTACTGTCACTCTTTGATCAATTTAATGCATTCTAATTGCTTAATTAAATAATTAATTTCTTAAAAAACGGACCAGTCCGTTTTTTTCTCAGTCACCCACCCACACACCCATCCACCACACTTGTTTCCTGTATTTAAAATCTTCTCCATGCTGGTGTCAAATAGCAAAAACGCTGAACAAAATGTTCTTCACAAACACCTCCCCTGCGTGTTTAGCCCAACGGCTGGAAATCTTGGCTGCACTTATGTAACACTTTGACCCAGTATTAGCCTGGCACGTTTTAACTGGCAGGAGATCAGATTGTAATTCTGGGTGATAAGAAAATGTCTTAGAAGACATAGTTAAGTTTACTATTTCCAGCGTTAAGGGCTCGGCATCTGCTGCCATCTCTTGCTTGTGCACAGAAAGACACTGTCAACAGAGTAAAATGACAGAGTAAAGTAGGCGACACACCCACCGTTATTGCGCACGTTAACTCGTACTCGTTAAAATGCTCCGATACTAACAACCAGTGCAGTACAGTGCTTGTGACAAAGAAACACCAACAACAGAGCAAAAAGAGAGCAGAATGGATATATCAGAGAAGTATATTTATGCCTATAGCTGCGGTGCACAAACTAATAGACGAAACGTGGAGTGGATTGAGTGCGTAGCGGCACAGATGTGCAAACTTGTCAAGCGCACATCCCTTTTTCACAGACATCGCTGGAAAGTAGTTCAGTCAGATATGTAAATAGCAAAGAAGGTAAAACAATGCACATTAGCTGAGTTAGCATTTATCTATGATTAATATTGTGTTAGGGAACTGGGATTCATCGCTTCATTCTCACTGCTGCTGTGGCGGCTGGATGCACCACATATACAGCATTATTTTAAAGGGGTGGTAAACCACGATTTCACTTTTCTAACTTTAGCTAGTGTGTGATGTTGCTGTTTGAGCATAAACAACATCTTCAAAGTTACAACGTTCAAAGCTTAAAGCAAAGGGAGATATTTGCTTTTAAAGAAATCGATTTCTAAGGACTACAGCAAACGGCCAGTAGGGACTACTACACATTCACCCAGGGTTTGCTGACATCACCAGGCCCAATATTTACATAAACCCCTCCTCCGAGAATATGAAATAAGGGGGGCCATTTTGTATCGCCGCGGGGAATAGTTGTTGTGGTATAGTTAGTAGGCTGGAGTGCTGTTGACAATGCCGACGAAACGCTGTTATTTTCATCCGGATTGCAGGTCCACTTTCTTCAGCCTTCCTAGGGACGGGCGTGCGTTGCAGTGCGTTTAACATACAACGTCATATTCATGTGTGTAAGAGACATGAGGGGAACACGATCGCATTTGCATCGGATATATGCTGCCCATCATAAATCAAAGCACGAGACAGACAGGGGTCGGAGGAGAAGATCGGAAAATGTAACATAATGGACTATATTCATCTGTATTTGCAATACATGAGCCTTCAGCTGCACGAGTTAAGCTGCACGAGACAGGCGGGCACGCGCGGCTACCGCGGCACATCTCGCAGAGGAAAGCTTCCACAATCTTCGCGAGTACGGGCTACAACCTGTAAGTGTGATTTATTTTTCGTCGATGTGTTTTCCTGTAATAGTTTGTGTTGTTAATTGTAGCCTACGTTGTAGCAAGGAAGTAAACATGACAGCGCTGTTTGGCTCTGCAAACCAGTTTGTTAAATGCTCATTCATACTTAACGTTATCCGACAAACCCCTAACGTTACAAACTGTTTAAAATCTCAACAGCGAACTTGGCATTAGTGTAAATTATTCTTTGATTAGAGCTTTTATGTATTGTTTATCTACAGGCATGCTAAACATGGTTCTGTGTTTGATTTGGCTACTATGTTTAGTGTCCGTTCTTGCGACAGATATTTGGCAAATCGTTCTAAAAATACAAAAGTAACAGTGCCATTCAGGTGCGATCACTATAGATCCGCAGTCTTTACTCTTGAGGACTGAACAGGTTCTGCTCGATCATCTTCACTAAAATTGTCTGGGTCTGATTCGGGCTCTTGGTATGGTTTCATTGACGCTATAGAGATCGCTAAGACATGTGACCAACTGGGCGGTAACGTCATCAGAATGCAAAGAATTATGGGTATGTTTGGCCCGTTTACATGGCCTGGCATAGCAGGTTAGTGTTCTGGCATGAAAATAATTAAAAATTAGAGAGAAAAACAGAATATAATCCTACAAAATGCAGCAGGCTAAAGAAAACATTGTCAGACCATATCGCCTAAAACTAAATCCTAATGCAAAGACAAGATCTGATGAGAAAATAAAGGGAATCAAAGGACTGGATCCTTACGAGCTGAGCGACTGGTCAAGGGACGTCAAACTTTTGCCCAACTTCCAGCACCCATACCGGTATATATATGTATATATATATATATATATATATATATATATATATATATATATATATATATATATATATATATATATATATATATAACTACATATTAAGTGTTGTGCGTTCACACACACGCGAAGTTTTCAGAATTCAAGTCGCTGCAGTCTTTTTTACAGATGGATGGGTCCAGGACCTGGAGATTGTAAAAGTGGGGCAGAAAACTGTCCGTTCAAAGTTATGCTAATGTTTTAAGCACCACGCTCCTCGCTCTCTCTCATCTATCTGCATGCAGTCCGAATTGAACAAACCTGCGTGCGTGTGTGTGTGTGTGTGTGTGAGGCCGGCTACACACTGCAAGCGTAGTGTCCGTTTTTATTTCGGCTCTCATGTTAATAGGTTAGAGCGTTCACACTACCTGCGGCTCGAGCCGCGCGGAAAACGCGTGCATGCTACAAATAGTCCCGACGCCTATCTTTCACGCAACACGTTGGAAGCGTTTAACATGAAGTATAGGCCTTCCACTTCGTCACCTAGCAGCAGCATCGCCGCGTCAGACACGCTTCTGGTGTGCAAAGACACAGAAAACGCCACGATTGCAGTGTGTAGCCGGCCTGAGAGAGGGGGGCGCGGAACAGTGGACACATAAAAATATACTCCGTCATTTTGTTCATACAGGACATCATTCAAACGGCAAAGTGTTTACTTATATTTGTATACCCCGTTCTTAAGCTTTATGCCACTTCTATCGTGAGAAGGACTATTGCAGTTTATAACACAGTAGGTAGACGGCATCTTGAACACTGCGTTCTTGCCTCCACGCATAGATGACTGGCGCCCGTTTGTGCCGCGGATTCCCAAAATGCTTTGCGTTTACCACTGGGAATACGTCATGATGACGACACATTAGCAATCTCTATTGTACACAAAGCTCAGGCTAGTAGCCTGATGCTACCTGTAGAGGTAAGGGGCGTGACGCTTTCGAGAAATGTTCACTAGGCGGTTAGCGAATCACAACACACTGGGCCAGCTAACCAATCAGAGCCCATTGCGTATTTTTGAGGGACTGGCTTCACAGAATCCGGAAACCATCAGACCGTTTTTACAAGGAGGGACAGAGCAGTGTAGAATAAAGGTCAAATATATGAAAAATACTGCATTTTTTTAAAAACGAAGCATGAACACATGTTACAGTGCACCCCACAAACACAATCAAGCCTTCGAAAGAGTGTGCTTTACCACCCCTTTAAGTCAGCCGTCAACCTATTTGTGTTCATAATCACTAAACTAACCATAAGTCATTAAAAACTCAAATTAAAGCTGCAGTCCATAAGTTTTGCCTCTTTGTCGCCATCTCTGTTTGAAACCTGAAATTGCAGTTATTTGCAGAGTTTATTCTTACATGGGTATTGCATCGACACGGCTCCACAGCGCAAATGAATATAATGTTTTAAGGAGTATGTGTGGCTGTCATTCATTCACCGCATCAGTGTGGATACTGTACTTCAGAATGACGGTAAAAGTTACGGACTGCAGCTTTAAGAATAAACACATCAGTAAGTGTACATTATAGCCTAATGAGATGAATCAATTAAAGAATACCTTCTTTCTTGTTTATTTAAAGGTAGGGTTTAGGCCATTTTTGGAGAGGCTAGCAATAGCGAGCATAAGATTCCACCCTCCCTTCAGAGTGTTTTCAAAGCCACGCCTCCTCCAAAACACATGAACACAGGAGCAGGAAGCAAACAGAACCATCACGAGAAACAGCGTTAAACTAACTCATGTCTCAAAGCACATAACATTAAAATTACAATTAACATAAACAACTTAAAGAGCACTGACCTGTACCACCTGACTGCTGCAGATTCATTTTGGTGTTGATAGTGTTGCCATTGAAACGCATAAATTCTAGTCATGAACCGCTCTGAATATAACGTCACAGGTTTCCATCTCTTCCAAATTACAGTAGTTATGGCATAAACTCAGCATAAGCTTGTTGTTTTGGTTCAGGAGGAACTGTAAAAGGTGGCTGCTGTTTACGTAGACAGGACAATGTATTGTTGCATTTGTGCATTCGGACTGAATGCAATGATTGGACAAACATTTTATGGTCCTACACCTTCCAAGCGTAAAGAGGATGTGAATAATTATTTTTAAAGAATTATTTAATGCTCACCAAGGCTACATTTATTTGATCAAACTGTTGTGAAATTTTCATCAGCCATTACATAGTCTTCAGTGTCAATTGATCTTTCAGAAATCATTCTAATATGCTGATTGAGTGCTTAAGAAACATTTCTTCTTATTATCAATGTTAAAAAAGTTGTGCTGCTTAATATTTTTGTGGAAAATGTGATGCAATTGTTTCAGGATGCTTTATTAAATAGAAAGTTCAACATAAAATACTTTGACACCACTTTTTTTGTAACAATATAAATGTTTACTTTCACTCTCTGATCAATTTAATGCATTCTAATTAAATAATTAATTTCTTAAAAAAACTGACCAAAAATGTATCAGAGTTTTTCTCAGTCACTCTCCTTCAGATAACAAGATAACGTGACACCTCAAATAGAGTTAAGCTACAAAACAGGTGTGCCGGCATATTGTAGTGAAACCAGTCCATCTGCCATGGGCAGTTCACTTCACACAAACAAGCAGCTGAGCTGTGCACGTCAAACGTGGGCCAAATATATTGTTTACTTTCAAAACTATTTACACCCATAGCAAAGGGTAAAAGATCCCAAGGAACTTCTCAGACAAAGATGATACTAAAATGACACATAAGTGAGAACTCCATTGAGTCTCTTAAGATATAACACAGGAACCCTTGGGCAATAAAAGACAATATTTCCTCTGAACACTATTACCGATTTTCCATTTTTTTAAATGCAAATATATATTTCATACCATATGCCAATCTTGCATCATAAAAGCATAAATCCTAATGTTTAAAGAAGAGTTTGATAATCACCATGAATCATAATTCAGTTAACTGGTCACACAGCAAACAAAAGTGAGGTGATTACTTCACAAGCACTAAAGTTCCTGGTATGCCCTAAGTGTCACCTTATATGCTCTATTGGATGCTTAAGAAATGGTATCAGAGGATTTAATGCACAACCAGACAGGACATCTAAGCATTAAACAAATTATGTTTACTGTATAGCATTCCAACAAATTTTCAAATGTTTTTTCTGATTATTAGTTTAAGTAAAAAATATATTGAAATATGAAACAGGAAACACAGCATTAGGATTAGTGTAAAAACCCATTCAAATATTTGTACATTACAGGTTTTCCTTCTTAACTCAAAGACACGTCAGTGGAATCCTGTGCAAGAGTCAAAGAACAATTCAACAACACACATTTTCCAGTAAATCTTTACTCTTTTCATGCATGCCATGACACTAGTGACCAATCAAAATGTTGTGTTCCATCATGAGACTAGTGAACACACCACGATTATGCCAGCACAAAACCGCCTCTGCTCATAAGCCACAGTCTTTGTGTGAGAAACAGTCGAATATTTGACAATTTTAACCCCATAGCTTCAGGGCACTCCCCACTCATGCCCTCCAGTGACGTAATTTCAAGTATACATGGATTATCTATTTAGTGTGCTGTATATCGTCAGAGTTGCTTTGTTTATTTCTGCCACATAAATCTTAGTGTGCACTGATCCGAGTAATGTAATGATTCTTTACACCCATTTATTCCAACACACAATATAAAAAGTCACTCAAGCAGGAGTTGTTGAACACACTGTATCCAACCCTTTTGGGGAAAAAAACTGCTTGCAAATAATATTAACGAAATAAAAGGCCACTTAATTGTCCTTAAAGAGAGTACACGTTCATGCCTGCTTCATTACAAACTTAAGTGCACAAAAAGTGCCAAACGTTTTTATGTTTTACTTTAAAGTGCATTTTTAATTTTGTCATTCTTTAATGAAGTACACTTACACTATATTGCTAAAAGTATTGGGACGTCTGCCTTTAAATGAACATGAACTTTAATGACATCCCATTCTTAATCCGTAGGTTTTAATATGGAGTTGGCCCACCCTTTGCAGCTATAACAGCTTCAACTCTTTTGGGAAGGCTTTCCACAAGGTTTAGGAGTGTGTTAATGGGAATTTTTGACCATTCTTCTAGAAGAGCATTTGTGAGGTCAGGCATTGATGTTAAACAAAAAGGCCAGGCTTGCAGTCTCTGCTCTAATTCATCCCAAAGGTGTTCTATCAGGTTGAGGCCAAGACTCTCTGCAGGCCAGTCAAGTTCCTCTACACTAAACTCGCTCATCCATGTCTTTATGGACCTTGCTTTGTGTACTTGTACGCAGTAATGTTCGAACAGGAAGGGGCCATCCCCAAACTGTTCCCACAAAGTTGGAAGCATGAAATTGTCCAAAATGTCTTGATATGCTGCAGCATTAAGAGTTCCTTTCACAGGAGCTAAGGGGTCAGGGCCAACCCCTGAAAAACAACCCTGCACCATAGAAGTGATTGGAACACCTGAATTCAATGATTTAGAGGGGTGTCCCAATACTTTTGGCAATATAGTGTATGTTGATGTGCTGACTACCATACTAAAATACTTTAAAAGTACTTGATTTCAACTGTAGTGTTATTTGATTTTACATTTAATTTTATTTAATTTCATTTAAAACTACTAAATTACAACTTCATCATTACAAATGTGTAATTATAAATATATTTTATAACTATATAACAAACAAGTTTCGATAGAAATTACATTATATATTAGATTATCATAAATGCTTGCCAGTATATTCAACACTTTAAGCATATTTCAAAGGCAACCAAAAAGCAATTATCAAATCTAAAGATGTGCTTAAGTGGTCAAATAAATCAATCTAAAGTTCAACTAATTTCATTTAATTTAAACTATCCATAATAAGTTCTCTTTTTAAAGGTTTTCCAAAGTGTCTTTAAAAAAAATGTATACATAACTATTTACACTGAGGTGGCATGAACAGATAGCTCACACCAAAAATGTTTAATTATATTATTTACTCACTGTCATGTTGTTTCAAACGTGTAGCCTTTACCATCTTTTCTTCTGTGGAATATAAAAAATATATGAAAGACAATTGTAACCAAAACCAAACGACTTTTGTTTTCCACAGAATGACATTAGGGTGAATAAATTATGAATTTTCATGCTTAAGTAAATTATCCCCTAGAGTGGTGGGGATATTTGAGGCAAATGCCAAACCCAATACCTTTGACCAGAGCAATACATTTGTTATGGCCCAATAATCTTGAAAAAAAGAAAAAAACTTATCCAGTAATCATCACCACTGCCAAAGGGCCATACTATTACCATGTAATCAAAAAGAAAATCATGATTGCTAGTCAGTTGTTGCTTGAATGATATCTGGAAGTTTCTTTAATAAGTGTAGAAATGATTAGGATGTATCATTATTGGACACTATTGTCCAAAAAACCCCTTTGCAAACCTAGAGCATTCCCAAATATGTGTGTTTATTGTATATATTCAATTCAGTTCAAATTTATTTGTATAGTACTTTTCACCATACATATTATTTCAAAGAAGCTTTACAGAAAATGCATGTTTCTACATTTTACAATTTAGAGTAACCTGTTATCAGATGCTACTGTGTCCATATGTCAGAAATGTACAGTTCTAAGATAATACAAATTATAGCTAACATCATGTATTTATTTGGGCAGAAACAATGAGCTTCCAATAAAGCAATTATTACAAGTTGTGATCATAATTATTACAACATATAGAACATTTGCCAGTTGTGTATATACAGTGACCCA
This sequence comes from Romanogobio albipinnatus, assembly GCA_023566225.1. Lineage (NCBI taxonomy): Eukaryota > Metazoa > Chordata > Actinopteri > Cypriniformes > Gobionidae > Romanogobio > Romanogobio albipinnatus. The sequence continues at coordinate 29,292,244 of CM042250.1, read as the reverse complement.
AAAAGTACTTAACCCTCTGAACCCTGAGCTATTTTCTGGGCCCTGGAGGTGTTTTGACATGCCCTGACATTTGAGTTTATTTCTGTTACCTGTAAAATTTGCATGGCTAAAGTCTGATTACACTGTATTCAGCACAAACTCTGCTACAATAATATGTGAGCGGCATGTATGTAAGTTTGTTTTGAGAAAATGACGTTTATGCGTGGTTTGTGAAAGAAGAAAAAAAGCTGGATCAAAATAAATAGTTTTATTCAGCAAGAATGCATTACATGTGTCAAAAGTTACAAAAATGTTCTATTTCAGATCAGTGCTGTTTTTTTAACTTTCTATTCATCAAAGAATCATGAAAAAATTTTACATTTTCTCAATCCATGACCCCTTTAAAAGTAGACATCCCAAGCTTTATAAAGAGGTATCTGTCGTGTCTGTGTGGCAAGTATTCGCAGAGTTACTGTAACATACTTCCACTGGAGGCAAGTTGAAGAACCCAAGTGCAGTTTAGCGACAAACACACTCAAACGCAACAATTCCTTTTCTCCACGCGACACGTCCTCTTCTCCACGTGGGAGAGCAACAAGACCACGCCCTCTTTTCTGCGTATTCTTGTGGGCGGAGGTTAGTCTGTTCTACTGTTCTACTGACGTAATTAAAGAAGGAAGTACCAGGATGTAGTCCAAGCCGGCCGTTCGCTGTAGGCTTTGAAAGGGAACTTCTGTTAAGTAAAATATCTCACTTGGCATTGAACTCTGAGCTTTATAATTTTACAGGTATTATTTATGCTCTAACAGCAACATTACACACTAACTAAAGTTTGAACAGTGGGATCGCGAAGAACGGGACCTTTAACAAAATAAATTCAAGTAAAGCTGACAACATTTCTTTGAGTAAATACAAACCATTTGAATTTGTCACTGTTACATAATATTTAAATGCGCAGTTTACTTAATGTTATGTTAAATTTATACATTTTTATTATGCAAGGTGAACACATTTATCGATTGCATTTACCTTATTAACTATTTGCTCTACAAGTGTAAGTGGAAAACTATTAAATAACAACAAGCATATTTTTAGAAACAAAATGCAAAAATAAAACTCAGTTGGACAAATTGGACAAACTCAGTTTAATTGAGGGCAGGAATTCCATCCAATAAATATGTGTATATGAGTTCCCACCAGGGCCGTGCACAGACATTTTGAGGGGCAGTGGCCCAAACCAAAAAAAGGGGCACTGGGGTGAGGTGGCATAGGGGCAAGGATTGGGTGCTTGTCCATACAAATGATCCATCTTACTCTTCACTGTAAAATCCAACAGTTGTTCTTACTAAGACTTTTTTAGTAAACTTTACTTAATGTCCAATAATTTGTTGACCTTACTTAAAACAAGTAAGTAATCTGAACTATTTGCATGCTATGCCTTCGTTACTTAGAAAACTCAAGTAAACATTACTTGACTGGTTTGAGTACCATTTTGCCAAAGCAAAAAAACAAGCGGGTGGACAGGTGGACGGGCAAAGTGTTTTTGAGGCGGGGCAATTTTTTCTAGACTTATCACTCATTTCCTCCACTTCCTCTCACCATAACTGTGATTAGTGTTCCCTTTGGTTGGACACTTGGAACTTCATTCATATTATAGTAATTAACTTCTTATTAATGCAGCAATGCAACAAGAAATTGATTTCAAAACAAGGGAAGTAATATATATATATATGTATATATATATATATATATATATATATATATATATATATATATATATATATATATATATATATATATATATGTATATGTATATATGTATACAAAAAAAAAAAAAAATATATATATATATATATATATATATGTATGTAATATTTGTCCATTAATGATATAGAACATAACTATTTTTCATGTCAAATAATGACCTTTTAACATTTGTTTTGCTAATATTTATGGCATAACCTTTTAATTGATATAATTGATATGATATGAGTTGATATAATCCCTCTATGTTTGTCACAATATCATTTGACCATGCTTGAGTGTGTCACACACACACTTCAACATTCAGCATGCAAAACACAACAATGGTAACAAGGATTTTTTTTATTTTTTTTATTTATTTTTTATTATTAATTCAACCTTTACTATTTTACTTGCTGTCATTATTGGGGTTATACTGACAAAAGACAAATAGTAAAATAAAGGCAAAAATAGTAAAACGAAGCATTTAATTTATTCATGCCACAATGCACTCTGGGAGTACACTTCCTCAGATCCCAGATAGAATTAAGTTGACAAAACTTAAACGGTTTAAGTAAGAACAACCTAATGCAATTAAAAAGATAAGTGAAGTAATTAAACAGCGGTATTACTTAAAATTAAAGTATTTAGTCTATTCAACTTAAAATAGTTATTAGAACGACTAATATCTTTAAATAAATTTAACTCAAGTTTATCAAGTAATCATTACTTAAATTTTTTAGGGCAACCACTTTCCTCAAATTTTTTAAGTAAACTCAACTTATCCGGTTTTAGAGTGTAATCAGTCAAAACAGTTTTGATCTAATTCTGTGTCTATCAAAAATAGTGATATATGACATTGTATTATGTCGAATATCCAAGTTTTTGTGTCTATTTGTTAATGAAGGATTTGTGGACACTAACTTTGTGGAGTAAATGTTATAGCTTTAATTTTGAAGAAAAAACATAAAATTAGACTCTTGGGGTAAGATGACCCAACCATATTACCAAGTGGCATGTTGTTACTGGTGTTATTGTTGTTGTTTTTTTAAATGTAATACTTATTGTAATTAACGGGGCCATTATTTAATATTTTCATGAGTTAGATGTACATTTCAGGCATCTTCACTTTCATTAAAACCTATAGGTTAATTGAGTGATTTCTATTATGATCAAATCTATTATGTTTTTTTATTATGACATATCTTCAATTAAAATATGGGCAATTAAATAAGTAGGCCTAAATATTGATATGCTTGTACATAAGTCATAAAAAATACCTTTCAGATGATTATCTTTTACTGGGATTCAGATTTTTCTTTGATCGGTTATTCAATTATTCTACTAAATTGTCAAAATAAAATTAAGTAGAATATTTTTAGTATTTTACATTATGACACGGAAGATGTATAGCCTAAATAGTAGCTAATAAGAATTATATCAAAAGTAATTTATATATTCTGCAACAGTTTATGGGTTATTATATGAAATTAGGCCTATATATATTCTACAAAGTGTGCCATCGACAGCAAAGTTGATGTTATTTATATTAGATCAAACTTGATTAGACAAGAATTATAATTCTCTTCCAAGAACGTGTATTTTGTACAAGTTGTTTGCACTATTAGAAGATCAGGAGCAAAATAATACTGACAGAAATACAAAAACAAACTACCAAATTACTAATTCCGCGGATTGTAATGCATAGCCTACTGTTAATGCAACGACATTCTGTAACTGTTGCCTCCGCTTTCCAGATTTCGCACAGACTCTGAGTGATGCTGTGGAGCAAGCGGGAAAACACGGGAGCGGATTCGCGGAAACGGTGGATCTTTAGTGGAGGGAAAACAGAACACTTTTAGCGGGGATGCGACCATAGACTGCGAGAAGGGCACTTCAACTGATGAGGGCAGAGGGGCAGTGGCTCTAGCCACCGGGCCACCCCCCTGTGCACGGCCCTGGTTCCCACAGCTTAAATACCACCATTCTTCTGCATAATGGTGACCACAAAATTACAGAAACTTAATGTCCAACATAGCTGAACATTAAACACTAACATAAACTAACAACATCTTTCCCTTTACTGAAAAACACATACAATAACACTTTTACTAAATCCCTAAATTTACTCTCCTAATGCAGTCCCTTGCAAAGCATGCTGGAACTACAGATCCACTGTCCAGTTTGTTCGTTTCACTCAGCAATGTTAAGTTGACCGAGCAAACATTTATTAAGTAAAGCTAACAATACTCATTTTTAGTAGAAACAACTCAGTAAATTTAAGTTCATGTAGTTAAGTTCACTCTAGCCCGAGGTGCCCTAATAACTACCGCCCTGTAGCACTCACACCCATCGTTATGAAGTGCTTTGAGCGGCTGGTCCTGGAACACCTAAAAGACTCTCTACCATCCACATTGGACTCACACCAGTTTGCCTACCGCAGCAATAGGAGCACAGAGGATGCAGTTTCCATGACACTGCACTCTGTGCTCACTCATCTGGACAATAAGAACACGTATGCACGCATGCTGTTTGTTGACTTCAGCTCAGCATTCAACACTGTCATCCCAACCAAGTTAATAGCCAAACTTGGAGACCTGGGCATCAACATCTCAATGTGTAACTGTATTTTGGACTTCCTAACTGACAGACAGAATGTTCGATCAGGATTCACCTGCTCCACGTCCATCACACTTAACACTGGTGTACCACAGGGCTGTGTGCTAAGTCCGTTTCTCTACTCCCTCTTCACCTCCGACTGCAAGCCTGTGTATGGATCTAATTCCATCGTCAAGTTTGTGGACGACACTACGGTGATTGGGCTCATCAGCAAAAAGGATGAGACTGCCTATAGAGAGGAGATCCATCCCATCAGACCTGCCATCGAGCACATCCAGAGGAAACGCTGTCTGCATCGAGCTCGCAGCATCCTTAAGGACTCCTCTCACCCAGCCCACAGACTGTTTTCTCTCCTGCCCTCCGGCAGGCGTCTCAGGTGCCTCCGGACCAGGACCAGCAGACTAAAGAACAGTTTTTTCCCCAGAGCTGTCTCTTTATTGAACTCTAACCCTCGCTGATCCACTCCCCTCATATACTGCCAACTCTCCTACCTCACATCTGCCTTCACTTTGTTATTTGCACTACTGGAAAAACTGTTTACTTATGCATCTTGCACTACCATACCTTAACTGGATTATGCTCATTTGCACTGCCGACTGTATTCACAGTACCAACTGTTTACATTTGCATTTTGCACCGTACTTCTAACTGTAATATGCAATCACTTTCCACTGCACTTTTTTTTCGGATAGCTTCTGTCCATACTTCATTGCACTACCTTAATCCACTGCTATATTTCCGGTGGGACTTCTATGAGCCGGTGGGAAATAGAGAAAAGCTTGATGAGGATGACAGCCTCCCTCCATTGATTCCACCCTGGCCTTACCCAGCTCAGAGACTGTTATGTCATTGAGATTACACCCACTCTGCTTTCCGCTCCCACCTCCCTTGCCCAGGCTAGTCGGTCCTTCTGCCTTGCCTTCACTGTCGACATTTAGTCCCCCGGCTCCTCTACTGGCTCTTATCTGTTCGAATCTGCTGTGGAATTCTAGTTCGCCAGCTCAGCCAAGGTGTCGACTCCTGTATTCCATGTTTGACCTTCAGGCCCATAGCCCATAACTCGGCACATCGAGCAGTCAACTCTGCCTTGACTCTACCAAGGACCATCATCCCATCAGCTCCACCATGCTTCCTCGTCCCACCAGCTTCACCTTGGTCAGTCATCGCCACCTGTCTGCGCCGTGGACTTTCGAGCCTTCCGTGGCGCTTTGGCTTTCTACCCCTTCGGCTCCATCCTTCGGCGACCCTGGCTCCTGCAGCTTTGGAACAGCTGCGTACTGCCAAATACTTCACCAAACTCGATTTACGCAGCGCCTATAATCTGATCCGCATTCATGAAGGGGACGAATGGAAGACTGATCTCTCCCGCAACAGGGCACTACAAATTCTTGGTAATGCCGTTCGGGCTGGTCAATAGTCCCTCTATGTTCCAGGCCTTCTTCAACGATGTCTTCCGAAAAATGCTTAAAGGAACACTCCACTTTTTTTGGAAATTTTCCAAGTCCCCTAGAGTTAAACAGTTACCATTTTTGAATCCATTCAGCCGATCTTTGTATCTGGCTGTAGCACTTTTAGCATAGCTTCGCATACATCATTGAATCGGATGAGACCATTTTCATCACGCTAAAAAATGACCAAAGACTTTCAATATTTTCTGTAGTTACATCGTGTACTAAGACCAACAAAAAATGAAAAGTTGCAATTTTCTAGACCGATATGGCTAGGCACTATATTCTCATTCCTGCGTAATAGTCAAGGAACTGTGCTGCCGTACCATGGGCGCAGCGGCGCAATGATATTACGCAGCGCCTGAAAGTAGTCCACAGCTCGGTAACTTCCAATGTGACCGGCACTAAGTTTGTGTAGTTGCAGAGAAAGTTCCCCTTTATTTCCCTGGTCAGGAGAACCCACTGAACTCCCTGCAGTAAATGACTGGCTTCAACAAAGTGAGCTTATGTGGAACAAGGGACATGTGCATTTGCAGAGAGCAGTAAGACGACAAAAAGAGTTTGCTTACGCCGTGCACACCAGAATTACTGCCCTGGAAAATGGGTCTGGCTCTCCACCAGGGATCTGCCACTTTGGTGACCATGCAAGAAACTCAGCCCCAGGTACATGGGTCCTTTCAAAATAATAAGACCTATACCTCCAGTTTCCTATCATTTGGCTCTACCACCCAATTATCGTATCTCACCCATTTTTCATGTTTCTCTGCTCAAGCCCTCAGGTGGTCCGAGAGGAGAACCTAGAGGGGGCTGGCGACCAGAGACCTCCACCCATAGTCGTGGGCAGCGAGGAGGCGTACTAAGTGTGTGAGCTGTTAGACTCCAGACGGAACCTTACAATATCTTGTGGACTGTGAGGGGTACAGATCAGAGGAGCGGTCCTGGGTCGATTCAGAGGACATTTTGGGTCCTTCACTCACTGCTGACTTTCATCGGGCCCATCCGGATAAGTCAGCCCCTCGACCTCGTGGAAGACCCTGGCGTCGATTGCCTCCTCGTTTCAGGAGCCGCTCGCAGGGTGGGGGATCTGTCACAGATCAAGCCTCTGTGGCTCCCTCCGATCACCACCAGAAGGCACCATCGCCTGAGTATTAATCTCCATCCCGGACTCCATTTCCCATGATCCTGTACCTGGTGCTGATTACGCTCACACCTGAATCCCATCCTGTGGACTATTTAGCCTGATTTCTCTCTCACCCTCTCACTGCAAAGTTTTGTTTTGCTGTGGTTGACATCTCTGAGCATTGTTCCCTGTTTCTGGTTTTCCTGTGTATGCCCCTGGACTGTTTATCTTGTTTCGACTCCATCCTGCCTGCCTACTTACCTGTGCTCTGCTTACCTAGATTACGTTTACATTGTTTGCTGCCTGCCTTGATCTCCTGCCTGTTCAGTGATTACTTGCTCTACCTTGTACATTCCTGATGTTGGTGATTTGACCCCTGCCTGTTTGTTGTTCCTATAGTCTTCTAATAAAGCTGCAAATGGATCCTCACTCTGTTGATTCATCATTAAAATTGGCTACAGCCCGAGTCCAGAAAAATGGACATGATGCAGTGGCACACATTGTGTGACCATCACACCGATTTGTCAATGATTATTCAGCCCTTGGACAGACCTTGCATTTCTAGGACCAGGGGTACCCCTAGAACAGGACCTCGACTGCAGTGGCACATCAACTGCTTTGAGTTGTTGGCGATATTGCTGGCCCTGCAGAGGTTTCATTCACTGATTCAGTGCTCCATGTGGCAATCCCATGTCTTCCCCTGGGTAGAGCCTTGTTCTGCCACCAGTCACTGTGCTTGTAGAAATTCCTTCATCTTGAGGTAGGGCCTAACGCAGAGACTTCTTTACATGTGTGGTATTCCTGGTGAGTAAGTCCATGTTTTTCCACATGTTCGTTCGGGGAGGATGTGGTCTCCATAGTGTTCTTTTTCTGCATGAAAAAGGAATGCTTTCCCAGTGCAACATCAGGTCCGCACAGCTATGAATTTTATGAGAAAAAAAGAGGTCAAAGGACTGGCCTTAGTGATATATTCCCATGGTAAGTAATACAGTTACTGTCCTCTCTGTCCCTGCATGGTATAAAAGACTAAACGACTTACACCAGGCGCTGGGTAGGTTATGATGTTGTGAGTGTGCTTGTTGCCCAGTATGCGGGGGCTTGCCGACATCTGCAAATCTCAGTTACTGTTGTAACCTCCATTCCCTGATGAATGGAACAAGACGTGGTGTCCCTCCTACCATAAAACTGAACTGCCCGCTGAAATGGCCAGGACACTGTCTCGGCTCCTCAGCACAAACCTGAATGAGTGGATGCACGCTTGCACCATTTATACTTGGGGAGACATATGCCCACGCATATGTCTTGGGGAGTGGCACATGCAAATTCCACTCGCCAATTTTCATTGGTATATTATCAAAGTATTAGAGGTGATTGGAGCTCCCAAGTATGACCTTTAGTGTCATCCATCAACATAGTCTTATTCCCTCCATCAGGGAACGGAGGTTACAACAGTAACCGAGACGTAATTCTGCTACACCTGTGTGAATATGATGGTTTCATAAAGTTAGAAATTTTAAAATATAATATAATCACAAATATCTTGCTTTATCTTATAGCTTCTAAGAAAAGAACATAATGTTGTAACAATGCTGTTGTCAAAACCCTGCTGAACAGAGAGGACAAAAGTACAGAGGACAAAAGTACAAACTAAATCCAGTCCTACAGCAGGTGGCTCTTCAGCAGCCACTGGAGATCTGCCAGAGATGATAAACATCATGAACACTCTCACCCCTAGTCACCACATCATAGACTTTCCCTACACACAGCCTCAGAAAGCTCAGACTTTCTGTTGGCTTAGCTTTGACCTGTCCCACTGCGTTTAGAGGTGTGAGCCTGACGATCTCTTGGCTTTATCTAGTTTTCCCAGCTCTGAACACGTCAGCCATATATGTTCTGACTTGGAGCTGACGGAATACACTAACCCCCTTATACCCACAGCTCCATTTGAGTTCCCAGTGTCTAAAAGGTCAAAGGTGCCTTTGGGATGGGGGAAGTGCATTGATAAAACAGGTCAAAACTACAACAAAGGCTTCTAAATAAATCTTCACAGTAATTCACCATAATAAATCAAACTTTTGATCTTCATTTATAATGGCAATGTGAAAAGAAGTACACTTTAGCAAACTTATAAAAATAGTATTTATTATGGAAATAATATACTTTAAAATAATATAATTTAAATGAATGTAATGTTTTCAGACACTTAATTGAATGTTAATTGCAATTAAATGAAAACTTATTATAAATTAAATTACTTTTTATATTTCATAATTACTTCTATTGTCTTTGATGGTTAACGTGTATCGACAAATGTACTAATTTATGGTAAACTAAAATACACTTTAATGTTATTTCTATTAAAACTTGTCATGTATTTAAAAATATTTGTAATTACACATTTGCAATGATACAAAGTTGTAATTTAGCACATAATAATAATAAAAAATAATAACTTTAAAGCTACACTGTGTGATATTTTCCCCCATCTAGCGGTGAAACGGTATATGACCATCCAGTAAATATAAGTTTCTTTTCCTCCCAATTCCGATTTCGTTTTAACTCCTACAGTGGCCGATTTAGTCCAAGATTAACATGGCTTCCAGTTCTATCCAGCAATCCCCCTCTTCACATTCGCCATCGAGTTGTAACGCGTGTGTCCGGGTGAAAAATACGGATAGCTCCCGCGGAACCCCCCACAAGAGTCCGGCACAAACTCCACTTCCGTCCACAGCATTAAATCAAATCAAATCAAATCACTTTATTGTCACACAGCCATGTACACAAGTGCAACAGCAGGTGAAATTCTTGGTGCAGTTCCGAGCAACATAGTAGCCTAGTCACGACATGACATGTACAAACATCACTGATTTTTCATCTGCCAACTTGTTGGGTAATGATTTTTCATTACCCAACAAAACAAAAATAAATGAATGTTAGCAACAGAAGACAGAAAATAATCCGCACACATGGGAGCTCGAGGCGCAGTGCGCGCACACACACACACACACACACACACACACACACACACACACACACACACACACACACACACACACACACACACACACACACACAGACAGAACGCAGGCGCTCCAACCGGGGCGAACGCTCTTAAAGGGGCCACACTATTTTCCTACTCGTTACAGAGTGTTAAAACGCGAAAGGCGACGCTTGCATTTACGGGTATGTCCCTCTTTGGCTAATGTACTTTCAAGATGGAGGGGCAACATGGCGACCCCCATTCGAACCCCTTACCCGTATGTATTTTCAATGGCATATTATAAACTTACGAGAATACTTTATTACTTGAAAGAAGTAAATATACATTAATGAGCACATATATTTTTGAAATAACTAAGTGTTTTTAGCTAAGAATAAACTAAAAAAGTTACACAGTGTAGCTTTAAATGTAATATTGAATAACACTAGTTAAAATTATAACTAAGTAATTTGGTTGTGCTTTAATATGTTAATCAACTTGTTGAAACAAGTTCACTTATTTAAATGACAAGAAAAGGCTAATACATGTTAAGTGTAATGTTGAATGTACTTTAAAGTAAAACTTTTAATTTTAAATTATTTCAGAGCACTTTTTAAAAGTGTATTAAGAAACTTGAAAGTGTACTTTCTTTAAGTGCAATTAAGTGTCATTTAATTAATATAATATCATCTACAAGTGCAGTTTTATGCTTGTTTTAGATTTGAGGTACACTACAATTGCACATTCAGAACTATTATGTGCACTTCTTTTCTACATGAGTATATTCTTTCACCTGTGCTTCCATGAAAAACAGTGCTGTAAAGCTGGTTTTCTCGATGGACTCTGATGCTGTGGAAAATTCCACAAAATAATCCTGCACAAGTGAGGCGCCATTGAGAAAAACCTCAGTCTCTGTTTAGTATAATGTAGGTATGCTTTATATTAAACCTCTTGCGCAACCAATATCTTTGCATCAGTTAAGAATACCCCCCAAAAAAATCTGGCACTGACCTGACGTCAAACATTCATATAGGGTTTCGTTCCATTTTAATTTAATTTAACTTGCTGAAGGGTCTTCAAACATACAGTGCATGTATTTCACAATGTTTTACCCTACAGTGCTATTTAAATCACGCTTTAAAAACCAGGTTGCTTTTTGTAATCCTCAATGGGAGAATGTCTTCAGACTTGTAAGTGATAGAGTTAAAAGAGATGGCATGCTACACGAGTCCTCTGTAGTTAATGAATTACAGTGGTTTCACCAAGCATATGCATTTAATTAAGTGTCCTAAATAGAGAAAGAACAGAGCCCCTGACAGAGAAGCTGCTTTTGCTTTCATTCAAATGACGAGTGAGTTCAGTCTTTTCCCACATAAATCAATGTGTTAGCAGTATGTCTTAAGTAATTTCTGCCCTACTTTGTCTCGTGCCTCATATTTAAAGATCAAATCCCCCTCTCACAGCAAAACAATATTACAAATGGCAAAAGAAAGCTTGTGTGTGTGTGTGTGTGTGTGTGTGTGTGTGTGTGTGTGTGTGTGTGTGTGTGTGTGTGTGTGTGTGTGTGTGTGTGTGTGTGTGTGTGTGTGTGTGTGTGTGTGTGTGTGTGTGTGTGTGTGTGTGTGTGTGTGTGTGTGTCAGACATGGGTCCAAGTCATTCTGACTGGCTAAACCAAATTGTTGCTGGTCAGGATACAAACAAAATAATACAAAATAATAATTTCATATGTCATTTCATTTTATAGCAAAATTGGTTTACTTATTCTTGTATATCCACATTAAGCTGAGAAAGATGACACGTTTTGACAGAGAGAAAAAAAATAGTATGTATGTACACTCACCTAAAGGATTATTAGGAACACCATACTAATATTGTGTTTGACCCCATTTCGCCTTCAGAACTGCCTTAATTCTACGTGGCATTGATTCAACAAGGTGCTGAAAGCATTCTTTAGAAATGTTGGCCCATATTGATAGGATAGCATCTTGCAGTTGATGGAGATTTGTGGGATGCACATCCAGGGCACGAAGCTCTCGTTCCACCACATCCCAAAGATGCAAAGATTTGGTTGAGATCTGGTGACTGTGGGGGCCATTTTAGTACAGTGAACTCATTGTTATGTTCAAGAAACCAATTTGAAATGATTCGAGCTTTGTGACATGGTGCATTATCCTGCTGGAAGTAGCCATCAGAGGATGGGAACATGGTGGTCATAAAGGGATGGACATGGTCAGAAACAATGCTCAGGTAGGCCGTGGCATTTAAACGATGCCCAATTGGCACTAAAGTGTGCCAAGAAAACATCCCCCACACCATTACACCACCACCATCAGCCTGCACAGTGGTAACAAGGCATGACGGATCCATGTTCTCATTCTGTTTACGCCAAATTCTGACTCTACCATCTGAATGTCTCAACAGAAATCTAGACTCATCAGACCAGGCAACATTTTTCCAGTCTTCAACTGTCCAATTTTGGTGAGCTCGTGCAAATTGTAGCCTCTTTTTCCTATTTGTAGTGGAGATGAGTGGTACCCGGTAGGGTCTTCTGCTGTTGTAGCCCATCCACCTCAAGGTTGTGCGTGTTGTGGCTTCACAAATGCTTTGCTGCATACCTTGGTTGTAACGAGTGGTTATTTCAGTCAAAGTTGCTCTTCTATCAGCTTGAATCAGTCGGCCCATTCTCCACTGACCTCTAGCATCAACAAGGCATTTTCGCCCACAGGACTGCCGCATACTGGATGTTTTTCCCTTTTCACACCATTCTTTGTAAACCCTAGAAATGGTTGTGCGTGAAAATCCCAGTAACTGAGCAGATTGTGAGAGAGAGAGAGAGAGAGAGAGAGAGAGAGAGAGAGAGAGAGAGAGCGAGAAGAAGAGAGCAAAGAAGAGAAGCCCCAATGACCTCAAGAGTCAGAGAGTAAGAGACCCAGAGGAAAGAGAGCCAGAGGAAAAAGAGAGAGAGCAACAGTTCCAATCTTCTTTTATCTATTCCTTGACCGTGTGACTGAAACCAAATGTATTATTTTCAAACTGACCAATCAGACCAAACTTTCCCCACTGTAAAGGTGTGACCCACATGTGGCCTACAGGCCTCTCTATTGTCTTCCAGATGGCCCTTCTGATAAGCAAATGGAGGGGTGACAACAGTAAAGCAAATGGATTTCAAATATCAAATATCTTTGATTATTTTCAATTCCTTCACTATAAAGATTAATCTTCATAAATTAATATGTTAGATTGATGAATGTGCAAGCATAATGACTTTTTTAATCAACAGAACAGCTGTTTTCCCATTCCTGCATGTTCACTTACACACATCCAAAACACACACAGACACAGAAACACACACACACACACACACACACACACACACACACACACACACACACACACACACACACACACACACACACACACACACACACACACACACACACACACACACACTGAATCTGAAACCACAGATATTCACTGTTAGCTCTTCAGTACAGAGATAGTTTCCATCAGGCTGTTACCGGATAAAGTAGAATTATCCAATACCCATCAGTTCTGCATGGCATTATCTCACAAGTTTTGGCTTCAACAAAACAGAATGGAAGCCTGTATACGTTGAAGATAATATCCAGGAAACGGTTACACAAGAACAAAAGTCTCATCAGGTAAAGAACAGTTTTGTTTTGGCACGGATTCTGATATTGCACAAGGCTAAAGATCATCAGGTTCAAGACATCCCCACAGACCTCCGCTGGGGCAGGGGTGAAATCGTGTTCCGGGGTGGTGGTGGGGTTTGAAATCAACCCCCTCAGCATTGCAATGCGACTGACGGGCACTTTACTATTAGCGATTAAAGGGGCAGGGACTCAAGACCCCCGCCTCCTCCCTGTGCCAGCCACTGCATCCTCATATATACAATACAATGATATTCTTAATGTAAAATAACATCTTGAAAAGTGACCTTTAAAACTAGAGTATTTTTTCTGGTGAAGCTGGTTGACAAAGACAGCTGGTTTAGTGAAGCAACAATTTATTGTTGGTTAAGTGGTCAAGTAGGCCTAACTTACTGATTAGGGAGTTTGGGTGAGGTCAGATGCCTGTGGTTAGGCAGTTTGATGATAAGGACAGGTCAGCATATCCCTATTTACTTCACCCTCATATTGTTTTAAACCTGTAGGACTTTTTGAAGAACATTTCTGACAAAAACGGACAAAAAAAAAACTTTGGACCCCATTGACTTTCATTGTATGGACAAAAGAAAGTCATGTTTGAAACATCATAACAGTTAATATTTTTAACAGTTATCCACCATAAATTATGTTCAGGTTGGGTTACAATGTAAATGTACAATTCATTTCCAAATAAAGCACTTGATTCCACAACATTTAACCATGACAAAGAAAAAAATACTAACATCAGGTTTGGAGCAAAACATTTCATTGAAGTGCAATAATTTTAGCCAATAGGCTAAAAGGGGAAACTAGGTCAGTTGTAATGAATTAAACGTGCGTGTGTGTGTGTATTTATGTTTTATAAGATGCTTGTACAGTCGTTTCAAGTTCTCTGAAAGGTATTGGTAAGCATAGCCTACTGTACTATTAGTTAGATAATATCGACCTCTGCTGGACACAAGTTGTATACCAAGTTGTTTACACCATTTGATTTGAATGTGGATTTCAAACAAAAGCCAGGACTAGAGTGTGAGGAAAGAGAACAGAATGTCCTCTTTTTATTGGATAGGACCTCCTCCTTAAAAAAAAAAAAAAAAACATACAAGCTTAAAAATAACAAAGCAGATACATGCCATTCTAAACCATGCTTATTGAAAAGAAAAAAGAAAAAAAAAATCAAACAGCAGAAATGCTACAAACATAAATGACAAATATACACATATGCATATAGGTCTTAATTTATCTTAATCTATTGTTTTAATTTAATTTAATTTAATTTAACACACAATATTTTATTGTTTCTTAATGTCATTCTATCCAACCAGGAGGTGTTGGAAATTCAGTTTATCCCACACCATCATATTTTTTTTTCACGCCAGTGAAATTTCCACTGCCCTTTGTGCTCTCTGAAATTGTAAACGTATGCTAAATCTATAAAAATTCTGAAATATGTTCTTTTTTCAATTCTGTTCGTTTTTTATCAATTATGTTTACAATTAATGTAATTATATTTTCAATTAGTATTCTAAACTAGATCATGTTTTACATAAAGATGTATGTACTGGGAATGTGCAAAGCTGGCATGTTGCCATTTCTTCTATTTGAAGCAGAATTACATTTTAAAGTGGCTTGGAGAGTTAAATGCAATTAGCTGAAATTGCTCTTAGACTAATTTGAAAGCAATATGAAATTTTCTAATTTGGAAAATATGAAAGCAATGACATGCCTTTGGTTGGCTAGGTTCTATAACTGTTAACACCTATTTTAACTGTGCATCCTCTCAGCTCAGCATGGGCGACAACAAATTGCAGCTGTTGTTGAAGCTTCTTGTGCTTTTAATGGACTGCTGAAAAGGCAAGTAAGCAATAGTTCAAGTATTATATTAACACGATGACATGCATGTGCATCTTAAAAGGTTTGTGTCATCAGGAGCTAGGGTGGCTGTTGGCCGCTATTAGTGTGCTAGCTAATTTAACCAACACGATCTCATGACAATGCTTATCAATAGTACGAGTGTGCAATCTCGTGGAATGTATACTGGCGTGCAGTTTTTCGCGTCCATATGATACGCACTTTATAGCGTGTATATGACACGCTTTTGGGTAGGGTGGGGAGTTTGTACGTATGATACGGCGTACCATATGCACGGCAAAATGACATTCCACGAGGTTGCACACTCGTATTATTTATACACATTTTCGTGAGATCGGGCTCAATTTAACATACACTGACTGCTGCAACATATTTATTTCCAGGATATAGGCTATGTTAGCTTGTGACATTTAACTATAAACCAGTGCCAACTACAGTTTGTCATCAAAACACGTATGACAACACGGCAGTCTCTCAAACTTAACTAAATAGTAGAAGAGGAAGGATACTATAGTGAGGATCGCCCTCTGATTGTCAAAATAAACACCTCACTGACCAGGACATATGTAATTACACCAAATTCAATTACATTTTCAAATATAGTAGGCCTACAATAAAAAATTGTTAATTTGTAATAATATTTAAAAATACTACTGTATTTTGTATTTTTGATCGCATAAATTCAGTCTTGGTGAGCATAAAAAACGTCTTTCAAAAACATTAACAAATCTTACTGACCCTAAACTCACAATTCTGAGAGAAAAAAACCCTTAATAACACACAATTGACAGTTTATATTGTGCAATTCTGACTTTATAACTTGTAATCACAAGAAAAAAGTCAGAATTGTGAGATAAAAAGCCAATTACAAGTTTTAGGGGCAGTTTCCTGGACAGAGATTAAACCTAGTCCAAGACTAAAATGTTAAACTCGATGAACAGAAATCCGCTTTCTCTGTCATGGTTTTAAATAGTGCTATACTTAGACTAGTCCAGAGTTAAATAAGCTGATTTCCTGGAGGAAGACTAGAGCTACTCAGGACTAAATTTAGGCTTAAGTCAACCTACCAGGGGGCAGGTTTCACTCCAGATTAATGTTGTGTTTCAAAGAAGACACATGTATTACTTGTATGGATATATTATATCTGAAATGTGACTGCTTCATATTAAATAGACTTGAATAGTTACTCTTTGACTTCACTTGATGTTTTCATTTTGAAATAACATGTTTCAATCGGGTAACCAAATCAAAACAGGACTTTCACTTCCCATCAGGCTTTTCACAGGGCTGAATTGGTAGAGTAAATGTTAAAGTCCCAGTGAACCAGAAGTTGCAACTGATTTTATTTCAGCGCTGTGACGTATTTCCAAGTGAAACGGAATATTGAATAGAGGGCAGGGTTTTACTTCAGCGCTCCTCCTCTCCATCTCTCGCTCACAGCAGACTAACAGTTGGAGGGGAGTGGTTAAGAATATTCAAAATCAAGCCGTCAAACTGCCGTCATTGGAAAGGGAACGCCATTCCAGACCGGAAGTTACTTTTCAGATTTTGATTAAAGATTACCACGGCAAACAATTATTTTCTGTGTATTAACTTGCACGGATTAATTGTTCACCCTAAGACCTGTAATGTGTGCTAACAAAGTAAATAAGGTCAAGACTCTTTAAAATAAAGAGTTATTTTATGCATTTTTAGCAAAATTAAAAAATGGAGAGAAGTGTTAAAGTCCCTGTAAAGGCAATTCGAGATTTGTTTCCAAACACATTAGAAATGTTAGAAATGTATTGCTGAAACACATTACAAAGTGAATGGTGTACTAAACTGTGGAGTTAGACCGTTAAACAGTTTTTCACCATTTCTGTGTTCGAGATTTTTTGGGCTGGGCTAAAACTGTGGCTCGATGACACACTGGAGCCGGCACTGAGGCTGGCACCTCCCCTAACACTATAATAACTAGTGCACATTCGCATCAGTTCGCCCTCTCAATCTCAAGTTCCTGTCAGTACTGTTAGTTACTACAGCCTACAGTTTGCTAGCTAGCTATACCTTCCTCACGTAAAAGCATATTACCTGGTTGCAATAATTTACAAAACAGCTTCAAAACAAAAACGATGAAGAAGAGGTGGATTCATTTTGTGTAAAGCCACCTTGATGGAGAGCTGAGGATCAACACCTGCCTCTGCAGTGACTTTACACCGGATAGTTTTACAAACTTTCATCAGAGATAACTAGGATTCAATGATAATCCACTGCAGAATGGGGTCAAACCGACTATTTCCCGCACCGGCCTTCATCCTCCCGTCCCGCCGACAACTGGTGCCAATGTCGGCACTCGGCAGTCCGTGCCAACCAATGTTGTCTTGTGTGCTTACGGCAGCTTTACCACGAGTGGGTGTGGTTTCAGTGCTGACAGCGGACACGCCTCCAACGTTTGAGAGAAGAGAATACTGCTTATTTTTTTCAAGATTTGGATAAGCTATTTTAATTACTTGCCGTTTTTTTAATCATTCAAATTTGGCTGGGTAGTTAATAACTAGGGGTGTAACGGTACACAAAACTGGCGGTTTGGTACGTACCTCGGTTTTGAAGTCACGGTTCGGTACAGCAGTTTTACAAAATTACTTTTTATTTATTTTTATTAAACAGTGGTTTACTGGGGGAAAAAAAAGTGTCTGTCCTTAAATGAATTAAATTATAACTAAAAGTTTTTTGAAGATATTGCTGTAAACTATATAGGGAGCCCTTACTTGCACATTAATATTAAAGGTTAACAACAGAGCCCAAAATAGCCTAAATTTAGCTGCTATTTATTTTTAGATATAATAATCAACACTCAAATAACATAGTACGCAAACATGTAAACTTCACATTAGGCAGTTTTTGCAGTAACTTCTAAATCTAATTATAAAATTTCTCCAATTCGTTGTTGAAATATAATCATTTATACACAGTGTCTGTGATTTTCATGACAGATTTATTTAAACATACATTAAATAATTAAGGTTCAGTAGAATATAATGAATATATAGGCTAATATAGAGCATATATTTAGTGAAAGAGTTGATTTCTCTAATGAATATAATTCTGTGGACACTGAATGACTGCCTGAGGTAAATGTGATGCGACATGACATTGTTTAGTTTACGAGCAGTTATATTGACATCTATATATTCCGCGGTTGAAACACTGATTGAGCGATTACGCCACATATGATACGTGACAGTAAGTTTTAATGTATCCTCAACATACTTTCAGATGTTCATTCATGTTTATTCTTTAGGAATAGATGATTGATCGCGTTCACAGATGATCGCGTTCACGTGTGGCCACTTGAACTGTGATCATTGATCAGTCACGACACATTAAAGAGCGTCAAAATGGCATTTATGGTTTGAATTTCGTGATAAAATGGACTGAATTCTTAACATGTTCGTGTGGTAACTCAGATTGAAGTGTGTTCCGCGCTTAAAACAAGCCTACTGTTAACTGTTAAAGACTGCATTTGGAAACCGTTTGGTACACGCGTGCACCGAACCGAAAGCCCCGTACCGAAACGGTTCAGTACGAATACTTGTACTGTTACACCCCTATTAATAACACATTTTTCTGTGGTGTGACAAACTCGGAAAACATATTTAATTTTGACTTTACAGGGACTTTAATATTTAATGTTCTATTATGTTGGTATTTAAAAATGTCTAATGTTAGTGGTTTTGGGGGTTACTATTGTGGTGAAGTGTTGAGTTTGTGCTTGGGTTGAGGACCTGCTAACAATATTTCTAATTGCTTTAATAAAAAAGCAACCACTATGGTAGTGCTCTGGATGAAACCAGTATCACTTCTGGATTGCCAACACTATCACATGCGTAAAAAAAAAGTTATGTTTAATTTGTGGTTATGTAAATCACACGACTAAACAAGAAGCATTAACTGTAGGATTGTGTGAATAATTCCATTGGGTATTGACTTGTTCCAATCATTTCCATGGCCAAAGGTGTATAAAATGAAGCACCTATATGCAGACTGCTTCTACAAACATTTGTGAAAGAATGGGTTGCTCTCGGGAGCTCAGTGAACCGTGATAGGTTGCCACCTGTGCAATAAGTCCATTCATGACTACTAAATATTCTACGGTCAACTGTTAGTGGTATTATAAAAAAGTGGAAGCAATTGGGAACAAAAGCAACTCAGCCATGAAGAGGTAGACCACATAAAATCACAGAGCGGGGTCAGCGCATGAAGTCGCCAACTTTCTGTAGGGTCAATAGCTACAGACCTCCAAACTTCATGTGGCCTTCAGATTAGCTCAAGAACAGTGTGTAGAGAGCTTCATGGAATGGGATCCCATGGCCGAACAGCTCATCCAAGCACACCACTTACATCACCAAGTGCAAAGCAAAGCGTTGGATGCAGTGGTGTAAACTCTAGAGCAGTGGAGATGTTTCAGTGATGTTCTTTGGAGTGCCGAATCACGCTTTTCTGTTTGGCAATCCGATGGACGAGTCTGGGTTTGGCGGAGGCGAAGAGAACGGCACTTGCCTGACTGCATTTGGTGGAGGGAGATTATGGTGTGGGGTCATGGGGTTTTTCAGGGGTTGGGCTTGGACTCTTAGTTCCGGTGAAAGGAACTCTTAATGCTTCAGCATACCAAGACATTTTGGTCAATTTCATGCTCCCAACTTTGTGGGAACAATTTGGGGATGGCCCCTTCCTGTTCCAACATGCACCAGTTCACAAAGCAAGGTCCATAAAGACATGGATGAGCGAGACTGGTGTGGAGGAACTTGACTGGCCTGCACAGAGTCCTGACCTCAACCCGATAGAAAATCTTTGGGATGAATTAGAGCAGAGACTGTGAGCCATGCCTTCTAGTCCAAATCAGTGCCTGACCTCACAAATAAACTCCAGCTGGTCCAAAACGCAGCAGCTCGAGTTCTTACTAGAACCAGGAAGTATGACCATATTAGCCCAGTTCTGTCAACATTGCACTGGCTCCCTATTAAACATCGCATACATTTTAAAATCTTGCTTATTACTTACAAAGCACTAAATGGTTTAGCTCCCCAATACCTGAGCGAGCTCTTAACATATTATACTCCATCACGTCTACTGCGGTCTCAAAATTCTGGCCAGTTGATCATACCGAGAATATCCAAATCAACTGCAGGCGGTCAATCCTTTTCCTATTTAGCTCCTAAACTCTGGAACAGTCTTCCTAACATTGTTCGGGAAGCAGACACACTCTGTCAGTTTAAATCTAGACTAAAAACACATCTCTTTTCTGTGGCATACACATAAAACACTTTTTCTTTGAAATTATTGTTAGGCTGCATTAACTAGGTCAGCCGGAACCGGGAACACTTCCCATAACACCTGATGTACTCGCTATATCATCAGAAGAATGGCATCTACGCTAATGATAGTCTCTCTGTTTTATCCCGAGGTTTACTGCAGTCAGCCGGATCCGGGCCATATCCTGATCAGATGATGTGACCAACACAGGACCCCGAAGTGTCCGCAGAGACCGTGTCAATTAGTCTCCCCCTGCAACTGCCTCATCGACACGGCATCTTAATAAACCTGTCTCCAGTGTGATGAGTCCGATTGTTCGAATATTACAATTAAATAATACTTAAATCGATATGTCATCCGCAATAAACCCGTCTTCAGCGTGTTGACTCCGATTGTTCAAATATTACAATTAAATAATACTTAAATCGATATGTCATCCACAATAAACCCGTCTCCAGTGTGTTGCCTCCGGTCCTTCGAATATTCCGATCTATTATGACCTCTGACCTGTAAAGCTGCCAGAATAATAATAATAATACGCTGTTTGTTAATTGGCCAGAGGAGAACTGGCACCCCGACTGAGCCTGGTTTCTCCCAAGGTTTATTTTTCTCCATTAGGTCACCTGATGGGGTTTTGGTTTCCTTGCCACTGTTGCCTCTGGCTTGGCGTGCTCAGTTGGGGACACTCAAATTTTTCAACTAAACATCGAAATAAATCTAATTAATAAACTAAATGAACCATATAATAATGAACCATATATTACTGATCTAATTATTGATCTAAAGCCCACACTGTCACCGTATGGAAATTTAAACTGATGACATCAAATGACTATACAGCTTAATAAAATTATGCTGCATTATTTTCCTGTTTAACACTGTAAAGCTGCTTTGGAACAATCTACATTGTTAAAAGCGCTATATAAATAAAGTTGACTTGACTTGACATGTGCTTCTAGAAGAATGGTCAAAATGTCCATAAACACCTACTCCTCGTGGAAAGCCTTCACAGAAGAGTTGAAGCTGTTATAGCGGATATAGCTGCAAAGGGTGGGCCAACTCCATATTAAACAATATTATTATGTTCATGCTGCAGTCGGCCACTTCCGCTTGGCGTATGTGGGAAAATGCACATCTTTGTGCACATGCGTCGGATCTGTAAGTCAGCGTGAGTGAGATCGTTTTCATGGACAAAGCAAAGGTACTCTCCGAAAACGTACAAATAAAGATACTTGTAGATGTTTAATTGCTATTTGGAGCATTGGGATCGCTAGATGAGGGCTTAATGAACACATTTTTGTGAAAACCTCAAAATCGACCAAAATAGACATTTTTCATTTGTTTTGCCTGTAGCTTGAAATTATCCCGTGCACATTACGACTCCTTTTGCAAGCACGGGTCACATATTATAAACCGTCTTTGGTGTTTCCATGGTTTCACGGAAATCAAGGGTAGTGCGGATAAGACGTCATTGACAGGCGACGCAAAGACACGGTCCATAACACTGGATAAAATTGCTGATTTCTCTGGATTTACACATTGTTGGAAATTGGGATAACGTAAGTACATTGTTCTTGTGGTTTTTGGATATTTTAATCTAAATATCTTACATATTGTGCCTTTAAACACACCTGATTCAGATCATCAGCTCAATAGGAAAGGTCCATGAACTGAACTGCTCAGAAAATAGAGACATAAAATGTGCAATGCTGTGGGTCTCCAGAACCAGGATTGAAAATGACCCTTTTTAAATCTTAAGTGACCTCTAGTGGGGGGCTGGGAAACACTGATGTAGAGAGTAATCCTCACTGCCAGGATTCCCCTGCCATCAGCATTTGTACTGATTGAACCTTAAGCAGCAAACAGGTGTCTTGTACAAGCTGCTCTACAGTATGTTCTCTTCCTCTCATATTTCCTCTGACTCTTAATTTTTTGATCTATATGCATCTATATGTCTTCTGCTAGACAGGTATCAGGTTGTTAGTTATGTCTGGCATCAGCAGGTTATTCCTGTTCCTAATTCTCTCACCCAATAAGTGAATTAGGGGAAATATTAAGATGCAAATTAAATTAACTTAAGAATGTAGGAGATTATCATATCCTCAGTCAGACAAAAACAGCCATACATTTACACACATTTAAAAATAAAAAATACTGCAGTGAACATCAAACATTTACTGATGGTATACTCTTAAAAATAAAGGTTCTTTGGCGGGGTGTATGGTTCCATGAAGAACCGTTAATATCCAAAAAAACCTTCCATTGCACAAAAGGTTCTTTATAGTGTAGAAAGGTTCTTTAGACTATAAAATGGTTAGAAAAAAATGGTTCTTTAAAGAACCTTTCACAAAACGGTTCTTCAGGGAACCAAAAATGGTTCTTCTTATATGCACTCTTAAAAAAAAGGTTCTATATGGCACGAAAAATGGTTCTTGGCTCGTAATCATTCAACTTTGGTGCTTCGGTGGTTCTTCAGATGTTATATAGCACCTCTGAAGAATATAGAACATATAGAATCTTTTCTTCTTTTTTTTTTTAGAGTGTGGCATCGCCTTGAAAACCCCTTTTTGGTTCTTCCTGGCACCTTTATTTTTAAGAGTGGATGAAATGGCTTGTACTAAAAATATTGGGAATCATTGCATCATAATGTTGCAACAGACTATAAAGCAACAAACAAACAAACAAACATATAAGCTATATACTCTATACAGTGGTTAAACATAATCCTGGTGGATTGTAATTGTATCTAGGTATGCATGTTATGTGCTGTTCTCCGGGAAATATCTTGTACCTCACGCCTGTCATGGGTGAAAGGGTCAATGAGCTGATCTTTCCCGACAGCAAATGGTTTTTGCTAAAGTGCTGACCACTGCCAGAAAATGTTGCACTCCCCCAAGTGAAGTAAGTGCTCTGGCTCCTCCTATGGTATCTTAAACGTCTGCCTAAAATCCACCATAAAGAGGAAGTGCATTAATTGCTCTCTTTGAAATCAGCATTGGTGAAGCCAAGGTAAGAGACTCTTTGCATGTGTGGGATAGTTGAATGTTTCTTTGGAGTGCATACTATGCACTGTGTCAGCTGAGAATAAAGTCTTGTTCTTTGCTGGCTCAGGACTGTGTAACTCTAAGATCAAGGCGATCTACTGGATGGTCTCCCTGTTAGTATAATTTAAACTGGATATTTTAGTAGCTTCATTACACCATCATTACTGTCAAATCCAGAGTTCATTTGTAGCCTAAAATAGGGCAAACAAGAGCCTCAGAGAAATTGAATGTATCTGCTGTACAATGCAGTGTATGTTGTTATTTGATTTTTAAAGTATTACAGTAGTCTCTACATTTCACCCATTTTATAAAATTGAGATCAACTGTATTTTTAAAGATATTATATATAAATCTGACAACTAAACTTATGAACGATTCTTTTTTTAGGTCAATGCACTAAACTACAATGGCTAAAATGAATGACCTGTGGAATTCAGCAGCTTTTATAGGTAATGCTTACATATCAAAACGAAGTATTAGAAAGATTCTCATTAGCAAGAGGCATTATCTGCCTGAGGAGAGTAACATTACTGACACCATGAAAATGAGCCTTAATCTACACAGTGAAGAAGATATTACCGCTTCTACCAGTTGTGATGAAAGAAAATATAATAAAACAAGAATCCATGAGATGATTTCTAAGAATTCAAGGACTGAAGCTTCAGGCCATCTTCATGAGAAATGTTCTGAACAACCCTCTGGAAAGGAAAGAAGAGTGAATGAAGCTGACGTGGAGGCTGAGACTGGATCTGACTTTAATTCCCAACTGAATCATGAGCGCTTGGAAGTGGCCAGGATCACCAATGTGAAGATGAAACAGGAGGTGGATGTCACTACTCCATGTGAACTGGCAGCGATTCTAAGAGATCAGCAGGAGGCTGCAGTGGACGAATGCGAGGTGGAGGGAAACGTAGCGGATGGTCCGAAATCTTCACAGAAGCAGGTTTTACAAAATCAGATCATGTTTGCGACCATTAAGAAGAGAGGAATTGAGGGAGACGCGGAAAACCGTCCGTACAAGTGCACTTACTGCAACTGGGCTTTCAAAAAGTCCAGCAACCTGTTGAGCCACATCGATACTCACCGTGGCCTTAAACCACACGTTTGTGACATGTGCGGGAAAGCCTACTCGCACCAGGGGACTCTTCAGCAGCACAAGCGGCTGCACACGGGCGAAAGACCTTACCAATGCCCTTTTTGTGAGAAAAACTACATTTGGTCTTCTGACTTCCGCAAACACATCCGAACGCACACCGGAGAGAAGCCATACATTTGTGAGGATTGTGGCAAGGACTTTGTGCGCTCCTCTGACCTGCGGAAACACGAGCGCAACATGCACACCAATAACAAGCCGTTCCTCTGCAAGCAATGCGGCAAAACCTTCAACAAACCCCTGTCTCTTCTCCGCCACGAGCGTACACATTTGGGCGAGAGGCCCTTTATTTGTCCGGAGTGTGGGAAGGCGTTTGCCCTGGCCAGTCGCATGACGGAGCACAGGAAAATCCACAGCGGCGTGCGTCCCTACACCTGCTCTTTTTGCTCCAAAGCTTTCACTAAGTCCTCCAATCTCGCGGAACATCTCACAGTTCACAGTGGAGAGCGGCCACACAAGTGCTCAGAATGTGGGGTAGCTTTCGCCATGGCGTCCCGACTGGTGCGACACCAGCGCATTCACGCAGCTGTGCGGTCTTACCGCTGTAAGGGGTGCGATATGTCATTTGGCCACCATGCCGCACTCAAGAGGCACGAGAAGCAGCATGGTGAAGGCATGATCTTTGTATGTGGTCAGTGCAATAAATCTTTCCCTCAGGATTCTCTGCTCACAGAACACTTGCAGAGCCATGCTGATGCTAAAAAGTGCGTTTCCTAAACCTGCTCACTTCACACTAAAGTAACAGGAAGATTGTAAGTTAGCATCCATCTATCTATCTATCTATCTATCTATCTATCTATCTATCTATCTATCTATCTATCTATCTATCTATCTATCTATCTATCTATCTATCTATCTATCTATCTATCTATCTATCTATCTATCTATCTATCTATCTATCTATCTATCTATCTATCTATCTATCTATCTATCTATCTATCTATCTATCTATCTATCTATCTATCTATCTATCTATTCACAATTCAGCCTTAACAACAGTTATATTTAGCTAGAATTTAAAAACCATTTAAAACATATCTATTTTTACTTGTGTTAAATGCAGGGAATGGTGGGGACCACTGTTGAAAGGCTTGTATTTCAAATAAATCACTGTGTATATTCCAAGCAAAAAAACATACTGTAAACACACTGGTGACCCATTTATAACATGTTAATGGCACTCGAAGGCCTCTTGCCGACCAAGACAGACTGTGTGTGTGTGTGTGTGTGTGTGTGTGTGTGTGTGTGTGTGTGTGTGTGTGTGTGTGAGAGAGAAACAGAGAAAGTGAGGAGGAATATTGTGAATTCTCTTAGTGGTGCCACATGCATAGTGCTATATCAAGTTTCAAGATATGTCGTTAAAAGCTATATGATATTACTATTACTATGTGATAGTACTATTTTTTGGTATGAAATGCATGCAGCGGGGGAAATGTGTACTTTGAGGTTGAAGGGATGGGGCTGGTGGGGCTACATGTTGAATCAAATTAACTCTAAAACTGTTACCTCTTCTTTTATGCAGCTAAAATCACTTACATGACTTATATCGCATGACTTACATGCGATTATATGTTGTATGATACTGAATATGAATGTTATTACCATTACAAATAAACATTCTTTTTTTTCTTCATTAAAAATGTCACAGAAAGACAAAAAAAATCCATTATTATTTAGGATTCATGTCATTTTTTATGTGTGAAGTGTGGTTTTGGAGACATGAGAGGGTGTCGGAACACTGATTCCTGTTGTTGGTTCTGTATGTCTCTTGAGGACACAAGACCTAATTCCCAGAGTGCCACTTCTGTTAACATTTGTCTCTGTGCTGCCAGACCTGCTTACTCATGGTAAAAGTAGATGGCACCCATCTTGTCAAATTCCACTGTCCTGCTTTGCAACAAGATATGTTGGCTCATATTTCCATATTTTTAGTTGTAATTTATATGACTAATTATATAGAAGTCGTTAATAAAATACATTGAAGTATACAAATACAATTGATTTTTATTAGAAAGTTTTACAACAATTTTGTATACAGTTTTGGAAGAGATATTGAGTAAAACAACTTTATCTCTCCCTCTGGGATAAATCAAGGCTGTGGACCACCTGTTCATTTTCCAAATTACAACATTTCCTTCTTCACTACTGTCTGGCTTCCTATTCCAAACATATTAATTGTGAAAAGCCACTTTAATTATTAAAATAATTTTGCATGTATGGAGGTGGGATGGTGGTGGAGATGTTACATGTTATACAATTTACTGACATTGCCATCTGTGGTGACATTTTTAGTCCATGCTTCCATGGATCACAGCAGCCTTGCACAGCACCCATTCCATCATGTTCCTGTCCCCGCAGGGCATAACACGAATCCCTAGAGTCAGCATGGGGAGCTGTGCTTCAGCTGTTCAATGTCTTCATTCAAAGACGAGAGGACACCAAACCCGTTACAGATTATTTCAAGATCTCTATGTCCTCAATGTATTTCTGTAACCACAGATGGTACTGTATATGAAGATACAGACTCTCTTCTGACCTTCTCTAGGGGAAATGAAGGGGTTTGCCTGAGAGATCCCTTAGTCATGTAAACACCTGGCTGGAACCCAAAAGTCCATCCTCAAGTTCCACAGCTGATAATTATTCTTCAGTGTAGACCTTCATTAGGGACCCTATGAACAAAACAATAAAACCTGAATATTTTCATGACAGCTATGGTGTATGTAAATACATTTATCAGGATTTTTACCTGTGACATGTACCCTTGATTCTGACTCACTGTCCCAGACAATTTTTGTCCTGTAACAAAGAGACAAAATTCCTATTAGACTTTTTAAACCTCTTGTTTGAGCTTTGAAAACTTTAATTTGTACAAAATACTGGCTAGATATGCTGCTCAAACATGAATAATACATATATTCCAGATAATAGCACCTATTGACCGACAAATTCCCACAACTTTTGATAATCTTTAAGTTTTAAAATGTAATTTTTTTATCTTTACTTTTCTGGACACAGAAAACACATTTAAAATTCACTGAATGTATAACTTTATTGACTAATAATTTACAAAACCCGACTACATTATAAATAGCGAGTGATATGCTAATGATTTACAAATGTTTTGTCACTTATAAATCACTGAAATGTTTATTTCAAAATTGTTTTCGTATCATTATCTCAATAAACAATGATTAATCATGAATTAATGATGAAAAAACCATTAGTAAATTATCAGTATATGATTTATTGATGTATTGTGAAGTTGATGTATAAGTGAAGCTGGTCTGTTTTCAAAAGCACAAACATGCAGGTATGCTAAAGCAGTATTGTTAAGAAGAGTAATTGATTTGTGGATAAATATTTATAAATAACTCACAGTCTGGGAATTCCAGTGGGTTATGTTAAATCCTTTCACTCATCAGCACAGACTTGGGTTCTGTGTGGAGTATGTGGATCTAATGATAATATGAACCTCAGAACCAGTTTACCTTCCACTGAAGCTCACATCAGGTGCATAGGGTTTGAAGACTCCATGTGTGTCAGAGAAGACAGCTGTCTATACCCTCACCAGTCAGCACACAGTGCAGTACAAACTACGTAGTAATGCTTTGAGTGAGATGCAGCGTGACGCTTTGGAGGATGGACATGTGGATCAGGGGAATGTTTGGGACGATTAACAGCTTTAATTAGATTCTGTAACTCACAAAAATGATGTTTTGTTGTCAGAGCACTGGTAATGTAGATGGTCTATCCTTTATACTGCTATTGGTTATATTTTAAAATATTTATTGTGACTGTACATTTATCTGCCTGTTACGTTTTGTATATTGTCAAAATGGTTATGTTGAGTGATATAGGGTGGAGTAAGGAGCTTAAAATTATCCATACAATTGTATATTATAACTAAGATAATTGTCACTGTAAATAATTCTATATTACTTTTTTTATTTTTGTGAAGCTGAAAGTGGGTTATGTTTAGGTATGGGGTGAGTTAGGGGCTCAAAGATAACCATTGTATATAATAGTAAAATACTTTTAAATATATTTATAGTGTAATATCAAATAAGGGATTCGTATTTTTATATCCGGTAACTGAAAGGTTAATGAACTGTCTGTGAAATAACATACTCAATAAACATTAACAAAGATTAATAAATACTGTAACAAATATATTGCTGATTGTTAGTTCATGTTAGATAATAAATAAATTAATGTAAAAAAATTAGAAAAAAAGTGTTACCAATATATCAACTAATAACTTATTTACCATCTACTAATGATCTGTTTGATTATTTCATGATTCACTAATTGTTTTAAAATAACCTATAACCAATTTGTAAATTATTATTTTGTTAACTAATAACGTTTACATTGCTTAAGACTGAATTAACAAAACATGTTAGCATATCATTTATTAATCATTTATATATGTATAGTTATGTTTTGTAAATGATTAGTTAATAATTTACTAAAAACCTATAAATTACTTATAACTGAATTAAAACGTTCATAAAATGTTAGCATATCGTTAATTAATCATTAATTAATCAACATAGTCATATTTTGTAAATTATTAGTTCATCAAATTACTTTAACTGAACATTATAAAGTGTTTTTATAGCATTTAAAAATGTAAAATTAAATTTAAACTAAAAGTTTATTTTATAAAAGTACTTTTCAGTTTACTTATTTATTTTCAATCTGTTTACAGTTTCAGAAAGAAAGAAAGAAGGACAGGAAGAGCTGAAACAGTTGTCAAGCAGAATAAGCGCAGTGATTCTGAACATTTTGATTCTATGAGCTCATGCTCACTCAAATCAGTGATGCCAAAGCCAGGCAGATGTACAGATGATCTTTACTCACCAGCGCTCCTAGAAAAGGGATTGATCCCACTGAATTGAGGCTGTGAAGCCTTTGGTATGGGTGGAGGAGGAGAAGGGAAAGGAATGTTGGCTGTTGACTCCTTACAGAAAACAGACCAAAATTGTGTTACTTGACTGCAAACAAGGCTTAGTGAAAACAAAGATGAACAATGTCACTGTGCAAATGCTTTTTAGGGCCATTACAGATGAACAACAGAAGGAGCAGAAGGATATTTACAACTTGGAATGGATGATAAATAAAGCTAGAAAGTAAAGTTTGTTGGGAAAAACTTTTATGTTGGCTTGTCTGAAAGTTTGAACATTTTATACGCTTTTATAAGCATGATTTATCATGCTGTTAACATGCTGTATGCGTCCAGCATTATTTTACATTTTAACATGTTTGTAGCAGATTAAGACATTGTTAGCTTGAATTGCATATTTGGGGGTGAGGAACAAAGAAAGGTGATCTGACTGTCCCAGATGGGGGAGGGGTGTCGCAACGTAAGCTCCAGTCATGTTAGACACAAACATGGCTGGAGCTTACATTGCGACACCCCTGCCCCACCTGGGACAGTCAGATCACCTTTCTTTGTTCCTCACCCCCAAATATGCACCCCTCATCAACCGTGTGAAGCCATCAGTGAAGACCATCAAGGTGTGGCCTGGCGGGGGCAGATTCCACACTCCAGGAAAGGTTTCTACACACAGACTGGAGTATGTTTACTTCTCAAGCCACCAGTGGCACTCACACGGACATTGACTCCTACACCTCCTCTGTATTGGATCATATCAATACCACCATTGACAGTGTTACAACCCAGAAACAGATCACCACATACCCAAATCAGAAGCCTTGGATGAACAAGGAAGTGCGACTCCTGTTGAAGTCACGCAACACTGCCTTCAGATCAGGAAGCCTACAGCACATCCAGAGCAAACCTGAAGAGGGGCATCAAAAATGCCAAGCACTGCTACAAGCTAATGACAGAGGGACACTTTTCCAACTCTGACCCTCGACGCATGTGGCAGGGCATTCAGGCCATCAATGATTACAAACCCACCCACTCCACCCCCGCAGCCACTGACGTCAACTTCCTGAACGAGCTAAATTACTTTTATGCTCGCTTTGAAAGAGACAAAAGAGAAACTGCCACCAAGCTGAAACCCTCAGCTGACCACCCGCCAATCACACTCTCCTTCACAGATGTCTGCAAGGCACTGAGCCGGATCAGCGCACACAAGGCTGCTGGACCAGACAATATCCCTGGTCGTGTTCTCAGGGCATGTGCAAAGCAGCTGACTGGGGCTTTTACAGACATTTTCAACCTGTCTCTTGCCCAAGCAGCTGTACCAACATGCTTTAAATGCACTTCCATTGTGCCAGTGCCGAAACACTCTAGCCCGAGGTGCCCTAATGACTAACGCCCTGTAGCACTCACACCCATCGTTATGAAGTGCTTTGAGCGGCTGGTCCTGGAACATTCAACACTGTCATCCCAACAAAGTTAATAGCCAAACTTGGAGACCTGGGCATCAACACCTCAATGTGTAACTGGATTTTGGACTTCCTAACTGACAGACCCCAGAATGTTCGATCAGGATTCATCTGCTCCACGTCCATCACACTTAACACTGGTGTACCACAGGGCTGTGTGCTAAGTCCGTTTCTCTACTCCCTCTTCACCTCCGACTGCAAGCCAGTATATGGATCTAATTCTATCGTCAAGTTTGCGGTTGACACTACGGTGATTGGTCTCATCAGTAACAACGATGTGACTGCCTATAGGGAGGAGATCCAGCACCTGGCCACATGGTGCACTGAAAATAACCTGCTCCTCAACACCACCAAAACGAAGGAGCTCATCGTAGACTTCAGGAAAGAGTCAAGAGGCACACACAACACCATCCACATCAATGGAATGGCTGTTGAGCGTGTCTCCAGTTTCGAGTTCCTGGGGATCCACATCTTGGCGGACATGTCAATACCAACACCTCCAGCCTGGTCAAGAAGGCTCACCAGCGCCTTTTCTTCCTGAGGACATTGAGGAAGAATCAGCTCTCCTCGGCTATCCTGGTGAACTTCTATCGCTGCGCAATAGAAAGCATCCTGACCCACTGTGTCGCAGTATGGTATGGGAGCTGCTCTGTTGCGGAGCGCAAGGCACTGCAGTGGGTGGTGAAAACTTCCCAGCGCATCACAGGGACTCCACTACCTGCCATCGAGCACATCCAGAGGAAACGCTGTCTGCATCGAGCTCGCAGCATCCTTAAGGACTCCTCTCACCCAGCTCACAGATTGTTTTCTCTCCTGCTCTCCAGCAGGAGTTTCAGGTGCCTCCAGACCAGGACCAGCAGACTAAAGAACAGTTTTTTCCCCAGAGCTGTCTCTTTATTGAACTTGAACCCCCGTTGAGTCACTTCCCTCATATACTGCTAACTCTCCTCTCCCACCTCACATCTGCCTTCACTTGTTATTTGCACTACTGGAATGTCAATTTGCACTATCGACTGTTTATTACAGTAACAACTGTTTACTTATGCATCTTGCACTACCATACCTTAATTTGATTATGCTCATTTGCACTGCCGACTGTTATTTACAGTACCAACTGTTTACATATGCATTTTGCACCGTACTTCTAACTGTAATATGTAATAGAATCACTTCCACTGCACTTTTACACTTTTTTCGGATAGCTTCTGTCCATACTTTATTGCACTACCTTAATCCACTGCTATATTCCTCATCTTAGCCTAACATATCATTGTATAACTCTATCTGTAAAATTATGTTTACAGTAATAGCCATCGGTATATTATATTATATTCATAGTACATATTCACCTGTAAATTCTGTTTATAGTAACCCTCTCTCTCTCTCTCTCTCTCTCTCTCTCTCTCTCTCTCTCTCTCTCTCTCTCTCTCTCTCTCTCTCTCTCTCTCTCTCACTTATGCAACCATTGTATATCCTGCACTTGCTGCTATTGCACTTCTTGTTAGACCTAAACTGCATTTTGTTGCCTTGTACCTGTACTTGTGTAATAACAATAAAGTTGAATCTAATCTGCATGTTGCTAACATTGTTGTTTTACCTCATTGCTAGCATGAATTAACGTTTTAACATGCATGATATTAGCATGTTGATATTGTGTTGTTAACTTGATCTAACATGTTAGAATGTTTTAACACATTTGCTAGCATGATTTGCATGTTGCTAGCATTATTTAGTTTGTTGTTAGCATGATGCTAAAAATGTAAAAACATTGGTAACATGCTAACATGGCTTAACACACTGTTAACATGTTACTAGCATGATTTAACACACTGCTAACATGTTGCTAGCATAAATTAGCATGTTGCTACCATGAATTAACATGGTGCTAACATAATTTAACATGTTAACATGATGAGCATGTTGCTAGCATAATTTAACCTGTTGTTAGCATGACTAACATGTAAGTATTTTTCTAACATGATTTAAGATGTTGCAATCATGTTTGGCAAGTCAAATTAGTTAAAAAAGTTACAAGTCAGAGTAAGAACAGTGTTGCATCTTGAAACATAGATAGGCCTATGTATACGTAGAATTCACAGTCGACCTCTCCAGGCACGGTGTGTTTGCCACTTTGGAACGGTCAGTGTGTCGTCATTCACAGTAAAAACCAATGATGCCACAGCAGTGGACTGCTTCTGGTTGTGAATCTACCGAGATTTAAATTCCAGAAGACATGTGATAACCTTTCACAGGTGAGAATGTGCTGGTTTGTGTTTTTATGTGTATTAACACAATATTACAGGTTTTTATACTATGGTAAATTCTTAATGTTGTGTTAGCTGATGCCTTGTCTTGTGTATTGTGTAAGCAAAATCATCTACTGAATTTATTGCATATATCGATATTCATGCAGTACATGCATCTAACTGCGGTTGCAGACACACAGTCAATTTTCTCTCGAGTGTTTAAGGACCGCTCTTTGACCGTTCCAATATGGCAGACGGCTTTTGTATAGCGGCCCATAGAAACAGCCAGCTGGGATTTCACAGTTTTTCCTCTTTTTTTAATTTGTTACATTTATATAGCGCTTTTTCTAGGCACTCAAAGCGCTTTACATATAGAAGGGGTAATCTCCTCAACCACCACCAATGTGCAGCATCCACCTGGATGATGCGACGGCAGCCATATTGCGCCAGAACGCCCACCACACACCAGCTGATTGGTGGAGAGGAGACAGAGTGATGAAGCCAATCTGTATATATGGGGATGATTAGGAGGCCATGATGGAGAGGGCCAATGGGCAAATTTGGGCAGGATGTCCTTCGATAAAGAGTAGGGGTGTAACCCCGGCATCCTGGCCAAATTTGCCCATTGGCCCTCTCCATCATGGCCTCCTAATCATCCCCATATATACAGATTGGCTTCAAGGGATTTTTAATGACCACAGAGAGTCAGGACCTCGGTTTAACGTCTCATCCGAAGGACGGAACCACATGCTCTTCCACCACATGCTCAACAGTGAATAATTTTATACAATAAGGAAGAACATGTCATAAAAAACTGTGTTTTCATTTTGTTCTGATTTATATCTCTTTTATCATAAACTTATTTTACAATCATTTTATGGGAAATGTAAGGGTGTCTACCATCGTGGTGGGATAGGGGTCTGGGATTTGTTCTTTTGGATCTTCTTTAGGCTTGGACTTGAACCAGCCACTGAACCATCCAGGCTTAGAGCTCTGTTCAGAGATTAAACAATACAACAATAATAATTACAAAATGCATACAAGAACCAAAAGTAAAGAAGTAATCATGAAAATATTTGATGTAATATATACCATAGCTGATTGTGTGCTGTCCTCTCTGTTGTTGTCCTCACTTGGAATTGTCCCGTACTGATTAACACTTCCAACTACAACATTGTTTTCAGCAGCACCCTGCTTGAATTGTAATAAACATATTGACAATTACAGACCAATGTATGAAACACACATAAATATATACAATTAAACTGCATATAGGTGATGTGTAAAACATTTGTGTGTGTGTTAAAATACTTAAAATACACACAGAGACAACTTCCCAAAGGTTTATCAGACTTTCAAATAAAAAGGAACTGAAATGGATTTGTTTTTCTCACCATTATTGCATCAGCAGAAAAGTCACCACCTTAGAAAATAATTTAAACATTATATTAATGAAATAAATATTATAAATTAGTGTTGCAAATGTGTACACTACTGTTCAAAAGTTTGGGGTCGGTAAGATTTTAATTTTTTTTTTTGATAAAGTCTCTTAAGCTCACCAAGGCTGCATTTATTTGATCAAGCATACAGTAAAATATCCAGTAATATTGTGAAGTATTATCACAATTTAAAATTCAATTCATTAAAAAATTTAAATCATCAAAAAATTTAAATCATTCTTGATTTGATTATTTGGTGATCAAGAAACATTCCTTGTTATTATAAATGTTAAACAGTTGTGCTGCTTAATATTTTTATGGAAATAAATTCTCAAAATAAAAGCATTATTTTGTAACATTATAAATGTCTTTACTGTCAATTTATTGAATAAAAGTAATTTCTTAAAAAAAAAAAAAAAAACATCTGACCCCAAACTTTTAAACGATAGTATACAAATACATTAGTTTCAAGATATCATTGAAGAATGGTATACAAGGGTAAGTTTACATGACAATGATGTCCTAAAAATAGAAACCTTTTTCCTTTGCATTTTTGCATATAGGCAACAACATTATCTAAACGATCCCCGTTCTCACGGATTCATGAAAACGACTAAAAACGCTGTATTATGCATGCCAGGCCAGTAGTTGGCGATGTCACTTCGTAAAAAAAAAAAAACCTATGCGCCTATAGACTGAACAGGTAATACACATGATGTCACAGTTTTCACAAATGTACGTTTTTGAAGTTTACATGGAGACGTTAACGGTATCGTTTAAAAAAACTTGCACTTTCAAACCCGTTTTCAAAAATTTGTTTTCTAGCCCACAAAACGACGTTGTCATGTAAATAAACGGCCAAAACACATCAAAAGTGTTCTGTTTTTAGTTGAAAACAGGGTCTTGTAAACAGCCCCTGAAACATATCATACTGATTCATTCCATAGTCATCTTAACCTGTATTACTGTAGCTTTTTGGAGGCGAAGTGGAAGCAGAATTGTGACTGTGAAAGTTATCATGTTTACTGCTGCTATCAAGATTAGCATTGCTTTGGTCAATTGAAACTGGTGGAGGCCCAAACGTTTCCACAGGGAAAACTGGGGGCAGTGTCATTGGTTGCTGGGTCGGGTACAGTGGCACTGGGGCAACAGTCCTAGGAGTATGTTCTTCAGGAGCGAGGCTCGCTGGTGAGTAAGACTCCTGAAACCGGGCATCAGTCTGCGGTATCATTGATTGAGATGGGTTTGAGGGTTCATGGTTAAATGCCTCTGTCTGGGAACCTTCTGTAAAATCTACAGAGAAGCCAAGAGACAAAACACATTAAATGTTTGCAGCATACTGACAAGCTGAGAAACACCAATGGGCTTTCTCAGTTTTATCGTGACCTAGTGGCTCAAAGGGCAAAATCATGGGCACATACTCAGAAATCTCTGGTATATGTTTATAACCTGAACACTTGTTGCTGTCCTCATGAGTCCAAGTAGTCTCCCCAACTGGTGACTGGGGTGTCTCACTACAGCAGTTCCCCACCTAAGCAAATAAACAGGTCAGTGGAACCAGTGGAAAGGTCATCATATGGATCATTAAGGAAAGTGGCCAGTTTTATATGATATCTGAGGCCCTATTTATACCTCCCATTACATCAATATCAAATTATCAGGGGTAAGCTCGAAATACAGCTGTGATCAGAGTCCAAAACATTTTCAATCAATCCAAGTTCAGAGGAATACATAAACAGATGACACCACATAACCTTTGCAGTATAAATACAAAATGTGTCCTAATGTGCCCTGGACAACTGTGAAAGACTTACCAGACAATCAAAAATTGTGGCAAATCAAAGGTTAAAATCATGCAAGTAATACACATCTGTACGTGAAATTCAGCTAATATGGTTATATTTTACATAAATTATATATGAATGTATGTATATTATATTTCTCATGCTTTCATGTATATTATTAATATAATTTTTTTTAATATACATTTTTTGTATATTCAATGAGACTAAAATGCATACATTAGGAAGCTTTTTTGCATGTTATCAACAATCAGTAATACTTACTAATGTATATGGTCACAAAATCATCTCCTTGAAATCCAATAACAAGGGGTCACTTAAAAATAGGTGTAAACTTCTATCTGGTTTTGCTGACAACTTGTGACCATATTACCCGAGACGGATGTCAATACTAGGTCAATATCGGTCAGTGAGCCCAATAGGTAAAGTGACAGTGTGGTCTGTACATTCCATATGGTCTTCTCATAGACAATCCTGAAAATCTTAAAGTGGACTAACGACTATAATATATATATTGTTCAAACATTGTGTTTACCTGCATGGTCTGATGTCTGCAGCGAATTTGCACCAGCCAGTCAGGGTCCAGGAAAGGCTGACTGACACCTGTGTCACTGAGCTGTGCCTCAGAGAACTTAAGTCTGTCCACCAACTGTGTTAGCAAACAGACAGATTACAAAACAGGCACACACACATTTCGGTGAATACACCAAATGAACAAAATCCTACAGGATTCGTTTTTAGTACTGTATGTACAGGTGTGCATTACTTTAATAAGCTCTCCAAGCAGAACTACTTGGGGTTCCTCTATCCTGAGCAGGGCTTTTGCTACCACCTCAAAATAGTGGAAGGCTTGAGAAAACAGACCACAGTCCAGCAACCGGCATGCATACAGGAATTTATACACCTACACAGAACACAATATTATGCAATAGATAAATCACATAATCACCCACAGAACCATTGTACAACAACATATAAATGTGAAAGAGTCATAAAATCTGAATGTTTGAAAATTAAGGAGCATTTATGACCATATAAAAGAGTGACCTATAGAGGGTATGCACATTATGTCACAGTAGGCGGTTACACACACTGAGTGGCAAAAAGACTGAATGGCAGTGTTGGTGTTCAGCGGGAATGGCGCGAATAACACACAAAGCACATCTAAAATGGGAAAGAGTTGTGCGATTAACCGTACAAATAAATTCAACAATAAATCAAAGCTATCTTTTTACAGACTGCTGAAAGCGACAGAAAAGAGAAGCAAATAGAATCCAGGCAGTGAAACGTGGATTTGCAGTTACCGTTTTGTCAGATTTGTTCAATTATGGGGGGGGGGGGGGGGGGGGGGTCATACCCTAGGTCAGGGGTGTCCAATCCTGCTCCTGGAGGGCCACTGTCCTGCAGAGTTTAGCTCCAACCCCAATTAAACACACCTGTACCAGCTAATCAAGGTCTTATTAGGCATACTAGAAACTTCCAGAAAGGTGTGTTGAGGCAAGTTGGAGGTGGCCCTCCAGGACCGACTTTGCACACCCCTGCCCTAGGTCATATATTGTATTCACAACTCATCAATTAAATGTTTACAATCTTATATTTTGCATGACTGTAAAGTTTTTTTTTCAGTGTTTATTAAAAATACATCCATTATGATGAGCCTTGTGTTCTATAAAGGGGGATGGTTAGATACATTTTAGACCAACCAATTTCTTTTGCTTACAATAGATGGATAGATGGATGGGGCTCAAAGGAGTTCTTAAATAGATTCAGTTTACAGCATGGAATTCTGTATCGTCTGCTTGACAGTAACAGATGACAGTTATCCAGATAACTTTAAAAAGTTTCTACAAAAAACATTGAAACAACCATAATATCAATTGATGTCCTTGTCACTTTAACTTCGCCAACAAATCCCTTCTTGAAGTGTGACTGAGCTTCAAGTCAAGTCAAATTTATTATAGAGAAGAACTTTAGAAAGGTCAAAAATGCCCCCCCAAAAATATATTGTATTAAAGTAATTATATATCCTGTATTAAAGGGATAGTTCACCCAAAAATGAAAATTCTGTCATCATTTACTCACCCTCAAGTTGTTCCAAACCAGTTTCTTTGTTCTGGTGAACACAAAATATGATATTTAGAAGAATGTTTGTAACCCAGCAGAGAAAGCAACCATTGACTACCATAGTATTTTTTTCCCTACTATGGTAGTCAATGGTTGCTCTCTCTGCTTGGTTACAAACATTCTTCTAAATATCTTCTTTTGTGTTCAGCAGAACAAAGAAACTCTTACAGGTTTGGAACAACTTGAGGGTGGGTAAATGATGACAGAATCTTCATTTTTGGGTGAACTATCCCTTTAAGGGGGAAAATATTGTCCCTTCATGGTGGAAAAGTTGTGACTGCAGTTAAGTGGAAGAGAGGGGGTACGCCACTCTTAAAAGTTTGGGAAGCACTGCTGTAGATAATGTGTGAATTGTACCTGAAAAGCAGGAATGATAAATTGAGCATTTCCAAGCCTTTGACAGTACTCAAACAGTTCAGTGCAGCGAATGGCAGAGTTGTGATAGAACTTGGAAAACTGTACACTGCAATCAGAAGATTAAAAATAAGAGCAATTTGAATTCAGGTCAGGAACACAATAATTCAGATATGTTAGCAGTTACACTGAATCTTCACCTTTGCTTGCTGCCCAGAAGAACCAGGCGCTCTGATTTGTTTTTGTACCAGCCAAAGGGACATTGAGCTATGAGGTAGCAGATTTGGGAGGCATATAGCATATCCCTGGAGGCTAAGGAAATATATTTAAAGTCAAGGTCTACTTTAAGAATAATTTTATATTAGATCAAAATATCAGAGAACATACAAGAATGGTTATTTCTAGAAACTGGACTGGATAATACCTAGGGTATCGCCCATGGTGATGATGGACCGGTGATGTATGATTGGGTCTGCGGTCTCATTGGACAGCATAACCGCCAAGTGTGGTCTCCAATCTCCCCACTTCTCACAACTCCAGGACTGCAAAGAGGAGAGGAGAACATAAAGAAAACATTTAGAAGAGAAGGTCAAGAGGATGATTTAGAGGAAAATAAAAATATTGTATATGAAGTGTGATTGGAGGTTTCTGTTTTACACTTCTGCTTAAAGGAATAATTCATTCAAAATGTAAAGTTAACAAAATATTATTATTATCTCACCATCATGCCATTCCAAATTCATATGCTATTTGTCAATGAAACGTACGTATAAGGAGACATTTCGAAGAAGCATTGCACAGCTCTTGGCAGTACATTTGTCAAAATGATGCATGCATGCATATATATATATATATATATATACACACACTCACCTAAAGGATTATTAGGAACACCATACTAATATTGTGTTTGACCCTTTTCGCCTTCAGAACTGCCTTAATTCTACGTGGCATTGATTCAACAAGGTGCTGAAAGCATTCTTTAGAAATGTTGGCCAAAATTGATAGGATAGCATCTTGCAGTTGATGGAGATTTGTGGGATGCACATCCAGGGCATGAAGCTCCCGTTCCACCACATCCCAAAGATGCTTTATTGGGTTGAGATCTGGTGACTGTGGGGGCCATTTTAGTACAGTGAACTCAATGTCATGTTCAAGAAACCAATTTGAAATGATTCGAGCTTTTCGACATGGTTCATTATCCTGCTGGAAGTAGCCATCAGAGGATGGGTACATGGTGGTCATAAAGGGATGGACATGGTCAGAAACAATGCTCAGGTAGGCTGTGGCATTTAAACGATGCCCAATTGGCACTAAGGGGCCTAAAGTGTGCCAAGAAAACATCTCCCACACCATTACACCACCACCACCACCAGCCTGCACAGTGGTAACAAGGCATGATAGATCCATGCTCTCATTCTGTTTACGCCAAATTCTGACTCTACCATCTGAATGTCTCAACAGAAATCGAGACTCATTAGACCAGGCAACATTTTTCCAGTCTTCAACTGTCCAATTTTGGTGAGCTTGTGCAAATTGTAGCCTCTTTTTCCTATTTGTAGTGGAGATGAGTGGTACCCGGTGGGGTCTTCTGCTGTTGTAGCCCATCCACCTCAAGGTTGTGCGTGTTATGGCTTTACAAATGCTTTGCTGCATACCTCGGTTGTAACGAGTAGTTATTTCAGTCAAAGTTGAATCAGTCGGCCCATTCTCCTCTGACCTCTAGCATCAACAAGGCATTTTCGCCCACAGGACTGCCGCATACTGAATATTTTTCCCTTTTCACACCATTCTTTGTAAACCCTAGAAATGGTTGTGCGTGAAAATCCCAGTAACTGAGCAGATTGTGAAATACTCAGACCAGCCCGTCTGGCACCAACAACCATGCCACGCTCAAAATTGCTTAAATCACCTTTCTTTCCCATTCTGACTTTCAGTTTGGAGTTCAGGAGATTGTCTTGACCAGGACCACATCCCTAAATGCATTGAAGCAACTGCCATGTGATTGGTTGATTAGATAATTGCAATAATGAGAAATTGAACAGGTGTTCCTAATAATTCTTTAGGTGAGTATATATATATATATATATATATATATATATATATATATATATATATATATATATATATATATATATATATATGCAGCCTTAATTTATTCCTGTTATGGCAAAGCTGTCATATGATCCATCAGAAATACTTTTAACATGCTGATTTGGTGCTCAATAAAAATATTTTTTATTATCAAACAATTGTTCTGCTTAATATTTTTGTGGAAACTATTTTGACAAATAGAAAATTCAAAAGAACAGCATTTATTTGTATTTTTTTCTAACAATGTAAATGCCACTTTTGATTAATTGAATGCATCCTTTGTTGAATAAAAGTATTAATTTCTTAATTTCCATCCCATAGCTTTGTGGAAAATCTAGCCGGGGATATTATTAAACTAAAACTAAAGCCTATAGGAAGAACATAAAATATTATAATATAAAAATATAAACATTTACTTATTTTATTTTAGATAGTTGCTAAGGCAACATTTCTTATTTTCATTTAGTTTAACTTGATGTACGTAAATAACTAAAAATTAAATAAAATAATAATAATGAAAAAAGTAAATTTAATAACTACAAACTAAGTCAGCACAGAATGTAGATTACCATGGAAACGGCTGGAATCCTCCCAGAGAGCAGCTGGAAGAGAGTTTGCAGTGGGTCACTGGGAGCCAGACTGCCTGTAAATCTGTTAAACACATACATTTTCAGTCTGCTACATAGAGATGCACCAATTTTAATTTTCTTAGTTGATTTCCGATTTTTCAAGTGTGACCTGCCAATACTGATTTTTGCCAATTCTGATTTTCTGTCAAAATATAAATTGTATATGTATATGCTGTCAAATATAAATTGACAGCATATACAAAGAAAAATCTACTTTTCTACAATAAAATGTTATTTTCATAACAAACTATAGTAAAAAGTAATCAAATAAGAACAAATAAACCAATTGCAAACAACAGCACAAATAAATGCAATAGAATAAAAAAAGATATGAAACAAACATGGCTTTTTGTTTTTCTGGTGGGTCCAACAGTATATTTTTGTATTGCACTTCTGGTTAGACCTAAACTGCATTTCGTTGCCTTGTACCTGTACTTGTGTAATGACAATAAATTTGAATCTAATCTAATCTAATCTAATCTAATCTAATCTAATCTAATCTAATCTAATCTAATCTAATCTAATCTAATCTAATCTAATCTAATATTCAGGCAAGAAATAACACTGGCTAGTCTTCATTTTAAATACAGATTAATGCTTACAATTAAAGTCTTTGTTTTTTGTTCCAAAAATACTCCTTCCGGTTTCTCACAAGTTTCGTAAAGTTTTTTTAGAGTATGAGCCAATGTGACATCAACAAGGGCGGAATTCCCTTGTACAGGCCGTACAGGCATTTCTCTTCTGCACACTGACCAGAGCGAGAGAGCAAAAGCATGCCCGGGAAGTTGTCGGCTGCGCTGCACAGGTCACAGGACTTCGCAAAATCAACAATGTCACCAAAGAAGTGTGTTTTTGGTTGTCAGG
Source organism: Romanogobio albipinnatus (assembly GCA_023566225.1). Classification (NCBI taxonomy): domain Eukaryota; kingdom Metazoa; phylum Chordata; class Actinopteri; order Cypriniformes; family Gobionidae; genus Romanogobio; species Romanogobio albipinnatus. Next base: position 29,249,413 of record CM042250.1, on the reverse strand, counting down.
GCAAGACCACCCTGTACAGCTTCCCAAAGAACCCAGCGTTAAGGGGACAGTGGATGGAGTTTGTTTTTCCAGAGCAGCAACAGAGTTGCGCAAGTGTTTGTGTTGCAAGTAAACAACAAGAACGTATAGTTAATTTATCAATGGAGCATGCGATGTATGGTGTGTGTTTAAATTCATTTGTTTAGCTGCCCACTGTACATAAAATATGTTGAACTAAATTAATTATTTCATATTAGACCTAGGGGACGTTGACACAAAGCACGTTTCTTCCTTCAAATGCGCTACTATTCCATTGTTTTTCTATTTGACGTGCAAAACGTGCAAAACTGTTCCGCTTGCTACTGCAAACGTTAAGTCACATACAATATTCCATAAACCAAATCATGTCCTCATAAACCATGAGTAAACACACACAAATGTTGTAAAACTCGTGCATGACATGTTCTAAAAAGCACTCAAGTTAAAGGTCCCGTTCTTCATGATCCCATTGTTCAAACTTTAGTTAGTGTGTAATGTTGCTGTTAGAGCATAAATAATACCTGTAAAATTATAAAGCTCAATGCCAAGCGAGATATTTTATTTAACAGAAGTTCCCTTTCAAAGCCTACAGCGAACGGCTGGCTTGGACTACATCCTGGTACTTCCTTCATAAATGACGTCAGTAGAACAGACTAACCTCCGCCCACAAGAATACGTGAAAAAAGGGGGCGTGGTCTTGTTGCTGTCCCACGTGGAGAAGAGGACGGTCGCGTGGAGAAAAGGAAGTGTTGTGTTTGAGTGTGTTTGTCGCCATGTCATCGAGACGCTGTTATTTTCATCCCGGAGTCAAATCACCTTTGTTTGGCTTTCCCAGGGACGCTGTAGAGATCATTAAGCGCATATATCTCCCGTTAAGAGGCGTGACCTTTCCACGTGCGCTAAGCTGCTGTCGAATCACAACACAGGAACCGTGCCAGGTTTGCTAAGATGCGGTCAAATCACAACACGGGAACCGCTGGCACAATCAGAACTCGTTACGTTTTCTGAAGGAGGGACTTCATAGAATAAAGGAACTCATCAGCCGTTTTTAGGAGAGTGAAAACAGCGGTATACAGATAAGTACATTGTGTTAAAAATACTGTTTTTTTTTACACGCGAAACATGAACACATGTTATATTGCACACTGTAAACACAATCAAAGCTTCAAAAGAACACGAAGAACGGGACCTTTAAAATCATTTCAACTTTTAAAAAAACTCGTAGAGACCCTGCGTTTTTCCCCATTCCCCATTACACAAGCCGCTAAGCAAATACAGTATATACAGTTACAGTACACACCACATAGAGACGTCCTGTTGTAATCGATGTTGCTTTTTCTCTTGTTTTTTTTCCACGTTTTCTAAGGATTTTCCACATTTTCTCTCAACGCAATAGCTGCACGTGCTTGTGGCCCTTTATCTCCGCCCACACGATAGTGTCAGCGGTTTTATTATGAAAGACTCTGTACAGCGTGTCTGTCTTTTATAAATATGATAAAACTAAAGACTTTTTGGAGACATGAAGGATGCAATACTACTCTATTGGTACTCAAGATTGACATGCGACTGACATAAACTGTGTGTGATCCCCCACCCCACCCCACACCTTTAAAGGGGTCATAGAATGGTACATGCACTTTTACAAGTTGATTATACGGAAATGTGTGTTGGCAGTGCCTGTACACAACCATCCTATAATGATAAAAATACATCCAGTGTTTTTGTTTAAATCTCCTTATATATTTTCCCCTGTCTCAAATCGAGCCGTCTGACCGTGTGACGTTACACGGTGTATGCCCCTCCTAAGATTGTTGATTGACAGCAGCGTTTCAACACAGACCCGCCCTGAGCGAGCTGTCATCAGTCCGCCATTGTTGATACTCTGGAACAGAATGGCGTCTAAGCGATTGTGGTGTTGTGTTGTTGTTGTGTGTAATAACGAACACAGCAGTCATTTTGATGTTCCTAAATCCGAACTGCTGAAGACCCAGTGGCTGCTGAGTTTTGTTTTAGAAGGGAATATTCCCCCCGATCAACGTCAATGTTTGCGCGAATCATTTCTCAGCAGACTGCTTTATAAACGAGCGTCAGTATAAAGCAGGTTTTGCTAATAAGCTGCTCTTGAAAAAAGGATCGTGTTCCTGCTGCACCTCAGGAAGATGTGAGTGTAACGTTTTATTAACCTTTATATTAATCTTTGCAAATCGCTTGCACGCTTCACGATGAATGAGGCTAAAGTTTACAGGGTAAGTTACATTACGGCATGCTTTCTGTGTATGATGTTCTCAATATAATTCATAATCCCACGTTTATAATGAACAACGCGTTATGTTTGATATTACAAACTGTGTACTCGGGTGATAAAGTTAACGTGGTAACACTACACTAAGCTTACTTTTGTACATGGTTTATAACGGTGTCTGTTACTGATTAAGAAGTAATGTAAAAAAAATATATTTTCGAGTATTCCTCGGGCCACACCCCCTTCTAGCACACTGTTACCCGTGGTGCTGCCGGACGATGGCGTTTCCCGTTCTGTGTCCAGCGTGTCATTCGGTGCGCCGGCGGATGATTCTATGTAGATCGCCGCATCACAGGGCGGGCTTTATACCTCCGAAGATGAGGATTCGGCTGTGTTGCCTCCCTCAGGAGTGCCAGCATTGCCCGAGTCGGATCCGGAGCTAACGGCCATGTTCTCCCAGGTAGCTGAGAGCCTCGGGCTTGCGTGGAACCCTCCACCATGTCCCGAGCACTCAAGGCTGGGCGATTGGTATCTGGGGGCGATACCTTTTACCAACCTCCGATACCTTTCTTCCCGGAAGTGCATGAGGAGGTGACGAAATCGTGGAATTCTCCCTTGACTTTTCGCGATCGCTCATCATCGACCTCCGCCTTTACTGCCCTTGACAGTGGCGCGGTGAAAGGGTACACTGGGGTGCCCCCTGTCAAACGGTCAGTTGGGATGCAACTGTGTCCGCAAAGCGATTCGACATGGCGTGGTAACCGTAAGCACCCGTCCAAAGCCTGTAGGTTTACGTCTACTTTGGTGGCGAAGACCCACAGAGTGGCGGGCCAAGCCGTGTCCGCCTTGCATGCCATGGCTGTGCTGCAGGTCTACCAGGGCAAGGTACTCCGTGACATGCACAAGGGTGGTACTGACCCTGCTTTGATGCAAGAGCTGCGTGCGGCCACCAACCTCGCTGTACAAGCGACGAAGGTGACCACGCGCTCTCTAGGTCAGGTGATGTCCACTTCGGTGGTCCAGGAGCGCCATCTATGGCTCAACCTGGCTGATATGCAGGAAGCTGAGTGAACCCGGTTCCTCAATTCCCCCATATCCCAGGCTGAGCTATTCGGCGGGGCGGTTGAGGATTTCGCCCAACAATTCTCAACCGCTCAGAAGCAGACTGAGGCTATCAAACATATCCTGCCCCGGCGGTCCACTGCTGCCTCCACCCAGCCACCGGCTCAGGTGCCACCGAGGCCACCCCCACTCCCGCCCGGCCCCAGCAGCAGCCTTCACCCGGGCCGAAGCGTGGAGGACGTCGTAGGAAGGTGGCCCCGCCTGTCCCCGCTAAACGGCGGTCAAAGCGGTGGTCCTGAGACAGGCGGCTCAGAGGTGATGTCGGTTCTTCCTCAGGAGATGGTAGCAGGACCACTCCTTCCCCCGGTGGAGGGCCGGGGGAGAATCTTTTGTTTTCCCCATTCCCCGCCTTTAGAATGGTTAAAGAAAGAATCGAACACACCTCCGAGCCCCAAGAGGACGTGGCTGGCAGTGCGCGACGAGCCTCGCCAGTCTCAGCCCCCTCTGTCGCCAGCCCCCAGGCAGACGAGACCACAGTGGGACGCTCGTCCTCCCCAGGTCTTGTCCACCAGGGCGCGGAATTCAACCACGCCCACACCTCAGGACGCTCCCACGCCTCCCACATCTGGGCCGGTCATTCCGCCTTGTTGCCCCATCGGGGGTACGCCTGTGGCCCGCATGACCCCGCTGGTTCAGTTTTTGGACACGTGGCTAGCGCTTCCCAATCTGTCCAGCTGGCTCACTCGCACCATCAGGTTCGCCCACGCGATTCAGTTTGCGGGGTCTCCTCCCTGTTTCCGGGGAGTTCGCTTTACTGTGGTGGGTGGCAACGCCCCTGTCATGCGTGCGGAGATCGACACCCTACTGGTGAAGGGTGCGGTCGAGATCGTCCCTCCAGCCGAGATGGAGTCGGGGTTCTACAGCCCCTACTTCATCATACCCAAGAAAACCAGTGGGTTACGGCCAATCCTGGACCTGCGCATCTTGAACCGAACCCTTCACAGGCTTCCGTTCAAGATGCTCACAGCCAAGCGCATTTTCGAATGCGTGCTGCCGATGGATTGGTTTGCAGCGATCGACCTGAATCGTCCTTCCTCGACACAGACCGTTCCTACAGTTTACCTTCGAGGGGCGGGCATATTCGGGTTAGCCCTGTCTCCTTGCGTCTTCACGAAGGTCATCGAGGCAGCCCTTGTGCCACCCAGGCAACACGGGGTTCGCATCCTGAACTATCTCGACGACTGGCTGATACTAGGTCACTCTCGAGATCAGGTGTGCGAACACAGGGACATGGTGCTCCGGCACCTGGCCCGTCTGGGCCTTCGGGTCAACTGGGAGAAGAGGAAACTCTTTTCTCGGTATAGAAATTGACTCGGTCGCCATGCATGCTCTGCTCACGAGCGAGCGTGCATTGCTGACTTGCCTTCGTCAATTCGAGGGCAAGAGTGCGGTTCCACTGAAGTACTTTCAGAGGCTCCTGGGGCATATGGCATCCGCAGCGGCGGTCACGCAGCTCGGTTTGCTTCATATGAGACTGCTTCAGCACTGGCTCCGCGATCGAGTCCCGGGATGGGCATGGCAACAGGGCACGCTGCGGGTCCCAGTCACTTGTGCCTGCCGTCAGACCTTCACCCCGTGGTCAACCTCAGTTTTCTACGGGCAGGTGTTCCCTTAGAATGAGTTTCCAGGCATGTTGTTGTCTCAACAGATGCCTCTGCCACGGGCTGGGGTGCCATGGCATGTCAATTGCCTCGAGTTGCTGGCCATACGTCTTGCCCTGCACCGCTTCCGAGCCCTGCTGAAGGACAAGCACATACTGGTCCGTACAGACAACACGGCGACAGTAGCATACATCAACCGACAAGGTGGTCTACACTCCCGCCGGATGTCGCAACTCGCCCGCCATCTCATCCTATGGAGTCAGAAGCATCTGAGGTCGCTTTGTGCCGTTCACATCCCGGGAGAACTGAACCGTGCAGACGACGAGCTGTCACGTGTTCAGACGCTTACGGGGGAATGGCGTTCAGGGACGCCTGAACAGTTCAGGGACGCGCAGATAGATCTGTTTGCCTCCCACGACTCTTCCCATTGTCGCTGGTATTATTCCTTGACCGAGGGGACTCTCGGCACGGATGCACTAGTGCACAGCTGGCCGCGGGGCCTGCGCAAGTATGCATTCTCCCCAGTGAGCCTTCTCGCACAGGTCTTGTGCAAGATCAGGGAGAACAAGAAGCAGGTCCTCATGGTCGCCCCGTATTGGCCTGGCCGGATCTGGTTCTCGGAACTAGTACTCCTTGCGACAGCCCCTCCCTGGCCTATTCCTCTGAGACAGGATCTTCTGACTCAGAGACGGGGCACCCTTTGACACCCACGTCCCGACCTGTGGAACCTACACGTGTGGGTCCTGGACGGGACGCGGCAGGTTTGAGTACCCTACCACCTCAGGTGGTGGTTACCATCACTTCCGCTAGGGCCTCGTCTACGAGACAGGCCTATGCGTTGAAGTGGAACCTCTTCGTCATCTGGTGCTCTTCTCACCGAGAAGACCCCAGGAAATGCCCGATCAGGTCCGTGCTCTCCTTCCTCCAAGAAGGGTTGGAGCGAAGGCTGTCTCCCTCCACCCTGAAGGTTTATGTGGCCGCAATATCTGCCCATCATGACCTAGTGGATTCCAAAACGGTTGGACAGCATGACCTGGTCAGCAGGTTCTTGAGGGGGGCGAGGAGGCTAAATCCGCCTCGCCCTCCTCAGATGCCCTCTTGGGACCTCGCAGTGGTCTTATCAGCCCGAGCTCCCTTTGAGCCTTTGCAATCAGTTGAGCTTAAAATCCTGTCAATGAAGACAGCGCTCCTGGTTGCATAGGCCTCCATCAAGAGGGTAGGGGACCTGCAGGCATTTTTGGTTGACAAAGCGTGCCTGGAATTCGGGCCGGCCGATTCTCACGTGATCCTGAGACCCCGGCCCGGATACGTGCCCAAGGTTCCCACCACTCCCTTCAGGGACCAGGTGGTGAACCTGCAAGCGCTGCCGTAGGAGGAGGCAGACCCAGCCTTGGCACTGCTCTGTCCAGTACGCGCCCTTCGCGCTTACGTAGACCGGACGCAGTGTTTCAGGACCTCAGACCAGCTCTTTGTCTGTTACGGTGGGTGGCAGAAAGGGAAGGCCCTCTCCAAGCAGAGGTTGTCCCACTGGATAGTGGACGCCATTGTCCTGGCTTACCAGGTTCAAGGCATGCCATGCCCCCTTGGGGTGAGAGCACACTCCACTAGGAGCTCAGGTGTCATCGCTTGCTGCGCCATTCCACTCAACGGACTGGATACGTGCGCTATTCTGCTCAGGTGAGCTTCTCAGCAGGCCCTGGGCTCCTCCAGCACTTATGATGTCGACGCCAGAGTGTTTGCCAGAGTGGTCAGCTTTCGCGTTCGGCTAGGTGCCGCCGTGTGCATGGTTCCCCCCGTTGGGTAACCCCCACATGTGTATATCCACGGTAAGTCTCTCTGAGCATGTGTCTTCCCTTGGCAAGACACCTTGCCACGCCTGGGGTTTAAAATGTTTTCCACCTGCAGCTGGATACCCCGGTTTACTCCATATGCAGTTCCTTGTAAAGGTTATATGTGTATTTGGTATTCGGTTTTTCAGCAGGTAACATAATGCGAGATTGCTATGCGACGCCCTTTATACCCACGCGGTACGGCGGGCTTGCATTATGCAAATTCCGCAGACCCATGGCATTTTCATGCCATTGGCTCGTTTTGTTAGATCTCAAAGGCGATTGGCTTCTAAGCGAAACCCCCATTTGTCAGTCACTGACGTTATGTCTCCGTTCCCTCTCTCAGGGAACGAGGGTTACATATACGTAACCGAGACTTTTTCAACTACAGAAGCAAATGAGATGAGTGAGTGACAGGAGGCAGGTGTGTGTCACTTCGCCATCTCAGAAAAGAGAGCGGGAACGCACAGCTGGTATCGGTGTATCGATACTGCAGAAAAAGTGTATTAGAAACGTTTCAGACATTTCGGTATCGATATGTTTTGAATACACTAGTGTCTAATTAGGTTTGTCACATTTTCGTTGTGATTCCCCCACGGTTTTCTTGGGCCTTACAAGTATTACAATTTGGATCTTTGTTGTCTTCTTCACTCACAGTGAATAACATCCAAGACAACAACATGTTTACATGCAGCTATGAGTGTGGGCTCTTGAGAAGGATGAGGGGATAGCGATGTCACTGGCTCACAGATGGTAAAGGGCCTGTAAATGTCAGCAGGTTGCAATAAACTCTATCATATTTTGCATACTTCTTTCTGACAGACCCAGTGACAGCTAGGAAAAGCTAGCTGGTGACCTAGGAAGAACGGTGACAGCTGGGAAAGACTTTAGGAGCAACCAGGGTGCAGAGGCTTGGCATGAAGCACATTCTCAGTGAGGAGGAACCCAATATTGAGTTATATTATGAGATACCTCTAGGGTGGGGCAAGAGTGGGGGAGGATGATAAACTCACAGGATAGACAATCAACGATGAAAGAGCCAAGCGATGTATTCCAGGTCTGTGATGTGAGAAGATATGCAATAATGAGAGGGTTCTGAAGATACACCAGACAAAGATACCAGTAGTGTGCAAAGGGCAACCTGGTGAAAAGGAAGAGAGCCCGGGGCAGGAGGCAAACCATAGTCCCTAAAATCTCCGGGCATGTGATGAAGTGGGGGGCAGCAATGTCATCAAAGTATCTGAGGGGATAGGACACCAGAGGGAAAGTGAAGACTCTTGGGAGTACAGAACATATAAGATGCCCGGAAAGAGGCCCACGACAGCAGCAAAGAAGGGGTTGGGAGTTTGATTATAATGTAGACCAAGTGCTGGAAGCAGTAAATGCAGGAGATGAGAGAAAGGAGCTTTGTGCCATGACATTAATCATCTGGAGAATATGGGCTGATTGCCTCGGGAAGGAGGAGCTGAAAGTTAAAGGAAAACAGACAACTTAAGGAGATTGCAAATATAAGAGTCTTTCCATGAAGCAACAGAAGATGAGAAGCCAGCAAAAATAAAATATGAGATAATTTAAGGTAACACATTAAGAGAGAGCTTCATCAGGAATCCATTCAAGTACTTGTCAAACCTTCTGGGCGGCAAAAGATCAAGAGAATTGGAAGCAACAAAGGAAGAGGAGGAAGAACATCTCAGTCAAGTTTATAGTGACCCTAGAAGGGAGGACAACTTGCAGGAGATAGAGAAACTCAAAACCAGCGGAACAAGTTATCCCTTTTGGACTAGAGAAACCAAGTTGCAGGAAATCAACAACTTTCTTAAGAAAGACAGAGGAAGATCAGCTCCAGGACCAAATGGTATACCGTACACGGTGTACAAGCTTTATGAAAGGCTCAGGAAATTACTCTGGAGGTTACTGAAAGTGGCATGGAGGAAGAACTTCCTTGCTGACAATTGGTAAGATCATTTTTAGGATTTTGGCAAGGAGGCTGACCACTTTCATGTTGGACAATGAGTATATGGACACATCAGTTCAAAAAGGGAGAGATTTGGGGGTTCCTGGTTGTCTTGACGAAAACTCAAATTCCAGAAGTTTATAGTTGAGGAGGGATCGTCCAGGATCGGTTTCTCTTTAAGATCAAAGAGGACATCATTCAAATGGTCCAAGAATGGGTCTGCAAGTGGTCAGGGAAGGTGAAGGAGCACCTGCATCATGGGCACCCGACCAGGACAAGCTGGACCAGGGAGCGTTATGAACCATTTCTTCTTCACTTGTGAGCCGATCATCACTCTTCACACACACAACGCTCCTCCCCCTTGGACTATTTACATTTTACCGGATACAACTGAGTTCCCACGGGACTTCAGCGCAAGACTACTGCTTGCTGTCTAAAACACTATGTCGGTGAGTTTAAACAATGGCTAAGTTGCTAAACGCATCTCGTTGTCATGTAAGGGCCCTGTTCATGTTGGACAGACATTTTAATTGCATTTTGTGTCTGTTAAGAGGCACAAAGACACTCTTTATGTATATGCCACCATAGCTGCCGTGTTAGCTGAGTGGAAGCTCTGGGCATTAACTGTAACAGCTCCGTGTTGCAAGCACCAATCCGGTTCGTTTTTTTTCTATAGACAGTACTTACAAAGACACTCTTTATGTATATGCCCCCATAGCTGCCGTGTTAGCTGAGTGGAAGCTCTGGGCATTAACTGTAACAGCTCCGTGTTGCAAGCACCAATCCGGTTCGTTTTTTTTCTATAGACAGTACTTACAAAGGTATAACGATCAAGATTAACTCAAAAATTCACCGGAATTCTCCTTTAAGAAATATCAGGCTTTGATTCTCCAATGGAAAGGATGGAAGGCTTGGAACCTGCCAGTGGAGGTTGGCTGCAGGGGTTTCGCAGGGCAGTCAGAACGACTGGTAGCAAACATCCCCAAACAGACAGAGTTAGCATTCTGGTGGATATATGGATAAAATGGAACGAGTGGTGACAGAACCAAGATGGTGAAGGGCTAAGAACATTTTGAGTTTGAAGGTGGAGAGCGGGGTGGAACGAAGACGCTGGTTCTACCATTTAGCTTCAGCCACCCACCCGCCCATATGTCATGCGCTTAAATCAACAAAATATTGAGGAAAGGGATGCCCATTTGATAACCAGCAGAATCCCTACACTCAACCAAGATGGAGAAAGGTTTCTTGAGAGAGGAATAGGAAATAGTGATGCCATGGTCTCAGATGGTGCAGGGTGAGTACCTGTAAATGTGAGCCGGTTGCGATAAACATATTCATATTTTGCATATTTCACTATGGAATAGAACTGGGATTGCTATCAGTTAATGTTAATTCTTCATGAGGCATACTGTACATCAAGATAAGTCAACCGTAATATATGAAACAGATATCAGACTGCTCAGAACTGGCAAATGTCAGGTTGCATAAATATAAACTTGACCTTTCTTGACCTCTGCAACTGTCTTCACTTCTGTATCACAGTGTATTTGATCAGACCTCATACCAGGATGATTATAGACTGTAAAATTTAAATTAAAATAGATTTTATAGAGACATTGCACTGTGATTGAGGGATCATAATTATTCTGGCATTCGTTCTATTTGAAAACATGACTGACTGTGCCAGTTATTGATGGTGGGAAGTGGTTACTGCTGAAATGCGAAGGTAAATGTGTCAGTCATCTTTTACAAACCTGCTTAGCACTGTGTTGTAGGATCTGCTGTCCATTTTGCTGGCCAGAAATAAGGCATGACCCCAAAGTCCACTCTGCATGGCTGAATCCAGTGCCTCCTGCAGTGAGGAGAGCATTGGGGAGAAAAGATCAGATATTTGAGATCTGAAAAGATATTTACAAATGTCAAGGCACATAATATGGTCATATGGTCAGAGTTTATGGTCAGCAAGATCTTTTTTTTATATACTTTTATTTAGCAAGGATATATTAAATAGATCAATAGTCAGAATAAAGACATTTATAATGTTACAAAACCTTTCAATTTAAAATGAATGCTGTACTTTGAACTTTTTATTCAACAACGAATACTGAAAAAAATGCATCATGGTAAAATAGTAAGCACAACTGTCTTCAACCTTAATAATATAATAAATAAAAATGTTTATTGGATACCAAATCAGCATAAAATGATTTCTGAAGGATAATGTGACCGAAGACTGGAGCAACGTCTATATTTGATATATCAAAAAAAAAAATGCAGCCTTGGTAAGCATAAGAGAATTCTTTCAAAAACATCTTCAAAAAATCTTACAGACCACAAAACTTTTGAATGGTAGTGTACACATTTACAATGTACAGACTTATAGGAAAATTGATTAAAATATATATTGATTATTTATCTTCGCAGTGGCATGGAAATATTTTTTCTCCAATAAAATGTATAATGTGGATATTGGCTTTTAAAAATATGAAGAAGTATTTCATTATGTCTCACTGTAATGTCCATTTCAATAAAAAATGTCAACAAAGAAAAAAAATGTATTGGGTCAAAGAATTTTACAGGGTCATGAACATAAAAATAGAAGAATAAATGAGAAAAACCTTCTTCCTGCCAGACAGCAATAGTTTTGTGTATTTCTGAAGGTTTTGCTCTGTGGCCTCTTTGTCAGTTGGGGGGTATCCAGTCAGAAGATCAGCAATATTTAGGGTCTCTTTTCCTGGTGTAGGTGTTTCGTTAAGGTCAATGAGGCTTTCTCCATCTGCAGGGTCGCCACATGCACCCATGGAGTCCCTCATCAGCAGTTCTGCAACATCTGAACCCATAATTCTCTACATAACACCAACACATACTCATATTAACAGTGCAAAATGGGCAATCAGGCCTCACAAACAAAGCTGAAAAGAATGCTCTACAGAATTATTATACAGTGGCTTAGTAATAGTAACATCAATATACTGCAATGAGTAATGGGACTTACTCCATTCTGTCTGCACAGAAGTATAAGGAGATGCCACAAGAGGGCAGCAGAAGTGACATCTTCTAATTTCTCATCCTTCAGACATTCCTCAGACATTTGCAGGGCAAAGTTCATGGCATCAACCTTATGCAAATCCTCCCTTCACAAAATAAAAAAAAAGCAGCAATATATTTAAGTAGATGGCATTTCAAAGACTTATATTTCATTCAGTGTACAAAATATTTCCTGCTAACTGTCCTCCACAGGGATCAACATTATGCCTTGTTACAGTATCTGATTTCAAACAAGTACATTTACTTGTACTAAGTAAAGTTACTTGTACGGCAATAATATATGAGATATAAACTCGTAATTCTGACTTGGCTATGTGACCATTCAGAGTAGAGTAGGCAAAAGAAGGGACAAAAATAGGAAAAGGAAGGGTTTAGAAATGCTGAATCCTTGATCGAGTTGTTTTCAGACATAAGAAAAGAGGTGATGCTGCAATGTATATTATGAGAAAATTGTAGTGTTTTTGATGCATGTAAACCTATTGCAGGAGACCTCCAAAACAAAACGAGGAACATTTGAAATAGCATAATAGGGGCACTTTTAAATCCCTATGTGGATTGAATGGGATGCCCCCTTCATACATGACTAGCAAAAAAAGGTTAATAAATGATGCTGTTTAATGATAACCTGTCAGAATCCTTTGAGGAAAAACAACAACAACATCAACAATAAACAATTTTCTTTTTATATTTTATATTGCACTTATACAAAGTTTAAGTATCACTGTGAGATTAATATTTTGAAATATACCTAGCCAGTGGTCCAGGAAAGTCTCTCATATTCTGCTGTTCTTGTGTATCACAGAGAATGACCTGAAAGCATTAAAGAACATATTGTGATATGAAATATTATGGTGGATTAAATATGTTTTTACCGTGTCTTTCTAACCTCCAAGCTGTGGAGCTCCACTTGAGCAGGCTCGCCCTCAGAGGCAAGGGCTGGACTGACCCATACCAGCTGACCTGCAGGGCCAAAACTCACTGCCACATGAGGGATGCAGAACTTTAGTGGGACTACCTCCATAGGTACAGCATCTAAGTCAAATGACCAAATAAATAATGAGTCCAGTGACCAATAAGATTGAAATATTAAAACTAACTGCTGTACAAAGGAAACTTAAACCACACATTTTCTGCGCTACACAAAGCATTAAAGGAAGACTGGACAGACCTTGTGTCTAAACTTTGGTTCTGACAAACCTGTGTGAGATATGAGCTCTGGCTCACTGTGTTCAGCTCCATTGATGTACTGGCTGAGCTCATAGCTGCTCGAGGACAGGCCTGATGCTTTAGAGTTGGCAAGAGCTCCACTATCATACACCTAAAAAATAAGAAGAAAAAAAACAGCCTGAGGGATATTACACACCACCGTTTAAAAGTTTAGGGTCAGTATGCTCTCAAAGTACCGATAGGGTTACAACAGTCCCAACAGTTTGTCACTGGGGGACGTCTTAATAGTAACTGTTGTAAATTTTAAAAGTAATGCGTTACTTTACTAGCTTGAAAAAGTAATCTTATTACGTAACTGGAGTTACTTGTAATGTGTTACCCCCAACACTGCTATTCTATGGTACTAATATGTACCTTTTAGAAGTAGATAAGGTACAAAGTTGTCTCTTTAAGGGTACTACCCAAGTGACAACCTGTTGTACTCCTAAAGGTACAATTCTTTCTGACAGTTTTTTAACGGTACACTATGTAACTTATGGCGCTCTAGCTGTTAATAAAAAAGAAAAACTGCATGCATTTTGCGAAAGAACATTGTAGCCAGAGCTACTTCTCTCTGTTTAAATATATATTAAGTGCCACGCAGGTACTGGGCTACTCCCCAACTGTTGTCATCCCACACGGTATAAAATAGTCAGAATATAACACTTATTATAGGCAACTTTTGGAAGACACAAAATTATGTGAAAAACACGGTTTGGAAGATGGATTCATGCACTCGTTTTGTACATTTTTGAACAAATCAAAGTTAGTTACATAGTGTACCTTTAATAATTGCAAAAGAATACTCTTATGCTTAAAAAGGCTACATGTATTTGATCAAAAATATACGGTTTCTATTTCTATTTTCTATTTTTTCCCCTGTGTTGCCAATCATTACTCAATACTGTATAACTTGGTTCTTCAGAAATCATTCTAATATGATAATAATTTGGTGCTTAAGAAACATTTCTTATTAACAATGTTGAGAACAGCTGTTCTGCTTAATATTTTTGTTGAAACCATGATAATTTTTTTAATGAATAGAAAGTCATTTGAAATAAAATAATCTTTTTATCAATTTAATGCATCCTTGCTAAATAAAAGTATTAGTTTCTTTAAAACAAAAAAAATTCATACTGACACCAAACTTTTTACGGTAATGCATATTTAAAGCTGTCTTATATGTAGAAAGATTTTATACTAAAGTCTTATTAAAAGTAATTTCTGAAAACAAACCTCTCCAGTTCCATCTCTATTTTCCATACTTTCTCTGTGCTGTCTCTCTGAGACACCATATTGAGTGTCTGTTCTAAGGCTATAGCTGTTAAATAAAATGTGTCAAGTCACTTAAAATGAAATAAAATGTACAAAATCATTTGATTGTTCTGAAAACATGTTTCATGCATGACAAAGTAGTAGCACATGAGTATAGGCCATCAACAGACCCCTGCTGATCTATGTATGAAGCTCTTGCAGACTCCTGCTGCAGTTCTCTACCCTGATACCCATCTGTTCTCCAACCATCTGTCTGGCTCCAGCCACCAACATCTACAAAACAGCAATGAGGAGAACATGAGATTGAATTTGGCTGATAATTAATTTGCTGAGGGCCTCTGACTGAATATTATGTACCTGGGGAGCTGTACTGTGTTCTTTGATAACCATGATAATCATAATACCCGTAGTCTTCTCTGTAGGGCCAGTAGCCGGAAGTGGGGTAGTCATATTCCTGCCTGAACAGATAGTAGCAGTTAGACCTGGGATTTTAGGCTATCCTCATTCATGGACAAATAATAGCATAATCTTTCATCAAAATCTGAAAATTTGCTTCCGCTCTGGAATGGCGTTCCTTCTCTGAGGACGCCAGTGTGACTGCTTGGGTTGAATATCCTTTAACCACTCCTCACCATCCTTGACGGTTGGAGGGAAGTGGTGTGCTAAAATAAAACCCTGCCTCTATTTAATATTCTGTTTCACTTGAAAATACGTCACAACACTGAAGCAAAGTCGGTTGCTTCTGCAACTTCAATTTAAAATTCTGTAAAAATTAAATAATATTATGAAATATTATTACAGCTCAAAATAATTGTTTTATATTTGAATTCAATTTCTATTTCCATGTCTTACTATTATCAATGTTCAAAAGTGTTAAAGGAACTTGCTGCTTAAAGGAACAGTTCACCCAAAAACACAAGGCCACCCAAGATGTCTTTCTTTCTTCTTTCTTGGCCCCGACTGAGCTTGGTTTCGCCATTCTGTCACTTGATGGACTTTGGATTCCTTGCCACTGTCGCCTCTGGCTTGCTTAAGGGTCCTGCACACTATGCGATTTTTCTAAATCCTCTGCGAATGTTGCTTGTCAGACTGTACGAACATGATCCCCGATGTAATACATGTCACACTGTAGGATCTCAGTTGTCATAATGTCAGACTGTACAACAGTCAGACGCGGAAAACGGACGCAAGCAAGAGACTCGTGTGGACTGAGTTTTACGTCATCAATCCGTGACACGTTCGGTAACGGTGAGCCGCATTCACAGACACAATGGTAGCGTTCAGCAAACAACAAAAACAAGCGGTGGCATTTTTCATTTCTTCTTTTCGACATGTTCTCTGTTGTGATTTGATGTTGTCGCACGAAATGCGTCATCAGGTTCTGCGCTCCTATTGGTTCTTGATTTGACGGTCGTCCTAGGAGAAGTCACACTGCAGGATTGCGCCTCAAATCTTCTGACACTGCCAGAATTTTGTCTGAGGTCAAATTTGATCGCAACGGTCATTAATCGGTTGTCGGTGCACATGTCAAACTAAGGATCAAAGACTTCAGATTTTAGCCTAGGATCAGAGAAATCTTTTAGGATTTCAAAATTTGTCTCAGACGGCCAAATCGTGGCCAAAATCGCACAGTGTGCACCCTTGGGGACACTTAATATTCAACAGTATTATTGATCTGACTGTACTGATGCTGTTGTATCAGAATTGAAGTGAGTAGGACGAAGGCATATTTTTTTGCAGAACTGCTTTATAGTTTAAATCAAATCATTTAATAATTGATGATTTTTACAACAGAGCTGAATCAACACTGAATCAACTAACTTCAGCTGAACAACAGTCAAACTGCATCATTTTCCTGTTATCACTGTAAAGCTGCTTTGAAACAATATGTATTGTATAAAGTGCTATATAAATAAATGTGACTTGACTTGAGTCAAACAGAAATTAAGGTTTTGAAGTGAATAAGTGAATGGTGCCAAACGTAGACAATTTTTAACGGTCCAAATCCGTTATTAGCCAAATCCAATTAGGCAACTCCACACATGACACCAGCCAACGAATAAGGGTCTTCTCTAGCAAAATGAGCAGTAATTTTCAAAAAAATAAATGAAATGATATACTGATGTATGCACGTGATGTATGCACATTGGGAAGGTCACACATGACATAGGCGACAAGAATTGTTTACAAGTGTGGAGAAGGAGTGCTGAGCAAAACAAATGGTCATTGCTGTATACAAGTATTTGTTTCAGTTTATTGTTAAAAATGGTCCTTTCGTGAGTATATTCATGATGTAAACTCCTCTTGAAATGCGTGACCTTCCCAAAGTGTGGACATCATGCAAAAGGTTGTGAACTCAACCTTCTTGTGATTTATAGATACAAAGTATATACATACGTTGTGCACCATTCACATGCATTAGATGGAGAAAAATCCTGGAATATTTTCTTCCAAAACCTTAATTTCTCTTCGGCTGAGGAAAGAAAGTCTTATGCATCTTGGATGGCTTTGGAGTGAGTACATCATCAGACAATTTTCATTTTTGAGTGAACTATTCCTTCAATATCTTTTCAGAAGAACAGGATTTGTTTAAAAACTATTTTTTTTAGAAAAATATAAAAAAATTACTTTAATACACTTTTAATACAGTTAATTCATCCTTGCTCAATGGGAGTTCATTTAATTTTTTTTATTTTACTGACCTCAAACCTTTGAATGGTAGTGTATATTTAAAATAAGAGGTACTGAAAAGATTTCTAAATCAGTATTTTTGTCTTGATTTCAGGTAAAAATATCTTAAATTCTTAAAAAAAGATAAATGTACTTAGGTGCAGTGTGTGAATTTTGGCTGCATCTAGCGGTGAGGTTGTGAATTGCATCCCCAAACACTCACCCCTCCCTCTCGGAGCAAAGGGGGCCGACACAGGACAAAAATGTTGTCGTCAGAGAGAGCAGAGAGTGACTAGCGCTCTGTAGAGCAGTTTGTCCATTTAGGGTTACTGTAGAAACATGGTGGCGCAAAATACCCTGTCCCAAATGGCACTCTTCACTGCCCAGCCAGCACTGGGGCAGCCGACTTCTTCCCGATAGTCAAAGCAGCGTTACGTCATGAAAGTGCGGAGTCGTAGGAAGACCGCGAGGGTGCCATTTGGGACAGGGCCTTCAGTGTAAGGCCTTCAGTGGACCCGCTATGTATGGAGATAGAAATGGCTCATGCTAAGGTAATAAAAACATAATGGTACATTATGTAAGGTCTTTATACACCACTGAAAACACAGTTATGTATATTATATTGCATTTCTGTCAATAGATCCTCATAAATACTACACACTGCACCTTTCAGAAATTGAACCAAGAAGCAAAAATACATAAATTATTTTTAATTAAGACATTTATTTTTCTTATCCTGTCTGCAAATTATGAATAGGTGCAACTTCATATCGCACGATGTTGCATTTCTCTAGCTGTATAAACACAATTATCTTGAATCTGTGAAACAAGCTTAAAATATAAAAGTGCATTGAGGTTTATGCCAATGAAATGAAATGCCAATGAAACTTAATTCAGATACAGGATATTCTCTAAAAAACAAATATTGCGTCTAACGTACATTTACTGTAAATGTAGGACATTCATATATGTTTAATGAAAAAAGATAGATAACACATTTTGCTGCATGATTGATAATCTTACTGTTACCTAGAGTGAGGTCTGAAGTGCGGTGGTTGGTTTGATACATAACTGCTGCTATATCCAGGAATATACTCTGGTTTAGGAGGAGGACTGGCCATGTAGCTTCCATACCGAGGATCCACATGGGGCCACTGTCTTTCTCTCCCTCTTGGGTCTGTAGGTGGGTAGTAATACGGTGTTTGGTGGGAGGATCTGTAGTGGTCGTCTCTGTCACTAGACTGGTACTGATGGCCTGGCATATGCCAGCCTTGCCCTCTGGGTTCCATCACACAACACAGTGCCAAAAAAACCTAAAGAAAACTGCATTTGCAAAGATAAGTCAGTTATTAGTGACAACAGAGGAGGATTTTGTATGCTGTATACACTCTAGGTCAAATGCTATCAGTGAGCATAGATACAGAGGGTGTTTATCAGGAAGTGAGCAGTAAATAAAAAAAACTTTGTTTTCAGTTCTTTAAGTGTTTTAGTAGTAACTTATGAAAACATCAGTACAAATTCAGAACAAAGTGTATATTACATTTTGTATTTTACCAGGGCATATGAAAAACTGGTTCCACAATGTATTTTCAGCAAACTAGATGTACTAATAGAGTTGATATTGTATTGCAAAACACTTTAGCTGCTAGTGAGGTGGAAGACAGGTAAGGTTAAGGACAGGTTTAGTGGTTAGTTTTAAGTCTGGGTTAAGGTGTATGGGAAGGGTCAACAGAGTTATTATATATGTAATTACATAAATTAATAACAGGTTTAATTACATGAAGGTATTTTTAAAATATAAGTACAATGTAATAAACATGTACGCAATGAGTGCATTGTATCAAATTATTAATTTAAATGTTATTAAATAGCAGTTAAAGACACTTAATTTAAAGTGGGTCTGAAAACAATGTATCATGCACATAGAAAGGAACGTATTGTAATTAATGTTTTATTTTTAATATACAAAAAAAATTACATAACTGACAATAACATTTTTCTTAAAATCAATTTTCAAATAACTCACAGTTTCTATTTGAGATGTTTTCCATGTAGACATTCGCAGTTCACTGTGTACTGTTTCCTTTCACAGTTTCAAAGTGCACATGCCACATCATTTCAAAGCACAACACAAAGCTGACTCATGGACCTTCCTTACTCTAGTCTCAAAGTCTTTCTTCTCTGCCCTTCAACCCCTAAAAGGGAAATCAATGGAGTCAAAATAATACACATTATATCTGATGCATCTCGTTGTGGCTATTCTAAACAGCTGTTGTCAGCTCTATGCAACAGCTGGACATCGGCTTTTTATTAGTTTTAATCTAAATACATCACTGAAGCCATACATTTGTGTAAAAAAAACACTAATATGCGCCTAAACATACACAATTATACAGATACAATAACTGTGATACGGTAAATGTGCAATAAATCAAAGCTGGACTTACAGTGTGTTTGCATACACAGGCTTGACAGACGCCTGAGCTTTACACTCACTCCCATATTTGGAAAATTTGAAGTTGCCACGTCGTGCGGAACCATCACGCACAGGCGCTGGAGCTCCTCGGAAACACTTCGGAGAAACACAGTATTACTCATGGGAGGAGATCACTGCCATGTTATGAAGGGAATTCTGATGAGTCATATATCCTACTCCTGTCTTGTACCTTTTTCTTTCTTTGTTCTACAATGTGACTGCTTTCTTCTTTGTTTATATAATGTTCTTAATAAAATACGAACTAAGGCTCCTATGCAGAATATCCTTTCCTTCAAAAAGGAAGAAGGGAATAGACTCTATTTCTTAAAATTTCACTACAATTATGCATTCAGATTAATGAAGAAACATGATTTTGAAACTTTTCAAGCGCTTCTTGTAAGTGATTCTTTAGAAATTTGATTTAGGTAAACGAATTATGTTTGTACTGAAATTAAGTAATACTTTGGTCATTAATCAGATAACAAAATGATTGAGCATTTGGTAGGGTTCTTATCTGAAGTACAAGTACTATCTGAAGTACTATCTGAAGTACCCCAGATTTTATTTTCTTCACTGCAAAAAATATATAGATATGTGTTAAATATTTGTAAAGTAATATAATACCTATAAATTAATTAAAGCCAAAAAAAAATATGGTTATGGCTACATTTAGCCTTCTTTCTTAACGGGGGAGTTTTTTGCAGATTAATATAGGCTAAACACAAGGTGTTTATTTTAAGACTACTAAACTACAATTATGCAAAATGTCCATATTTATATTTTAGCGTATTTAACTTTTATTCGCCTTATTTAAAGAACGTTTCACAAATTGAAGTTAAACAATAAATTAGTCCGCCACCAGATGTCACTTTTTAATCGTTTTAATCACGTTCATCAATCAAAAAGAAAATCGTCTTTTTAAAAGATCATGCTGTCCTGGATCATTATTATTTATTTATTTTGTTAGTATATTCTTGAGTGATTGACTGCAAATTATTGTGCATGCATGTAAAATACTTACAAACTATATTCAGATAGTTTAATTTAACTGTATGTAAATAGAGTTGCGCGTCCATGTGAGCGGACCAATCAGGGACGGTATGTAAATGAGACCGGAGCGAGTACTCCACTGTCTGTCTCATGATGCGAGCTTCATTTTGTAATTCCACTCTGCACGAGCTGGACATCTCTGCGTCTGGATCGCATAGGATTACATGCTAACAGAGAGCACATACATTAAGGATATCCGTTTCTAATGTGCAAT
Source organism: Romanogobio albipinnatus (assembly GCA_023566225.1). Lineage (NCBI taxonomy): Eukaryota > Metazoa > Chordata > Actinopteri > Cypriniformes > Gobionidae > Romanogobio > Romanogobio albipinnatus. Next base: position 29,228,708 of record CM042250.1, on the reverse strand, counting down.
ATGACTTTTGAAGAACCGTGTGGAGACAACGCAACGGAAAGGTATGTTTTCATATAAACTCACAGGTGTTGCATATTAGTTGGCCGCGCATATTGTCTGTTTGTGCCCTTTGAAAGACCATCATTTCCAGACTTTTTTATTCCGTTTGAACGAGTCTATAATTGCACATTTGCCTCTTGATGCTTTCTTAAATGTTTGCTGCAACTGCTGCAGAAGTTGGATCAAACGGCAATACTTGTGACATTGATCAGATTTCATCTATTCTTTTGCAAATCGCTTTCATGCAGAGCCTGTCCTACATTTCGCTATTTCTGAGAATTGTATTGTTCATTTTGTATGAGGGATCGCCTGTAAGTTAAAGCTAATGTGTTGTTTTAATCATCTCTTAGTATGGACACGGTTGAAAAGGCACTGGAAGAGGTTCTGACTGCTGCTTTACCTCAGGGATGCATCACTGTGGGAGTTTATGAGGCAGCGAAGTCACTTAATGTGTAAGTGATCATTGGAAGATCCTTTCCATCTAAACAGTACCTGTCTTTTTAATATTTTAAAAGTCTGTGCTTCACTATATCGACTAGAGATATTTGATCTTTTTTGCTAATGTGATTGCACCTTCAGATTAAAAGTTACATTTGTCAGCTTCTGCAAATTTTAAAATGTACTTTTATTGACATTTTGCAGGGATCCAGATAACGTGGTCTTATGTCTGCTGGCCACAGATGAGGAGGATGTGAAAGATGTCGCACTCCAGATTCACTTCACCTTGATTCAAGCGTTCTGCTGTGAGAATGACATCAATATCTTGCGAGTGAACAACATGAGACGTCTGGCAGAGATCCTGGAAGGCGTGAAACCGGGAGCAGAGTCGATGGACCTACACTGTGTATTAGTCACCGTATGTGTCATTTCATTCTCCTTGTATCTTTTTATCGCTCGCACACATTGCTTTGATAACAGCTGCAGAATTGTTCATGCATATTCATATTAACTGCCAGGAAGGTTTAGTTAAACTCTTTGAGGGCGGCACGGCTGAAGTAGTTTAAAGTTCAATGATCCATCAGAGTGTGTCTGTGATGTGGAATTCCAGCCGGTCTGGAGCTGCAGTAAACTGGCAGCTCTTCAGAGTGATCTAATAGCAGTGCTGAACTTCTGTGGCAGTCTTTTAGTACTCACAGAACTTCCTGTGCAACAGTGGGGCATTTCTGCAAACACAGTTTCCTGGAAGAAAAGCTCTGTGAAGTGACCATCTTTAACAAATTAGAGAGAGGCCCTTTGAAAACAAGTGCTTGTCCGTTAACAGCAGCTGTTAAAACCGCTGACTGCCAGACCTTCTGAATTGATCTAGAATGCGTCCAATATACAAGTGCACTTCATAGTGTTTCTCTTTTCTCTCAGAATCCACAGTCATCCACGTGGAAGGATCCAGCCCTCAGCAAACTAAATCGGTTCTGCAGAGACAGCCGGGGTTTGGACCAGTGGGTGCCGGTTATCAATCTGCCCGAACGATGAACGGAAGTGGACAAACAAACAATGTCACCGCTTTTACGGGCTACTGCACTAGATTCGTGTTCTGCTCTGGATGAAGCTTAATGCCAGTGAGAATGAGACCTGAGGGAGATTAACGAAATGCAATGGATGAAATGTATCCCAGCAAACCCAATGATCAGAAGTGTGGATTGTGCGTCCTGCTGGACAGTCGATTCATGGTTTCACCCCAGAGCAGGAAGAATGACTCAGCACTATATTCGCAGTGCTGCCAGGGAATGACAAGTCCCACAGTTTGCCGAGAAATGAGACCGTACAGGAAACTGAATCACACATGCTGGATTAGAGTACTAAAAGTGAGCTGAGAGAGTGGAGTGAGTCCAACTGGAAACTACTCAATGAAATGTGATCAGATGGACTGTTAAATGTCGGGCATGTGACCCCTTTTGCAGACAACGCTGCAGTTTATAGACATAACTTCTGATATTAATGCTGTCCTGTATTATAATTATTTAAAAGGGAATATACAACAGTCTTTATTGATTTAGCTAGAAATAAGTTGTTTTAACTTTTACCTATTCTGGAATATGTTCTCTCTATTTTAAACTGTTAATTTATTAATTGTATTTATACTGTTGCTCTCATCCTCAGATATTGTTAAAAATAAAATGTCTGACCCATGTATATGTCTGTGGCAGTGTTTCTATTGTCTCCTGAGTTCATGCATATGTTATAGTGTCTGAGAACATGGTACACTCAACTAGTTATGCACAATATATTGGTACCATATCCGTTATCTGCTGATATTTATCTATATCCGATTATTTTGGATATTTAATTGTACATGCCCAATGCCTAGATTAGCTTTGTGATCACCTAAAAAACACTCAACGCTAATCTTTAAAAATGCTACTAATTTAAAAACCCTAAGTAATCCTTTAGCTAATCTTCAAATGAAAATTCTTTTTGCATACTGTACATTTAAAATGGTCAGATGCATAACCCTCTCTTGTAGCATTTGGAAAGGCTTGTTTTGTTTTTCTGTAGAAAGGAATTTGTGTAGAATTTGAATATTTTTCTAATTAGCTATTTTTCAGTTATTTGCCATAAAAACAAATGGGTCATAAGATTTTCCCGTAAACTAGGGGTGTACGGTATATGGGTTTTGGAATTATAATTTTTTTTTTTTTAGAATTTTAAGTCTTTATTGATTTAGATATTGGTTATAGAAGAGAACTAGAATTTGAATGCTTTTAAGGCAAAAAAAAATGTTTTATCATCGGCCATAAAATAATATTGCACTGCCACTGGGGCAGTACCCCAAAGTACAAATATGTACTCTTAAAGTTCTGATATGTACCTTTAAGGTACTATTATGTACCATTTAGTGGTGTACAAAGATGTAACTTTTCACTTTTGTACCGCAGTGACAGCTCTGTAAAAATGTTTCTGAGAATGGGCTTATCAAGAATCAATTTAATGTTTCACGTGTTGATGTGTAGAGGGCAGTTTTGAAGTGTCATTGGGCTTTGTTTTGTCAACAGCATTTTGAAAACCGTCCAACAGCTTTTCTCTGTTGCTAAAAAAAGCTATTTCCACAAGTATGCAGGACAGAGAATTCCATTACGTTCACTACGGCAGCTGGAAGACGCATGACGTCAGGTCATCGCGGCCTTGTGTCTTTACACAAACAAGATAATCCGGGCCCTGACCAAGCCAGAAATAGAAACAGCATTGAGAGAGTGAATCATACCTGTGACAGCATCAGCATACAGATGGGGAGGGGGACATGCAAAACGATGGCTGAGTTAAAATGTGCACAAAGACAAAAAAAAAAAGATAGAATGAGTCAAGGCTGCAGCAGGAGAGCTGACGCCTAAAAATAGCCCTCTGTTCCCTTTGCTGAGTTCACTGGAGTGCTGAGTGAGACAGGACAAAGAGAGAGAAGACCGGAAAGACCCTAATATACATTAAATACCACTGTAAACTCTTGTTTCATTTCAAAAAGCTTTGCTGCATTGCTCTCAAGCAGCTGATGTTGGGAAGCAGAATTTAGAGTTTTTTTTTTTTTTTGTAGGAACTGGATCATTAAGCCATATTTTCAAACAGGAAACTGATCCTCAGTGTTCGATGTGTTCCCTTGATGCATGACATGGGAACATTTTGGCTAGCCAGCGATATTAATTTTTTTTTTAATTTATTGGATATGAGCATGTTTACTTCCCCTATTTATTTAAATTTAGATGACATTTGTTATCATCTAACTCACTTAAAGTTAATCAGTAACTCTTTACAATAAGGTCCCATTTGATAACATTAGCTAATGCAATGCAATTAATAACAAGGAATATATATATATATATATATATATATATATATATATATATATATATATATATATATATATATATATATATATTATAATATGTTATAATCTTTAAAACATTGATAATTGAACAACACTGTTAAATTAAATCTTTTGCAAATCTCATAATGCATATCCATTTTTCATATAATGTGACGCCTGAACTCATTTTGTATTTAAAACTATTTATACCACATATGTTTTAAAAATTATTGGAATAGAGAATAAAACAGAATTTGACATTAATGACCATTCAGGTTTTTTTTTAAAAAGTCAGAAATCATGAAATTTATTGCAGAATAATTATACTGACAAATCCTGCATATATTTCCTCACATACTGCATAAATGAGTCTTTATACCTATAGGGTTCCTGACATGGGAAGTCTTTGGCATCAAAAAGAAGGGGGATGCAGTTAAGTGTTTTAGTTAAGAAATACATTTGAAGCTACACTTGACTACACACACACAACTGTGGTGCAAAATCCCTATCAGAGAGCCAGACTGCATGGACTGTTTGGGAGAGTTATTTCTGTACTAGGCTGAAGTAAACAGGGCTGACATTATGCCCCTGCTGCAGTGACCTTTGGAGTTTCTACCACCCGGCCTGCCATTAACCTCATCCTGCCAAATACAGGTATGCAGGTAAATGGAGTGACACAGAGGTACTTTCTCTCTAAAAGTGCCTAGAGCTGGGAAACTCCAGCTTTATGTGTTTGGGGCCATGATTTTATAGGTGGAAGTGAGAAGTCGGCTGTTCCCACGCATGAGGAATGCAAATGTTTCTGAAGGAACTGACTGCAGTTCCACAGATCAAACAATGATCAAATCATTGGTGGTGGTTGAGGAGATCCCCCCCCCCCCCCCCCTTCTATGTAAAGATTTGAGTGCCTTGAAAAAAGCGCTATACAAATGTAACAAATTATTATTATTATTATAATGTAATGTTGCTCTTCTCAGAGGAGTAAAAAGCTATTCTATTTCTGGAAGCTCAAACACATGAGAATGAACCTCATTGGTTCTTGAGTAAGCTCAAACGTGCTGCGTAACACACGAGAATGAACATCATTGGTTCTTGAGTAAACTCAAATGTTCTGCGTAACATGAGAATGAACCTCATTGGTTCTCAAATGTGCTGCGTAACACACGAGAATGAACCTCATTGGGTCTTGAGAAAGTTCAAACGTGCTGCTTAACACGAGAATGAACCTCATTGGTTATTGTGGAAGCTAAAATATGCCGCGTAACACAAAAATTAACCTCATTGGTTCTTGTGGAAGCTCAAACGTGCTGCGTAACACAAGAATGAACCTCATTGGTTCTCGCTGAAGCTCAAACGTGCTGCTTAACACGAGAATGAACCTCATTGGTTCTTAAGGAAGCTAAAACGTGCTGCATTACACACGAGAATGAACCTCATTGGTTCTTGAGGAAGCTCAAACGTGCTGCGTAACACACGAGAATGAACCTCATTGGTTCTTGCTGAAACTCAAACGTGCTGCATAACACGAGAATGAACCTCATTGGTTCTTGAGGAAGCTCAAACGTGCTGCATTACACACGAGAATGAACCTCATTGGTTCTTGAGGAAGCTCAAACGTGCTGCGTAACACACGAGAATGAACCTCATTGGTTCTTGCTGAAACTCAAACGTGCTGCGTAACACGAGAATGAACCTCATTGGTTCTTGAGGAAACTCAAATGTTCTGCGTGACATGAGAATGAACCTCATTGGTTCTTGAGGAAGCTCAAACGTGTTGCGTAACGCACAAGAATGAACCTCATTGGTTCTCAAATCTGCTGCATAACACACGAGAATGAACCTCATTGGTTCTTGATGAAGCTCAAACGTGCTGCTTAACACAAGAATGAACCTCATTGGTTCTTGAGGAAGCTCAACGTGCTGCGTAACACTAGAATGAACCTCATTGGTTCTTGCTGAAGCTCAAACTTGCTGCGTAACACAAGAGAATGAACCACATTGGTTCTTGTGGAAGCTCAAATGTGCTGCGTAACACTAGAATGAACCTCATTGGTTCTTGCTGAAGCTCAAACGTGCTGCTTAACATGAGAATGAACCTCATTGGTTCTTGAGGAAGCTCAAATGTGCTGCTTAACAGGAGAATGAACCCCATTGGTTCTTGCTGAAGCTCAAACGTGCTGCTTAACACAAGAATGAACCTCATTGGCTCTCGTGGAAGCTCAAATGTGCTGCGTAACACTAGAATGAACCTCATTGGTTCTTGCTGAAGCTCAAACGTGATGCGTAACACGAGAATGAACCTCATTGGTTCTTGTGGAAGCTCAAATGTGCTGCGTAACACTAGAATGAACCTCATTGGTTCTTGCCGAAGCTCAAACGTGCTGCGTAACACATGAGAATGAACCTCATTGGTTCTTGCTGAAGCTCAAATGTGCTGCTTAACAGGAGAATGAACCTCATTGGTTCTTGTGGAAGCTCAAATGTGCTGCGTAACATTAGAATGAACCTCATTGGTTCTTGTGGAAGCTCAAATGTGCTGCGTAACACTAGAATGAACCTCATTGGTTCTTGCTGAAGCTCAAACGTGCTGCTTAACATGAGAATGAACCTCATTGGTTCTTGAGGAAGCTCAAATGTGCTGCTTAACAGGAGAATGAACCCCATTGGTTCTTGCTGAAGCTCAAACGTGCTGCTTAACACAAGAATGAACCTCATTGGCTCTCGTGGAAGCTCAAATGTGCTGCGTAACACTAGAATGAACCTCATTGGTTCTTGCTGAAGCTCAAACGTGATGCGTAACACGAGAATGAACCTCATTGGTTCTTGTGGAAGCTCAAATGTGCTGCGTAACACTAGAATGAACCTCATTGGTTCTTGCCGAAGCTCAAACGTGCTGCGTAACACATGAGAATGAACCTCATTGGTTCTTGCTGAAGCTCAAATGTGCTGCTTAACAGGAGAATGAACCTCATTGGTTCTTGTGGAAGCTCAAATGTGCTGCGTAACACAAGAATGAACCTCATTGGTTCTTGCTGAAGCTCAAACGTGCTGTGTAACACAAGAATGATCCTCATTGGTTCTTGTGGAAGCTCAAATGTGCTGCGTAACATTAGAATGAACCTCATTGGTTCTTGTGGAAGCTCAAATGTGCTGCGTAACACTAGAATGAACCTCATTGGTTCTTGCTGAAGCTCAAACGTGCTGCTTAACATGAGAATGAACCTCATTGGTTCTTGCTGAAGCTCAAATGTGCTGCTTAACACAAGAATGAACCTCATTGGTTCTTGCTGAAGCTCAAACGTGCTGCTTAACATGAGAATGAACCTCATTGGTTCTTGCTGAAGCTCAAATGTGCTGCTTAACACTAGAATGAACCTCATTGGTTCTTGCTGAAGCTCAAATGTGCTGCTTAACACTAGAATGAACCTCATTGGTTCTTGCTGAAGCTCAAACGTGCTGCTTAACATGAGAATGAACCTCATTGGTTCTTGCTGAAGCTCAAATGTGCTGCGTAACACATGAGAATGAACCTCATTGGTTCTTGCTGAAGCTCAAATGTGCTGCTTAACAGGAGAATGAACCTCATTGGTTCTTGCTGAAGCTCAAATGTGCTGCTTAACACAAGAATGAACCTCATTGGTTCTTGCTGAAGCTCAAACGTGCTGTGTAACACAAGAATGATCCTCATTGGTTCTTGTGGAAGCTCAAATGTGCTGCGTAACACTAGAATGAACCTCATTGGTTCTTGCTGAAGCTCAAACGTGCTGCTTAAGATGAGAATGAACCTCATTGGTTCTTGCGGAAGTTCAAACAAGCTGCATAACACATGAGAATGAACCTCATTGGTTCTTGCTGAAGCTCAAACGTGCTGCATAACACAAGAATGAACCTCATTGGATCTTGCTGAAGCTCAAACGTGTTGCGTAACACAAGAATGAACCTCATTGGTTCTTGTGGAAGCTCAAACGTGCTGCGTAACACAAGAATGAACCTCATTGGTTCTTGCTGAAGCTCAAACGTGCTGCGTAACACAAGAATGAACCTCATTGGTTCTTGCTGAAGCTCAAACGTGTTGCGTAACACAAGAATGAACCTCATTGGTTCTTGTGGAAGCTCAAACGTGCTGCGTAACACAAGAATGAACCTCATTGGTTCTTGCTGAAGCTCAAACGTGCTGCGTAACACAAGAATGAACCTCATTGGTTCTTGTGGAAGCTCAAACATGCTGCGTAACACAAGAATGAACCTCATTGGTTCTTGCTGAAGCTCAAACGTGCTGCTTAACACGAGAATGAACCTCATTGGTTCTTGAGGAAGCTCAAACGTGCTGCATAACACACGAGAATGAACCTCATTTGTTCTTGAGGAAGCTCAATCGTGCTGCGTAACACACGAGAATGAACCTCATTGGTTCTTGCTGAAACTCAAACGTGCTACATAACACGAGAATGAACCTCATTGGTTCTTGTGGAAGCTCAAATGTGCTGCTTAACACATGAGAATGAACCTCATTGGTTCTTGAGGAAGCTCAAATGTGCTGCATAACATTACAATGAACCTCATTGGTTCTTGCTGAAGCTCAAATGTGCTGCTTAACACAAGAATGAACCTCATTGGTTCTTGAGGAAGCTCAAATGTGCTGCGTAACACTAGAATGAACCTCATTGGTTCTTGCCGAAGCTCAAACGTGCTGCGTAACACATGAGAATGAACCTCATTGGTTCTTGCTGAAGCTCAAATGTGCTGCTTAACAGGAGAATGAACCTCATTGGTTCTTGTGGAAGCTCAAATGTGCTGCGTAACACAAGAATGAACCTCATTGGTTCTTGCTGAAGCTCAAATGTGCTGTGTAACACAAGAATGATCCTCATTGGTTCTTGTGGAAGCTCAAATGTGCTGCGTAACATTAGAATGAACCTCATTGGTTCTTGTGGAAGCTCAAATGTGCTGCGTAACACTAGAATGAACCTCATTGGTTCTTGCTGAAGCTCAAACGTGCTGCTTAACATGAGAATGAACCTCATTGGTTCTTGCTGAAGCTCAAATGTGCTGCTTAACACAAGAATGAACCTCATTGGTTCTTGCTGAAGCTCAAACGTGCTGCTTAACATGAGAATGAACCTCATTGGTTCTTGCTGAAGCTCAAATGTGCTGCTTAACAGGAGAATGAACCTCATTGGTTCTTGCTGAAGCTCAAATGTGCTGCTTAACACAAGAATGAACCTCATTGGTTCTTGCTGAAGCTCAAACGTGCTGTGTAACACAAGAATGATCCTCATTGGTTCTTGTGGAAGCTCAAATGTGCTGCGTAACACTAGAATGAACCTCATTGGTTCTTGCTGAAGCTCAAACGTGCTGCTTAAGATGAGAATGAACCTCATTGGTTCTTGCGGAAGTTCAAACAAGCTGCATAACACATGAGAATGAACCTCATTGGTTCTTGCTGAAGCTCAAACGTGCTGCATAACACAAGAATGAACCTCATTGGTTCTTGCTGAAGCTCAAACGTGCTGCGTAACACGAGAATGAACCTCATTGGTTCTTGCTGAAGCTCAAACGTGTTGCGTAACACAAGAATGAACCTCATTGGTTCTTGCTGAAGCTCAAACGTGCTGCGTAACACGAGAATGAACCTCATTGGTTCTTGCTGAAGCTCAAACGTGCTGCATAACACGAGAATTAACCTCATTGGTTCTTGTGGAAGCTCAAACGTGCTGCGTAACACAAGAATGAACCTCATTGGTTCTTGCTGAAGCTCAAACGTGCTGCGTAACACAAGAATGAACCTCATTGGTTCTTGCTGAAGCTCAAACGTGTTGCGTAACACAAGAATGAACCTCATTGGTTCTTGTGGAAGCTCAAACGTGCTGCGTAACACAAGAATGAACCTCATTGGTTCTTGCTGAAGCTCAAACGTGCTGCGTAACACAAGAATGAACCTCATTGGTTCTTGTGGAAGCTCAAACGTGCTGCGTAACACAAGAATGAACCTCATTGGTTCTTGCTGAAGCTCAAACGTGCTGCGTAACACGAGAATTATTCTCATTGGTTCTTGTGGAAGCTCAAATGTGCTGCGTAACACAAGAATGAACCTCATTGGTTCTTGCTGAAGCTCAAACGTGCTGCTTAACACGAGAATGAACCTCATTGGTTCTTGAGGAAGCTCAAACGTGCTGCATAACACACGAGAATGAACCTCATTTGTTCTTGAGGAAGCTCAATCGTGCTGCGTAACACACGAGAATGAACCTCATTGGTTCTTGCTGAAACTCAAACGTGCTACATAACACGAGAATGAACCTCATTGGTTCTTGTGGAAGCTCAAATGTGCTGCTTAACACATGAGAATGAACCTCATTGGTTCTTGAGGAAGCTCAAATGTGCTGCATAACATTACAATGAACCTCATTGGTTCTTGCTGAAGCTCAAATGTGCTGCTTAACACAAGAATGAACCTCATTGGTTCTTGAGGAAGCTCAAATGTGCTGCTTAACACAAGAATGAACCTCATTGGTTCTTGAGGAAGCTCAAATGTGCTGCTTAACAGTAGAATTAACCTCATTGGTTCTTGCTGAAGCTCAAATGTGCTGCTTAACACAAGAATGAACCTCATTGGTTCTTGCTGAAGCTCAAACGTGCTGTGTAACACAAGAATGATCCTCATTGGTTCTTGTGGAAGCTCAAATGTGCTGCGTAACACTAGAATGAACCTCATTGGTTCTTGCTGAAGCTCAAACGTGCTGCGTAACACGAGAATGAAACTCATTGGTTCTTGCTGAAGCTCAAACGTGCTGCGTAACACATGAGAATGAACCTCATTGGTTCTTGCTGAAGCTCAAACGTGCTGCGTAACACGAGAATGAAACTCATTGTTTCTTGCTGAAGCTCAAACGTGCTACATAACACAAAAATGAACCTTATTGGATCTTGTGGAAGCTCAAACGTGCTGCTTAAGATGAGAATGAACCTCATTGGTTCTTGAGGAAGCTCAAACGTGCTGCATAACACGAGAATGAACCTCATTGGTTCTTGCTGAAGCTCAAACGTGCTGCATAACAGGAGAATGAACCTCACTGGTTCTTGTGGAAGCTCAAATGTGCTGTGTAACACAAAAATGAACCTCATTGGATCTTGTGGAAGCTCAAATGTTCTGCGTAACATTAAAAATGAACCTCATTCGTTTTTGTGGAAGCTCAAACGTGCTGCCTAATACACAAGAATTAACCTCATTGGTTCTCAAACGTGCTGCATAGCACACGAGAATGAACCTCATTGGTTCTTGTGGAAGCTCAAACGTGCTGCTTAACATGAGAATGAACCTCATTGGTTCTTGAGGAAGCTCAAATGTGCTGTGTAACACACGAGAAGGAACCTCATTGGTTCTTGAGGAAGCTCAAACGTGCTGCTTAACACAAGAATGAACCTCATTGGTTCTTGCTGAAGCTCAAATGTGCTGCGTAACACAAGAATGAACCTCATTGGTTCTTGCTGAAGCTCAAACGTGCTGCTTAACACAAGAATGAACCTCATTGGTTCTTGCTGAAGCTCAAATGTGCTGCGTAACACAAGAATGAACCTCATTGGTTCTTGCTGAAGCTCAAATGTGCTGCGTAACACAAGAATGAACCTCATTGGTTCTTGTGGAAGCTCAAACGTGTTGCGTAACACACGAGAATGAACCTCATTGGTTCTTGTGGAAGCTCAAATGTGCTGCATAATACTAGAATGAACCTCATTGGTTTTGTGTCAATGTAGCGTCAAAATGTAGTTGTGTAGCTGTCTATGGAGGGACAGAAAGCTCTCAGATTTAATCAAACAGATCTTCATATGTGTTCTGAAGATGAATGAAAGTCTTACAGGTTTGGAATGAAATTAATGTGAATAATTAATGACATCATTTTACATTTTGAGTGAACTTTAACATCACTTATTAACATGCATATTACTAGGATATTGGCTGTTTATTAGTACTTATAAAGCACATATTAATCCCTTTTTCTGCATGACTGTATTCTACATTGCTTAATCCTACTCAATACCTAAATTTAACAACTACTTTACTAACTATTAATAAGCAGTAATTAGATAAATTAATTACAGTTATTGAGAATTGGACCCTAAACTAAAGTGTGTTTATTAGGTTCTGCAGTGGAGAGATTAACTTTTTTAATCTCAGGAGAGCAGTACTATTACACAGGCATAAATCCTGAAATAGCAAACCAAGTATTAAGATCCACCTGTGGTCTCGGAAATCTCATAGCTAAATAATAACAAATAAATGGCTCCTTGTTTTCCTTATACAGGATTAAGGGGTTTATCCTGAAGCTTTTCCACCGAGATGACATGAAACTCAAGCACTAAAATTGACACGAGCACAAAGCCAGTTCATCAATCCACCGCAAGAAGCTCCACTGATTACATCGATATAGGGCAGTAAATACAGCCTGACCTGTTTCTGAGTGTAGCGGGTATGAGAGGAGCTCTACTGGGATCATTGCATTACAACAAGGCTTTGACCTGGAGCCCCAAATAAAACAATATCAGAGAAATTAGAGTAAGTGGGAAAAATGAGACCATGAACACCTGGCAGCTGTGGGAAAGCATAAGGCAGTTAATAATTACACATTATACTCTCCTGATAGTGACGTAAAAAAAAAACCTTGATAATACGCCCAAACTTTTTAGTATATATTTTTTTCAGTGCACTGTAAACCCGAATAAATTGGCAAAACTCAAAAACATTTATGTAATTACATAATATTTAAAGTTTAAGTAAGCAGAACTTGCAGTTCCCTTTCAGTCGGTCACGTTCGACGTACGTCGGAACTGACCGACGAATTGGGATCTGTCTTCAGAGACCAATCTACTTAGAGTGTATTAGAAACGAGCCAATTGTATTGGCATGCAGTCCACGCACCGCCCTGCACCGCGGGTATAAATATGGAAGTGGAGTACCGCATATTGCTTTTAACTTCGGAGCCGAACGGTTTGCTGTATCAAGCTGTTTCTGCAAAGAGTGTTTAAACGAGTCTCGAGGAGGTGCTGGTGTGACGGCGCGAGTCAGCGAGTGGCCGCTGCAACATACACTTGCTCCTGTGTTGGTTGGCTGGGCGTTCCGTTCATGAGTGCTCACACGCAGGCTTGCATTCGGACTGCTGTGAGCCGCGGTCATCTCCCTGAGTGCTTCAGCACTTCTAAAAGAGCATTTCCTTCTAAAAAGAGCAACACGGTTTGACCCTGCGTCTTTTCAAGATGTCATTCAAACCGTGTGTTTCTGGATGCGGTTGTTTCCTGTCCTCATTTGATGGCCACGATCTCTCTCGCATATAAACATGTGAGATTGCGTTCATGGGTGATCCGTGTTCTCTCAGGAGAACGTGGTCACGTCGGTGCGTTGTTCGTCTCAAGCCTTTCTCGTAAGGGCTTGAGTGTTCAGCGCGCCGTGTGCCGTCTGGCGCGGCTGACAGCTGGGGTTGCCACGCTAACTCAGTTTCCCACTATAATAGTGTGTGTGCTCATGCTGAATCAGATTCAGAGTTGACAGCCATGCTTTCTGGGGTGGCTGCCCAGATGTGCATTGGAAAAACTTAGCAGTGTGGAACTATTTGGTGCCAAAATATGGAACACCAAAAGGGCCATAATCTGTATAAGTTTTTTCCCTCTCTCACTGCCCTCTGTCCTGCATGCACGAGGGTAGTCCCGACCCAGGGGTTATGCAGGAACTGCGTGCGGTGATGGACCTCGCTCTCCAGGTGACGGAAGTCACTGCACGCTCCCTGGGTCAGGCGATGTCCACACTAGTGGTCCAGGAAACTGGGGCTTAACCTGACAGATATGCGTGAGCCCAACAAAGTTCGGTTCCTCAACGCCCCTATCTGTCAGGCTGGCCTCTTCGGTGACGCCATCAAGAACTTTGCTCAGCAGTTCTTGGTGGCCCAGAAGCAGATGGAGGTAAAAAAAAAATATCCTGCCCCGACGACCAGCTGCTGCCTCCACCCAGTCGTCGGCCGCAGTGCCTCCATCCGCTTGTCACCGAGGGCGTCTCCCTGCGTCCGCCTCCGCCCCTGCTAAGCCAAGCAGCAGCCTCCACCCAGGCTGCAGGTGGCCGGGCGCAAGGGAGACGCCCCAACCCGTCCAGGGTCCCGCAAAGTCCGGTGGCAAGCATAAGGGCAAGCAGCCCTGAAGCGGGCAGCCCAGCAAGAAGGGAACTGCTCAGGGAGCCGGTGTCCGCACCCCTCTCTCCCCCAGAGGAGGACCAAGGGGGAGAATATTTTTCGGTCCTGCCGCTGGCTCTCCGGAGTCCAGCGGTACCCACATTCTCAGAGCAGAGAATTCTCCCTGGGCCAGAGAGGCTCAAGCCGGCTGTGTGCGACGCCCCCGGGCCTTGCCACTCCTGGCTTCCCCTCTCTTCTTCGCCAGGGGGCGGTGTGAGGCTAGAGGACGCCCCCGGGCCTTCTCTCCCACACACTGCCCCACCCTGGAACGCTCAGACAACACTCCGGGTCGCCTCCGGGCCGTCCGGGTCGGGTCTGAATGTTCCACCTCGCTGCCTCACCTCGGATACGTCTGTGGTGCCGTTGGTCCCGCTTGTACGGTCTCTGGGAGCCTGGCTAGCGCTCCCCAGACGATCTCACTGGCTCATCCGTACTATCAGACTCGGCTACGCGATTCAGTTCGCGTACCGGCCTCCCAAGTACAGAGGCATCCTCTTTACCACCTTCACCCCAGTGAGCCTTCTAGCACAGACTCTGTGCTAGTTCAGGGAGGACGAGGAGCAGGTCTTGCTAGTTGCGCCCTACTGGCCCAACCGGACCTGGTTCGCCAAACTCACACTCCTCTCGACAGCCCCTCCCTGGCCGATTCCCCTGAGGAAGGACCTTCTTTCTCAGGGACGGGGCACCCTCTGGCACCCGCGGAGGTTCTAAGTGGCCTACCACAAGCAGTGGCAGACACCATCACTTTGACTAGAGCCCCCTCTACGAGGCGCCTCTATGCCTTGAAGTGGAACCTGTTTGTTGACTGGTGTTCTTCCCAACGAAGACCCCAGAAGGTGTTCGATTAACGTTGTGCTTTCTTTCCTGCAGGATGGGTTGGAGCGAAGGCTGTCTCCCTCCACCCTGAAAGTGTACGTCGCAGCAATAGCGGCGTATCACAATGTAGTTGAAGGTAAATCCTTAGGGACTTAATCGTCAGGTTCCTCAGAGGTGCAAGGAGACTAAATCCTCCTCGTTCTACCTCGCTACCCTCTTGGGACTTAGCCCTGGTGCTCAGAGCATTTCAGGGCCCTCCTTTTGAGCCTTTGCAGTCCGTTGAGTTAAAAATCCTGTCTATGAAGATAGCATTGGCCTCAATCAAGAGGGTGGGGGACCTGCATGCACTTTCGGTCAACGAATCGTGCCTAGAACTCGGATACGTGCCCAAGGTTCCTACCACTCCCTTTCGGGACCAGGTGGTGGACCTGCAAGCGCTGCCCACGTCGAACGTGACCGACTGAAAGGGAACTTCTAGGTTACGTTTGTAACCCTCGTTCCCTGAAGGAGGGAATGGAGACGTACGTCCCGTCGCCAGGTGCTGTGCTTCCGCTGAAGGGCCGAGTCACTTCTTAGGCTCCTCAGTTGGAAAAGCAATATGCGGTACTCCACTTCTGTATTTATAACCGCGGTGCGGGGCGGTGCATGGCCCACATGCCAATACAATTGGCTCGTTTCTAATACACTCGAAGTAGATTGGTCTCTGAAGACAGATCCCAATTCGTCGGTCAGTTCCGACGCACGTCTCCGTTCCCTCCTTCAGGGAACGAGGGTTACATACATAACCGAGACAATTTATTTGGTACTCATACATTTGAATTGCTCTTAATTTGAAATATTTGAGTAAGATAATTCATACATTTAATTTAAAATGATCATGTAATCTCAATTTAAATATTTTTAATAGTGGAAACTTGACTAGCTTTAACTAGATAATTCAATAAATGCAACCTTGCTAATTGGTAACACAGTGCTTTGATAGCATTAGCATAGCACTTGCTGAATGAAAACAGAAATATAAAACATTTAACATATCTGTTCTCAAACTAAGCTCATGCTCCACTCATCACCATGATGACAGCTTAAGCTTAAGTTTAAGGGTAGGGTAATGTGTAAGGGAAGTGTCAACAGTGTAATTATAAATGTAACTACAGAAATTAAGTACAGATGTATTTACATGCTGGTCATTTTTTAAATGTAAGTACAATTTCAATGTTAGTAGTTAAGGCCATCTAATATAAAGTGGGTATGATTTAACTAATTTGTTTAATCTGAGTTAGGATCATTCGTTTACACACTGTGATTTGCAAGCCTTATAATGCATCAAGTCTGCATTTATTTGATCTAAAATACGGTGAAAACTGTATTATTGCAAAGTATTTTTACAATTAAAGCTGAATTTATGATTTGAAATCAAGCATTATTTAGGGTCTTCAGTGTCACATGATCCTTCAGAAAACATTCTAATATACTGATTTGGTGCTAAAAAAAATTCTAATTATCCATGTTGAAAACTTGTGCTGTTTAGTATTTTTCAGGATTTCCTTATAAACTTAAAGTTCAAAAGAACAGCATTTATGTGAAATGGATTTGTTCACTCAAAAAAAAAAAAAAAAAAAATTAGTATGAAAAAAAAAGTATGATGCTGTTCACTTTATTTAAGCAATTCATCTTGATTTAACACAATTATATCAGGTTTCTGGTTCAAATGTAATTGATTAAAACCGTTACTCTTTGACATAACTTGATGTTAACATGTTTCAATCAAGTAACCCAATGAAACAGGACTTTCACTTCCCATCATGCTTTGCAAAGGGGCTGAATTCGGAGAGGAAATGTTTAAATTAAGTGCTATTTGATGCATTTTTTAACAAGATGAGGAAATGGAGATACTTTTTAATGCTTAATGTTTTGTTATGCTGGTATTTAAAAGTTTGTGTTATGTTAGCGTTTTTGGAGGTTATCATTGTGGCGAAGTGCAGAGCTTGTAGTGCTTGGGGTGAGGACCTGCAAATAACAATTAAAATTGTTTTATTAATAAAAAAACAACTAATTTGGGCATGCCATGGATGTAACAAAACCATCTTCTGGCTAACCAATAAGATCTTGTAAAAGGTTTTGTAAATGTTGGAAAAATTGATTTAAAAAAAAAATCAATTAAACTGTATTATTTTTTTATTATTTATTTTTTATTCATTTAGTAAAAATCTTAAGTTTACTGAAATAAACAATGTTAATTAAATTCAGCATAACCCAATTACGTGGAACCTGTTGACATTTAGTAAATCCGAAAATTAAGTAAATCCAACGTATCATTTTTTTAGTGTTTTTTGGAAAAATTTACAAAATTTTACTGTCACTTTTGACCAATTCAATGTGTCCTTGCCGGATAAAAGTATCAGTTTCGTATTGACTTCAAACTTATACTGTATATACAATAACTTTGTAATAATCGCTTCTGCTTGTATTAGCATATGCTAAATATGATAGTAACATTGAAACACATTTTATGTGAAACAATATGTATCTTGAAAAGTGCAACACAGATTAAATATATAAATGCAAATTTAAGACTGGACTCAAGAACATGCATAAACAAGACAAGACTCAGAATAAAACTATATTTTGTTGGAAAAAGGCAACATCTACAACTCGATATACTGGGACCCAACTCTGGAATTCTGCACAAGGAAAGGAAGATGGAAAATTCCCTCAATGCTCTTCATATTAAAAAATATATTTTTTCAAAGGCAAAAAGAGATATGGCAGACAGAAGAGCTTGTGCATGTCATATTTACAATACAAAAAACACCTTCAGAAATGTCCACTGCATCAAGAAAAACACAATTGTCAAAACAACAACAGGCCACTGTGACAACTCAATACTACTTTACTTTAGGGAAACATTGCAAAAATGTCACTTTAAAAGCATCACTCCACAAAAAAGCAAGGTTGAAATTGCCATTCAAAGCATACTGTTGTTCAGATAGGATTGTGGTTTAGCTGCAAGTTCAGTTGCATGAGCAATCATTATTGTTGCAAAGGCAAGGATCAGTTGTCAGCCTGGGTATATCCAGACTGATGGCACGGATGTGTAATGATGAAGACAGTGAAGATGTCTGTGGGACAGCAGCGCCTCTAGTTCACAGTAGTTTAACTTTTGCTGTCGTCTCGAGACAGGAGTGCTTCATTAAGGCTGGTTCAGCTGGTCTGGTGAAGTTGTTTTCTGCCAGCTGTGTCGTGAAGGCATTCCACACACACTCACTTTCATTATATTTATGGCAATTCACAAGAGTATTACAAAAAAGTTACAGGAGTTGTAAACATGGAATGAAGTCAAAATGCATGAATATAACAGTCTCGAAAATCATTACAATCAGGGAAATAATTATGTGCTCGGTGTGTACAGAAAAATGATATATATATGCGAGCCTAGTTTCTATTGCTGGCTAGATCCCAGAATTAGATGGCACAATGACATTAAAAGTTTGTCATAAAAAACAGACAATAATAACAAAACAATCAGAAGAAATGCATACATTAACATATAAGGCATCTTGTAAGGGTTACAATATATTATGTACCATGATCTGCAATAAAGTAGTGCTACTGTATCTATCATACACAGTGCAATAACACGAGTCAAAGTATCCTAATGCAAATTCAGCTTTCAGTTTTTTTGTATGTAAAATCTGATCCCATTTAATGAAAGTGGGCATTTAAAAAATGGGGGTTCTGTGAAATGTGTCAAACAAACACAGTTAGGTAACTCTTTACAATAGGT
The DNA here is from genome assembly GCA_023566225.1 of Romanogobio albipinnatus. Taxonomy (NCBI): domain Eukaryota; kingdom Metazoa; phylum Chordata; class Actinopteri; order Cypriniformes; family Gobionidae; genus Romanogobio; species Romanogobio albipinnatus. Next base: position 29,210,062 of record CM042250.1, on the reverse strand, counting down.
TTAATCCGTTAATATTAGTAAGTGCATTTATTTTGGTAACACTTTACAATAAGGTTGATTGTGTTAACATTAGTTAAAGGTCCCGTTCTTCGTGATCCCATTGTTCAAACTTTAGTTAGTGTGTAATGTTGCTGTTAGAGCATAAATAATACCTGTAAAATTATAAAGCTCAAAGTTCAATGCCAAGCGAGATATTTTATTTAACAGAAGTTCCCTTTCAAAGCCTACAGCGAACGGCCGGCTTGGACTACATCCTGGTACTTCCTTCATAAATGACGTCAGTAGAACAGTTTGTTGACTAACCTCCGCCCACAAGAATGCGCGGAAAAGGGGGCGTGGTCTTGTTGCTCTCCCACGTGAAGAAGAGGAAGTGTTGCGTTTGAGTGTGTTTGTCGCCATGTCGTCGAGACACTGTTATTTTCATCCCGGAGTCAAATCACCTTTGTTTGGCTTTCCCAGGGACGCTGTACTTAGAGATCATTGAGCGCATACATCTCCCCGTTAAGAGGCGTGACCTTTCCACGTGCGCTAAGCTTCTGTCGAATCACAACACAGGAACCATGCAACGTGCGCTAAGCTGCGGTCAAATCACAACACAGGAACCGTGCAACGTGCGCTAAGCTGCGGTCAAATCACAACACGGGAACCGCTGGCACAATCAGAACTCGTTACGTATTTCTGAAGGAGGGACTTCATAGAACAAGGAACTCATCAGCCGTTTTTAGGAGAGTGAAAACAGCGGTATACAGATAAGTAAATTGTGTGAAAAATACTGTTTTTTTACACGCGAAACATGAACATGTTATATTGCACACTGTAAACACAATCAAAGCTTCGAAAAAACCCACGAAAAACGGGACCTTTAATGCGAGTATCATGAACTAACACCCGGACATTTCCCGATTCGATAAAAAGAAATTAACAAATTAATCACACATTTTTTTCTGTAATTAATCACACCTGACATTAAAGTTTTTAATATATTTTTATATTGTAATAATTAAAAATTAAAAATTAAAAATTGAATCTCCAAATGAATGTAGAAACAACATAAAGACAGTATATTTTAACTTTGATCCAACAGGTAGGAAATATACAGTGATTTAATAAAGTTATCAAACACTTCACAGTCTTCACTGCATAAATTATAAATTAAATATATAGATTAACCCTTATTAAAGCTACAAAAGTTTAGTCAAGAGCAGTGAGTGATTTTCTCTTTTTCTTTTGTTCTTTGATTTACATAAATGACAGATATCACAGCAGCAGGTTTATTAGGCTGCTGTCACTTTAAGATCTTAAGCACATGAAGTGGATCCGGATATTGTGCTGTGCGAGGATACTCAACAACGATAACATTTTAGCATGCTTTTGTGTGTTTTTGTCCATTCGACAGCAAAAGAGAACTTGTCAATTTAGGATTTTATTCACATATAAACATTCAGTACCGCTGCTCCCATTAAGCGCATCACGCGCTGCGTGTAGGGACCCAAGTGCTCCGGAGGGCACCACATGAAAATGCTCTGTTTGAGCTTGTTTGAGCATGTTTGAGCTTCCGCAAGAACCAATGAGGATCATTCTTGTGTGTTATGCAGCACATTTGAGCTTCAGCAAGAACCAAGGAGGTTTGTTCTCACGCATCAAGCAGGTTTGATTGAGCTTCTGTTTATGTTATAAATGTTTATATGTGAATAAAAGGCTAAAATCAATCTGTTCATCATATGTTGTTCATTACTATTAGCTCATGATTCCTAATGCACTAATATCACTGAATTGAAACGTATTGTAAAGTAGAGTCACCCTTATTGAAAAGGAAAGTTGCCCACATTTTGTCTGGCTATTTTTAAGAAAAGGGGGAATAAACAACACTTCCATACCACAGCATTAACACATCATCTTGTATTGCTCTTAAAATGCTTATCTGCAAGTATTGGCAGTTGTTGAACTTTAGAAACACAGCTCTCTACTGAGAGAGAGAAAGCAAAGGGCACAGTGTTGCGTGTAGTGATTTGACAGGAGCAGTTAGCTTTGTATCACTCCATTGTTCAAAGAGTGAGTTAATGAGGGAGGGCCGGAGCAGCATTGCGTCAATGTGACGCCTCCAAAGACACCTGTTTCCTCCACCAGTGAGCACAAGCACCCTTCACACATTTGTGATGCTGACATTTCACCCCTCACATCAACCCCCAACACTCCCTGTGACTGGATGCCTTTAAAAACATCAGCTGGGGTCAAAAGCACAGCCGACGAGGCTCTGCTTATCTGCAGATATATATTACAGAGTGCAGTCATTAAATGATCGTTTCCTGTGCTTCGTGATACTAGCATGGCTGAGAACCGCCCACTCTGACCTCACCCTTTATTTGCAGAAGACACAACCACATCAGTGGACTCCATCACAAAGCAAACAACTCATCTGTGCTGTGCCCCAAGCTAAAATTCATTCATGGGTTGGTTTTGTCTTTAGACCACAAATTATTTGTTTACTATGTGCTTTGACTCTCCTGTTCATAGAGAACATGAACATTTCTAGTCAGGAGATTTGTAGATACAATCAAATAATGGCTTGGGGTTTAGTTCACTTTAAGGCGAAAAGGGAATGAATGTTTGAAGATCATATTCTTTCTATTAAAAAACCAAACAATAAAAGGAACATCAAAACACATCAAGAGTTCAAGCATCCCACTACAATATAGTGCAGGGCTTTTTATCTTTAAAAGGGTTTTCTGAAGCTGGGATACCCATAAGCAGAGGGTCATACTTGGCATGTTCGCTGCAGTAATGCATGAGGTCTGCAGAAGCTTTAGACACCTGCAGAGAAGAGACACAATGTGAAATATGCAATGTGTCTATACAAGTAAATTAACTATTAATTAAAGTGATAGTTCATTCAAATTTGAAAATCTATGGCTTTTGTTTTTATGAAAAATGCAAAAGGAGAATATTTCAACTATTTTTGTCCATGCAATCAACATCGGTGGTGTCCAAAACAATACTGAATTCCATTTACTTTTGTTGTATGACAAAAAACACTAAGTAATTGTTCTAAATACATTTCCCCCCGTTTCACAGAAGAAAGAAGTGCATACAGATTTGATTGATTTGCAACTAAATTAACTATTAATTAGTAATTAAAGGGGTGTTAAACTTAATGAAATGATGTCAACTATATTACTTTTGTTCTGCAAAATGCAAAACACAAAAGAAGAACACTTCAATGTTTTTTGTGTGAGCCTACAAACAAGCTCAGTTCTTTAACCGCTACAATACCACATTTCAGAATAAAAAAAGTAAAGTCATCAAAGGTATTAAATAAGTAATGTCAATTATTTCACAATTTTCATCAAATTATTACATTTAGTCAAATGAATGGGTATAGGACAAGGGTTGAAATGTATATATTATATATTAGTATATACAACAAATAGTAGGGTGATTTCAGGGTGATTGGGCCTTTTTTTGCCATTGAGATGACTTGGAAAAAGTGTCCCAATCACCATGAATTCACCCTATATATTATTAAACATATTATTTATATTATATATTTTTGACATGTGGGTCAAAGACGAAACGGGGGTTTTCAAGAATCAAACAAATAAATGTGTAATACAGCTTTAAATTTTGTTTTTTTTCCTGTACATTAGAATGTGTCCTGTATGATTTTATATTTTCTAAGAAAAAAATGACTATCACAAATTTTTTACCATGATTTACAGAAGACACCCACTAAAATGTAATTCAGTGTAACAATATTTATGTATCAGAAAATCTTATAAGGCATATTTAAAACAGGAATCATTTGATAACATATTAAAAGACTCTGTTTAAGTATCAAAGTGCAGCCCACAAATACTAATTAATTGTCATTTTAAAATCTTTATACTTTGCCACTATCCTTCAAACCACTAGGTTTATCCATTTGCCAGCAAGAAGTTTTTGTAAGGAAGTGAAAATCATTTAAAATAAAATAAAAATTAGTATGATCACATATTTTATATATTTTAATGATTACAGGTTAGAATAAGTATATTGTTTAATTTTTACATAAATATATCTGTTACACTGAATGGTGTGTTACTCTGGATTACATTTTGCCAAAAAGGGAGATAATATTGCCATTGTTCCCATAATTGCAATGTTTTTAGTATTAGTCTGTATCATTAAATTAGTTTTAATAATATTCCTGAGTAAATGACGGCAGAAGCAGATGTTGAAAAAATTATAATTTTATTCTACTGTTCTGATGCTCTCTGCCATGCTTGCTGAGCTTGTCACTTTGTTTCTGACTTGCTCACCTCCAAAAGTGACTCCTTGCAGCTATATTTATGAATACTTTTTATTTTCCAACATAAATGATGTAATCAGGATAGGTATTTTGGGTGGAGAATTTAAAGCAGCAGACAACAAAACTGCAGTACATGCTTAGAATGAACAGTGTTATTGTTTAGATGCTGATATGGTCACCATTATAATTATCATAATAGTAATTGTTCTTGGTGTGAATGAGCTTTATGAAAGCAACAATAGCTACTGGGTCTGTATTTACTTGTTGGGTTTTTGGCATTTTACAGTGCCTTTCAACTCTCTCTGATCGTGGGCATCTAAAATGAATCAATAATTGATTAAACTACTGATTAAACAATACAAAAATGCATTAAAATATTCATATTAGATTTTTTTTGCTCAAAATAAAATTCCTGTACTTCCAAATATATATATATATGGAAGTACAGGAATTTTTTTTGAGCAAAAAAAATTTTTTTTTTATTAAATTCAGTTCAAATTCTTCAGACCATCCCATTTCTAGATTTACAGCTCTGCACACTCATTTTATCAACAACCAACCTTATGAAGTGCCATTTTTAATCCATTATTATTATTATTTTAATTAAATTACAATTTTGTAAAGTTATGTAAAGAAATTCATGCAATTCATTATAAACCCTTTCACAACATCTTTGGCATCATGAGAAACATCAATTAAATCAAGTGTATGTTAAATCTTACTGTATAACATGGATGGTCTCCATAAAGTGACAGCAATTGATGTAACGATAATGAACAATTCATTTACCTTTATTCTCTCTATGTTAGCTTCTATCCGTAGCTGTTGAACAGTCCTTCTGGCCTGGGCTATATTATTAGAGCTTTGTGTCTTAGACGACATCTTTGTTTATCTTCACAGACCTGGATTGAAAAGGAAAAAAAAGTTGATATTGACGTGCACTCTGCTTTGTTTCCTATAAGCAGTCAGCAGCAGATCAAAGTTACGTATCATTCCATGAACTACATACAGCAGAATTTGCATGCAAAACATGTGCAAGACAGGAAATGTGTCTGTATGTACATGCATGTTAACACATATAACTCTCTGAGGAGGAGGTACTGAGGGTCCCTTTGACCCCTGCAGTGGGTGAGGGTGGTTAGTGCGTCAAACCCCCAGCGAGGGCCTTTTTTTTTACTGGATCTGCAGCCTCTGTATTGCTTTACGACTGCAGGAGGGAGAACCAAAGAAAGCTGTGTGTGAACAGAAAACAGAAGATCACATGCTGCCAGCAGCTCAGTCTCTGCAGCTACCACCTGTTCCTGCAGAGCACTCTTTCCGTAAACCATCATCACCGGTTACTCTGCCAACTCATCAATGGACACATGTGCACAGGCACACAGAGACAAGCAGAAGGAGTTGTGCAATACAAATGGTAGAAAAGGAAATGTTTTGAGTGAGGCAGGTGGTCTCTCATTGGTCAGGAGATATAGAGAGGATGGTTAGCTTTCTCACATCCTAACTTTAGTGAGAAATAAAGTAAATAAATACATACAAAAATTTTGGTAGCAGATACCAATATCAATTAAACTTCACCATAGCACAGCAAAATTAATAAATAAATAAATAAAAATAATAATAATATGCTAATAAAATAATACAAAGTAATATACATGAAATAACTGTATAATATAAAATAAAATAAAATAAAAACTACACTCTAAAAAAAACATAAAAATAGGGCACAATGTACTGTATCAATTACCCTATGCATTTTACCTGTATTTTGCATTTTGAACTTCATTGCGTTGTGTTTTAGGGTTAACCGAAATGTCCGTAAAATTGTGTCAGAAATGTATCTTGATAATGTCAGATTACTTTGATAGTAATGGATTACAATCAACCAATCAGCTGTTAAATTCAAGCACATAATGAGATAATACCAATTTAGGTCAACCAATTACCAAGCAATGCTTAATTTAGTTCATTCTGTGGTGTAAAAGGTCATGTTAGCAATTAAAGAATAAACACTTAAGCAAAACATGGTCAGGTCAAAGTGTCCTGTAAAAATACATTTTATCAATTTTACTGGTAGTCCACTGTATTAAGCATTTTTGAGTATAATATGTCACAGTTTACTTTATTTTGCTATCCTCACTTACATAAATGAACTAGTGTCCTGCACCCACTAGTAAACAATTATATATGGCGTCTGAATAATTTTTGGTTAGACTGTATATACTTTATATAGTTCGTTTTTAATTAATTTAATTATGCATAATTTACTGTTCTTACTACAGTAAGAACATGCACCATATGTAGGGAATATTATTTTTAATGTAGTGCTGTAAAATAAAGTTTTACCAAAAAAACTAAAGTAATTAAATTAAAATAATGGCATGCAGACTTTAAGTATTTTGATTAAGTAAACTTCATTGTAAATATGAAAACAGTCAATAAATAAAGATCAAATAAAAAGAGCAGCGTATTGTTTTTTGTTGTCAATATCATCGTTTCATTAACATGAATGAAATAACAGACAGCAGCAGGTCTTTTAGCTTCCACTGTAAACAGCGCCATTGATAAATACGGAAGTAGTTTTGTTTTCGCTGTTCGTGTCTGGTGTAGACACGGTGTAAGTGTCAGTTTTGACAACAGGGGAAATGTTTATTAGAGTGACTTCCATATTGCTACATGGTCAGCCGCATAATCTCTAGCACAACAAACCCTTATATCCTACTTCCTGAGAAGCCCAGACACAGCTTTATCAAGAATTCAGAGGAAGAGTGTACGGCTGTCTCCCGTTCCACCGGCACAAGGCTGGTATCTCTACCCGGAGGTCTGTGTTGGGAGGTGACCTTATCTGGTCGCACAGCAGACATACTTAGAAGGGGTTAAGAGGTTTGGATAACAACTAGTTGTTAATGTAGTGACATAATTAGTGTGAGACAGAGGCCATAGTTTCTCCCACAAGCCCTGAGGTCACGGGGCCATCTATACATTACGGTCCAGAGAACAAACTATTTAGCTGCAGCTTAACAAGCACAGACAAAACATGACGCCTCTGACGACAGCAGTTAACTATTACATTTTCCGGACAATAAAGCATCCCAGGTTGCTAATTTTAGTTGAATCAAGATTTGCTCAAATCAAACAGGTTATACAGTTGGCATCCATGTCTTTTTTTTAAAGGCGCAAAATGACAAAATTGTTTAAAATTGTGTTTACATGCATTGTTGCATAGTTTCATGTCTCTGCAACACAAATTGATGCTTGGTCACACACAGGGTAGCATAATTTTTCAATGTACAGGGTACTCCATTGATTTATATGAGAAACCTTTGGCATCATACACAGAAGCATTGGGCATGGGAATGTTATCGTTTGGGTTATAATTTTGCAATCATGACATGTTGGAGTGTTATTCTCAACTTAATCAGCCAGCATCATTTTATTTACATTTATTTTATTTTTTTATTTACGATATTTAGACACGTTTGAACACACAACCCAACCCCACCCCTAAACCTACCCATTATATATAAAAGTAAAAATAAAAAAGTTCTGTCCTGTGTGTTCTGTGCTAGATTAACTGAGACTTGTTACAGTACTTGCATACTGTTGCCCTTGACTGTTCTAGTTGCTTCTATTGCTCTCATTTGTAAGTCGCTTTGGATAAAAGCGTCTGCTAAATGACTAAATGGAAATGTATATATAACAGAAAGATACAACTACAATTTATTCCAAAAGTACAAATATTCCAAGTGTTCCGAGGCCAAACGATTGATTTGACCCAAAAGTGATCACTTCCTCCATCTGCCATAGATCATGCACACATTCAAAAATTGCCGCCCGAAGAAATGTTACATCAGCTTTGTTAGTGAAATGGCATTGGCTCTCATGTGTCTTGTGACCGCTTATGTTATGCTAAAGAGTCAGTGTATCTTTTGAATGAGACATGACTGCGTGCATTCACGGAACAGCTGGATCATTTCAGTGATTAAAAGATCCACTCTGTTCTTTTCATAAAAATATTATATGGCTTCAGAAGACTTGAACATGAGTTAACATACTGTTTTTGGTCAGTTTTTGCAATAAATAGGGTGACTGTAATTTTTTTATATTATTTAGAAGGGGGTGAGATGGTGGTCCAGTGGGTTAAACCACTGAACTAATAGGCAGAAGGTTGCTGGTTCGATCCCAGCGGTCACCACCAGTGTGTCCTTGAGCAAGGCACCAGGGGGATTGTCCCTGTAATAAGGGCACTGTAAGTTGCTTTGGATAAAAGCATCTGCCAAATGCATAAATGAAAATGGGTACAGTTTACCCTATGCTGTTTAGGGTAGGAGTGGGGTTAGTTTGTAAAATAATGAACACGTTAGTTGCTCCAAAATATAAAAGAATAAATATTTGTAAAATAATGTCTACTTTTACAAATGCAAAGAATTATGCGCCTTGATCTGACGCATAAGGCAATCACCTGAAAAAAAAAAAAAAGGAAAAAATGGCACCAAGGGGTCATGACCAGGCGTCCTTATGTGACGAGTTGGGTGTGAGAATGTGTTGGTTTATGTACACAACACAATTTGTAATCTAAAGAAACACTGAAGAATGAAATACATAAATGGTGATAAATTGTGTTTAGTACGAACTGTAGTAAGTCAGAACTGTAATAAGTATTCAGTATGTTTGTATGCGCTTTAAAAGATTTCAGTGGGACTAAAACAATAAAAAAAAAAAAATTAATGTCTGATTTAGTCTGAAATCAGTCTGACTAACAGACCTAGACAATTTGATTTGTCCAAGGACAGATTGTGTTCAGTTGATCTCAGTCAAGGTTGAGTAAGAATGCAGCTCTGTGAAAAGGCACAGTGTTCCTGTGAGGTAACGGTTCATTCGCTCAGAGTGGCTTCTTAGGGACAACGAGTCAATTTTCTGCAGACGCAGCACAGAGAGGAGAACTGTGACACAGAGAGACACGGCTCAAGTGCTGTGCCAATCAAACTCTATTCACTACTCTCACACTGCTGACCTCTGACCTTTCAGGTCGATTTTTGTTCTCATCCACTCACACCAGCCAAGCAGAGGTTCACGTGTGGAGACAGAATCAAGATTACAATATGATTAACTGCCAAAACCAGCGCCAAGCGAGCCTTCCAAGATCCCACATCCGTTTCATTAACCCACTCACTCCTCTCCCTGTAGTATAAATGATTAAAGATGTGTATGAATGTATAAATAGTAAAGGAACAGGAAGCGGGGGCGTCTGTGTGCCTGGACTCATAGCAGAGAAAGGCTCGCTAATAACAGCATATCCTGACCCACGGGATTTAGTTTATCCCTCTCACGTTCATTCCCTTCGTTTGCTCTGGAACTTGTCCTTTCTGTGTTGGGATGTCGCTGTGTGACATTTCCGCCACTATAGTGCTGTCAGCGTATGCCCTCTGCTGTCTACGCAACAGTGACTTTGAATCATCCAGCAGGCAAACCGCTGGCTTACTTGTGGAGTGGACATAGGATTCCGGCCAATATAGCTGGACGCTGAGGAGAGAGGACACTTGAAGTGCACTGAGCTGTGCCGCACAACTCATCTGGACGTCTCGACTCTAATTACAGCTTTAGAGAGAGAGAGAGACCTAAGAGTCAAGCACACTCCAAAAGCTCGGGCTGACGCCACACCCTTCAGTCTTTTGTTAAATCTCTCCCCTCTGCCCTTGCTGTGACCCTGCCCCCAAAAACAACTGTGACATTTCAAGAGTGAAGGCCTGTTCACAGCAACAGAAATGTTTGGCATGAAAATTTAAATGTTCGCATGCAATTTGTCTGTTAAGACCAATGTTGGGGGAAAAATGCAAGATGGGCTGAACATAAGTAAAAATTCAGGTCACACTTTAGATTAGGGTCCAATTCTCCCTATTAACTATGAATTGTGCCTCAATAAACTCCTAATCTGCTTAATAATAGTTAGTAAGGTAGTTGTTAAGTTTAGGTATTGGGTAGGATTAAGGATATATATGGTCATGAAGAATAAGGCATTAATATGTGCTTTATAAATACTAATAGACAATCAATATCCTAGTAATGCATGCTAATAAGCAACTAGTTAATAGGGGGAATTGGACCCTAAACTAGTGTTACCAAAATTCACTCTCTTATTATATAGCCATACTAAAATTTTGCAGTTTGGCCAAATTGTGCAGCCCTACAAACAAGCACAGTAAACCAGTTTTTTTAACTCTCTGTAAAAATTGACGGCATGCAAATATGTTTGTGTCTATTTAAACATGTGCATTAACAGCCCTTTATTTAAATTAAAATGTTTGTCGCACTGAATTTCCACACCATACATTTGTAATGAGGTAGGATGAAAAGACACAATAAAGACTGACTGAAAAGCAGATATTGCATTGGATAGCTGGTGTTCATCTATGGACAGATGTGGAGGTCAGTAGGGGTTGGATGCTTGTTTGTCTTGCAAATGTGTAGAAACAGTGTGAGAGACAGCGAGTGAGAAGAGAAAAAGAGGGTACTGTAGCAAGCTTTGAAGTGTGTGACTCAAGCTGAATCACTAACAAACAACAAGAAGGGGAAACTAAGTAAGACCACCAAAAGGCAGGGTACAGACCACCTTGGGGCCCAGAGCAATACTGCTGCTGACTGAGCTGCCCACTGGGCCACCCACACCTCTGCAGACGAGCCCGCTCCTACCTCCCGCTCTGGCAGTGCTGTTGCCTACTGGATCTCTGCCAGAACCATCGGCCCAGCCTCTGATGTAGCACTCCAGGAATAACAGTGCGCTGGCATACTGAGACCACCACAGCGGCGGCACAGAGAGCGGGAAATGCCTTTCAAATCTGTTTTACAAATTGTAAATGAAATTTTTACATTTTCTGAAGTTTCTGTGTTTCGCCACAATGCTAGGGTGGTCCACATGGTTAGTAAGGTTTGGTGTGGTTACTACGGTATTATGGGTGGTTGCTAGGGCCTTGCTAGGTGGTTGCTAACTGGCTTAAAAACAACAACAAAAAATCACACAGAACTTAAAAAAATTGCTTGGGTCCCTCTGTTTGTTTGACTAAATTGGTCAGTACTGAGAGAAGTTACTTACTGAATCAACATTAAAGGGATAGTTCACCCAAAAATCTTTACATTGTGAAAATTGTATTACACAGGTATACATACACTCACCTAAAGGATTATTAGGAACACCATACTAATACTGTGTTTGACCCCCTTTTGTCTTCAGAACTGCCTTAATTCTACGTGGCATTGATTCAACAAGGTGCTGAAAGCATTCTTTAGAAATGTTGGCCCATATTGATAGGATAGCATCTTGCAGTTGATGGAGATTTGTGGGATGCACATCCAGGGCACGAAGCTCCCGTTCCACCACATCGCAAAGATGCTCTATTGGGTTGAGATCTGGTGACTGTGGGGGCCATTTTAGTACAGTGAACTCATTGTCATGTTCAAAAAACCAATTTGAAATGATTCGAGCTTTGTGACATGGTATTATCCTGCTGGAAGTAGCCATCAGAGGATGGGTACATGGTGGTCATAAAGGGACGGACATGGTCAGAAACAATACTCAGGTAGGCCGTGGCATTTAAAGGATGCCCGATTGGCACTAAGGGGCCTAAAGTGTGCCAAGAAAACATCCCCCACACCATTACACCACCACCACCAGCCTGCACAGTGGTAACAAGGCATGATGGATCCATGCTCTCATTCTGTTTACGCCAAATTCTGACTCTACCATCTGAATGCCTCAACAGAAATCGAGACTCATTAGACCAGGCAACATTTTTCCAGTCTTCAACTGTCCAATTTTGGAGAGCTTGTGCAAATTGTAGCCTCTTTTTCCTATTTGTAGTGGAGATGAGTGGTACCCGGTTGAGTCTTCTGCTGTTGTAGCCCATCCGCCTCAAGGTTGTGCGTGTTGTGGCTTCACAAATGCTTTGCTGCATACCTCGGTTGTAACGAGTGGTTATTTCAGTCAAAGTTGCTCTTCAGCTTGAATCAGTCGGCCCATTCTCCTCTGACCTCTAGCATGAATTAGATTAGATTAGATTCAAATTTATTGTCATTACACAAGTACAAGTACAAGGCAACAAAATGCAGTTTAGGTCTAACCAGAAGTGCAATAGCAGCAAGTGCAGGATATATACAATGGTTGCGTAAGTGCAGGACATGGATATGTACTGAATATATATAAATATGTATAAATAGAGAGATGGTTATTACTATAAACAGAACTGAATTTACAGGTGAATATGTACAGTGAATAAATATACAGATGGCTATTACTATAAACAGAATTTACAGGTGAATATGTACTATGAATATAATATACAGATGGCTATTACTTTAAACAGAATTTTACAGTTAGAGGTAAACAATAATATGTTAGGCAAGATGAGGAATATAGCAGTGGATTAAGGTGTCCCATGTGGGGGAGGGGTGTTGCAACGTAAGCTCCGGCCATGTTTGTGTAAACATGGTCTAAGGTTTTGTTTCCTCTGGTGTGGCAGGAAACATGCTGGTGAAACTTGGGTAGCACTGACTTTAAGTTTGAGTGATTAAAGTCACCTGCAACATTAAACGCAGCTTCCGGGTGATCAGTCTGTTGTTTACTGATGGCTGCGTGAAGTTCTTTCATAGCAAGCTTGGCATCAGCATCCGGGGGAATATAGGCAGCAGTGATAATAGTGGAGGTGAACCCCGCGGTAGATTCGGTCTACATTTAACCATGAGAAACTCAAGGTTAGCTGAACAATGACTCCCAACAATAGCAGAGTTTGTGCACCAAGCTTTGTTAATATAAATGCACAATCCACCGCCTCTGTTCTTACCGGAGCCATCTAATGTTCTATCTGCCCGTAATGTGTGGCGTCCCGCTAGCTCAACAGCGGTGTCCGGTATTCCGCTGTTTAACCAGGTTTCAGTGAAGATTAGGACGTTACAGTTCAAAAGTTTCTTACTGTGTGTGATGCTGAGTCGAATCTCCTCCATTTTGTTCACTATCGATCGAACATTGGCAAGGTAAATGCTGGGTAAAGAGAGCCGATGAGGAGTAAGCGTTAGCTTAGCCCGCATTCCTCCGCGCTTCCCCCGCCTTTGTTTACGATCTCTCCGCCGTCTTCTAGCACTTCCGCCCGGCCGGGTAGAGTGCAGAGCCTCGGGTGTCCTAGCGATCTCAGGAAGGAGTTGAAGATTGTCCATAAAACTGTCGGAAATTCGCAAACCAATATCCAAAAGCTCACAACGGGTGTACGATGTAAAGGCACGACTGTTCTGTATGAAGAGACCCGAGATGAACAAGAAAAATACAGCAAAATTGCAGAATCTGGAGAGACGCTGAGCCTCGCGATGTACTCGCGCCGCCATCTTGGTCATCATTATCATCATAATCATCATCATCATCATCATCATTATGAATGAGCATTTAACAAACTGGTTTGCAGAGCCAAACAGCGTTGTCATCTGTGTATTACAGGAAAACACATTGACGAAAAATAAATCATACTTACAGGTTATGGCCCGTAAACAGCTTCTGTTTTTAAATCCATCTTTCAGGACAAGCCGTTGTGCGAATCCTTCATTGATCTCGCGAAGATTGTGGAAGCTTCCTGCGTGAAATGTGCAGCGGGAGCCGCGCGCGCCCATCGTGCATTCTCACACTGGCAGTGTTTGTCTCACGCAGCTGAACCGCGGCTCGTGTATTGCAAATACAGACGAATATTGCCCATTATGTCACATTTTCCGGTTTTCTCCTCCGACCCCTGTCTGTCTCGTGCTTTGATTTATGATGGGCAGCATGTATCTGCTGCAAATGCGACCTGTTCCCCTCTGTCTCATACACACATGCATATAACATGTTGTATGTTAAACGCACTGCAACGCACCCCCATCCCTAGGAAGGCTGAACAAAGTGGACCTGCAATCCGGATGAAAATAACAGCGTTTTGTCGGCATTGCGGCAACAACACTCCAGCCTACTAACTACCACAACAACGTTTCCCTGCGGCGATACAAAATGGCCTTGTCCCCCCTTATTTCATATTCTCGGACGAGGGGTTTATGTAAATATTGGGGCTGGTGATGTCAGCAACCCTGGAGGAATGTCTAGTAGTCCCTACTGGCCATTTGCTGTAGTCCTTAGAAATGTATTTCTTTAAAAGCAAATATCTCCCTTTGCTTTAAACTTTGAACGTTGAAACTTTGCAGATGTTGTTTATGCTCAAACAGCAACATTACACACTAGCTAAAGTTAGAAAAGTGAAATCGTGGTTTACCACCCCTTTAAGTGTTTTTCCTTAATTGCTAATTCAACCTTTTACACCACAGACTGGACAAAATGAAGCATTGCTTGGTAATTGGTTGACCTAAATTGGTATTATCTAATTGTGTACCTAAATTGTATTTTATTAACTATAGTGAATAAACTGTGATAATGTGAGAAAATGTTGAAGGTGTCTGAATCAATTTTGGTTTGACTGTATGTATATATATATAGACAGAGTAAGAGAAGGGGGGATAAAACACTGGATAAAACACTGTTATAAGCAATAGAAATAATGATCCTTACCTTAGCAAACACCACTACTACCCCCACTGACTTTAAGCATGAAAAAAATGTTAAAAATGCATTTCTCAGTGCTCTCTGCCGCATGAGTATTTGTTGGTATGTACACTACAGTACGCCTTTCACATTAACGCTATTCAAATTCACATGCAGGACTAGGAGGTTTTTTTTTTTTTTTACAAGACTTGTGGAGAAATATGTATACAGCTGCATTTCCAATGCTCAGACAGGAATTTGTCGACTGGTCGTACCTCACGAGAGCCCTTGACCACAGTGACGGCCCAAGCCTGACTGGACCACCCTCGCTCGGACAGAATCCAGCAAGTATGCACATTAAGTCTTCAGCATTCTGAACACAACGTCCTAAGATGCACATGAAGTGAGCACTGTGTTCCTTAATGACTGGGTGTTGGCGTGGGTTACAAAGTTCTAAGAAGAACAAGCTATTTTTTTTTATCCCCTGTCGCACTATGTTCTTTTGGCAGGTCTATTATCTCTCCTTCACACGGCCTGATTGCTAAGAGACGGTTGTGCCTAAAATTGTTCCTTGTGCTGCTGTAACACAGTAAGGCCATTGAGTCATGGACGCACAGTGCACAGAAAGGACAATGAAGACTGTGCTATCAGAGAACTGCCACACTCTAGCTTGTAAAGTAGGAGATAGCTTACGGCTAAACAGCAAAACATGGTAGGTCGAGGTAACCAGTTTAACAGCACCCCCATGGGAGCTAATCTCAGAGAGCCTGATGTTATCAGACAGACAGGCTGCAGCCATGAAACATGGGGAAGAAGGTAGACAGCCTCTCTCACAGTGACGCAGGGCTTTGGGAAGAGAAAGAAGGGGGTGAGGAGTGTTGACAGAGGTGTGCATGCATGTGTTTGTTTAAATGGAGAGCTGGGAGTCACAAAAAAGATCCCCACCCACATAAAATTGGCAAACTGCAGCAAAACGCTTTAGAGCTGACTATTAAGGTAATTCTATAGATAAGAGCAAATTAAGATACTTGATCATGACAGACAAAAGATGACAGATTGCTGAGTGAATGCCTTAGAGGTGTCAGGTAAAGGAGACAGAACAAACAGAGGTTGTTATATTTACAGTGTGAACTTGGGACATTGAGTCACAGGCTGATAGTTTCTCCCATGTCTCCAGAGTGTCTCGGACAGAGGGAATAAAGAAAAGAGGTGAAATGCAAACGCACACCTACATCCCTGACATATCCGGGACAGTAAGGCTCCAGCGGCTTATATACAGTATGGCAATGTCATCATGTCTAATTCAGACAATATATGGCAGTTTTTTTTCCTGGCTATGGCTACATTCACACTGTCGGTGTTTGGGGACTATATTTACTGTACTTCCTGTTTCTGTTCACACAGAAAAAAAATCTCATACATTCTTCATGCAATTGTAAGTGCAATCTATCTAGAGCCATCTGCATTTAACATTCTAAGTGCCATTTTAGATGCAGCCTTTGTGCCACTTCTGCAGTGCAAATATTGATTTTGCTGATACTGATTTCAATTGATTGGTAACAGCTTTATAGAGGCTTATTATTCTAATTTAATTTGTTTATTAAATGTAAGAATTTGAAAAGATGAATGATGCATACATCCATTAATTTTATAAACAATTGCCTATGAAAAGGTAAAAACCATGTGGAAATTAATTTCTGTCACTACTGAACTAACCACTGCACAGATAATAAATATAAAAAACTCTGTGAATCAGCTGTCAGGCTTAAAGCAGGCAATGTACCAGGACAAACACTCAGCAGTATATCGTCTCATTAGTGACAAACTCCCAGAAAATATTAAAATAATGTTTTGTAAATATTGCACACCCCTGGCCTGTATTAGTACATATTAGTACCTTTTTAAAGGGCAATGGCCCAATGACAGTTTTGTACTATTTGCAATCATAGTGACAGTAAAGTCAATAAGTAAAGTATTATCAAAGATGTGACGTTCATAAAACTGGAAGGTCTTATAACATTTGACATGACAAAGGTTCATTCAAGTTCATCCATCAGATTAGGGATGTCAGTTTACATAAATTCCCATAGTCGATCGTTGGGGGTGGGTGGATAAAGACCAAGACAATTTTCCAAGATTAAAGATTAATTTTCCCAATCCATAAAGAGTAAAAGTAACACTGACTGAAGCAATGTTGCAGTTAGTGAATTAAAGTAGATTCACTCTACAAGTGATGATTGAGCATGATGACACCTGCATACCTAATAATCAGAATCACTGAAGAACAGAAATAAGAGAAGAGATGGGCTGAAACACAACAATTACAACTTAATTATGCTGCGTTCCCGGCAGGTTTTTTAGCCGGTAAGTCACGACTTCAAACCACAACTTTGTAGTGTTCCAGGCGAAGTCACGCCAAACTGCCTGAGCGCAAGGAATTGCAAGGAATAGCTAGATGTAAACAAAGCATGGTGGACCGTACAGGGCTTATGCTCATTTACAATCATTTATATCACCAAAGGTGCTCACTCCTTGCTTATTTGAGGGAAACAGAGGAGAAAAACGGCACATTAGGCAAGATAAGCTGTTATACCTTTTATTTTGCGTTATTTGTAAAATAACGTGCACAACTTCTATAAACACTGCATATGTAGGGGCTGCCATTGCTGTTTCTCGGGCTATGCGACATCAGAGCTCGTAACTGGGAGTATATCTATCTAGTACGAGTTCACGGGTGGTAAGTCACAGGTTTGACTGCCGTTCCAATGCACTTTTACGGTTAGAAGGTTGGAAAAACACATGGAACGCAGCATTATAGCCACACAGCCTTAGATTAAATCAACTGCAAATAATTCAATATCTCACCAGAGGATGATTAAACTATTCAAAAAACAGCATTACAATATCCACTTATTTCAAACCAGTTTGGCTTCATTTCTTTCAATTGGTACATGTACAAATGTTGTTGAAGCCCTTTAGTTGGGCACTTGGCCATTGATTTGGTTGAATGAATTCTCTTTTGTTGAAAATTCAGCATTTGTTGAAAATGCATGCTATCACTATTGCGAACAATATTTCATGCTCCTGACTGCAATGACATATTACGACGTATATGTACAAATTTGTCAATGTTTTTGCGTTCTCTCAAAAGCATTTTGTTCAAAAAGTTATTGAACAAACTGCTTATGATTTTAACCGATTTGTGTATAGATCTTTTGAAACAAGAGACAATTCCTTTGCTTTGAAACGTTTTAACAAGCTAAAATGTAAAATGCAAGTTAAAACAAAGCTTGACCCCAAATACTGCTTGCATACATATAGCTGGCCTACTCACACTCAACCCTGCAAGACAATGCAGGTGAACCAGCTTCACCAGCTCTGGTTTGCTTGAGAACATCATGAATATGCTTATGCATATGGAATCCATGCTGGTTTATGCTGGATTTACCATACGCCAGAACAGGAGCGCACAGCTGAAACAGCGCTGGATCTAAATCAACCAAGATCTTATTACTTGATTATTCTATGGCGTTTACGCAAGTAAGTAGTTATTATGTTCAGGAAAATCTTTTGTTTGTTTGTTTTTTTAACCCATGGTTTATTATGTTTTGAAATAAATGGCTAGACTACCTAATGAATTGCATGGCTTGAAGACATTAATACACTTAGAATACATAACTACGGTGCACTCGCTTAATTTTTCCTCATGTCTGCTGTGTGCACGTGTTTTGCACATGTGCCGCACGCACCTCAAAACTATGCTCTCCGATGATGATCTTGCTTAGTTTATACTGGTGTCCACAAAACTGACGGGAGTATCTTCAGTGGAGTTGCCTGCAACATGCTAGACACGTAAATGCAGCGCAGAGTGGCTCACTCACACTGTATGATGTGACAGACAACTAATTCTCCAGTATGGTTCTATTCACACAGCAGGAATTTGCTGAAAAAACGGGTTGTGAGTCCTGAAAATTTACGGGTGCGAGTTTGGTTATCTAATGCGGTTTTCACTCCTGTAAATAACTGAACTGTGTGTATGAATGTAACCCTATTAAAGACTCCAATACAGAATAACCGTATTCTGCTCCTGTGTGTTGTTTGTTTTGGATTGACTCTCAAATTGTCCTGTACATACAACAACTTACAGGAGTGGCTTGAATATTGTACCTGAATACTGCTTGAAAACGTCACTAATTAGAGTAACTGTGATTAAAATAATTAGCAAAAATTATTAAATCACATGACTGAACTTTTATGGTCCACAGACAATCATGGCTATACTTCAAACCATGAGATTCATCTGTGAAGATGTTACATAAGAATAAGATTTTTTGTGACCACACATATTCTTATGCAACAAATGTTGTCATTCAGTTGCATAAGAACATGTGTGGTCACAAAAAATACTTTTGACTCGTCCATCCTTTTCTTTCAAAAAAAAAAAAAAAGCACCAAAAAAATTAAGGTTACAATGAGGCATTTATAATGAAAATAAATTGGGTACATTTTTGAAAGAAAGCAGAAATGTGAAGCTTATAATTGTTATCATTTGACCTTAAATACTGTTTCAAGTTAAGTTCAAACTAAATTCATGTATGCATATTGCTCATGTCTTGATACTATATTAAAACTATTTTAACACCCTATAACCCTAATTTTTGGTTTTGTTTTAAATAAAAGTGTAAATCAATTTTTATTTTAAATAATATTATGCCAAAAATGTTGAGTTTAACTGAACCTGGAACGTTTATTTAATAACTGAACTGTGTTCCATTGTCAGCATCCAAAGTGCGCAGGCCAGGCCAACCTGAAAATGCAGCGCTATAATGCATTTGTTGACTCTCAGTCACCAAACACATACAGTAGACATCAGATCTCTCCCTCCTCACATATTCCTTGAGCTGGTCCGCACACAACTCGAGGTGAGAGACTTCAGCGACACCGGCTTCACTTTCAAGTGTATGAGCATCTCCGCCACATCTGCCACATCTGCAAAGCAGAACGAGGGCCAAAAGACTCGGTTGATGGCGAAAGAATCGGCATTAACCGAGCGGCAAAGAAGGATGTTTGCATTTGGGATGGCCGGCCCTTTCTGAGGTAAGGCGGGACAGGAAATGGGGCAGCACAGTAGGGAGAGTTCAGTCAGGAACAACCAGATGCAACATCAATGAATAAACCCACCATCTGCTTCTATTAATACACCAACATGGCATAAAGAGAGATGGGTGGGGGAGAGAACGCAGACCTGCTCCAGAAGTCTGTTTGCTTTTAGACCTTGACTATTGACAATCTGGTATGAAATGCTGGTAAAATGGGTTGAGGGTGTTCGTGCACTATGAAGTGGCCTCAAATAGCCTTTTTCACAGCCTGTTCACAGAGTCCACTATAACAACAATGGCATAGAGAAATTATATTGTTGGAATCACTTTCAGAACTATTTTATCCAGTTTATGAATGGAAAAAACAATGACAAGCCAATCAGAATCCATCATGCTTTAAAGAGCTTGAGCATTTAAAGCGGCAGACAGAACATTATTGCCCACTGGTGTGGACGCTAATATATGTATTGTTACAGTTATCGTTCTTGGTGTGAACGGACCTTTAAGTCCCTTAGTACTGTTAGTAAGTTTGCTCACTCCACCCATCCAATCAGCATGAAATGAAAATTCACCATATTTATTTTCTATCCATGCATATTTCATTATTTTTAAAACAACAAAAAAACCTTCAGGGAAACTGCTCAAAAGTGTAAAAATGTGGCACAGGTGGCTTCCAAACTTAAAACAGACCAAGTGACCAATAATAAAGTAAAAGACAGAATCGACAGATAATTTCCATAATGACCAACGCAATCTACCAAGAGCAGTGCAAATTAGTGTCTGGTTTAAGACATCCTTTCTTTGGAAGGTAAATAATGGCGCAAATACCTTTTTTTTTAATACTTTTTTTTTTTTTTTTGTAGAACTGCTTTATAGATGAAATTAACTAATTTAATAATTGATCTTTAGAATGGAACTGAATCAACACTGAACTTTCCTGTTATCACTGAGCATGTTTACATGCACACCAGTAAGCTGATAACTCACAAATATCGGCTTATTGAAATAACCAGTTTTCCCCGTTTACATGCAAACCAGTAAACTGACAACGCAAGTAAACCGTGTTTACATGACTTTATCTGACTTTTTCCATATCTGACTCAGAGTCTTCCATATGTTATGTCAGTTGTGATGTTAAATAAAGCTTACAATGTGTCAGCGGGAAACTTACGGCTCATATATTACTCTCTCATGCAGTTACAGATGCAGCGTTTTGACTGAACCACTTCTACTGCACGAGAGATGAGAACACATTTTTACAATTTTCTGGGTCTTAAAAGAGTCTGCGTTTGTGATATATTTCCTTCTTTCTTTCATGCAAAACGGTCGCTCTGTCTAGATGTGTTTAAATCTGCTCTAAGTATGCGTTTCTGTCACCTATCACACATGCGTACTTCAATTAGCCGACAGAAAGCAGGTTAATGCGTTTATGTGCAGCGCGAAATCTGGATAAGAGGCAAAAAACTACCGTTTTAAGCCGTTTATGACCTTACTCCGATAAAAGAAAACGGGTTACCACGTTTACATGACCATGTTCGTTGTTGGCTTATTAAGCATAATCGGCTTAACGTGCATGTAAACACACTCAGTGTAAAGCTGCTTTGAAACAATCTGTATTGTATAAAGTGCTATATAAAGAAAGGTGATTTGACTTGACATCTGATGAACAATTGTCAATGGCAGTGAAGCGATGCAACTGACGCTGGTAGGTCACATGACAGTGACGACATGGCAGATGTAGTTTGTCCGAGTTTCATTACTAGCCCAGTTTAGAAGCTTAAAGTATCATGAAGACATTGATTTAATTAGGATTGGAGCCTCTGTTCTATAGAGTAAACACAGTAGAAATGATTTGTTGTTTTGCAAGTCCTGTAAAATATTTACCCCATTACCCCATTAAAGGTCCCGTTCTTCGTGATCCCATTGTTCAAACTTTAGTTAGTGTGTAATGTTGCTGTTAGAGCATAAATAATACCTGTAAAATTATAAAGCTCAAAGTTCAATGCCAAGCGAGATATTTTATTTAACAGAAGTTCCCTTTCAAAGCCTACAGCGAACGGCTGGCTTGGACTACATCCTGGTACTTCCTTCATAAATGACGTCGATAGAACAGTAGAACAGACTAACCTCCGCCCACAAGAATAAGGGAAAAAAGGGGGCGTGGTCTTGTTGCTGTCCCACGTGGAGAAGAGGACGTGTCGCGTGGAGAAAAGGAAGTGTTGCGTTTGAGTGTGTTTGTCGCCATGTCGTCGAGACGCTGTTATTTTCATCCCGGAGTCAAATCACCTTTGTTTGGCTTTCCCAGGGACGCTGTAGAGATCATTAAGCGCATATATCTCCCGTTAAGAGGCGTGACCTTTCCACGTGCGCTAAGCTGCTGTCGAATCACAACACAGGAACTGTGCCACGTTTGCTAAGCTGCTATCAAATCACAACACGGGAACCGCTGGCACAATCAGAACTCGTTACGTATTTCTGAAGGAGGGACTTCATAGAATAAAGGAAGTCATCAGCCCGTTTTTAGGACAGTGAAAACAGCGGTATACAGATGTTTTTTTTTTTTTACTGTTTTTTTTTTACACGCGAAACATGAACACATGTTATATTGCACACTGTAAACACAATCAAAGCTTCAAAAAGACACGAAGAACGGGACCTTTAAAGCTCATCTCCACATGAATCATTTTGGTATGTACCACAAAGGGAACAGGAAAACACATCCAGGGACATGCAAAATGATCTTTCATGGTATCAACAGGTTTTATGCTCTCTGCCACTGTGTTAAGTGCACTGACACTATAGAGATAAACACTTTAAGTCATTTGGTATTCTCAGAGCTGCTGGTGGCCTATCACCTTTTCTTCACCCTACTGTCACTGTATAAGTGCCTTTTTGTGGAGATGAAAGAAGAAGGTGAGTCGTGTGGAGGTCATCTTTTATGAGAGTGTGCGTGCTCATCTTCTCTTAAAGCCTGTATGAGCAGATCACATGGAGCACAGCTTTTGTTTTGTTCTCTCTTAAGGTGTTTTATCGTGGAGTCTGATAGGGGCTCTGTGTGTGGCGAGAAAGTAGAAAGGCTTCCTTCTGTCTCTGTACAAACAGAATGTGCATTGTGCAGCATTGACTCACCTTTACAAACCTGATAACACATAGCAGACATGAAGACGAGCAGTCTGTCTGGGCTCTGTTTGTTCTTCAATGATGCACAACCGACACTTTCATTTTTCAAAATAATTTCATGGTTCATGCTATCAAAGCGACTCCTGATTTTCTGTGATCTCTGCATACAGACAATAAGGAAGTTGCGGTTGCATGTGTTCTTCTGTATTTAAAATACGAGAAGGATTGCGTTAAGATTACCAGAAATGATAGCAGCAAATATAAGGATTCCAGTTCCTCAAAATCTCACACTCATTGACCTGCTCAGAAAATGTTGCTTACGATGAACTTTGTGTCAGGGATCTGTCACTGCAGTCTAGTTTATTCTTGGTTTTGTGACACAGCCTTGATACTCATTGTCTTGTCTTTGTGTGATTGTGCGGTTTTGAGCATGCTCGACTGTCCATGCGAGTTGTTTGGTGTGCGGGCTGTGGTATTCAGATCCCAGCACTTCAGGTCTAGTTTGGTTTCGGTTATCCATGCTCTGTGTGTGTTTGTCTTCTGTAGTGAGCACACGGAATGAGCATTTGCTTTCATGTTGTCATGTTTTGTGTGAAAACGTGGCTTATGAGTGTTTTCATTAGCTGCGTGTACATGTCTTGTTTGGTGTGAGCACATGGCTTGTCATGTACATGTTCCTTGTGCCATGTGCTCTCCTGTCTATTGTCTTAACCCAGACCAACTTGCTCATTTGCCCCACCAGTCCTCCCTTGTTACCAGCCTTGTTTATCTTATGCATTCTTAGACTGGGTAAACATAGCCTGATCTGCCGGCGATTTGATTTCGCCCTGCAACTCAGTCTGGAAACCTGAACATTAATTTTTACTGCTTCTGTTACACTTTTGCAGGAACTAATCACAGACTGGCTTACCCACCTGGCACGGTATTGGCAGGTTTAACACGATGACGGATAGAGAAGGGATGGATCGATGCCCGTTGATCACGCCTCTCCTTGAGGGACTATCCAATTGCGTACAGAGTCATGTAATTTATGCTCGTTTATTACGCCTCCTGTGCAGTAGAAAATACACAGCAGACTCCCCAGACCAATGTTCAATCTTAAATTGAGCTTGGTCTGGTGATAGCCAGACTAATGTATTCTCTTTGTTTTTGCAGTCCTGTGCCATATAGTAGTCGTATGTTCACCTGTCTAATGTTTCCCGTTGTTTATTTTCCTGCAACTCTAGCCAAATCAAGTCAAGTCAAGATCCTGTTTTCCCCCTTGGGGTAGTTTTTGTTTGTTTGTGTTTTGTTTTTATTTTTAATAAATAGCCCATAATCTGCAGTACCGAGTCCTTGCCTTACCACAACCCTGACACTCTGCTTGTGAGGTCTACATTTATCTCATGGAAGCAAAAGAATCTCTGAATCACAGCTACTGCTGACCAACAACACTCAAGTATGCTGCATGTTAAACAAGTATGGAAAAAATGCATACCTAGAATCAAATGAACATTTGCACCTGCGTTCAGTTCAAACCATTCACATGCACCTATTTAAGATCGGTCACATGACATGGTTTAACTTGTAAACACAATTTTCGTAAAGCTCTGACATGTACCACCTGTCCTCTGCAACATCTAACGGAAACTATCAAAATGTCAGTGGCTCAAGTGGTAAAATGTAGTTAAGCATTTATTTCATAATATTTCTATTTGAAAACTCCTATAATTGATTATTACATAAAATGCAGTTTAATGTAGCTAGCTCAAAGTTAAATAACTATCTAACGTCCTGATACAAACTATAGGCAATTTGCATAAGGACTGTTACTTTATTACAAGGGCATAAGATGGCGCCGAGGATGGCCGCAACGTCGCAAGCTCTGCTGAAACATTGTAGTTTTTTGTTTGTTCTGTTTATAGTTTTTGTGTTTTTTGTCTTGGATGTTGTCTGCCTTACTACGTACGACAGACAGACACTTTTGGACATTGGTTCGGCAATCGCACTCCGAAAACCGGACTTTAAATTCTTCAGTGACGAACCGGCGTTTACAAACACAGCAGCGGAGCTCTTTGTCTGGACGGCCCGACCGCGCAAACACGGCCGGAGAAGAGGGAAGAGAGCTGGCGTACTCACCAGAGTAAGACGCCGCGCAAACCGACCCCCACTTCCCAGTATTTTACTGGCAAATGTTCAGTCTCTGGACAATAAACTCTGCGAGCTGAGAGCGCGGATCTCTTTCCAGCGAGACACGAGGGACTGCTGCATTATCTGCCTCACAGAAACTTGGATGTCCGCTGAGATTCCTGATTCGGCCATCGAAACCACGGGGTTCTCCGTGCATCGAATGGACAGAGAAAAAGATCTCTCCGGGAAAAGCAAAGGCGGGGGTGTATGTTTTATGATTAACCGATCCTGGTGTGAACAGAGGAACGTACATTCTATCAAGTCTTTCTGTTCTCCTGACCTGGAATTTCTCATGCTTCTGTGCCGACCATTCTGGCTACCGAGGGAATTCACCGCGGTCATCATCACAGCTGTGTATATTCCCCCACAAGCCGACACAGACCGGGCACTAAAGGAACTGTATAGGACAGTGAGTGAGCAGGAAACCGCGCATCCTGAGGCTGCGTTTATTGTGACCGGAGACTTTAACAAAGCCAACTTCAAGCGCATCGCACCTAAATACCACCAACATGTTAACTTCAACACGCGAGGGAACCGCGTCTTAGATCACTGCTACTCTCCCTTCAAGGATTGTTACAAGTCCCTCCCGCGCCCACCATTTGGCAAATCGGATCACGCTTCCATCCTACTTTTGGCCGCATATAGGCAAAGACTCAAACAGGAAGCACCCGCCCTCAGAACCATCCAGTGCTGGTCGGACCAATCAGATTCTATGCTACAGGACTGTTTTGATCACGCGGACTGGGAGATGTTCCGGTCGGCCTCTGATGACGACATCGAGGTTTACGCTGATAGCGTAACGTGTTTCATCAGGAAGTGCGTAGATGACGTTGTTCCGACCAAAACAATTCGACTGTACCCTAACCAGAAGCCGTGGCTAAATGGGGATGTTCGCGCGGCACTCAATGCGCGGACCTTCACTTTTAACTCCGGTAACGCGGAGGAGCATAAACAAGCAAGTTATGCCCTCCGGAAAACCATCAGAGCAGCAAAACGGCAGTACAGGGACAAGATTGAAGGACAGTTCAACACCACCGACTCCAGAAGCATGTGGAGGGGAATTAACACCATCACGGACTATAAAGGGAACACAAACTCCACCGTGAACACCGCTGCCTCTCTCCCGGACGAGCTCAACACCTTCTATGCTCGCTTTGAGGGAACTAACACCGCCCTCGCGGAGAGAGCGCTCGCGGCTGAAGATACAGAGGTTAGTGCACTCTCTGTATCTGTCGCGGATGTAACCCGATCCTTCCGGCGGGTGAACGTCCGTAAAGCTGCGGGTCCAGACGGCATTCCCGGCCGTGTGATCAGAGCGTGCGCGCACCAACTGGCTGGAGTCTTCACGGACATTTTTAACCTGTCCCTCTCCCTGTCTGTGGTCCCCACATGCTTTAAAACGTCCACCATTGTGCCTGTACCTAAGCAGTCAAAAACCACCTGCTTAAACGACTGGCGTCCTGTTGCTCTGACCCCCATCATCAGCAAATGCTTTGAGAGACTAGTCAGAAACCACATCTGCTCTGTTCTCCCCCCCTCACTGGACCCACTGCAGTTTGCATACCGCACAAACCGCTCCACTGATGATGCCATTTCATCCACTATACACACTGCTCTCTCCCACCTGGAAAAGAGGAACACGTATGTGAGAATGCTGTTTGTGGACTACAGCTCAGCATTCAACACCATTGTGCCCTGCATACTTGACGGGAAACTCCGGGCTCTAGGCTTAAACAGCCTGTTATGCAGCTGGATCCTGGACTTCCTGTCAAACAGACGCCAGGTGGTCAGAATGGGCAGTAACATCTCATCATCACTGACTCTCAACACTGGAGCCCCTCAGGTCTGCGTACTCAGCCCACTCCTGTACTCCCTGTACACACATGACTGTGTGGCAACCCACAGCTCCAACACCATCATCAAGTTTGCTGACGATACGACGGTGGTAGGTCTTATCACCGACAATGATGAAACGGCCTACAGAGAGGAGGTGCACACTCTGACACGGTGGTGTCAGGAGCTCAACCTCTCCCTCAACGTCAGCAAGACCAAGGAGCTGGTGGTCGACTTCAGGAGGAATGAGAGAGAACACCGCCCCATCACCATCGATGGAGCACCGGTGGAGAGAGTCAGCAGCTTCAAGTTCCTCGGTGTCCACATCACAGAGGAACTCTCATGGTCCGTCCACACCGAGGCCGTTGTGAAGAAGGCTCATCAGCGCCTTTTCTTCCTGCGACGGCTGAGGAGGTTTGGAATGAACCGCCACATCCTCACACGCTTCTACACCTGCACCATAGAGAGTCTGCTGACTGGCTGCATCACCACCTGGTACGGCAACAGTACCGCCCGCAGCCGCAAAGCCCTGCAAAGGGTAGTGCGCACGGCCAGCTGCATCATCGGAGGTGAGCTTCCCTCCCTCCAGGACATTTACGCCAGGCGGTGTGTGAAGAGAGCTCAGAGGATCATCAGAGACTCTAGCCACCCGAACCATGGGCTGCTCTCACTGCTGCCATCAGGCAGACGGTACCGCAGCATCAGAACACGCACCAGCCGACTTCAGAACAGCTTCTTCCCACAAGCAATCAGACTCCTTAACTCTTGATCCATTAGGATCATAACACACACTGGACAGAATATCACTCAGCACAACCCACTGTAGATACACACACATTATATACACATTTATTTATCATACAGCATCTATTGCACTTTGGATTTCAATTTTTCAATCTGTGAATAATATTTTATACTGTACATTGTATATTATTATTACTATTATAGCGTAATGTATATTGTTTAGTGTATGTTTAGTGTATATTGTTTAAAGTATATGTATATTGTAAGTATGTGTATATTGTTTAAAGCTGTGAGAACTACACTCACATTGTGTAAATTATTTATTGTTTATTGTAGTGTATACTGTGCTGTGAGTAATTGTGTGCGCATCAGATGTGTAATCTGATGCTGCTTTAAATGTTGTACATGTCATGTCATGACTACTATGTTGCTCGGAACTGCACCTAAGAATTGCACCTACTGTTGCACTTGTGCATATGTAGAGTGACAAATAAAGTGATTTGATTTTGATTTGATTTGTATTTTGTTTTGTATATTGATTACTCAAATTCGAGGACTTGAACAGTAGACTTTTCTGGGATGTCATATAATTACAGTAATTATGACATGGAGTGAACGCAGAATTAAATACACAATAGGTAAGATTTTTAGATTCAAATAAACTTCTAGAACAATGTTATATATTTAGTTGACATG
The DNA here is from genome assembly GCA_023566225.1 of Romanogobio albipinnatus. NCBI lineage: Eukaryota > Metazoa > Chordata > Actinopteri > Cypriniformes > Gobionidae > Romanogobio > Romanogobio albipinnatus. Next base: position 29,181,576 of record CM042250.1, on the reverse strand, counting down.
TGTACTTACATTATCCCAAACGTTTCCAACAATGTTTAAATCCAGAGAAATCAGCTACACTGGTAAAAATGATGTGTTGGATTTACTAAAAATATATATGTACCATTTTTGCATTGGAATAATTTTACTTAAAATTAACAAGAAAACTTGTATGGCATAATCAGAGAAAGCTTTCTTCATAATACAATATAATTTAAAATAATTGTATGTCCTTTAGCAACAGTCATTTAGTCATCCTGTTTTTATTAATATGATATTGTAATATGGATCTGGATACTGCAAAGTGCAACGAGTAACGTTATGGGCCCTATTTTAACGATCTAAAGCGCATGGTCTAAAGCACACACCTTAAGTGCACTTAGGGCCGAATCTACTTTTGCTAGTTTAACGCCGGAAAAAACGTGAACGCATGGTCCAAAAGGGTCATGGAGGATTCGCTATTTACATGGCGGAATTTGCAAGCGGAAAAACTGAACGCTTCTCTAGCTAGCGAAGAAACGGAACTACTCGTCCAATGACGCCTGCTTGCTCGTCATTACTGCAAATAGGTAGACTAATTCTGATACATGCAATGACTATCAATTATGACATGAAGGCATTTTTATATTTATGTACACAATAATAACCTTTTACATTTTAATCCTTTAATCCTTTTCATATTTAAAAATGCTTGCGTGCTACTGCATGTCCTTGTGTGTTATAAGCAGAGTGTACGCACGTTGTGGACCCGCCTATAGGCACATATTACTAATATTACGCTCTTTAAATAACAAAAAAAATACTGCGCTATTATACTGCTGCAGACATTGCAGTTGCCTCAAAATAGCAATGCACCAACAATGCGTCTGAACACACCTCGTTTTCACGCCACAAATGGGCGCAAATGCATTTGCTTTTTAAACAACGTGGCGCAGGACATGAAAATGATAACTGCGTCAGGCTGAAACTAGCAAAAAACACTTGCGTCAAGCCTGCTGCCACATTGCGCCAGGTGTATGATAGGGCTCTATAACATAACTTTCAACACACTCAAATGTATTTAGTATGATTTTTTAACCATGTAAAACTGCTGCTTTACCCCACATACTCAACAACTGCAGCATAAGCATAATAAAAGCTCAGAGACCAGTGTTTCGCGCAGGTCTCTCTCATTAGCATTCGCTCCCAAGGACTCTAATGTGTTCTGCTTCATACCACTGCAACGTTAAAAAAAAAACTTCAATACATTCACTCATTAATGAATGATTTCTGCCCATTTTCAGCATTCAGCATCGGCTGTGGAGGTGAAAAGTCAAGACTACAACTCCCATGATTCCACACTCATTCACGGTGTCATCAAGCTACGCCTTTGTTTTGAATAAGCGACCTATAGCAGTGAAACGTACATACTGTGCCTTTAAGGGCATAACATTTTGCAGGTAAAAAGATCTATTGTGAAGAGTGATGTACAAAGCTTTCAAACGCTTTCAAACCAAGCAGCTCTCTGTTGGTCAACACGACAACTCCATGTGAACAACTTGAACTCGTTGCAAAATCTGTGACTTCGGAAGACTTTGGAACACAGTGCATGTGTTGTATGGACTATTATTATGATAACATTCATGCAAATGTCAATTTTGGATCTCAACTGCTCCTGCATGGAAAAGCACCCTTGATATTCTGTTAAATATCTCCTTTTGTGTTGCATGAAAGAAAGGTCTGGAATAACATGACAGCAGAACATGACATTTTAGAGTGAACTATCCCTTTAATTCAAGCTTTAAAACAAAACCACATCACTACTTTCATTTACTGGAACATGCTACTAGATAGTTGTGTAAAGACTGTGGAAGAGCCACTAAGTATCTGGAATATTTCACGTTAAGCTGCTCAACCCTGAGTTTCCTGCTTGCGCAACAGTACAGACGCAAAACTCTGACGTCCATCAGTCATGCAACGCTCCAAGAAAGCAGGAGGTGATGTCATAATTTCTCAGTGGAGTAAATATGAGGGACAGGACAAAATAAAAGAGGCTCCCCGGCAAGCCTTCACACAGGAAAGCTGCAACAGGAAGAGAGTGTATCTTACGCTCGAGCGGGTCAACAGAGGAGGGGCTGATGCTGACAAAAGCTCAATCCCATTTTTCCCTTCACACACCACTTCCTGGAGCCCTGAGGACAGAGTTAGGCTATTTTTGTGCTGCTTGAGCAAATACATTTAGGTCCTGCCAATGAATCCATTCCATAGGGTCCAGGCCAGACTGAGCTCATTTCAAAAGAATTTGGTTTCAAACTCACGGTTCCTCACATTAACACGTACTGTGACACCAGAAAGTATTTAGACACTTAAGACACACTTAAATAGTATAAATGCAATTGCATGAGATAAAACATCAAATGGCATCTGCAAACTAACCTTTGAGCCATTTTTGCAACTGGGTCAATGACAAATAATGACAAGTTACAGACAAGCAAAAAAAAAAAAAAATGTTTTAAAAGCACACTCCAAAAACTGTAACTAGTATTTTTATTGGTTTTTATATGGTTTTGAAAAACCTTTACACCATTTTTTTTTTAAAGGAAAAGTTTAATTTTAAAAAGGTCATGTGGTGTAACCATCAATTAATACATTTCCCTTGAACCTTGTACATAGGAGTGTAAACATCTTCATAAATCATTATTTTCCAAATTTCCACAAGGTAATATGTCTTTGTTGTACTATATGACATTTTACAATGTCAACTAACCTTGCTATGTCATACAAAGTTCAAAATACCTGATATTTCATTGACCTTGATTAGTGACCAAGATTATTATAGAGTCCTTTCTATAATATGGTTTTCCTTTCCAATTTGGTTCCATAAGGTTTTTTTTTTTTTTTGTAAACAATAGTTTTTCAAATACTTTCACTATTTAAACTAACCTGCTTTTCAAAAAGAAAAAAAATAGTTTTTCCTTTTAATGTTTAAACATTTTCTTCATTATGATATCAGGAAAATTGTAACACCCTGACTTAAAAGGTTAGTTCACCCAAAAATGAAAATTCTGTCATTAATTACTTACCCTCATGTCATTGGACACCCCCGTAAGACCATCTTCGGAAGATATTTTAGTTGAAATCCGATGGCTCAGAAAGGCCTCCATTGGCACAATGTACTTTACACTCTCAAGAGACCCATAAAAGGTACTAAAGACGTCATTACAAAGTCCATCTCACTACAGTGGTTCTACAATAATTTTATGAATCGACGAGAATAGTTTTTGTGCGCAAAAAAAACCTAAATAATGACTTATATAGTGATGACCGATTTCAAAACACTACAACATGAAGCTTCGAAGCATTATGAATCAGCGAGTCGAATCATGATCAAGTCGAATCATGTTCGGATCGCCAAACTGCTGAAATCTCGTGACTTTGGCGATCCAAACCGCTGAATCAACTCACTGATTCATAACGCTTCGAAGCTTCATGATGCAGTGTTTTGAAATCGGTCATCACTATATAAGTCGTTATTTAGTTTTTTTTGCGCACAAAAACTATTCTCGTCAATTGACTTTGTAACGACGTCTTTAGTACCTTTAATGGGTCTTGAGAGTGTAAAGTACATTGTGCCAATGGAGGCCTTTCTGAGCCATCGGATTTCAACTAAAATATCTTAATTTGTGTTCTTACGGGTGTCAAACGACATGAGGGTAAGTAATTAATGACAGAATTTTCATTTTTGGGTGAACTAACCCTTTAAGTTGCTTAAGTTGTCTTTCATTAAAATAAATGCCATTTGTAACACTTGCTGTAATGTAATTCAATTATACTGATACCTTTTTTTATGAATGAGTGTTCAAATACTTTTTGGAGCCATAGCACATGACCAATCTCTAAGCCCTGCCTTACAATCACAGGCCTTACAATGCTTTTATTTCCTGTATGAAAAAAAACATCAAATGCTCCCAGGCCAGTTAGAAACAAAAGTGCATATGTTGCCGTCCATCTTTGCATGTAAACTTTATTTACTCTTAGTATCTCTATGCAAACACATAAATCCCTCAGCAAACAGTCCCAGTGAAAGAGCAAAGTAAAGATCTGTAAATGCGCAGGCAGTGTGTGCATATGTACTAAAGCACAATGCCTCATAACGTAAGCGAAAGCAGCCTGGGATCAAGAAATTGTACAATACAGTAAAGCTTTGGGTGTGTTCCTGAAACTGCCCCATCAAGGAGGCATGGCAAGGTTGTTCAGTCACCTTTTACCTTATTTCCATTTAAAATCTTCTCTGTTGCATTTAGAATAGCAGCTTACATTAATGACAAAAACAACAACAACAACACAATAACAGATGTGAACAGTCATTCCAACGCCCGAGACATTTCTATAATAACATGCACTTACTAATTTGTGCATGCTGCAAGTATAACTATTCTATGCCAAGCTGTGTTAAAAAAAAAAGCAAACATGCATGCATCAGTCTTTCTAGAATTCTGAATCTATGCGTCAGTGACTATGCTATGCCGTCACATGCAAATCTATGTTTACTCCAGCTATGTGCCAAGAACATCAAAGAAGACATTACTGACGTAATATAGCAAAGTAATATTTAAAGCTCCCAAAATCACCCTGATTTACTTCTTTGATCTATTTAAATCAATATTCCTACATATTCCTACAACTATTTTTCTGTTTCTAAGGAAATACTATGACAACCAAACAGTGCAGAAATTATGAGAGACGTTGGTGGAATTGACAGCAGGCATGAGACAGACTGCAGAAAAAGGACAGTGATGGCATGAGCCAGGAATGTGAGTTGCAGCCCCCCCCCCCCCCCCACCCCCACACTGATTTTTACAGTAAAAAAGTATGTTCTTATCTCTGAAACATGGTGTCACATGTACACTGTGAGCTTATATGCTCTTGTTATCTTTTAGACGGCGACAGTCTCTTACACACACCCGCAAAGAAAGAAAAATCACAAATGTTTAATATCTTTTTATCTCAATCGTTCTCCTAGACAGCATATGGGGGCCAAGACTCCTGTTGTAAAATACCATATTAATCTCACATGTGTCTCCATAGTTTTAGAAGAAATTTAAACATTATAACAAACTCTGCTAAAATTTGCCAAGTTATTAAAATATGCAATCAAAAGTCAAAGATTTCAGATGATAGCAAGTATCAAATAGTTTTTTTTTAACTATGTAATTGTCGTGTATGTCAGTAATTTTCTCATTTTTATTTCTTGTATTGATTAAGGTACTTAAATGAAATAGAATTGAGAATCAACAATAACCTAATATTTCAACTGACCCATCCATCCATCCATCAGAAACATGTTTTACATGAAACCTAACAACCTAAAACAAGACATATAACAAATAACAAAACATTTATAATTGACAAAACAGCTGGAAATTAAATCAAGATAAAACTATAAATTCAAACTACATTAAAGCTGCAAGCAGCGATCAAAGGACCACCCGGTGGCCTCAGGAAAACAGCGAATAGTGGGCAATATGAATTTAAGTGGGTAAAAATAGGAGAAAAATGGCAAAGTCCTTCTGATGTGCCACTATAACTGAATATCGTCATGTAGATGTCTTCAGGCCAGGACTATTATCAAGCGGGAAGTTTACAGCAATATGCCTGTGTTAAAAGAACTTCCTGTTTTGTGGCGTTAATCGCATACATTAGCACTTAGCCGAGTGTTGCATGATTTAACGTGTTTCTAAAATGTTTGGGACTTGGTGGAAAATTTTAATGTGTTTCTGGGAGTGAATTACAGTGTAAAGCATGCCATTTCCTGTTGCCAGCAGGTGGCGCTATGACTGTAACTGAATATTGGCATGTAGATGTTTTCAGGCCAGGACTCTTATCAAACATGTAAAGTTTGATGGCCACCACAGACACCTTCATCGAAAACTCAGGATCTTCACAATTTAACATTGCTATGCCTTAAGATTAGGCTGACCAAATATGATGTTGATCTGGTTAAATCTCTAGGAGGAGTTAATCACAATGTAAAACATGCCATTTCCTGTTGCCTGCAGGTGGCGCTATGATAGTAACTGAATATTAGCAAGTCAGATGAATGTGTATTTAAATTGGGTCATTTATGTAGTAGAAATGTGAAATTATTATAGAAGTTGATGCCTTCTAGACTGAGAAAAGCCAGAAAATGTATTTTTGGCTCATATGGATGAAAGACGACAACTCCCAGAATGCACTTGCTTCACTACCCTACGAGGCCACTCCCACCGGTTACATCACTTGCCCACCGCGGCATCACCCCCACCGTCGTTTTGATTTTTTATAGTAATACAATTATTTAGTTCAGTTAGAGAACAGACACTACAATTAAAAACTGAACGTGTCTGCTCAATAAAGCATGAGCCGAACGAGAGTCGCCGCACAAACCAGCAGCAGGAGTCAGATTACATTCATCACGAGAGCAAGGAGTTGACAGACAAGATGATCGCGGAAGATTTGATTTCAAAGTGAAGTGTAAAAGCGCCTATTTAAGTGAGTTTGTCATTGTACTGTTTTGTTGTTGTGCTTTTCATTAAGAATAATAGGCTAATGAACCCACAATTCAAGCAACCCGCTAATTCAAAACCGAAACTAAAATGAGCATGGCCTCCCGGCATTCATTCACAGCCACATTGTCGTTCATTCATTCACGGTGCGTGTCCAGTCTAGCGCGTTTTCACTTCATGCCTATGGAAGCTTAACTTTCATAGGAATTAATTGAAAACACTCGCATTGCTCAATACGACTGCTCCATTATCAATGCCCGAGCAGCCGTGCTCATTTTACATTCTGTGAGTGAGATCCCGCCCCTATGCGCAGGTTGAAATCATGTGGAACTAGCTCCTACGACTGGTTGTAGTCTCTAGCCTCTGGCCAAAAAAGCCTCAGATGATGCAAAATGACGATATTTAACTTTTTTCCAGACATAAAATATGTAAATCTCTCATCTCAGGGGGATATGAGGGGGGAAGCACGAATATACTACCGCGTTTCTTCTGATACAAAGCTTAATGCTAATCGCTGAAGTAACCCTTTAATTGAAATATTGTAGGTGGCGCTATCGAGCCATTTTGCCACATCTAATTCTGAAACATATATCAGACGCAAATTTTACCACTTCTGACCGTGTGCAAGTTTCAGGAATTTTTGCGCATGTTCAGGCCCTCAAAAATGCAATTCCTTTTGGGGAAGAAGAATAATAGACCGAGAAATACCAATAGGGTCCTCACACCATCGGTGCTCGGGCCCAAAATATACTTTTGGAAAGCAATGGCATCTTGTGATTTATTCAACATGTTTTAAATGATGCTTTCAGAACTATCATCAGTCAATCTTGAAATTTCAAAAAGAACTCATCAATGCGAGTCAGCTACATAATGTCAACTTTGTGACATTTAAATCAGCAGAATTCACAACAACAATATTCAATATATCACATTAAAAACCCAAAACTCTCTCACGCTGGACCTGGACGTCCTTATCATTGAGCGCTGCATTATATCTCCTGACTCCTGAGAGTAATATATTTTCTTCTGGGCATGGCTTCTGACACAAGCAAACTTTCCGTACAGAAATCAACACAGTAAAAATCAATCACTACGCATTAACAAACATTTATTATCTGCACTGTTTACATATAACTGTATGTGCACACAAGGAAACAATAGTAAGTAACATGTCTCATCCAGGGCCGTAACCATCATGGACAAGTCCCCTCCAATAATCCAAACTGACCCCCTCGATATTCAACATTATTGATGCAGCTGTGCTGCACTCCATTACAAACCACTCTCTTGTGTTGGGTTAAATTAAAAGGTTGAATTTTTAGAGTGGTCTGTCCTAGCAGTCTGTCAGGTTCTGCAGCAGTCTGATATGACTCATTAATGTCAAAATGTGGCCAATGAAATTTAAGAAGTTCGGCTTACAGATCACTAAAGCTGAGCACAAATTACAGCACTACTGTAGTTTTATATGGTAAAAGTATTATGTAAGAAGTAGACATTTAATATGTAAGACTAAACATTTAATATTTGACAAACGTTTAGTGATAGAAGGTAAACAACCAACAATAATATCCAGTGATCAAGTGCACACTGCGTGATATTCAAAGTAGTCAGATCACAGTTTTTTTTACACTGCACAACTATCTGGGGTAGCATTCAGTTGCCGCTGTGTTTCCACTGCACGAGGGATCGGATCAGATCGCATTGCATGACTTTACAATAGGAAGAATTGTGTAAAACTCTGTCAGGTCCGCAAACTATCACAAGCGAACACATGCGAGTACAATTATACCAGAGTTCTCGTGCAAGACTGGAATGCTGTTCGCTGATGTGCAGCGAAAAGGAGAAAAAGGAAAAAAAGATTAAGGAGGAAATGGTTGGGGAGACGCGGGGAGCAAGGATTGTGTTCTGCAAAGAGAGTTGGTAAATAAATAATTTTGCAATGTGCTGCTGTGCAAGCAAATGTCTGTGCTTTGTTTCTGTTTTATATAATTGTAAATATATCTATAACTCCTCCCTGAACCTACCACTGCCCTGTATCTTGCTCTCTCATTGGTTGTAGGTCATCGCAATGTAATTTTCAGTCAAAACACATTTCACACAGAAGGATTTTGAATCTCTTTGATTCTCTCACATCGCGTCTTCGATTATTCACAGTGTGATTGTCACTCGCGTGAACCCAAACTAAAATGAGCATGGCCGCCCGGAATTCATTCACAGCCACATTGTCGTTCATTCATTCACGGTGCGTGTCCAGTTTAGCGCGTTTTCACTTCATGCCTATGGAAGCTTAACTTTCATAGGAATTAATTGAAAACACTCGCATTGCTCAATACGACTGCTCCATTATCAATGCCGAGCAGCCGTGCTCATTTTACATTCTGTGAGTGAGATCCCACCCCTATGGGCAGGTTGAAATCATGTGGAACTAGCTCCTACGACTGGTTGTAGTCTCTAGCCTCTGGCCAAAAAAGCCTCAGATGATGCAAAATGACGATATTTAACTTTTTTCCAGACATAAAATACGTAAATCTCTCGTCTCAGGGGGATATGAGGGGGGAAGCACGAATATACTAATGTGAAGTGGTCATTATGACAAATATCTGTAGGAAACTTGCACAACAAACTGAATAACCCTGTTCTGCATTTTTGAGATATTTCTACGTGACTCAAGTCCCTGATGCAGGTGAAAACTGCCTCTTTGTTTTTCTAGAGGAAAAGAGAGAGAAAACATAAGGATGACCTCATCGTGGCATAATCAAGAGTGTTCCTCAGTAAAGGGATAGTCCACCCAAAAATGAAAATTCTGCCATCATTTACTCACACTCACATTATTCCAAACTCATACAGGTTTGGAACAACATAAAGGTGAGTATTTGATGACAGAATTTTCATTTTTGGGTGAACTATCCCTTAATGGTTTGTGTTCATTGGCATAAAGCTCTTGCCTAAATGACTGCACACTGTCCCTGCTGGCCGGAAATAGAGAGAGGACACAGAGTGTGTACAAGGAAGAGATTTCAATGCATGCACGTGTGTGCCAGGGTCAGGCTGACCTCAGCGGGTAGGAAGAGGTAGCACGGGGAAAGCAAGCTGTATTCTCTGACATTTCAACGGCTGATGAGAAGGCACCTGACCAGAGAACACATTCCTGCACAGTTAGTCACCTCCTTAGCACAGTACAAAGAACACACTTACACAAACATTTGCATACGTAAGGTTATATTAGAAACCTGACGCACATGAACGTGCACGGTGACTTTTACAAATGACTATTAAATTCATACAAAGCCAGCATTTTGATCTTCACAATTTAACATTACTATGTCTTAAGATTAGACTGACCAAATATGATTGTTGATCTGGTTAAATCTCTAGGAGGAGTTAATCACAATGTAAAACATGCCATTTCCTGTTGCCCACCATGGCACCACCCAACCATTGTTTTGATTTTTTATAGTAATACAATTATTTAGTTCAGTTAGAGAACAGACACTACAATTAAAAACCGAACGTGTCTGCTCAATAAAGCATGAGCCGAACGAGAGTCGCCGCACAAACCAGCAGCAGGAGTCAGATTACATTCATCACGAGAGCAAGGAGTTGACAGACAAGATGATCGCGGAAGATTTGATTTCAAATCGAAATGTAAAAGCGCCTATTTAAGTGAGTTTGTCATTGTACTGTTTTGTTGTTGTGCTTTTCATTAAGAATAATAGGCTAATGAACCCACAATTCAAGCAACCCGCCCCCGAATTGGCGCTAATTCAAAACCGAAACTAAAATGAGCAAAATACATAAATCTCTCGTCAAAAGCATTTTGCACGAATGTGCATCATAACAGCAAGTGAGATGTTGTGGTCATCAAGAATATTTTATGTTTTATATTTTCATATACAATCAAAGTGCAATCAAATCAGAGTTCAACAGAAAGGGAGTGCAAACATCTGAATCCAAATCTAGGTTTTTAAAGTCTTGCAAAACATATAAACAATAAATGTAATGGTGAATATTTATGTTTTAAACCATTTTGCACACAAAATAACATATTATATTGACTTAAATATAAATATGTTAAATAAATAATCAATTACCAAAAGAGTTGTTAGCTGCAGGTCAGTATGAACAGTTATTAAAATTATTTTTAATAATTATTTTTTATATATGTTCTCTGATATATGGCTTTTATTGAATTATTTGCAATTTTTCTAAATAAATTACTAAAATACATTTTAAAAACACTAAATTATACAGCCAACTGTTGTAAATTCTAAAAGTGAAAAGGCATCACAACATTACAATATGAAAAATGGAGATCTGCTAGAGATTACGTAAAAAAAAAATATTGGCTGATAACTTACACCACTATATAAATACAGATATATATATATATATATATATATATATATATATATATATATATATATATATATATATATATATATATATATATATATATATATATATATATATATATATATATAGACTTTTTTCATGTTGTTTCTTGCACACTAATGCTCTAGTCTACACACTGTGAATCTCTGGCCTCTGTGCACAGCTGCAATCTCGAGAAGGGTGCAGAAAAGTCAGAGTTAATGCTTAACTGGAATCCAGGCGTTGGGCGTCAGTTCAGTTCAGTTCCTCCCTTGATTCTTGGAAGTGATAGCACTGTTTCTAGCAAACTGAAATTGAAAGATTTCTCTGAACAGGTGGAAAAGGATTAGCCTACCTGAAAAAAGAGAAAAAAAAAACAGCGCCTGCAGGGCTAAGGGCAAGAGGGGAGCTGCTTCTGGTGTTGTTGAGCAATAACATGTCCGTTAAATAGAGGAAAAGCAAAGGGGACATTTCAGAGAAACGGTTGTCTATAAAGAGGATGTGATTGTTTTGCGTTCAGGCTGAGCAAATGAAAATATAACTGAACTGAAAACCCTGAAACGGATGACTCTGTTAAAATAGAGCAAGTGCAGCAGGGTCAAATGTTTAAACCAGAGCCATATATACAAATACAAACACTATAAAATCAGACAACACACTTTTTTTCTATACTCAAACACGTTCTTCACTACTCAGTTTCTTTCCATTAGGTTCATGCACATAGGGCCGTCCGCCTTGCTCTGGTGGGAGGACAGGACAAGGTAGGAGTGAGTGTCTGTTTGTAAATGTGTGTGACCGACCACGGGTCCTGCTGTGGTCTGGAGGCCGTTCTCTTGACCTGCAGGTGGAATGTGTGCTGGGTGCAATCTCAGTGGGGGGCCAGTGCTAACACAACCCCTACAGACAGCACGGAGTCAGCGGGCTCATGGGAAGGTGCCTCCTCTATCTCTCTCTCTTGTTCATTTTTAATGTTCCTCCCTCCCTCCCTCCATTGTGCAAGGAGGATGAATTGAAGACCTTGGGAAGAAATCCCCCCCAAAACAAGGCGAGGAGCCTTATCAATCAGTCTGTGCTAGTTTAGAAAGAGCAAACCAGCAGAGTTGGTTTCAACTTTTATTTTCACAGCTCTCGGATCTCATGGACACGACCTCTAATATAACAAATGCAGTGTCCATGCAACCTTATGCATCGCTGCATAAGGTTTTTCACCAATAACAAAAGCTAAGAGACACAAATGTGCATTTGCAGAACACTAAACCTGGTTGGAGGAATATCCCGGATTCAATCAATAGAATTTGTAGCATAATGTTGATTACAACAAAACACTTTATACTCTTTGTTGTTACAACGATTAAACGATTTGAAATGACAGAACAAATTAGTACAGTGTGGCTATGATTTAACTAAAAGGAGGGGAAAATGTACTAAAACATGGCCATAAATGAACAAATCATGGAAAAGAATCCTTAAATTGTGGTGATGATATCTATTTTCTCCTTCCACACTACAGGGCTCCATAGTGACCCAGATTTTGTACTTGGTACAAGTTGGATTTAGCCTGGATGCCAGCCGAATTTAGCCCCGCCCACAACATTTGAGGTCGGGAAGTTCGGTCTGGACTTGATCCTTTGTGGAGCAGCTATGCTCAAACAAGAGCTTTTCGGACCAATCAAATTGTCAGGGCAGGCTTTATACGATGATGGACAGATATTCAACAGTGAGTTGGGTTGAATTAGTTCTAATCTTAAACGGAGAACTAGTTCGTATATGCATTCACCTTTGCTATTTCGCTCAAAAATGATGATCGTGTTGGTAAGTACTCTGTGTATCCTTTAGATTCTTTTTTACAACACCGGCAAAGATCGTTTACACTCATCTTCTTCTTCTACTTCTTACAGTGTGCGTGCAATTGAGTTCTGTTGACAACTATGCATCGCTCCGTTGCTCTGATTGGTTGTAGGTCTATCCAATTGAGTGCAGAGGCATTGTCTTTCCTGGGGCACGTTCAAGTTCAAAACGGTGTGCAACGTATATGCAACGTATATACAAATATGTCAGCCCAAACAGCAGCAACATGTATATAAACCACGCGGTATTAAAGAGACAGTTCGCACAATGGGTCCAAGTAGCCTACAGTTGTTTACAAATATGTCCGCTCCAGCTCAGTATACGCAACAATTGAAGATATAAGAAGACATGATTGTCGTAAGAGTTTTATAGTAAAAATATAGCATATCAACATGCAGTTGCAGTTGCTTATATTTTTATGGTAATTAAGTGCTTTACATAAATATGAGAAAGAAAATACAAGGTATTAAAAAAGTAAGAACTAGAAATACAATGATTTGAATTAGAATTGATTACCAGGAGATAAAAAAGTTAATTAAATGGGATGGGGATGTTCTCTTTTATTCTGGACGGCAAGGGCAGTGATTGCATCAAGCTTATTTTCCAGTATTAAACACATACAGTGCCCTCCACAATTATTGGCACCCCTGTTAAAGATGTGGTCGTGGACTTCTAAAAATTCTCCTTTTTTTTAAACAACATAGAACCCAAATGCAAAAAAAGACAAAAATCCAACCTTTCATTTTATTACATTACTTTGGTGGTAAAAAAAAAAAATCACACATTTAGAAAAAAAAAAACTTGAAATCATGTGTCCCACAATTATTGGCACCCCTGATGTTAATACTTTGTACAACCCCCTTTTGCCAACAAGACAGCACTTAATCTCCTCCTATAACATTTCACAAGATTGGAGAACACAGAGAGAGGGATCTTTGACCATTCTTCTTTGCACAATCTTTCTAGATCATCCAGTGTCCTGGGTCCTCTCTTATGCACTCTCCTCTTTAGCTCGCCCCACAGGTTTTCAATTGGATTGAGGTCTGGGGACTGAGATGGCCATGGGAGGACCTTGAGTTTGTGACTGCTGAACCATTTTTGTGTAGATTTTGCCACATGTTTTGGATCATTATCCTGCTGAAAGACCCAATGACGACCCATCTTCAGCTTTCTGGCAGAGGCCATCAGGTTTTTATTTAAAATGTCCTGGTAGTGCAAAGCGTTCAGAATGCCATGCACCCTAACAAGGTTCCCAGGGCCTTTGGAAGAGAAACAGGCCCACAGCATCACAGATCCTCCACCATACTTCACGGTGGGCATGAGGTGCTTTTCGGCATACTCATCTTTTGTCTTACGCCAGACCCACTTAGAGTGTTTGTTGCCAAAAAGCTCAATCTTAGTCTCATCTGACCAAAGCACACGATCCCAGTTGAAGTCCCAGTACCGCTTAGCAAACTCCAGACGTTTACGTTTGTGAGTGTTAGTGAGAAAAGGCTTTTTTCTTGCATGCCTCCCAAACAGCTTGTTGGCATGTAGAGAGCGTCTGATGGTTGTTTTGGAGACTTTGTGACCCCAAGATGCCACTCTTTGATGCAATTCTGTGACAGTGAGCTTAGGCCATTTTTTTACTTCTCTTACCATCCTCCTCACTGTGCGTTGTGGCAAGATAAACTTGGGGCCTCTTCCAGCCTTGTTTGTCACTGTTCCAGTTGTTTTAAACTTCTTAATGATTCCTCTGACTGTAGATACGGGTAAGTTAAGGCGAGTGGCTATTTTCTTGTAGCCATTGCCTGACTTATGAAGGTCGACACACATCTGCCTTACTTGAATGGTGTGTTCTCTTGTCTTTGCCATGTTGACAAATGGGTAAGAGAATTAGGCCTCTGTGTCACGTAATATTTATACCCCAGGGAAACAGGAAGTCATGAATTACTAATTAAAAGTTCCTAGATACCCTGACCAACTTTAGCAACTACAGAAAAATATATTTAAAAAAAAATCAATAAAAATTTTCAGAGGAATTGTTAGGGGTGCCAATAATTGTGGGACACATGATTTCAAGTTTTTTTTTTTTTTCTAAATGTGTGATTTTTTTTACCACCAAAGTAATGTAGTTAATGTAACTTGTACTTTTTCTCTTTTTTTTGCATTTGGGTTCTATGTTGTTTAAAAAAAAAGGAGAATTTTTAGAAGTCCACAACCACATCTTAAACAGGGGTGCCAATAATTGTGGAGGGCACTGTATTTATATCGATTACATCAGGCTCTGAAAATTCTTCAAAAAGAACACAAAGAATGGCCTTTTCAGCTGCCATAGTTGCAACTCTTGCGTCATCAGAACAG